>CANTUR010000333.1:641311-1282622 GCA_947683625.1 Mallotus nudiflorus | reverse complement strand
AAATTGATAAGATGGAGTCAAGTTACCATAGAGATGCTAGTATAACCAATACTAGAAATCTTAGGACACATGAACAAAAAGATGAGGATCAACATCCAATTTGGGCAAGAATGGGCGTGCAAAAGTTGATAACAACTTGGGAAGCATCAAGATAAAAATTCCAAGTTTCCAAGGCAAGAGTGATGCTGAAGCATATTCAAAATAGGAGAAAAAAAGTGGAGTTTATCTTTGACTGCCATTAAGACTCTAAAGGAAAAAAGTAAAACTAGATGCTGTGGAGTTTACTGACTATGCACTTATTTAGTGGGATCAATTGGTGATTAATAGAAGAAGGAACCATGATTGACGTATTGAGACATGGGAGGAGATGAAGGCAATCATGCGTAAAAGGTTTGTTCCTACATTCTTTTATAAAGAATTGTACAATAACCTTTAAAACCTTATACAAGGATCTAAAAGTGTAGAGGAGTATCATCAAGCATGGAGATAGCTATAATTAGAGCAAATGTTAAAAAAGACTGTGAGGCAACCATGGCAAGGTTCTTACATGGGTTGAATATAAATATAGTCGACTTGGTAGATTTACATCACTATGTTGACATGGATGATTTGTTGCACATGGAAATCAAGATTGAAAAGGAATTAAAGTTCAAGAGTTCCAAAGGCAATTCTACTTCTTCTAGTTCTTCATGGAAATCAAATTGGAAGAGTAAAAATAGGAGCTACAACAAAGAAAAATTTGACAATAATAAAGGAGAAAAGGAAGGGGAAATACCAAGGCTAAAGATAAAGGTGAGACTCAAACTAAATGTTCTCATGATATTCCATGTTTTAAACGTTTAGGTCATAGGCATTTTTCTTCTAATTATCCAAATAAGCGCATCATGACTATTAGGGGTAGCGAAATCTTTAATGAAAGTGACAATAATGAGTGTGATTTAGAGATGTATGAGCTTGAGGATGCAAGTGATGATGAGGTTATCCAAAGTCCATCACATGGTGAATTACTTTTTACAAGGTGAATCATGAATATGCAAGCTAAGATGGAGGATAAGGTTGATGGCGGTAGTTACACAAATGTAGCTAGTACCATATTAGTTGAGAAATTCCATTTCAATACCATGAAAAATCCTAGACCTTACACATTGCATGGTTGAATGATTATGGGGAAATAAAGTGACTAAACAAGTAAAGATATCATTTTCCATAGGCAAATATGAAGATGAAGTATATTATATGATGTAGTGCCTATACAAGCTTGTTGTATTCTTTTAAGGCATCCTTGGCAATATGGTAAGAGGGTTAATCATAATGGGTTTTCTTATAGATATTCTTATGTAATGAATAATGTACCCATTATCCTTAAACTTTTAACCTTTAAAGAAGTGTAGAAGGACCAAAAGGTCCTAAAATAAAGATTTAAAGAATTTGAAAAAGAAAAAATAATGAAAAGAAAAAGAGAGAGAGAGAGTTTGCATAAAAAATAAAAGGAAAATAAGCAAAAGGAGAGCTGTGAGAAAAGCAATGAGAGGAGTGACCAAAGAGAGAAAAAAAGGAGAGCTTAAGGGGATGCACAATGAGAAAAAGAAGAGTGATGCACATGCAAAAGGAGAATTAAGTGTAAATGAGGTAAAACAAGAGAGAAAATCAAGTTTTTATGCAAAAGAAAAAGATGTGAAGAAATCTTTACTTTTGAGGCAGCCTATCCTTGTACTTATTTACAAGGAATCTTATTTTAGTTCTAATTATTTTAACCTTTCTTTGTCTAGTTCTTTTGTGAGCTTACTACAAAAATTTTGAGATGTGTTTCTCGATGATATTCTTAGTGGTTCACCGCTAATTAGAGGAATAGAGTATCAAATTGACTTTGTGCCCGATTTTATAATTCAAAATATACCCGCATATAGATGCAATCTTGAGGAAACCAAAGAGTTACAAAGGCAAGTTGAGGACCTTATGAATAAAGGCTACATTCAAGAAAGTATAAGCTTGTGCGCCATTCTCATTCTACTTATATCTAAGAAGGATAGAACTTAAAGAATGTGTGTTGATTGTTGTGCAATAAAAAAATAACTACAAAGTATCAATATCATATTCCTATATTAGATGATATGCTTGATGAATTGCATAGGGCTGTTATATTTTCCAAAATTGATTTGAAAAGTGGTTATCATCAAATTCGCATGAAAAAGGGAGACGAGTCAAAAACTATATTTAAAAAAATATGGTTTATATGAGTGGTTAGTCATGCCTTTTGGTTTAACTAATGTACCTAGTACTTTTGTGAGATTAATGAACCATGTTTTACTTGCTTTTATTGGAAAATTTATGGTTGTTTATTTTGATAATATACTTATTTATAGTAAATCTTTGGAAGAACATTTTGAACATGTGTGTTTGGTTTTAGGAGTGTAACATAAGGAATGTTTATATGCTAACCTCAAAAAGTGTAGCTTTTGTACATATAAGCTTTTTTTTTAGGCTTTATAGTTAGTACAAAAGAGGTAAATGAAAAGAAATTAAGGCAATCAAAGAATGGCCTACGTCTAGAGGAGTTGTTGATGTGTGTAATTTTCATGGTCTTGCAAGCTTTTATAGGTGATTTGTAAGGGATTTTAGCACCATTGCCACACCATTGACTGAAGTCATTAAGAAAAACAATAGCTTCAAAAGAGGAGAAGTGCAAGAATAAGTATTAATATACTTAAGATAAGTTAACTTCTGCACCTTTACTTACTCTTCCTAACTTTTCTAAAACATTTAAAATTGAATGTGATGCTTCAGGTTTGGGAATTAGGGTTATTCTATGCAATATGGATGACCAATTATTAATTTTAGTGAAAATTTAAATGGTGGAAGCTTAAAGTACCCCACTTATGATAAGGAGATATATGCCTTAGTTCATGCTTTAAAGACTTAGCAGCACTATTTAGTGCCTAAAGGGTTCATGATACACACTGATCATGAATACTTAAAGCACTTAAAAGGATAAAATAAGCTTAACAAACAACATACTAGATGGAGTAAATTCATTCAGTCATTTCCTTATGTCATCAAATATAAGCAAGGTAAAGAAAATGTTATAGCTGATGCGCTTTCTACAAAGTATACTTTACTTACTTCTTTAGATACCAAATTGCTAGGATTTGAATATATTAAAAAGTTGTATGAGATTGATAGTGATTTTATAAGCTTTTTTCATGCATGTGAAAATGTTGCTTTTGAAAAATTCTATAGGCATAATGGTTACTTGTTTAAAGAGAAATAATTATGTGTTCCTAATTGTTCTATGCATGAGTTACTTATTTGTAAAGCACATAAGGGTGGTTTAATGGGACACTTTGGTATAGCTAAGACTTTGAATGTTTTACATGATCACTTTTATTGGTCTAACATGAAAAAGGATGTTGCTAGAATTTATGATAAGTGCATTATATGTAAACAAGTTAATCTAAGTTAAAACCACATGGTTTGTATATGCCTCTACCCCTACCTTGTTCACTTTGGATTGATATTTCCATGGATTTTGTGCTTGGGTTACTTATGACTAGGCATGGACATGATTCAATATATGTTATAGTAGATAGGTTTTTAAAAAATGGCTCATTTTATAGTATATAGAAAAACTGGTGATGCACAACATGTTGCGAATTTATTCTTTAAAGAGGTTGTTTATTTGCATGGGATGCCATGAACAATTATGAGTGATAAAGATGTTAAATTCTTAAGTTACTTTTAGAAGACTTTATAGGATAAATTAGGCACTAAACTTTTATTTTATACAATATGTCATCCATAAACTGATAGTCAAACTAAGGTAGTTAATAGAACCTTATCTCAATTACTTAGAACTATAATTAGGCGTAATTTGAAGTTATAAGAAAATTGCTTGCCATATGTTGAATTTGCTTATAATCGTAGTGTGCATTCTTTTACTAATTTATATCCTTTTGAGATTGTTTATGGTTTTATTTCATTGATTCCTTTAGATTTGGTTACTTTACCTTTAAGTGAACACGTAAATATAGATGGAAAGAAGAAGGCAAATTTTATGAAGGCATTACATGAAAAGTTGCGAGCAAATGTTAAGCAAAAGAATGAGCAATATACTAAACATGTAAACAAAGGATGTATAAATATTATATTTGTACCCGATGATTGGGTTTGGGTGCATTTAGGAAAAGAAAGATTTCTAACTCAAAGGAAATCTAAGTTGATGCTACATAGAGATGGACCTTTCTAAGTGTTAAAACGTATCGATGAAAATGCTTACAAGATTGACTTGCCCAGTAAGTATAGTGTAAGTGCTACTTTCATTATTACTGATTTATCTCCTTTTAATTTTGATATAGGTGTATATTTGAGGATAAATCATCTTAAGGAAAGGAGGAATGATGCAACCAAGGTACTAAGCAAGCTAATCAAATCAAATGATCCTTTGTATTATAAGGGACTAATGATAAAAGCAAGGACTAAGAAGTGTAAATAAACATTAACTTCATTTGTTCTTTCTATTATGAGTAAAATGGTGGATTCAACCTCAAGTGTAAACATGGAGTCGAATGATGAAGAATTCAAGCTAGTTAGCTTAATTTTATATTTTGAGTCTTTGTAGCATGCTTTAGTATTTGGGCCATAACTTTTGCTAAAGAAGTCAGATTAAGGTGATTCAAAATGATAAGGAAATTTAAGACGAGCTATAAATTTGATGGGGATCATTTTGGCTAATTCAATTATCTTTATTTTGACACAACTGTGTTAAAATTTTGACATAACTTTATCCACTCGAACCAGATACAGTTGTGTCTAAGAGTAATTTTTTTTTAAATTTTATGTGGCATAGTTGTGTCACTTTTAACATAACCATTTGCGATGTCAAGCTAAAATTTCTTATTTTATTAGAGTTTCCTTTTTGATGTTTTGGAAGTTATTTATTTCCAACTTTATTCCTATTTAGGTTTCCTTTTTTATGTTTTAGAAGTTATTTGTTTCTAACTCCATAAATAGCCATCTTAGGGCTGTAAACAAATCAGTTGTTGAATTTTAATAAATTAAGTAAGATTTTTCTCAACTTTGTTCTTTTGAAACTTTGCAAGTTTACTTGGATTATTTCTCTTCTACCTTTCACTACAATTGTTAGGTTAGATTAAACTTAGGATTGTGTGATTGTTCATCTATTAATAACTACGTATCTTGCTTTAATCTAATAAGCAAGAGGTTTAGCTCTATTAACACAACCTATCTTTAATGATCCTTGGGCTAATATTCAGAGTTACATGTGCGTTTTATCTCTATTATAGGTAGGGTTCGTATCACTTGGGGCACTCACTTATGATGTGTCCAAGTTTCTTACATTTATAATAAGTAACTTCCTTGCTCTTTTTGCCATCATACTTCTTATTTTTTCTTTGCCTTGAGAAGCTTTTTCTTTTAAAAAACTTCTTGAACCCTCTAATGATCATAGTTATTTCATTATTATCTTCACTAGCGTCTATTAAGCTTTCATCTTTACTAGCTTATTATATGACTTTCAATGCTATCCCCTTTTTCTTTTCTTCTTTCTCGTCTCTCTCATCTTCTCTTTGCTATATAATAAGCTCATGTCTAAGGAGCTTCCTAATGAGAACATTAGTTGAGAGAGTTAAAAGGTTTTGAGCTTCTTTAATAGAAGTGACTTTAGATTCTCAATCCTTCTTAGATAGGATTCTTAAAATATTATTATTCACTTCTTCTTTGAAAAAATTCTTTCCAAGCTTTCTTAAAGTGGTGATGATATGAACCCTACTTATAATAGAGATAGAATGCGCATCCAACTTTGAATATTAGCCCAAGGATCATCAAGGATAGGTTGTGTTGATAGAGCTAAACTCATTGCTTATTAAAGTGAAGCAAGACACTTAGCTATTAAAAGATGAACAATCACACAATCTAAGTTTAATCTAACCTAGCAATTGTAATGAAAGGTAGAAGTGAAACAATTCAAGTAAACTTGCAAAGTTTCAAAAGAATAAAGTTTAAGGAAAAACCTCACTTTTAATATTTCAATGCTTAAATTCATCTCTCATAGGGTTAGCCCTTATATAGGCATGTAAACAATCTAATCCTTGAAGGAAAAGGTTTTATTCCTTATTCCCAAAGATACCTATATAGGAAAATCCTTAACTAAGGAGATTTCCTTCAAAATAGGACAACTCATCTTTGAAAAGTCAAAATTGACAACTCATTACACTTTATGACAACTAAGCAAAATGACAACTCATGACAACTAAACATTGAAGTATGTCATGTTACATGTTGACCATTGACTTTCTGACTATTTGACTTTGGCTTATTGACTTTGACTTGAAATATTCTTGAATCTTCTTATATCTTCTAGAATCTTCCTAAATCTTCCTTATTGACTTCTAAATAGGAAAATAATTCAAAATTCATCCATATCAAGCTACTTAATTTTAGAATAGGAAATTAAGTTAATTAGCTTGAATTCTTTATATTCAGCTCCATGCTTGCACTTTTAATCCCTTTTAGGGTTCATATTAGGTGAGAAGAGCATTAAGGTGATTTTTCATTTTAATTATTGATTATTGAGGCTTTATCTTGAAGAGTTCATACTTATACATATGGAGTTAAACCTTTTTACTTCTTACTTGAATGTTTCCTTCATAATGATTCTCAAGTGTCTCTCATACTTCTTTTGTGGATTGGCAATGTTGACCTTTGCCACCTTCTTCTTTTGACATAGACGCTAGTAAAATAGTCATGGCTTTCTTGTTCTTGTAATTTTCTTCTTTTTAATTATTATTTCATTGATTCCTTTCAAGAATGATCTCTACACCATCAATTATGACTCTAGGACATTCCTAACCCTTTAGAACAACATCCCAAAGTCTAATAGGATTACTATCTAAATATAACTCCATTTTGAACTCCAATGTGGATAATTACTCCCATCAAAAAAGGGTCTAAGAGATGAAAAGTTAAGATCACTCCCCATGATCTTAAATTTTAACAATTAAGTACCTAGAACCCAAGCTCTGATACCAATTGTAATTGCCATAGAGGAGGGTTAATAGGGCTTTTTAAAAATTAACAAAAAATTATAGCAATTAAGAAAGGATTAAAAAAAGATTAAGTAGATAGGAAAATTAAACACAAATATTTAAGGATTTCGATTCACAAATGAATATACATCTCCACCTAACTTATCCATAAGTTAGGATTTTTAATCCCACACTAATCTTATTCATAAGATTCAGATTATAAGAGTTTTAAGATTAACCTAAACCTTACAACAATGAGCTTTTGACTAGGCTAAGCTCTAACTATAATCCCAAGTGTTTTGATGGCCAAACACTTAAACCAAATCCTTTAGGAACAAACCTCACTTCCCTTCTAATCTATCCTAGGAATTAAATGGAGTAGAAGTCTCATTTCTAACACACAACTAACTCTCAAAGAGTTCAATAAATAATAAAGAAATTAGATAAAATTTTGAGAGCTTCAATGAAGCTCCAAGAGTTTTTTATATACATTAACAACTCAAATATGGTTGTTAGGGGCATTAACTTCGTCCCCAACCATCTTCAAGTTACATTAAATGCAAAATATTTTTTTTGTAGGATTTCTACTACTCATGATCGTGATAGTATACTCATGATTGTGACTTTTGAAAATATAGTCGTTATGCTCACAAGTGACTATTGAGTCTTGTAGAATACCCTGGTCACAAGGTGCTCACAATCGTGAGCCTAGATCGTGAGTTGCTTAGACTTTTTGGTTGTTTGGGGCTCCATGAGGTCATGGCCTAGATGAGCTCATGATAATCTCTCATGACCTTATCATGATCACCTCACGATCATGAGGCAAATCATGAGGGCTCCCGATCATGAGGCAAATCATGAGGAGCCCACTTGTGAGGGTAGCCCTATAACTTGATTTTGAACATTTTTAATCCTTGGATTGTCCTAAATGAGATTAAGCTTGGAGGAGGCTTATCTTTGACACTTTGATGAATTAAAACCCTAAATAAACACACTTACATAAACTTATTAGGTTAAGCAAATTATTTGTTAAAGTTAAAATTTGAGAGATTGAATAAATTTAAGGTCAATAGTTTATATAGGAGGAGTCTACTCAATTATTTGTCTCTCTTATCTCATCCCTTTTTATTTTTATTATTTTTTTATTTATTTCATTTTCTACTTTACATGATTATGGAGGGTGTAAGTGAGTTGAACGATTCATAATTTGTTCATAGCTCAGCTCAGAAAAAGCTCATTTAAGTTCATTTATTAAACTAAATAAGTCGAGCCCAAACTCCATTTTGAGGCTCGTAAGCTAAACGAGCCAAACCTGAGTTTGCTTAAGTTCAACTCATTAAAGCTTGCGAATAGACTCATTTAGCTGGTTTAAAGGGTCATTTATAGGCTCATTTACAAGCTCATTTATAGGCTCATGAACATGCTTGTTATATTAGGTAGTGGTATTAAATAGGTATAATTTAATATATATATTAATATTCAATAAATATCATTTAATTTAGTAAGTCAATATTATATAATACTATTTTTATATTAAGTAAAGACAATACTAATTAAATTAGTAATAATTAATATAAAATATTACATAGGACAATATTATACTCATGATAATATTATATACTCATAATAATATTATATAATTTTTTGCATATAAATTAACATTAATATTATAATATGTAAATATTATACTTGTTCAAGAAAAAAATAAATATTATACAATGCTAGTTAAGTATTTAGAAGATAATAAATTTCTTCAATAAATAAAAATTTAAGTAATATTTGTAATTTAAAGTAATATATAAATATTAATATTAAATAATGTAAATTTGGAGCAATAGATAAATGCAATATAAATATAATATTAAGTAATATTCATATTTTAAATCAAAACTACGAAATTTTAATGTTATAAGCAATTTCAATATTACAAATATACGTAGTTTGAGGTTATAAAACAATGTAATGTCTAATTACAAAAATACATTATTGAGCTTGTTTGGCTCGTGAGCTTAGCTCAAGCTCGTCAAACATAAACCCGAGTCGAGCTTGAGTTAGACTTTTGAAAGTTCGAGCTTGGCTTAAGTTCATTAATTTTTAAACAAACCGAGCATGAACTTTTAAAAGTTCAGCTCGGTTACACCCCTAATTATGATGCCATTAAAAATGCCTTATAGAAGGGTTGAATAAAGCTAATGAGGGTTTTAGAAAAATAAAAAGAAATTTAAGGAATTAAATAAGAATTGAAAGAATGTTGAGAAGGAAGAATAAAGAACACAATGATTTATAAAGTTTAGATTCAATAACAATCCTACGTCTCCATTTAACTTATCCCCAAGCTAGGATTTTCAGTCACCCACAATCTTATTCATAAGATTAAGATTACACAGAGTTTTATGGCTCACTTTTACAACCTTACAACTTGAGTTTTCAAAGCTCACTTAAAACCAAATCCTAAGTGTTTCAATGGACAACACTTAAACCAATTCCTTTTAGAATAGAATCTCACTTCCTATTTTTTTTAATCCTAGAAAATAGAAGAACAAGAATTCTATTATAATACTTACCAACTCTCATAAGAGTTACACAAATACAAAAATTGTTTAAGAGAGAATTTGATAGCTTAATTGAATATTTAAGAAAGAATGAATGATAAATAAGTTTTTTAAAATTTCAATTGAACTCTATGAGTTGTTTATATAGATAAAAAAAACTTAGATTATGGTTATTGGATGCATTAGTTATGTCTCCAATATTTCTTGTTGATTTTTGAATCATTTTGGACTTATTTCTATCAAAACGCTGCTCACAATCATGAGGAGCAAACCTTAGCTCATGAGCATTAGTTTGAGAACTGTTGCATTCAAAAATGTTTATTAAATGTTGTTAGGATTGCCCTCATAAACTGATCTCTGCTTCTCATGATCATGAGGGTAGCTCATGAGAAGCACTAACCATTTTGTCAAAAATAAGCACTAACAGGGGATAAATTATGTGTCACGACTCGAACCCGAGGGCACATGATTGACACTAAGGAATGGGTAGGCATAAGGCCCCCGAAACCCGTAGTAAGCCGTAAAGAAAAGAAAAATAAAACCTTCAAATTTAAAACTTTATTTCATGAAAGAACACATTATCAAACTAATTTTTCTAAAAATAAACATAATCATGCGTAACATAAAATATTCTCCATCATCAAATATCATAAATCAATCTTAAAACATTATACATAAGCATGGTTCATTAAAATGCAATACATAACTGTACTTAAGTTTTACAAACTCATAGTACAAACACTACTGCAGTATTCTAGAGTTACTACTATAATACAGCTTATAATGACTTACATAATATAACCGGTGATGAAGAAATCCGGCGTAGAGGTGGTCTGAGGTCGAATTCTTAAGCTCCTGAAAAAAAAATAGATTGAGGGGAATCAAACCTCACTGAGTAAGTTAATAAAAAGAGTTGTATGGTTTGAAAACCGTTTAGATATATTAAAAATAAATTATAATATATGTACACATATATTTAGCTTTTGAAAAATCTTGGTAGAACCCTAAACCCAAATTTCTAAATGGCCAACTGGGCCCACTTAATCCACATAAACTGTCGATCCCCGAGAGCAAAGGCATCAACCAAGGCACCAAGCCGCAATCATCCACTTAATCCAAATACATGGCACTGGCAGTCCTTAAGAGCTAAGGCATCCACCGAGGCACCCACCCCAGTCCATTATAAATTTTCCAATCACTGGTGGTTCCTAAGAGTAAAGGCTTCCACTCAGGCACCCGTCCCAGTTTATATCCACAAGTTGTACATACATCGGATCCATCTCTCAATCTCTACCATGTACACACGGTCCTGGTGAAACCCACCAGGTAGCCCGTTCTACCAAAATTTCTCAAAATAAATTTTAAATAAATAAAATGCACTTAAATCTTAAATCGTAGCATTTAAATTAAATAAATCATATAATGAATACTAAAAATATGAGCGCACACATCTTTAAATAAAACACACGCACATATCAATTTATCAACTTACAGGACGAGCGAGAAGGTTAACGACTGTGCGTCTGCCTCGATCCAAAAGCTCATGCTTTGGTACTCTCTAAGAAAAAAAGTAATAGACCTATTTAAAAAACACATCTATGGAATTAAAATCAAAAATCAACAAAAATAGCAAAATTCTAAACTGACTTGAGGAAGACCGAGTAAGACTCGATAAATAGGAAAAATCCTAATTAACGCTAAGAATTTACAGAAGATGTCACGTTTTACAAGAAAATCTACCAAAATTTTGACTAAGTCTCCTTTGTAAAACGGACATCTCTCTACCATAGGTACAACCATTCCTGCATAAAAAACGTACTTCTAAAAATTCGCACACAGTCTATATTCGGGTCAGCTCTCTAACACAGTATTAGTCCGATCGAGTTCACAACTCAGCAAAACATCACAACTTAATTCTAACAAATAAAATTCATAAAAATATTACTTTCATAAATAAACATTAAAATCATACTTAAAATATAACATAGCACTTAACTAAATTTAATTAGACATAAATATATAAAAACCCATAATTTCCAATAATATACATTATTCTCAAAATATGCATATTTAATCCATAATTAATATAACTATATATATATTTTTGTTACCAAAATAATATTATATATATATATATATATATATATATATATATATTTGGAAACAATATTCAAAATTAATATTACTTAATTAAAAATACCAATTAATTTATAAAAATCCTCTAAACCTCTTAAATATTAATAAAACCAACTAAAATATATATTTAACTATAATTAGCAAAAAATTACATATTTATCCATATAATAGAAAAATACACATAATATATCCATATTACTCAAAAATTCTATAAAAATTATATACATACATAAAAATTATTTTCTCAACATAAAATTTCTTAATATCAATAAAAACATAAAATTAACTAGTAATTTCTTCCAAAATATAAATTTAACCTAATTATCCACATTTGACATAAACTTAAAATAATTATAAAAATAGTATAAAAATCATAAAAACTATAAATTAAGTTCTAAAAGTAATAACATTTAATGATAATACTAATTATCACAATTTCATAAATTTTTAACAATTAATTTTTAAAAATTAATAAAATATCCAAAATCCATAAAATTCACAATTAACACAATAATTTTCTATCATCTTAAATAAAATCAATATACTAAAAATAAATAACAATAATTACTCCAATTTACTAATTAAACTCAAATAAAATAAAATAAAATTCTGTAAAATAAAAAAAATCAAAATAATATACCAAAATTAGATTTAAACAACTAACTTAGCATAATTAACCAATTAACTTGGAATAATTAAAGTTTAACACCTAAATCAACCTAAACAACCTAAAAATGACCTAAAAATAACCTAGAGCAACTAGTTGCCTACCTCAAATTTCATCGCTGGATATGGTTGCAGCGGTGAGGCAGGGTGTCGATCATCACCTGAGGAGGCAATGCAAGCAGAGGGACCAACGGACGACGCCGATCTGGTGTTGACAGGGACGAAGAAGCTTGGATAGAGAGAGAGCAAGGAACGCCGACGGGAAGAAAAGAAAAAGAAGGTGGTTGGTGGCATGCTGCGATGAAGATGGAGGCTGAGGTGGTTGATGCCCACCGGAGAAGGAAGGAATGTGACGGAGATGGTGACAGGAAAGGAGGAGGGTGCTGCAGGTTTGATATTTTTAGGTATATATGTATGTATACATTCATATATATATATATATATATATATATATATATATATATATATATATTTATATTTATTTATTTATTTATTTATTTATATAATATACATGCACATAATATTATAATAAACATATATTTAATATAAACACTAAATATATATTACATATAATAGGCTTGAAAATAACAAGGGTAATATATAATAAATCATACTTATAAAATAGTTATATAATATTTAATACTATAGAAAATATAATTCTTTAAAATAATAATAACATAACCCTAACATAATAAAATATCTAGAGAATTAATAATTACATAATATAATTTAAAATTATTTATTAATACTACAAATTCAAAAATTACTTTATTTAAATTAAAATATAGGGTATTACATCATGACCGACTTGTGAGATGCTCATGAGCGGGACTAAAGATGATCAAATCAACCTAGACTTTCTCTATAAAAGTTATAGATAATTGTCTTATATTTCCATATCACTTTAAATCACCTTAATTGAACCTTTGTAGCTCAAGATATTGTTGAAATACTAAGAGCTGCGCAACTTAAAATGAAAGCTACATATGCTAACTTCAACTGAAGATTTGTAAACCCAAATGAGCTTGGATTTTGACAAGTAAACTTAATTTAGAAAGCTTAAGTTGTCTACTTCAAAGGTGAAGAAGATTATTTTCTCATTATAGAGCTCTAAAGATGTTAAAAAGCCTCCTTAAATCTTAGAGATCGAATTAACCCAAAAGCATACTTATCAATTCAGGTCGTGAGGCAACTCGTGAGCATACCACTGTATATCCAATAATGTATATTTTTGGTATATAATTTCTCGATAATGTTTGGGGACTTGCATGAAATGAGATACTTCATTGAAATACATATTAATACTCTTTTAAGAAGTTTTTCATTGTCTCAAATCATTTAACAATTAAACTTCATGATAGATCAACTTCCTACGTACTTAGTTGAAATCATTAAAATCAAAATTGTTTGTCAAATTCCAAAATTAGGAGTTTGATCATGCAAATGGTCAACAATCTCCCCCTTTTTGGCTTTGACAACCAATTTAAAAAGAAAATAAATAATGTGTGTGTGTATAAAAAATAAATAATGTGTATAAGCATGTTAAATTAAAATAGCTCCCCATTTCAAAATAAATAGATGCAATAAATTACTCCCCCTTAATATATGCATAAAATCAATATCATGTACCAGAGCATGGAAGAATTAATAGAGCATATATATGGATTTAAAGAAATTGATTTTTTTAAAAAAATATTAAATAATTATAAAGGAGATGGTTTTAAGAAATGATACCAATTTGAAATATAGTCATAAAAATTTTCTCATTTATATAAAAATATATTTCTTTATTTCTACCCTTTGTAGACATGATAAAAAAAATATAAATTTAATTATTTATTCCCCTTTTTTTGTCAAAAATAAAAAAAAAACATGAGGAATAAAAAGAAACATAGTCTAACATAACAAATGTGTTAAAAACATAAAAAACATGATAACATGATCATTTAAAAAAAATGTTAGGCAATATGAAGAAAATAATTTCAAACATATATACATGTAGTGCTACTAAAATACATTACAAAAATAGTACATATATCACTCACTATCACATGATCAAATAGAGCTTAACTTGCTAATATACATGACTATCACATGATCATATAAAGCTTAGCTAGCCAACGTACATGATCATGTAGCACTTAGCATATCATAAACACAAACATTAAGCACAATTTATTATATAGCTTCTTCTCTCCCTTTATTAAGAACAAAAAGAAAAGAGAAAAATATAAAGGGATATGAACCTAAAGGGATATAAAAAATCTAGAGGGAATAAAAGATCAACAACAAAAACAATGAAAACAAAGATACAAAAAATCTTTATAAAATCTATGTTATACTTAAACAAAGTAAGCAAAACAAGACCTTTTATCACATATGATATATGACAAAACTAGCCACACTTAGAATGTTACTATGCATACATAAACAAAATTATGTAAAATAAATTCAAATAATTTTCTCCCCTATTTCAAATTTAAAAAAAAATAGATAAGTTTTGGATTAAAAAAATTGATATTAAGGACACACTATTACATAATTATGTCACTAACATAAGCACATCTTTGAAAAAAAAAATTCTTTCCCCTAAAAGAAATTAATTAGATACTCATGCAAACTCAATTATTCTTCCTATTTTATCAAAATGCAAAAAATCATTAAAAAAAATTGCATTAAAAAGGATAGAGTTACAATGATAGTAAGATATCAATTATAGACAAGATATAAAACCAACAGCTCATGAATTATATCCAAAAAATAAGCTAAACCTAAACTGACACAAAATAATCATAAAAATAAACTATCAGCTCAAAGCTTAGATACAGAAAATATACTGAAAACAAACCAAACATAAATTGACAAAAAAATTAACAAAAACATATAAAAAGAAACTAGTCTTGATAAGGAGTATGAGGAATTTAAAAAAAATAATGCATATTTATCCATATATAATGCATGAAAATTAAAAAAATTAAAAAAAATGTTAAAACCAAAATCAAAACATTTAACAATCAAAGTAATCAATAAGCATAACATGATTTCATATGAAAAATAGTCTAAACATCAATTAAGCATAAAATTAAGATAAACTAGAACCATCAATGACGTCAAGTTCTATGTAATGAAATTTAAACTCTCTTCTTTGAGAGGTTAGGTAAAGATATCTGAAAGTTGATTATTTATATCAATAAATTCAAGTGAGATATCACCGATTTGAACATGATCACGTAAGAAATGATGTCTAATGCCTATATTCTTAGTTCTATGGTGTTGAATGAGATTCTTTCTAAGGTTAATAGCACTTGTATTCTCACATTTGATTGGGAATGTGATCAAGTTTTATACTATAGTCCAACAATTATTGTTTTTGCCATAAAACTTATGAACAATAAAGAATTGCTGCAATATATTCAGGTTTAGCAGTGGATAAGGCAACTGAAACTTGTTACTTGCTAAACCAAGAAACTAAGCAATTACTTGAGATTTGACAAGTTCTAAAAGTACTTTTTCTATCTAGTAAACTACCAGCAAAGTTAGCATCAGAATAACTAATCAAGTCAAATGATGAACTCTTAGGATACTAAAGTCCTAAATGCATTATACCATAAAGATATTTGAAAATCATTTTAATAGTATTCAAATGAGATTCTCTAGGACTAAATTGAAACCTAGCACACATGCATGTAGTAAACATAATGTCGGGTCTACTAGCAGTTAAAGAAAGAAGGGATCCAATCATACCTCTAAATCGTTTTTATCAACCAATTTACAATTCTCATCTTTATTGAGTTTGGTGGTGGTACTCCTTAAAGTCTTGGTTGATTTAGCTCTATCCATACCAAACTTCTTAAGAATGTCCCTAATATATTTAATTTGATTGATGAAAATCCCATATTTGCATTACTTGATTTGTAGTCTAAGAAAGAATTTGAGTTCACCTATCATATTCATTTCAAATTCTCCTTGAATTAGATTTGAGAATTCCTCACACAAGCAATGATTAATAGCACAAAAAATAATATCATCAATATATATTTTCACAATTAATAAATCATGTTTACATTTCTTTATAAAAAGAGTTGTATCAACCTTTCCTTTAAAGAAACCTTTCTTTCGTAAAAAGTTACTCAATCTTTCATACTAAGCTCTTAGAGCTTATTTCAATCCATATAATGCATTCAAAAGTTTAAACACATGATTAGGAAAATTAAAACTTTCAAAACTCGGAGGTTGCTAAACATACACCTCCTTTTCAATAAAATTAATTAGAAATGTACTTTTAACATCCATTTAAAAATTTTTAAAATCCATGAATGATACAAATGCAAGTAGCATTCTAATAGCTTATAACTTTACAACTGGGACAAAGGTTTCATCATAATTAATGCCTTCCTCTTGATTATAACTTTTAGCTATTAGTCTAGCTTTGTTCCTAATTATCATACTGTAGACGGCGGGGTTTAGCGCGCATCCAAGATTTTAGCAACTGCGACACTGTTTAGGCTCAGGGCCTTAGAGAACACACTAACCACTGTCACAAAGAAATGGCGTAGAGATGAGGAGTCGTCACCCAGGGTAATAACTGGGACAATTTGATTGGTGGTACTCGATTCTCTAAAAGAAAATTAGCACCGCAACCAGGACATTCTTGATACGGAATACTAACTTCTCTTAGTCTCGTGTTCATTTAGAATAATTTTATAAATAATTATTTCATAATCTAATTACATGCAATTTTATTAAACCCTAATTAACATCCATCTACCCAAAAAAGGCAACAAGTCAATAAAATTACAAGAAAAAATGCACTCAAGATCACGTTGTCCCTAAGTCTAAACTATGTTAATTTTACTTAAATAAGTTAGCTAAATCTACATTTTATTTAAAAGTGAAATAGAAAAAGTGGGCCTACATTTTATTAATTAATGAGCCTAAATCTATATATTTTTTTAGTCTTTCTAAGATATGAGCTTAAGTCTATTCAATTTTAAAAAAGAAATTAAATTAGTGGGCCTAAGTCTAATATCGTTTTATTTTAAATAAAACATGGGCCTAGATCTATTTATTTTAAAAGAAATGCAATTAAATGGGCTGAGCTAAGTCTAAATAATTTTTAATTAACTAATGTGGGCCTAAAATCTAATTAACTTAATGGGCCTAAGTTGATTTTAATTATTTAAAGTTCTAAACCATTTTTAAACCTATTTATTTAGTGGGTTAGACCTAAATGTGGGCTTGGGGCCCAAAAACATTAAAAAAAAACATAAAAAAAAGCCCAAAATAAATAAAACACAAAAATAGATCAAACAAACATTACAGTAATTTTTCTAAAAAAAGAACCCTAAATTAATTACATGCAAACCCTAATTTAAGCTGCTGCCACCATTGATTTTAATTGATTTTTTTACCCAATTGAACCTAATTACTAATCAATTTTAAAATACAGAAAATGAAAATTTACTATTTCCACTACTGGGGCCATTACAAACTACGTACAAAATTAAAATTATACACCCAAAAATTAAAATAACTACACAGAACACCAAAAATAAAAAAAATAATAAATAAAAAAATCCTAAGAACTATTAAAGAAATAATACAGGTTCATCCATGGCATTTTATGGACCTTCTGTTCGATTCAAATATAGGCGGTATCCTCCTCAATCCACATGCACACATCAAAATAGAAAAAAACAAGTAATCAGATTAGTAATGAAATTAAACAATAAAAAAGAATAACAAAATAGAAGAAAAATTACCCAAAGAAAACAATAGAAAAGAGTGAAAATGAAATAGAAAAATATCACTGAAGATTTAGATGCTTTGCAGATGCACTTTTTTGGCCCCTCAGATTAGGATTTTCACCATTGAAATTAAATTGTTTGTTGATTCTGGACTCAGACTTGATTGCGTTTAAGGACACTGGCAGTATCCAAAATTAGGGTTTTTGCATTTTTTTTTTGTGTAAAAGCTCTCCAGAAAGAAAAATCCTTTCGAAAACCAGAAGAAAAAAAAGGTTTTCCCCCCAGTAAAACCTCTCCAAAAAACCTCGTCCGTCATAAAACCTCCTCCTCATGCACGCATGCAGACTCTGCTTTTTAAATGCAGAGTCTGCGCGTACTGAACTTCCTCCAAAGGAGGAACGGACTGATGATCAGATAGTGTTTATTTTGATTTAAAAAAAAAAGCCTTTTACGTTTAAAAAAAACTTTATCATATAATCATAAGGATAAATTTTGAATTTTTAACCAATGAAAATACTGAAAAAATTGATAAAAATAAGGAAAAATACGCGAAAAATAAAAAAAATGGAATTATTGCGCATCGGCACTATGCAATGCTGACCGACATTGTATAATGTTGATCGACATTGTCTAATACCGATCGGCATTACACAATGCCGATCCTAAAAAATATATATATATTTTTTTAACTTTTAATTACCAAAAGACGCCTGAAAAAATGACTTATTTGCAATCAAATCCTAAAAAATATTATAATTTAGTCCCTAAAGTCTAGAAAATGAACAACCAAGTTCAATTTTTGAATAAATTTCATCATAGGGGCTTACGTCGTAATTGTGCACAATTGCATCCTGAAATTGGGTGCTTACACATACGTTGTTTATTCATCTTATTTCTAAACACCCATTTGGTACCTATAATATGATGATGTTTTGGTTTAGGAACTAAGGTCCAAACCTTGTTTCTCTCAAATTGATTTAACTCCCTTGCATAGTAAGGACCCAAAATTCATCACACAAAGCATCATCAACATTTTTTAGTTTGATTTGAGAAATGAAGGCTGGATTAATAATAGACTTAAGATTATATCTAGTAATTACCCCTTTCGTAGTATCACCTATGATGAGATCTTGAGGATGAGCTTTCTTAAATTGCTAATCCTTTGGAAGTTCATCCTTCAAGGTAGCTTGAGACATATCCTTATTATCCTCCTTATTTAGACCTTCAAGTTCTAAAGGGTTACTAGCATTTTCTTTTTGAGGATCCATAATCTTATTTTCACCTACAAGATCATCAACACTACAAACATTCTTTCTAAGATCAAGTGAGTTTGATTCATAAAAAATAACATGCATTGATTCTTCAACAACTAGAGTTCGTTTATTAAAAATTCTATATGCTTTGCTATAAATGGAATAGCCTATAAAAATTCCTTTATCAGCTTTAGAGTCAAATTTTCCAAGATTATCCATGGTATTCAATATAAAGCACTTGTATCCAAATACTCTTAGATATGAGATTTTGGGTTTTCTATTATTTCATAGCTTATAAGAAGTTTTATTTAAAATTGGTCTTTTGAAAACTCTATTTAAAATATAATAAGATTTGTTAACAGCATCCGCCCAAAAGTATAAAGACAAATTATACCCATGAAGCATTATTCTAGCCATTTCCATAAGAGTTCTATTTTTCCTTTTAACTACCCTATTTTCTTGAGGAGTTTTAGGAGAAGAAAATGTATGTGAAATACCATTTTCATTGCAAAAGGTTTTGAAAAATTCATTTTCAAATTAGGTTCCATAATCACTTCTAATAGAGGAAATACAAAAACCTTTTTCTTTTTGAACTTTTTTTGTAAATTTTTTAAAAGCTTTAAATGAATTATTCTTATGAGAAAGAAAATATATCCAAGTAAATCCAGAGTAATCATCAACCAATATATATGCATAGTGCATTCCACCGAGACTAGCAGCTCTAGTTGGTCTAAACAAATTCATATGTATAAGTTCAAGTGGTCTAGAAGTGGATAGTACATTTTTTAGCTTAAATGAGGACTTGAATTGTTTTCCCTTTTGATAAGCATCACAAGGTATATCCTTAGTGAATTTAAGCTTAGGTAAACTAATCACGAGTTTATGTTTACAAAGATCATTCAAAAGCTCAAAATTTGCATGTCCTAACCTTCTATGCCATGTCCATGTGTCATGGAAAATAGACATTAAGAATTTTGATGTCTTTGTTATCAATCATGTTCAAATCAATAGCATAAACATTGTCTACTGTTTCACCACTAAAAATTACTTTATTTTTACTAAGACTACTAATAAAGCAATTTTTCAAATGGAAAGTCACTTTATTTCTTATGTCACATAATTAACTTACACTTAGCAAATTATGTTTAAGACTATTAACAAGCAGTATATAATGTATAGATGACGATTGAGGATTACCGATTTCTCCAATGCCTACAATTTTCCTTTTGGCGTTGTCTCCAAATGTGACATGCCCTCCATCTTTAGCATCAAACTTATTGAATTGCTCCTTGTCTCCTGTCATATGCCTTGAACATCCATTATTAAGATATTATTTGCTTTTCATTCTTGTGGATTTCAAGCACACTTATATAAAATAATTTAAGTGTTCTTTTAAACCCAAACCTTTCTTGGTTTAGGTTAGTTAGTTTCAAGATAATCCAAAAGAAGCAAATTCATGTATAGTCTTATATAGAAGCATACATTATTGGTATGTCCTTTGATCAAGCAATATGAACATATAACATTTTTATATTTGTTTCTCCTAGGATGATATGCTTTCCTAGTGTGAGAAGTATGTCTTTCATATTGTGTTGGTGTGTGCTTCCTATAACTCTTTTTAGTCATAGTGTTAAACATACATTGACAATGACAATGTGTATTTTGATAGGTTTGTGCAACATGTTTATGTGCATTGTGTTGTGTGGCATGTCTAATATGATTGTGTATAATGTGTATAGAAGCATGTTTGGGTTGAGATGTTCTAGTTTGAGCCTTACCTCTTTATGTCAATGAAGAATGAGTCTTATGAGACTTTCCCTTATTGTTTAACACATGAGATCTTTTAGCTTTGAAAGCTTAAGTCTTAATCGGTTTAAAGGTAGAATGAATGGAATTGTATGATGCTTTAATAAATTTAATATGTGATGATGATGAATATGAGACCATTTTATTAGTATATCTAATTCCATGAGCATTTCCATGAAATTTTTGAGAGCCAAGTAAATTATCTAAACTCTCTTTCCCTTTTTGGAATTTTGATATGGAATTTTTTAGCTTAACTACCTCATTAAAAAGTTTATGATTTTCATTACTTGCTTTATTGAGTTGCTCTTCTAAGAAATTGGAAGATTTTAAATCACTAGCAAGTTTATTATTTAATTTAAGAAGATTAGAAAATTCAATTTTTAACTTCTCAAATTCCTTTGTTAAGTTATTTAACTCATGTTAATAATGCTTCTTTTTAGAAAGTAAGCTTTTGCACTTAAGCAAGAGTTTGCTCACAATAGAGCTCTCAATATCATCATCATCATCATCATCATCATCATCATATTCATTATAAGCACAATACTCATCATAAGAAGAGTTAGAAGTAGATGGTACCTCTTTTTTTTATCTTCAAGAGCCATAAAGCAAAGATTGGTCACTTTTTGTTGTTCCTCTTCCTTTTCAGATTCGGAGGAGTCATCGTTCTAAATAGCTTTTGAAGGCCTTCTTTTTATCCTTTGCTCTTTTGTTCTTGAATTTGAATTTGGGACACTCACTTCTAATATGTCCTGATTTCTTGCATTTATAGTAAGTAACCTCTTTGGTTTTCTTCTTATTTTCTCCCTCATACTTTTTATTGAAATCTATTGTTCTTGAAGAATTTTTCTTTCTTAAAACTTCTTGAAGCTTTAAGTGAGCATGGCAATTTTATTATCTTCATCACTAGAGCCTTCACCATTTTCCTTTTCACTATCCTCTTGTGAAACTTTTAATGCAATGCTCTTTTTCTTTTCTTCCTTCCCTTTTTGCTCTTCACCTCTTTGCTTAATTGTATGTTCATGTGTTGAAAGCTTGCTAATAAGCACATTGATTGAAAGGATAAAAAGGTCTTGAGCTTCCTCAATTAAAGTGACTTGAGATTCTCAGTCCTTCTTAGGTAGGATTCTTAGAATATTGATGTTCACCTCTTCCTTAAAGAAATGCTTTCCAAGTTTCTTAAAGGTTATAAAGAGAGCATCGAGATAGTTTGTCATCTCCATAAATGATTCTTAAGGCTTTATTTTGAAGAGTTCATATTCATACATATGAAGTTGAACATTTTTGCTTCTTACTCGTACATTGCCTTCATAATAGTTCTCCAAGGTCTCTCACATTTCCTTAGCCGAAATGCAATATTGATGCTTGCCTCCTTCTTTTATTATTATAGAACAGAGTAGAGTGATAATAAATTTTTTATTTTTATACTTCTCTTACTTTTGATCATTGCTCAAATAACTTCTGAAAAGAGTAGTTTGTACACCATCAATGGTAGTTTTTAGTGGTTACCAATCTTTAAGAACAACTTTCCAAAGTCTAATGGAATTATAATCTAGATATAGCTTTGAAAAGAGTCCTAGAGGGGGGGTGAATAGGACTATCAAATAAAAATGAGAAACTAAAAGAATTCTTTGCAAAAATTGAATGGAGGTTGAGAAGGAAGAATGAAGAACACAAAGATTTAAGGAGTTCAGATTCAACAACAATCCTCGTCTCTACCTATCTTATCCCGAAGTTAGGATTTTCAATCTCCCACAATCTTATTCATAAGATTAAGATTACACAAGAGTTTTATGGCTCACTCTTACAACCTTACAACTTAAGTTTTCAAGGCTCACTCAAAAGCCAAATCTTAAGTATTTCAATGGACAACACTTAAACTAATTCCTTTATAAATAAATCTCACTTCCTTTCTAATCTATCATAAGATTTAAGATAAAGAGAAATTCTATTTCTAACACACAATGAATTGTCATAAGAGTTTATACAAATAAAGCATTGTTTAAGAGAATTTTGAGAGCTCAATTGAATGCTTAAGAGAGAATGAATAATAAACAAGTTCCTTAACCTTTTAATTGAATTCTAAGGAGTGTTTATATAGACAAACACTCAAAAATATAGTTTTTGGATGTATCAAACATGTCTCCAATGTCTATAATTGATTTTGAATCAATTCTTGGACTTTTGGCAACTCAAGGGATGCCCACAATTGTGAGGAAGCCATCCTGGCTCGCAAGCATCCATTTAATGACCGTTGCATTAAAAAATATCCATTGAATGCTATCAGAGGGTGTGCTCATAAGTGGCTCATAAAGCACTCATGGTCATAATGAGCACTCGTGAGGAGTTCTACCCATTTTTGCCAAAAACATGCTCCAAAGGCACTATTTAAGGACAACTCATGACCAACTCATGAGATACTCATGAAAGGGATCGAAGACGACCGATTCAGCCTAAATGTTCCTCATAAAAGTTATAGATAATTATCATAGATTTTCATAAAACTTTGAATCATCTTAATTGGACATTTGTAGCTCAAGATATTGTTGAAATACTAAGAGTTATACAAACTAAAATGCAAGCTGCATATACTGACTTCGACTAAAGATTTTCATACCTAAGTGATCTCAAATTTTAACAAGTAAGCTCAATTTAGAAAGCTTAAAATGTCTACTTTAAAAGTGAAGAAGATCATTTTCTTATTATAGAGCTCTTAAGATCTCAAAAGCCTTTTTGAATCTTAGAGGTTGAATTAGCCCAAAAAATAACTATTCATCCAAAAATGTATATGCTTGGCATATGTTTGGTATATAATTCCCTACACACTTAGTAAAAATTATTAGTATTAAAATTTTTTATCAAAGTCTAAAATTAGGAGTCTAATCATGCAAATGGTCAATAATATCCCCCTTTTTGACTTTGACAACCAATTTTAAAAGATAATAAATAATGTGTGTAAGTGTGAAAAAATAAATAACATGTATAAGCATGTTAATTAAAATAGCTCCCCCTTTCAAATTAAATATATGCAAAATGAGAAAATATTTTGTTGCCCCTTAACATATGCATAAATTCAATATTTATTATGTATCAGAGTATAAAAAAAATTAAATAATCATAAAGGAGATAATTTTTTAAAAGATACCAATTGAAATAAAATTATTTATTTCCTTTAACAAATATATTTCTTTATTTCTCCTCCTTTTTGGACATGATAAGAAATATAAGTTTAATACTTTTATTCCCCCTTTTAAGGAAATAATTTCAAACATATATGCATGCAGTGCTACTATATTGCATTACAAAATAGTACTAGTCAATCAATCATACATAATCATGTAGTTAGTCAATCAGTTATACATAATCATATGGCACTTAGGATATCATAAACTCAAACACAATTATTTATCCCTATAGCTAATGCCTATAGCTTCTTCTCCCCCTTTGTCAAAGATAAAAAGGAAAGAGAGAAATATAAGGGGAAATTAACCTAAAGGAGCCAAATATTCTAGAGGGAATAAAAGATCAAGAACCAAAATAATGAAAATAAAGATACTCAAAATCTTTATAAAATTGATATCATACATAAACAAAGGAAGCAAAACAAGGCTTTTTATCACAAGGACAAAGCTAGCCACACTTACATTTTTACTATGTATGCATAAACAAAATTATGGAAAGAAGAAAATTTTTTTTAATAATTTTCTCTTTAAAGAAATAGAATAAGATTTAAAAAAAAATGATATAAAGGACACACTCTCATATAGTAATGTCACTTACATAAATACATCTTTGGCAATCTTAAAAATATCCATACATTATCAAAGATAAAAATAATTCCTAAGAAGAATTTATATATGAATAAATTAAATAAGAATTTTGCATGTATAAACACAATTAAAAAAAATGCATAACCATAATAAATAATAAATTAAATAAATTCAAATATTTCTCCCCCTTTATCAAAATTTAAAAAAAAAAATTGCATTAAAAAAGATAGAGTTACAATGATATTAAGATATCAATTGTAGAGAAGACATAAAAAAACTAACAGCTCATGCTTATATTTAGAAAATATCTAGAAGATAAACCGAACTGAAACTGACATAAAATAATCATAAAACAAACATAAAATAATCATAAAACAAACTAACAACTCATGGCTTATATCTAGAAAATAAACCGAATCTAAACTGATGAAAAATAATCATAAAACAAACTTAATAGCTCAAAACTTAGATATAGAAAGCATACTAAAAATAAACAGAAACTAAACATTAGTAAAAAAAAATTACATATGAATATAATAATCAATTAAGCAATTAAGCAAGTCAATAAGATAAGCTTCAACCATCAATCATACTAAGTTCATGTTGGATAAAATTTAATTTTTCCTCAAAAAGAGGTTTGGTAAAGATGTCTGTTAATTAATGATTAGTATCAACAAAATCAAGAAAAATATCACCATTTTTCACATGATCACGCAAGAAATGATGTCTAATATCAATATGCTTAGTTCTAGAATGTTGGATGGGATTCTTACTAAGGTTTATAGCACTTGTATTATCACATTTTATAGGATATGATTAATATCAATGCCATTGTCATGACCTAAAACAGGGGCCATGACCGGCGCTAGGGAACGGGAATTCTTTCGAATCCGGAACCCATAGCAAGCCTAAAAATAAAATAAACATGCAATAATAATAACAACAACTTTTAATGTAGCAGAAATAAAATCATAAGTATTAAAATAAAAATCCATATTTCATAAATAGATAAATCCTTTGATACAAGTTCAGTTCAAATATTTAAAGTACATATCTCACGACTTTATACAACTACTGCAGTGTCTAGATTATAAAATAAAACTCAAGACTCAGATAAACAGTTTACATAAAGAAGCCAGAGCAGAAGAAATTCGGCGTACAGGCCTGCTACTGAGGTCTGAAGACGATGACTCTCCTGAAAAATGGTCAACAGAGGGGAGTCAGACCTCACTGAATGAATTACTATAATATATATACATGCATACTAAATGCCAATGCACACAATCAAAAGTATATTTATAATATGTATATATACAAGAAATTACATACAGATGCAATAAAATCATTTTATATATTTTATTGAAAATCATCGTTTATGAAGGATCAAATAGAACCCTAGAATATCGCAACCTTAAAACAGTGTTAGACAACACTCTAGCCATACAGGCTCACTTATTCCAAAATAGTCACTTGTTCCATTTGGACAGTAGACTGGCCCCGAGACACTAAGTCAACCGAGCTCCAATAGTCTGACTGTCAGTGTGATTGGCCCCGAGACATTAGGTCAACCGAGCTCCAACAATCACACCTCCAAACCATATCTCACACATTAAATAATCATATCAAATCAATATCCTCGAACAAGTTAGTAATATAGCCTAAATGCTATAAGCATACCGATACGTACTCGGTCCTAGTGCTGCATACTAGGTAGCACGTTATATTGATATCCTTCATTTTAAATATAAAACATACATTCATAAAAGTAAATGATGCATGAATTTAAATATAATAGCAACAATAACCATATATATACTAGAAATATACCAAAAATAAACCAGGTATATTTCAGGTATATACACATCAAATAAATTCAATTTATTTACAAAATAAACTAGAAATAAATCATGAATATACCTAAGAATAATTTATTAATTAAACATGCATATAGTTTAAAATATACCAAAATGAACCTAAGTAATTATTAAACCATGAATGCATATTTTATCAAAATAAAACATATATTTCTAAAATCATGCACCCTAAGCATATATATATAAAATAGTAACTCACACTTAGTACGCTCCTCGAGATAGGTCCGACGGGCCTGGTCCACTAGGCCTCGGTCTCGGTGCAACTAAACAAATAAAAATAACGATCATCAGAATAAACCTAACAGAAATCCTAGAAACTCGATCTAGAATATTGGACACAGAATCAAAACTAGGGTTCGACCGGACATCATGTTTTACGAGAATTCTATCAAAAATTCGGCAGAACCTCCCCTGTAAAATTGAGATCTCTCTACTCAAAGAGTAGAGCCGGCCCTGCAAAGAAACACACTTTAAAAAACAGACACAGAAACACCAAACTAAAGTCTATCGACCGGGGTCCACAATCCACAAAATAATTATAAAAATACCAAAAATGCCCTTACAACACATAAATATATTTTATAAGTAGAAATTACATAATTAACCTTAAAACATAGTAAAAACCAATAAAAACTCATTTTATTAGAAAAATCGTA
Source organism: Mallotus nudiflorus (assembly GCA_947683625.1). Lineage (NCBI taxonomy): Eukaryota > Viridiplantae > Streptophyta > Magnoliopsida > Malpighiales > Euphorbiaceae > Mallotus > Mallotus nudiflorus. The sequence goes on along the minus strand of CANTUR010000333.1, from coordinate 1,255,125 downwards.
TATTATATATATAATTTGAAAATAATTTACGAAAATAGTTTTAATTAGTTAAAAATACTAAATAATTTATAGAAATCACTTTTATACCCTAAATAACTATTAAAACCAATTTAATTACATTTTTAGTCAACTTAGGGTAAAATTACCAAAATACCCATATATATATAAATATACTAAAATTACTCCAAAAATTCACCAAAAATAGTATAATTATCCAAAATTAATTTTCTCAACATATTAATCAATAATATCAATAAATAAACTCAATTAACTACTTAATTTCAATTAAAAACACAATTAAACTAATTTTCCAAAATTACATAAACCTAAATAAATTCAAAATAAATACATATAAATTCATAAAAATTCCACATAAATTTCTATAATTCATTTCAACACCTATATTTATCATAAAACACAATTTCATAATTTATTTAATTTAATTTCAAAAATTAGAAAATAATAATAAAATATTCAAAAATACCCAAAAATTAAAATAATCTCCAAAAATTCACACATGTAGATTAAGCTAAGGGGAACAACATTTGTGAAGGAATTTTTTATGAATCAATCAATTCAAAGTTTAAAAAAATCAAGAACCCTAAAATGGCCGAATTACCAAAATCGAAACATAAGCAAATCAAGACCATTTTAAATGAAACAAAGCTTGGAATCACACTCACCGGAGCTCAAGGAGAAGAAAGAGACCAGCGGTGTCAAAAATGATGGCCGAAAATGTCTTGATCAACGTAGCTCCAAATTTTGGCTTCTCGGGTTGTTGCAACGTTCACCGGCGCCGGAGAGGGTGGAAGGAGGGGCTGAGCAACTGGAGGAAGGCGGTAGATGTCCGGCAAGCACTCTAAATGGCGGTGAACAGAGTTGCACAATGAGGAAGGAGGAGAAGGGCGTCGGGGAAGAGGAAGGAGAAGGGAGGGGCAATTCGGTAATTTGGCTATAAATTTTGATTTTTAACACATAATATGTATATATATATATATACTTTACACTATATATTAAAATAATATAAAATCACACACATTAAATATACACCACACACATATAATTTAATATTTTAAAATTTAATACACTAAAAAAAATATTTAAATAATATTAAAACTAATAATAAATAATAAAATATTAGGGTAATTAATTAAACCCTAATTAAATAAATAAATACACATATATATGTTATTTAGTATTTTAAAAATATATATGAGTTCATGCAAGTCCGGAAATCTATTTAAAATAATTAATAGTAAATTATTTACGTGAAAATTTTCCCGAAAATTCAAGTCCCGGGAAATTTTACGTAAAATACTTAAAATAACATAAAATAATAAAAATCAATTTTTATTAAATAACAACTCATGAATTATCATAAATATGTACAAAAATTATTAACACTGCATATCCTGATGCAGTATTAAAATATTTAAAAATTCGGGATATTACAGTCATAATCCAATAGTTGTTGTTTTTGCCGTAGAACTTGTGAACAATAACAACTAGCCACCACATATTCTGCTTCAGTGGTGGACAAGACAACCGAAACTTGTTTCTTATTAAATCAAGAAACTAAGCAATTACTTAAAATTTGACAAGTTCTGGAAGTGCCTTTTCTATATAGTAAACTACCGGTAAAGTCTGTATCTGAATAATTAATCAAGTCATAGGAAGAGCTCTTAGGATATCAAAGTCCTAAATGCATTGTACCACAAAGATATTTGAAAATTCTTTTGATAAAATTCAAAGGAGATTCCCTAGGACTTGATTAAAATCTAGCACACAAGCAAGTAGTAAACATAATATTGGGTCTACTAGTAGTTAAATAAAAAAGGGATCTGATCATAACTCTAAATTGCTTTTCATCAATTGGTTTGCCATTCTCATCCTTGTTGAGTTTGGTTGTGGTGCTCATTGGAGTTTTGCCTAATTTAGCTCCATCCATACCAAACTTCTTGAGAATGTCTATTGCATATTTAGTTTGATTGATGAAAATCTCATCTTTACATTACTTGATTTGAAGTCCAAGAAAGAACTTGAGTTCTCTCATCAAACTTATTTCAAATTCTCCTTGCATTAACTTAGAGAAATCCTCACACAAGTAATGGTTAGTAGCACCGAAAATAATATCATCACTATAAATTTAAACAATTAATAAATCATGCTTGGATTTCTTTATGAAAAGAGTTACATCAACCTTTCCTTTAGAGAAACCTTTCTTTAGTAAAAAGTTACTCAATCTTTCATACCAAGGTCTTGGAGCTTGTTTCAATCCATATAGTCCTTATTAAAGTTTAAACACATGATTTGGAGAGTTAAAATTTTCAAAACCTGGAGTTTGTTCAACATATACCTCCTCTTTAATAAAACCATTTAAAAATGCACTTTTAACATCCATTTGATCAAGTTTAAAATTCATGTATGATGCAAATGCAAGTAGCATCCTAATAGCTTCTAACTTGTAACGGGGGCAAATGTTTCATTATAATCAATGCCTTCCTCTTGATTATAACCTTTACTACTAGTCTAGCTTTGTTCTTAGTTATGACACCTTGTCCATTCATCTTATTTCTAAACACCCATTTGGTGCTAATAATAGGGTGATGTTTAAGTCTAGGAACCAAGGTCCAAACCTTATTTCTCTTAAATTGATTTAACTCTTCTTGCATAGCAAGGACCCAAAATTTATCACTCAAAGCGTCATTAACATTTTTTGGTTCAATTTGAGAAATGAAAGCTAAATTAACAATAGATTTAAGTTTAGATCTAGTAGTTACCCCTTTTATAGTGTCACTTATGATGAGGTCTTGAGGATGTGCTTTCTTAAATTGTCAATCCTTTGGAAGTTCATCCTTCAAAATAGGTTGAGATGTCTCCTTATTTTCCTTCTTGCTTGAACATTAAAGTTCCAAAGGCTTACTAACATTCTCTTCTTGTGTTTTCATAATTTCATTTTCACCTACAAGATCATTAATACTGCAAACATCCTTTCTAGGATCAAATGAGTTTGATTCATAAAATACAACATGCATTGACTCTTCAACTACTAGAGTTCTTTTATTAAAAACTATATATGCTTTACTAGAAATGGAATAGCCTAGAAAAATTCCTTAATCGGCTTTGGACTCATATTTTCTAAGATTATCCTTGGTGTTCAATATAAAGCACTTGCACCAAATATTCTTAGATATGAGATTTTGGGTTTTCTATTGTTCCATAGCTCATAAGATGTTTTATTTAAAATTAGTCTTTGGAAAACTCGGTTCGAAATATAACAAGATGTATTAACAGCTTCCGCCCAAAAGTATAGAGGCAAATTATACTCATGAAGCATTTGTTCTAGCCTTTTCCATAAGAGTTTTTTTTTCCTATCAACTACCCTAGTTTGTTGAGAAGTTCTAGGAGATGAAAATGTATGAGAAATACTATTTTCATTACAATAGTTTTTGAAAAATTCATTTTCAAATTCGGTTCCATGATCACTTCTAATAGATGAAATACAAAATCCTTTTTCTTTTTGAACTATTTTTGAAAAATTTTCAAAAGCTTTAAATGCATCATTCTTATAAGCAAGAAAACACACCTAAGTAAATCTAGAGTAACCATCAACCAATACATATGCATAGTGCATTCCACCGAGAATAGCAACTTTAATTGGTCCAAGTAAATTCATATGTATATGTTCAAGTGGTCTAGAAGTGGACATTACATTTTTTAGCTTAAATGAGGACTTGGATTGTTTTCCTTTTTGGCAAACATCACAAGGTTTATCCTTAGTGAATTCAAGCTTAGGTAAACCACTCACAAGTTCATGTTTATAAAGATCATTCAAAAGCTCAAAATTTGCATGTCCTAACCTTCTATATTATGTCCATGAGTCATGGGAGATAGACACTAAGCATTTTATGTCTTTGTTATCAATTTTATTTAAATCAATGACATAAACATTGTCTACTCTTTAACCACTAAAAATAACTTTATTTTCATCAAAACTACTAACAAAGCAATTTTTAGGATAAAAAGTTACCTTATTTCCCATGTCACATAATTGACTTATACTAAGAAATTATGTTTAAGACCATCAACAAATAACATAGGATGTATAGATAAGGATTAAGGATTATTTATTTCTCCAATGCTAATAATTTTTCCTTTTGCATTATCTCTGAAAGTAACGTGCTCTCCATCCTTAGCATCAAGTTTATTGAATTGCTCTTTATCTTTTGTCATGTGCCTTGAACATCCACTATCGAGATACCACTTGCTTTTTATTTTTTTAGATTTCAAGCACACCTATATAAAGCAATTTAACTGTTCTTTTGAACCCAAACCTTTCTTGGTCTGGGTTGATTAGTTTTAAGATAATCCAAAGGAAGTAAATTCATGTGTAGTCTTCTATAGAAGCACACATTATTAGTATGTCCTTTTATCATGCAATATGAACATACAATATTTTCAAATTTATTCCTCCTAGGATAAAATGCTTTCCTAGTGTGTGCAATATGCCTTTGGTGTTATGTGTATCTCCTATTATTTTGTGTTATTGAGTGATACATGCATTAGCAATGGGAATGTGTATTTTGATAAGTTTGCATAACATGTTTATATGGATTATGTTATGTAGCATGCCTATTATAATTGTATCTAGTGTACATATAATCATGCTTGGGTTGAGGTGCTCTAGTTTGAGCCTTATGTTATAAGACTTTCCCTTGCTATTAACACATGAGATCTTCTAACTTTTAAAGCTTGAGTCTCATTTGATTTGGAGGTAGAAGTAGTGGATTCATGTGAAGCTTTTACAAAATTAATGTGTGATGATGATGAATGCATTCCATATTTATATCCAATTCCATGGGTATGTCCATGAAATTTTTAAGAGTCAAGAAGACTATCTAAAGTTTATTTTCCTCTCTTAAACTTAGTAATGGAATTATTTAATTCTAAGACCTCCTTAGAAAGCTTATGATTTTCATCATTTACTTTTTTAAGTTGATCTTCTAAAGAATTAGAAGATTTAGCATTACTAATAAGTTTTTCATTTGATGCAACAAGTTTAGCAAAATAATTTTTTAAACATTCATAATCTTTATTTAAGCTATCTAACTCACATTTATATTATTTCTTTTTAGATAATAAGCTTTTGCATTTAACAAGTAATTTGCTCACAATAAAGCTCTCATCATCATCATCATCATCACAATAATCATCATAATCATCAAAGGAAGAGTAGGAAATGGATGGTACCTCATTTTCATTTTCAATGGCCATGAAGCAAAGATTAACAACTTCTAGTTATTCCTTTTCCTCTTCGAATTCGGAGGAATCATCCCAAGTAGCTTTCAATGCCTTATTCTTATCTTTTGCTCCCTTGCTCTTGAATTTGAGCTTCAGACATTCACTTCTAATGTGTCCTAGTTTCTTGCATTTATAGCAAGTAACCTCTTTTCTTTTCTTCTTCCCATCTCCTTCGAACTTCTTGTTAAAGTCCCTTGTTCTTGAGAAGTTTTTCTTTCTCAAAAACTTTTTAAAGTTCCTAATGAGCATGGCAATGTCACCATCTTTATCACTATAATCTTTGATGCTTTTTTTCTTCATTATCTTCTTAAAGAGCTTTTAAAATAATGCTATTTTTCGTTCCTTCTTTCTCTTCTTATTCTTCACCTCTTTGTTTGATGGTGAGCTCATGTGTTAAGAGCTTACCAATGAGCATATTGGTTGATAGAGTAGAGAGGTCTTGAGCTTCCTCAATTGAGGTAACATAAGATTTCCAATCCTTCTTAGGTAGGATTCTTAGAATCTTATTGTTTACATCTACCTTGGAGAAATGTTTTCCAAGTTTCTTGAGGGTTGTGAGGAGAGTATTGAGATGATTTGTCATCTCCGTAATTAGTTCTTGAGGCTTCATTTTGAAGAGTTCATATTTATACATATAAAGTTGAACCTTCTTGCTTCTTACTTGAATGTTGTCTTCATAGTGGTTTTCTACGGTCTCCTACATTCCTTTAGTCAAAATGCAATGTTGAAGCTTGTCTCCTTCTTCTCTTGTCATGGAGGAGACTAGAGAAATCATAGCTTTTTTTAGTTTGTGATTTTCTTCCTTTTGATTAATGCTCTATTAACTTCTTGCAAAAGTAGTTACCACACCATCAATGATATTTATAGGTGGCTCCCAACCTCTTAGGATAATGTCCTAAAGTTTGATGAAATCACAATCAAGATATAATTTCATTTTGAATTTCCAATATGGATAGTCACTACCATCAAAGAATGGTCTTAAAGAATAGATGTTTTGTGATTCACTCCCTATGATCTTGTGCTCTAGTAATGAAGTACTTAGAATTCAAGCTCTAATACCAATTAAAAAGAGTCATAGAGGGGAGGTGAATAGTAATATCAAATAAAAATGAGAAACTAAAAGAATTCTTTGTAAGAATTGAATGGAATTTGAGAAGGAAGAAAGAAGAACACAAAGATTTAAGAAGTTCGGATTCAGCAATAATCCTACGTCTCCACATAACTTATCCCTAAGTTAGGATTTTCAATCTCTCATAATCTTATTCATAAGATTGAGATTACATAAGAGTTTTATGGTTCACTCTTATAACCTTACAATTTGAGTTTTCAAGGCTTACTCAAAAATAAAATCCTAAGTGTTTCAATGGACAATATTTAAACTAATTCCTTTATAAATAAATCTCACTTCCCTTCTAATCTATTCCAAGATTTAAGATAAAGAGAAATTATATTTCTAACACACAACTAACTCTCATAAGATTTTATACAAATAAATAATTTTTTAAGAGAATTTTGGGAGCTTAATTGAATGCTTAAGAGAGAATAAATGATAAATAAGTTTCTTAACCTTAAGGACTATTTATATAGATAAACACTCAAAAATATAGTTTTTGGATTTATGAAACATGTATCCAATGTCTATAATTGATTTTGAATCAATTCTTGGACTTTTAGCAACTTAAGGGATGCTTATGATCGTGAGGAAGCCATCCTGGCTCGTGAGGAAGCCATCCTGGCTCTTAAGCATCCATTTAATGACCATTGCATTCAAAAATATCCACTGAATGCTATCAGGGGTGTGATCATGAGCAGCTCATAAGCACTCGTGAGGAGTTTTGCCCATTTTTGCCAAAAATGTGCTCTAAAGGCACTATTCAAGGATAACTCATGACTAGCTCATGAGATGCTCATGAAAGGGACTGAAGATGGTCTATTTAGCCTAAATGTTCTTCATAAAAATTATAGATAATTGTCTTAGCTTTCTATAAAAATTTTAATCACCTCAATTGGACATCTGTAGCTCAATATATTACTAAAATACTAAGAGCTATGCAAACTAAAATGCAAGCTGCATATGCTGACTTCGACTGAAGATTTACATACCCAAATGAGCTCAGATTTTGACAAGTAAGCTTAATTTGGAAAGCTTAAAATGTCTAATTTAAAAGTGAAGCGGATCATTTTATCATTATAGAGCTCTAAAGATGTCAAAAGCCTTCTTGAATCTCAAAGGTTGAATTAGCCTGAAAAATCACTATTTATCCAAAAATGTATATGCTTGGTATATGTTTGGTATATAATTGCCTACATACTTAGTTGAAATTATTAGTATTATAATTGTTTTTCAAAGTCCAAAATTAGGAGTTTGATCATGCAAATGGTCAACAAGCTCCATTTTGAACTTCCAATGAGGATAGTCACTACCATCAAAAAATGGTTTAAATGAAGAAAAATTTTGAAGTTCACTTCCTATGATCTTGTATTTTAGCAATTAAGCTTATAGAATGTAAGCTTTGATACCAACTGAAAATGCCGTAGAGGGAGAGTGAATAAGGCTAATGAGGGTTTTAGAAAAATAAAAACAAATTTAAGGAATAAAACAAGAATTGAAAGAATGTTGAGAAGGAAGAATGAAGAACACAATGATTTAAGGAGTTCGGATTCAATAACAATCCTATGTCTCCACCTAACTTATGCTTAAGTTAGATTTTTCAATCGCCCATAATCTTATTCACAAGATTGAGATTATATAAGAGTTTCATGACTCACTCTTATAACCTTATAACTTGAGTTTTTAAGGCTCACTCAAAAACTAAATCCCAAGTTTTTCAATGGATAACACTTAAACCAATTCCTTTTAGAATAGAATCTCACTTCCTATTTTCTTAATCCTAGAAAATAGAATAATAGGAATATCTATTCTAACACTCACCAACTCTCATAAGAGTTACACAAATATAAAAATTGTTTAAGAGAGAATTTGAGAGCATAATTAAATGCTTAAGAAAGAATGAATGATAAACAAATTTCTTAAAATTTCAATTGAACTCTAGGAGTTGTTTATATAGATAAATAACTTAGATTATGGCTATTAGATGCATTGATTATATCTCCAATGTCTCTTATTGATTTTTAAATCATTTTGGACTTATTTTTGTCAAAACGCCGCTCACGATCGTGAGGAGCAAACCTAGCACGTGAGTGCAGACATCCAATTTTAGGATGACATGTTATGGATGCAGCAAAGGATTCCAAAGATGAAAGTGTCTTCGATACTTAATCTTTAAAAATTCTAAGGGCTTTTAAAGGAAGAATTTAATGTTTTCTAGGGACTAAATTGCAAAGTTCTTTTAGTTCCTAATTGTAAAATTTAAATTCTTCCAGGGGTCTTTTTGTAATTAAATGTTAAAAAAAAGGGTGCGTGTCAGAATTCTATAATTCTGACCGAAATTATGTAATTTCGATTGGAATTACATAATTCCGATCGAAATTACAATAATTCCGATTCCGATCGGGATTGTACAATTTCGATCGGAATTGCACAATCCCAGTCGGAATTGAATTCTTCTATTTTTTCTATTTCTAATTACTTCCAATTTAGTGTTTAATTGATTTAAACTTCCTAATTAATTCAATCATAATTGGGTTACACTTCCTAATTGATTCAATCCTAATTGGTTTAAAATTCCTAAATACACTTTAGGAATTGGAATCACATTAGGATTAGGTTTAGGCTTCTTAGCTCCACTACAAAAAGGAAGGGAAGCTGTAGAAAAAGAGGAGAAAAAGGAAAGGAGGGGGCATAGAAAGGAAAAGAAAGAAAGGGAAGAGACGGGAGAACAAGAAGAAAAATCATGATTTTCTTTTGAATTTTCAATCTAAAATTCATTTTAATTCAATAATCAATTCAAGACTTATGAAGAATTTTTAAGGAGAAATATTCGAAGATTTGTCAAGAACGATGAACTATCAATCTAAGGAGCACCCTAAATCATCCATAAGCATATCATCTTCTTTGATTCTTCGTTTATTTATTTGATTATTTTACATTTTTATTATTTTTTTAGTTATTTATTAATTAATCATTATTTTATTTTATGTGTTGTGGTGATTATGGAGGAAAACACATGGTGATCATGTGAGGGAGATGAATTTCATTAAAAGTCTACATAAAATTATGAACAAAGCCCCATAGAGACTTAGTTTCTAGGTTTTTATTTTATTTTTATCTCTATTTTTATTTATTGTTTTATTTTTATTTTATTAATTATTTTATAGATTAATGTAATAGCCCCAATAGTGGGAATAGTAATGAAATTATGTGTGTGGTTGCATGTTTATTTTGATTAAATTGGTTAGTAAATTTAGGTTTTTCAATTTGGTAATTATTTAAAATCAATGGAGGAAGTAGATTAATTTAGGTTGCATGTTAATAAAAATTAGGGTTTTAGTAAGGAATAAATTTAATTATTTGTTTAATCTTATTTAATTGTTTCCTTTATATTTTTATTTATTTTTAGGTTTATTCATTATTTTTATGTGTTTTTGGGCCTTAAGCCCACTTTAGGTCTTGATTTATTTATTTAAGGTTGAGTAATTCTTTTAGCTCATATCACTTAATAATTAATTAGGTTTAATTAATTAAAATATATCTTTAGGCCCATAATTAATTATATTTTAAATTAGAAATATCCTTAGACCCATTTAGTTAATTAGACTTAGGCCCACCCAATTTAGTTTAATTAATTTAGACTTAGCTCACTTAATTTAAGCCTTCTTTCATAATTTGTAGGTTTAAGATCATTATTTAATTAAAACATGTAGAATTAGGCCCATTAATTTAAATATTCCATAATGTGTAGAATTAGGCCCACTTCTATTAAAATTAATAGACTTAGGTTCATTTAATTAAAATTAAAAGGAATTATGTCTTTAGGTTCACTTATACATTAAAACATGTAGATTTAACTCACTTAATTAAAATCCATGTAGATTAGACTAACTTAGGGATTATGTAATTTATTAAATGCATTATTTACTTATATATTTCATGACTAGTTTGCCTTGGAGTTTATTATTTTGGGTTTATATGAAATTGCATGTAAATAGAGAATAAAATAATAATTCATAAAGTAATTTTAAATGAACACAAGACTGAAAGAAGTTGGTATTTCGTATTCAGAATCTCCTGATTGTGGTGCTAGCTTTCTTTTAGGGAATCGAGTACCACCTTTTTTATTTATCCCAGTTATTACCCTGGGTGGCGACTCCTCATCTCCACGCCATGTCTTTATGATAGTGGTTAGTGTGTTCTCTAGAGCCTTGAGCTCAAACAGTGTCACGGTTGCTAAAATCTTGGACATGCTCAAAACCCCGCTGTTTACAGTGAGCTTCAGTTTAAGGACCGTTGCATGTAAAAATGTCTATTGAATGTTGTCAGAATTGCCCTCATAAGCTTATCTCTACTCTTCATAATCATGAGGGCAACTCGTGTGGAGCACTAACCATTTTACTAAAAATGGGCACTAAGAGGGGATAGCTCATGATCGACTTATGAGATGCTCATAAGCGAGACTAAAGATGATCAAATCAACCTAAACTTTCTTCATAAAAGTTGTACATAATTGTCTTATATTTCCATATCACTTTGAATCATTTTAATTGAACCTATGTAGCTCAAGATATTATTGAAAAACTAAGAGTTGCGCAACCTAAAATGAAAGCCACATATGTTGACTTCAACTCAAGATTTGCATACCCAAATGAGCTCAGATTTTGACAAGTAAGCTCAATTCAAAAAGCTTAAAATGTCTACTTCAAAAGTGAAAAGGATCATTTTCTCATTATCGAGCTTTAAAGATGTAAAAAATCCTCCTTGAATTTCAGAGATTGAGTTAGCTCAAAAGCATACTTATCAATCTAGGTTGGAGGCAACTTGTGAGCAGACCATTGTATATCCAATAATTTATATTTTTTGCATATAATTTCTCTATAATGTTTAGGGACTTGTATAAGATGAGATACTTTATTGAAATACATATTAATACTCGTTTAAGAAGTATTTCATTGTCTCCAATTATTTAATAATTAAACTTCATGATAAATCAATTTCCTACACACTTAATTAAAATCATTAGAATCAAAATTATTTGTCAAAGTCCAAAATTAAGAGTTTGATCATGCAAATGGTCAACAACCATGCATAAAAATTCCCATGACATATATGTGATGAATATGCTATGATTGCGTGTTATTAATTCTATAATATGTAAATAAGCCATGTTTATGCCATATATATTCATTATGCAATTAAGATTGCCATGTCATGTGTATGTATATTGATACCACACATATATATTCCTAATATAATATAAGTTAATTATCCTAAATAAGGGTTACTTGCGGAAGAAGAATGTCCAAACTAAATAGAAATGGAGTCCCTAATTAAGAAGACTTTCGAATAAGGAAGACACTCCTCAATAGGCATAAGTCCTACACGAATGAGGAATTATATTCCTCTCAGGTTTGAGCATCCCTTCCTTTATAAATACTCCTAACATCTCTTGTTATTATTCATTCTATTCTCTTGACTCATCACTCTCTTTATCTCTCTAAGCTCTCTCTAGCTTAAACATTAAAGGGTTTATGGGGATTTCTCCTACCTCTCACCTTACATTTTATTTATTACTTGTAGGACTCGGAGGTTCCAAAAATAAGTTATGCTCAGCTTATGAATGCTCAAACTCTTAAACCTTCTTTTGGTTCACCTCAGTCTGAAACTTAGCTTCAACATACATCGTTTGATAAAGCTTGAGCATAGTTTTTACCTTCTTCAATTTTTCCTCACACTCTATGGCAATAGAGCCTAGCTTCTATTTGTTCCAACTATTCTCGCTTTTTAGAAAGTATAGGTTATCCTTTATTAGCAGCAACCATTGGGCTAGTTGAAAAGAAAGTACGTGAAGACCCAAAGTCCCCTATGAAAAAATGATAGTAACAAGGCAAAGGAATAACCTCTAGATTATAAGAAATCAAAGCGTTAAGAAGCTCATCTTTGTTAATATCCATCCATCGAAGAATATCCATCAGAAGGCACAATGATTCAGCATATTGATTCTTGACCTGGACATTTTAGAGGCTCGTAGGGCTGGTCTTATAAGGAATCCACTTCCTCATGTCCGAACATTTGAGGACGCTTGACATAAAGACTGGTGCCTTTAATTAGTTAATCCTCATTTGTAGCAATATCCTTAGAGTGCTTTTGAAAGGCCTAACAACATTCTTCTGAGGGGGATTAACCATAGGGTCTTTATTAACTACGACCTAATGGTCATAGTGAGTCTTAGAAGGCTCTTGTTCTTGAGTGAGGTTGTCAATCTCCTGCACTTTCATCTCATAATTTGAAAGGAGTTTATCCATAAATATAAAATAATTAGCCATCTATAGATAAAAGAAAAAGGAAAGTCAGAAGATAACTTTAGAAGATTAGCAGTTACCGATAATATCACTATTCACATCACCAAGATAGACTCTTTAGAGATATTTCTAAGAGAAGGTCTTAGCAGATATGCCTTCTGCTAAACTCCAGATATGAAGTTTATATGCCAACTTCATATCATGATTATAGAGTTTTGAGAGGTGCTTCACCTTATGACATTTGTCAACCCATAAATGTTGGACATTGATGAAATCCCATGGGTGTTCAATGATAAAAAATGTATGCCTCCATGACTTCAACAAATCTGAAAGCTTGATAAATATACTTTTGTAAAGAGTAGTAGACAAGGAAAAGGCCAGGTCCTTTTTTCCTTATTTAAACTCTACATAAACTGGAATATATCTAGGTTTGGATCTTTACTTTCCCTGTACATAAGCTCTATATACCCAGTTAGAATCTTATAGCTATTAGGATGAAGTTGCCCAGGAGTTATATTATACCTATTCAAAAAGACTGTTACAAAGGTCTATAGGAAACCTTAATCCCCTTTTAACTAATTAGTATAAACAACCATTTTATCTATATCTAAAAAGTGTTAATAAGCCTTAAAACCTCTACCCACAAGGTGTAAAGCAAACTCTCAGGGAATGCTATACCGCCTCTTATACCACTTAAGCATACCCTCATCTACTTTTAATTTAAACAAATTGGATTTAACCTGTTCTTATGGAGCCATGAAGTTTAAAAAAAGTAGAGAAATGACAAAAGAAGGAGGTTTTCACTTAGAAAATAAGGAAACTCCTTTAGCAAATGATAACAGTCACTAGTAGATGAAGATAGTTTAATAGTAGAAACAAAAGATACACAATTGTAAAAAGAAAGCAAAAGTGCAAAATGAAATATAGAAGATGGGTTTTTTAAGGACATGGAAGGTTCTGGAATACCTTCCAATGTCCCTATGAAAATTAATGGCCTCTTTATTATCTTAAGAGGTATTTTAGGAAAGAGAAAAACTCATTATTCAAGCAGTTATGATTATAGCTACCAAAACATCTCCTCTTTTGACAGATGAACAGACGTGACAATTTGAAATTTGAAATGAGGCATCTCAAAAGGTGCAACATTGAATGCTAATTTTTCTAAAAGACTCAGGCCACTTTTATAATACTGAGCATCTAAAGTTTAATGACTGAAGCTGGTACCCTCAGGTCATTTTGATAATACTCAGGTTCAAAAACTTTGGTCGCTTTTATAGTTCCAAGCATCTAAGTCTAGTGATTAAAGCTGGCACCCTTAAGTTGATTTTTATAATACTAAGGTTTGGAAACTTAGATTACTTCTATAGTATCGAGCATCTAAGTTCAATTATTGAAACTAGCACCCTTAAGTCATTTCTATAATACTAAAGTTTGAAAACTCAAGTTGCTTCTATAGTACCGAGCATCTAATTCCAATGATTGAAGTTGACACTCTTAGGTTATATCTATAATAGTAAGGTTTGGAAACTCGAGTGGGTCGCTTTTATAGTACAGAGCATTAAACCCTAGCAATAGTTGGTCCTTTCAGGTCATTTTTATTACATTGATAGGATAATCCCTTGGGATGTTTCATAAACATCGAGCATATAAAAGTCCAACTGGCATCTTAAAGTTGTTTTACTCAAATATTGAAATTTCAAAACTTGGTCCCAAGCATCCTCACATTTAGTGACTGAGGCTGGCCACCTCAACTCACCCTCAAACATCAAACATAATTATGAGCATAACCTCTCTTTCAGTAAAGGAATCATTATTCTAATTTACTTATCATCACTCACAAGGAGTTTATTAGATCTGGAAATATCGGACATAAATATTCGAATAGACTTTTAGGGGGGACTCTTGATACCACACATATATATTCCTAGTATGGTATAGGTATCCTAAATAAAAGTTACTTATATAAGAAGAATGTGCAAAATAAATAGGAATGAAGTCCCACATTAAGAAGACTTCTAGATAAGGAAGACACTCCTTAATAGGCACAAGTCCTACACAAATAAGGAATCCTATTCCTCTTAGGTTTGAGCATCCCTTCCTCTATAAATACTCCTCACATCTCTCATTCTTATTCATTCTATTCTCTTCACTTATTACTTTCTTATCTTTCTAAACTCTCTCTAACTTAAGCATAAGAGGGTTTGTAGAGATTTTCCCCACCTATCACTATGCCCTTTGTTGATTACTTGCAGGACTCAAAGGTTTTGAAAATAAGTTACCATATACCATATTAGTTTACTTGCCATGATTATGGTTCATATTTTGCCATATTTAATTAATTAATTAATTATTTTAATTAATATGTCCATGCATTATGCCATACCCATACATTATGCTATGACCATGCATCATTATTCATTTATCATTGTTATTATGTGCTTATGTGCATATATTGTGTTTGCATTTATGTGTAATGGTTGATCCAAAATGGTACATATTTCTTAGAAGCATTATACATAATAGTAAGGCTGGCCCTGCTCAGCATCCGGGCGGTATAGAGATGCCTCTAAGATATTGAGACTACTCGTAGTAACATTTACATTCGAACTCAATGATTTATCCAAATAGGCAAAAGCGGTTCCAAGCTAGGGATCCAAGTTTGCGTAGTCTTTAACTGAACAATTTCTTAAGTAATACCAAATGGCGATTCCTACTTCTCTTGGTTGGGTGGAGGGTTGTAAGTGCACTTGTACCGTCCTTAAGCTTTTCTAGTATTCCCCTCATATTCCCTATGTTTTTTTATAATAAGGAAAAAGGGATTATGATCCAAACGGTGTTGAGTCAAACCCGCTGGTGTTAACACTTTTCATGAATGATTAGTATGCCTTTTATATTTTTAAATGGGTTTAACATGAAAATTGCATATAGATAAAGAATAATAATTAATAAGATAAATTTTAAAAATATGAGACTAAAAGAAGTTAGTATTTCGTACCAAAAATTCTCTTAGTGTGGTGCTAAATGTCTTTTAAGAAGTCGAGTTACGACCACTTTCGAAAGTTATCCCATTTATTACTCTGGGTGGTGACTTCTCATCTCCATGTGCTATCTTTGTGATAGTGGTTATGTGTTCCCTAGAGTCTTGAACTCAAACAGTATTGTAGTTGTAAAAGACTTGGACGCATACTAAACCCCATTATCTATAAAGTTATTGTTGTGATGGCAATGATATGGCTGTTGGTCGCAGTCGAGAGTTTCATTCTCACACTTGATTATTTTGTGTTCCTTGCGAATGCAGGTGATGGCTGTAGTCGCAACAGTCATTTGGGCCTTTAAATTCACTTGTTTTAATATGGTAAACATGACTATTTAGGCCTCCTTTGATCCCTCATTGATGTTGATTATATTTGGAAGTTCATAGGTAATCCAAACATCTTGAATGAAGCTTAATAAAGCTGTTTGTCACTTTTAGTTTTTGATCTTGTCATTGGACCTTATTGGACTTGTAATGGATCTTGACTTGCTTATGGATTGTTGGACCTTAGTTTTAAACTTAAGATCACATCAAAATATCTTTTGAAGCACTATTAATTAGTAAGATCAACCCTATTCATCATCTGAATAGTTTGTGGATGTCTCAAATTATAAAGAGTTTTTTGTTGACATTGATATTTGAATCTAATTGCTTTATCCTGTAGGCATATTTGCTTCCAAGCGAGGGATCCAAATTTGTCTAGTCCCTAATTAGATAATATTTTGGATAATATCGAGTGGTGACTTCCTATATCTCCTAGTTCAGTTTTATGGTTGTAAGTGCGTTTATATTATCTTTGGGCACTCTTTTAGTATTTCCCTCACTGTTCCTTTATTTTTCCATAACAAAAAAAGGACTTCAATGCAAATAGTGTTGAGTTGATGCATTGATGTCAATAATGGAATAGGTTAAAGGCCTATAAAAAAAATCTATCTATTATTATTAATTTTTATATCTTGTAAATTGTTTCTCTTCTCATTTTTTCCTACATTAATGAACAAAAAATATATAAATCAATTTAGCATTTTTACTGTGGTGTTGTTATTCCAATCTTTTATTTCATTATTGCCACTTGTGTATGTTACTTATTTCAATTTTCACATAAACTCTTATGAAAATAAGAATTGATAATATTATTGTTGATTAGATATTATTTTTACTATTTTGAGTTTGATATATAAAAAAAATTATACTAAATAATTAGTATGCATATTTTTATGACCTATAAACTAATTATTATGGGCAATTTTAGTCTTTATATTCTTTATTAATTGGATTACATGAAAGTTATACTAATTTATGTGCATGAGTGTATAAATATATGTTATATATTTTTATTTTCAGAATTTTTAATAATTTTTTTCTAATTATATGAATTTTTAAATTAATTTTTAATACTTATAAAAAATTAATAAGATAATAATTTATTTTTCTATACTACTTATAAAAATTTAGTAAGATAAAAATTTATTTATCTATATTATTTATATATTTATATAGATTATATTAATAGTTTTTCTAAAAATAATTTCATATTAATAGTTTATTGAATACCTTTACATTATGTTTGGTTCAACTGCACTCAAAAATTCATTTTCATTTCAAATAAATTACAAATAAAATTTATCAATAAAGTGTGATTCAAATTAATAGTTTATAGAATTCATTTTAATTGAGTTTCATATTTTATTATATTGTATTTGGTAATCTAGATTTTAAGTTAATTTTTAATTTTGGTCAAAAAATACAAAAAGATATTTTTAAAAATAATAATAATGAAGACATTTTAGTCATTTAGAAATATAAACTAAAAGTTGTGGAATTTATTTGGAAATTTCAACCATTTTGTTAAAATTTAATTGAGTTATAATCAATTTCAAAAATTTAAAAATTTGAAATTGCAAATAAATTTTATTACATGTTCTTTTAAACCAAACATACTCTAAACTAAATTAACTACTTAACTATTTACATATTCCAATGTTTACATTCGGTCTTTATGGGTAGGTTAAGTGACAAAAACTATGAATATTTAGATATAAAGAATATGGTTTGAACCCTTGTTCTCTGGGTTATTTGCATTGATAGTACTGACTTTTCAATTAAATACCATTAAACTATCCAATTGTGAAAATATAACACAAAACTTCATAATATTTGTTTTTATTACAAATAAAGTGTTTGAACACAATTTTCAACTAAAGCTAACTATGTAGCATGCTACAAGATATCTAACGTGGTGCTAGATATCACATTTTACTGATGTGGTTCTTTTTTTTTTTTTTATTATTATTAACTATATCATTATTAGGTGAGGAATGTATGTATTTAATGTTATGAAATATAAAAGATTGAAATATTATTAGTGCTTTACAATTAATTATAGTTTTTTTACTTCATATTATAGTTTTTTTATATAGTATTTAACGTACAAAATAGTGTAAGCCTAACAAAAGTTCTAAAATGTTAATAAAATTAAAATTGAGGAGTAAAATTTGATTTTAAAAAAAGAGGGAAGTATGTATAAATTATATCAAACTTTAATGAGGAAAATGTAATTTGCTAAAAAAAAAATAATGCTAAACAACTAGAATTTAGCTATTTTGTTTGCTAAAAAGGACATTAATGTAATATTAGATAGAATATGAGGGCTATCAACAGTAAACCACATAAGAGCAATGCCTATAATATCCTTTCTAAAAATAAAATTTTGAATTGAAATTAAAATAAGGATTGATCTACAGCACAAAGTAATCAAGAAAGGATTGATCTACGGCACAAAGTAATCAAGAAAAGTATTGGAAAAAAAGAGAAAAAGGGAGGGAGAGGAAGAAGAAAAAAAAAAAAATTAAATAATAATTATAATTATATATTTTTTTTCTTTCTCTCTCCCTCTAATTTTTCTCCATTTTTGTATAAAAAAAAAAAAAAAAAATTTTCTTCCCTATTTAATTAAAAGAAATCACAACTATCGCCCACAACTATCGCCGTATACCCATCACCACATGACACCACCACCATCCACAATCACTACCGCTCACTGCCACCCATCAACACCACCACTACCCATTAGCACCTTCGTTACCGTAAAAATTGTTATTACTCAAAACAACCTAAATCCACTACCTACCTGAACCACCACTGTCACCTCTTCCTTCTCTGCTCCAGTTGTAAAACCACCTGAGGAACCTGGATACATGTTCAAAAGCCTCTGATTTAATCAGTGAAACAGATCCTTTGTTACTAACCATCCTCAATGAATTGCCCAAAAATGGTGTTAATGATACCCCTTTCTTAGATGGTTAGTAACATCTTTTAGCTTCTGTCTGTTATTGCTTTCTTACCCTTCCTTTCTTCCCTGTCTGTGCTTCTATCTGTTCTTTCCCGGTGGCTTCTGATACATCCGCTGCATCAAGAAAGATAAAAGAAACAAGAAGATAACCAGTTAGAACAGTTTCAACACATCAAGATTCGATCGTTTATCCAAACTTCTTCAACAGACCTATATTGAATAATAGTAACTTAAAGTCTAAACCATTTTAAAATGTAAATGTCAGTGAAAGATGGTACCATCAGGGCCTCGAGACATCAAAGTGAAAAGGATGTTATTCATCTTCTCTATCTTCTTAGCATCCTGTGCTTGGTCTGTCTTGAACTGGAGACGCTGACAAAAGGCAAGTTCATAGTATGAGCAAGAATAAAGGCACAATTAAAGAAGAAAGATGTTTGGATGCTTGGTGTGAAAAAGAAATTTAACACCAAAAGCAATGTGCAATTGGAAGCTATAGAACAACTAAAAGTAAAATCCGTAATTGGTGCTCAATTGACAATGGTTCAGACTTGAAAAACCAGAAAAATGCATACACAAGGGAAATAGTAAGTCAGGAATACAAGCTGGACGGTGCATTATTAAGAAAGCAAACATCAGTACTCTTCCTAGGTTCAAAAATGAGCTGAGGTATAATGCATATAATGAGCTGTAATCCAATCACTTCTTTCAAATCCTTATGAGCTATAAGATATCACACTGCATTTCATGTTAAACATTGAAAAAGAAAATTAAAAAGAGAAAGTGACGAACTTTGATAAGGTGGCAGCAGGAGCAGAGCCGTTACTAGAGAGAACAGCGTCGTTTTCATGCTCATCAGCAGCTGTTGCAGAGACCACAAATTTTCGTGTAGGTTGAAGCTGACAACGATTGGTGATGGACTTTGAGATTATTAAAGAAGTGGGTAGTGTTCTTGGGACTACTAGAGTACACATAGTACAATTCGATGCAGAAGAAGAAAATGGTTTCAGAGTGTGAAGTGTTATTGAATTGTTGAAACTGTTGCCACCATCACAGTTGCAGAGACCTATGTTGAACAAAGTTGCTCTTAATATATATATATATATATATATATATATGGAAAATGTTGGGTTTAGAAAGGACAGAGAAATAAAAAATTTAAAAAACCCATAAAAAATTACGGGATTGCAAGATAGTTAAAAACTTGTTTTCATCATCTCTTATCTACTTTACCAGTGATCTTGTTGCTTTTCTTGTGTGGTGTGAGTTTGTGTCGATGATAGGTGATGTTGGCGGTAATCTTAGGTTTCATCGGCGGGGACAATGATGTTGATGATAGCACCGGCGCAGATGGTGGTAAAAAAATAACAGACCTAATTTTATCATTGAGAGAGATGAAAATAAAAGAAAGATATATGTTGACCATTTGCATGATCAAACTCCTAATTTTGGACTTTGACAAACAATTTTTATACTAATAATTTCAATTAAGTGTGTAGGGAATTATATACCAAACATATACCAAGCATATACACTTTTGGATGTATAATGACTTTTCGGGCTGATTGAACCTCTGAGATTGAAGAAGGCTTTTGACATATTTAGAGCTCTTAAATGAGAAAATGGGCTTCTTAACATTTGAAGCAGACATCTTAAGCTTTCTGAATTGGGCTTTTTTGAGAAAATCCAAGTTCATTTGGTTATGCAAATTTTGAGTTGAAATTCACGTGTATGTCTACCATCTCAAACTGCATATCTCTTAGTATTTTGGACATATCTTGAGTTACAGAAGTCCAATTGAGGTGATTCAAAATAGTATGAAAATATAAGTTAAATATCTACAACTTTCATGAAGAAAATATAGGCAAATTCGAATCTATTCAGGCGCAGATCACGGCTTCAACTTGTATATAGCTGTCTGACAGTATTCTGCATTTCAGACTGCACAATCCTCAGTAATTTGGACATATCCCGAGCTACAGAAGTCAAATTTAGGTGATTAAAAATTTAATGGAAAGCTAATTCAAATATCTACAGCTTTCATGAAGAAAGTATGAGCAAATTCAAATTTCTTCAGGATCAAATCACGGCTTCAATTTGGCTATAACTGTCTGACCGTAGTCTGCATTACAGATTGCACAACCCTTAGTATTTTGGACATATCTTAAGCTACAGAAGTCCAATTTAGGTGATTCAAATTGATATGGAAAGATAATTCAAATATCTACAGCTTTTATGAAGAAAGTATGGGCAAATTCAAACTTCCTGAGGAGCCAATTACGGTTTCAATCCATGAATAGCTGTCTGACAGCATCAGTCTCAATAATTCAAAATATACACGTTGGACACATCATTTGCACCTCCAACAGCTATATTTTTTAGTATAAATACCTCTAGAGCTGAATGGAAGTAAAGCAACTTGTTTTATCATTTTATTATCTCTTAAGCTTTCATTGAGCTCTCAAATTCTCTTAAATAATTCTTTGTTTGTATAACTCTTGTGAGAGTTGGGTGTGTGTTAGAAATAAAATTTCTCTTCATCTTAAATCTTGGGTTAGATTAGAAGGGAAGTGAGATTTATTTCTAAAGGAATTGGTTTAAGTGTTGTCCATTGAAACACTTGGGTTTTGGTTTTTGAGTGAGCCTTGAAAACTCATGTTGTGAGGTTGTAAGAGTGAGCCATAAAACTCTTGTATAATCTTAATCCTGTGAATAAGATTGTGGGTGATTGAAAATCCTAACTTGGGGATAAGTTAGGTGGAGACGTAGGATTGTTGTTGAATCCGAACTCCTTAAATCTTTGTGTTCTTCATTCTTCCTTCTCAACTTCTATTTAATTCTTGCAAAGAATTCTTTTAATTTCTCATTTTTATTTCATAGTCCTATTCACCCCCCCTCTAGGACTCTTTTTATTTGGTATCAGAGCTTGAATTCTAGGTACTTTATTGCTAGAATACAAGATCATGGGGAGTGAATCACAAAACATCTCTTCTCTTAGACCATTCTTTGATGGTAGTGACTATCCACATTGGAAATTCAAAATGGAATTATATCTTGATTGTGATTCCATTAAACTTTGGGACATTGTCCTAAGAGGTTGGGAACCACCTACAACTATCATTGATGGTGTGGTAACTACACTTGCAAGAAGCCAATGGAGTGTTGATCAAAAGGAAGAAAATCACAAAAATAAAAAGGCTATGATTACTCTAGTCTCCTCCATGACAAGAGAAGAAGGAGGCAAGCTTCAACATTGCATTTCAGCTAAAGAAATGTGGGAGACCTTGGAGAATCACTATGAAGGCAACATTCAAGTGAGAAGCAAGAAGGTTCAACTTCATATGTATGAATATGAACTCTTCAAAATGAAGCCTCAAGAATCAATCACGGAGATGACAAACCGTCTCAATGCTCTCCTCACAACCCTCAAGAAACTTGGAAAACATTTCTCCAAGGAAGAAGTAAACAACAAGATTCTAAGAATCCTACCTAAGAAGGATTGGGAATCTCGTATTACCTCAATTGAGGAAGCTCAAGACCTCTCCACTCTATCAACTGATGTGCTCATTGGTAAGCTTTTAACACATGAGCTCACCATCAAGCAAAGAGGTGAAGAACAAGAAGAGAAAGAAGAAAAGAAAAAGAGCATTGCTCTAAAAGCTCTTCAAGAAGATAGTGAAGAGGAAAGCATTAAAGATTCTAGTGATGAAGATGGTGACATTGCCATGCTCACTAGGAACTTCAAGAAGTTCTTAAGAAAGAAAAATTTCTCAAGAACAAGGGACTTCAACAAGAAGTTCGAAGGAGATGGGAGGAAGAAAATAAAAGAGGTTACTTGCTATGAATGCAAGAAACCGGGACACATTAGAAATGAATGTCCCAAACTCAAATTCAAGAGCAAGGGACCAAAAGATAAGAAGAAGGCATTCAAAGCTACTTGGGATGATTCCTCCGAATCTGAAGAGGAAGAGGAACAACAAGAAGTTGCCAATCTTTGCTTCATGGCCATTGAAAACGAAAATGAGGTACCATCCACTTCTTACTCCTCTTTTGATGATTGTGATGAATATTGTGATGATGATGATGATAATGATGATGAGAGCTCTATTGTGAGCAAATTGCTTGCTAAATGCAAAAGTTTGTTATCTAGGAAGAAAAAATATAAACATGAGTTAGCTAGCTTAAATAAGGATTTTGAATGTTTGAAAATTGATTTTGCTAAACTTGTTGCATCAAATGAAAAACTTGTAAGTGATGCTAAATCTTGTAATTCTTTGGAAGACCAACTTAAGAAAGCAAAAGATGAAAATTATAAGCTTTTTGAGGAAGTCTTAGAATTAAAAAAGTCCATTGCTAAATTTAAGAGAGGAAAAGAAACTTTAGATAGTCTTCTTGACTCTCAAAAATTTCATGGAGATACCCATGGAATTGGATATAAAAATGGAATGTCTTCATCATCCTCATCACATATTACTTTTGTTAAAGCTTCACATGATTCTACTCCTTCAACCTCAAATGAGATTCAAGCTAAAAAATCTCATGTGTTAAATAGCAAGGAAAAATCTCATAAGATTAACCCTTTATTAACACAAAGAGGTAAGTCTCAAACTAGAGCATCTCAACCTAAGCATGCTTATATGTACACTAGATATAATTATAATAGGCATGTTGCACAATACAATGCACATAAACATATTGCACAAACTTATCAAAATGCTCATCACCATTGCCAATGTATGTCTCACTTAATGTCACAAAATAATAACAAAAGATACACACAACACCAAAGGCATGTTACACACACTAGGAAAGCATTTCATTCTAGGAGAAATAAATTTAAAAATATTGTATGTTCATATTGCATGATTAAAGGACATACCAATAATGTGTGTTTTTATAGAAAACTGCATATGAATTTACTTCCTACGGATTATCTTAAAACTAACCAACCTAGACCAAAAAAGGTTTGGGTCCAAAAGAACACTTAAATTATATCGTGTAGATGTGCTTGAAATCCACAAGAACAAAAAGCAAATGGTATCTCGATAGTGGATGTTCAAGGCATATGACAGGAGACAAAGAGCAATTCAATAAACTTGATGCTAAGGATGGAGGACATGTTACTTTCGGAGATAATGCAAAAGGAAAAATTATTGGCGTTGGAGAAATAGGTAATCCGCAATCCTTATCTATACATCATGTGTTGTTTGTTGATGGTCTTAAACACAATCTGCTTAGTATAAGTCAATTATGTGACATGGGAAATAAAGTAACTTTTTATCCTAAAAATTGCTTTGTTAGTAGTCTTGATGAAAATAAAATTATTTTTAGTGGTGAAAGAGTAGACAATGTTTATGTCATTGATTTGAATAAAATTGATAATAAAGATATAAAATGCTTAGTGTCTATCTCCCATAACACATGGACATGGCATAGAAGATTAGGACATGCAAATTTTGAGCTTTTAAATGATCTTTGTAAACATGAACTTGTACTTGGTTTACCTAAGCTTGAATTCACTAAAGATAAACCTTGTGATGCTTGTCAAAAGGGAAAACAATCCAAGTCCTCATTTAAGCTAAAAAATGTAGTGTCCACCTCTAGGCCACTTGAACTTATACATATGGATCTATTTGGACCAACTAGAATTGCTAGTCTTGGTGGAATGCACTATGCTTATGTATTGGTTGATGACTACTCTAGATACACTTGGGTATGTTTTCTTGCTCATAAGAATGATGCATTTAAAGCTTTTGAAAATTTTTCAAAAAGAGTTCAAAAAGAAAAAGGATTTTGTATTTCATCCATTAGAAGTGATCATGGAACCGAATTTGAAAATGAATTTTTTAAAAACTATTGTAATGAAAACGGTATTTCTCATACATTTTCATCTCCTAGAACCCCTCAACAAAATGGGGTAGTTGAAAGGAAAAATAGAACTCTTGTGGAAATGGCTAGAACAATGCTTCATGAGTATAATTTGCCTTTATACTTTTGGGCGGAAGCTGTTAACACATCTTGTTATATTTCAAACCGAGTTTTCAAAAGACCAATTTTAAATAAAACGTCTTATGAGCTATGGAACAATAGAAAACCCAAAATCTCATATCTAAGAGTATTTGGATGCAAGTGCTTTATATTGAACACCAAGGATAATCTTGGAAAATTTGATTCCAAAGCCGATGAAGGAATTTTCCTAGGCTATTCCATCTCTAGCAAGGCATATAGGGTCTTTAATAAGAGAACTCTAGTAGTTGAAGAGTCAATGCATGTGGTATTTGATGAATCAAACTCACTTGATCCTAGAAAGGATGTTTGTAGTGTTGATGATCTTGTAGGTGACAATGAGATTATGGAAACACAAGAAGAAAATGCTAGTAAGCCTTTGGAACTTAAAGAGCCAAGCAAGAAGGAAAATGCGGAGACATCTCAACCTACCTTGAAGGATGAACTTCTAAAGGATTGGCAATTCAAGAAAGCTCACCCTCAAAACCTCATTATAGGTGACACTACAAAAGGGGTAACTACTAGATCTCAATTAAAATCTACTGTTAATTTAGCCTTCATTTCTCAAATTGAACCCAAAAATATTGATGATGCTTTGTGTGATGAATTTTGGGTCCTTGCTATGCAAGAAGAGTTAAATCAATTTGAGAGAAACAAGGTTTGGACCTTGGTTCCTAGACCTAAACATCATCCTATTATAGGCACAAAATGGGTGTTTAGAAATAAGATGAATGAACAAGGTGTCATAACTAGGAACAAAGCTAGACTAGTAGCTAAAGGTTATAATCAAGAGGAAGGCATTGATTATGATGAAACCTTTGCCCCTGTTGCAAGGTTAGAAGCTATTAGGATGCTACTTGCATTTGCATCATACATGAATTTTAAACTTTTTCAAATGGATGTTAAAAGTGCATTTTTAAATGGTTTTATTGAAGAGGAGGTATATGTTGAACAACCTCCGGGTTTTGAAAGTTTTAACTCTCCAAATCATGTTTTTAAATTGTCAAAAGCATTGTATGGATTGAAACAAGCTCCAAGAGCTTGGTATGAAAGATTGAGTAACTTTTTACTAGAGAAAGGTTTCTCTAAAGGAAAAGTTGACACAACTCTCTTCATAAAGAAATCCAAGCATGATTTATTAATTGTTCAAATTTATGTTGATGATATTATTTTCGGTGCTACTGACCATTGCTTGTGTGAGGAATTTTCTAAGCTAATGCAAGGAGAATTTGAGATGAGTATGATGGGAGAACTCAAGTTCTTTCTTGGACTTCAAATCAAGCAATGTGAAGATGGGATTTTCATTAATCAAACCAAATATACAAGGGACATTCTCAAGAAGTTTGGAATGGATGGAGCTAAATCAAGCAAAACTCCAATGAGCACAACAACCAAACTAAATAAGGATGAGAATGGTAAACTGGTTGATGAAAAGCGATTTAGAGGTATGATTGGATCCCTTCTTTATTTAACTGCTAGTAGACCTGATATTATGTTTGCTACTTGTTTGTGTGCTAGATTTCAATCAAGTCCTAGAGAGTCTCATTTGAATGCTATTAAAAGAATTTTCAAATATCTTTGTGGTACAATGCATTTAGGACTTTGGTACCCTAGGAGTTCTTCCTTTGACTTGATTAGTTATTCTGATGCTGATTTTGCTGGTAGCTTACTAGATAGAAAAAGCACTTCTGGAACTTGTCAAATTTTAGGAAATTGCTTAGTTTCCTGGTTTAGTAAGAAACAAGTTTCAGTTGCCTTGTCCACCGCTGAAGCAGAATATGTGGCGGCTAGTTGTTGTTGCACCCAAGTTCTATGGCAAAAACAACAACTTCTGGACTATGGCATTGATATTAACCACATTCCAATTAAATGTGACAATACAAGTGCTATAAATCTTAGTAAAAATCCCATTCAACATTCTAGAACTAAGCATATTGACATTAGACATCATTTCTTACGTGATCATGTGCAAAATGGTGATATTTTTCTTGATTTTGTTGATACTAATCATCAATTAGCAGACATCTTTACCAAACCTCTTTGTGAGGAAAGATTAAATTTTATTAAGCATGAACTTGGTATGATTGATGGCTCAAGCTTGTCTTGATCACTTATTAAATTCATGAATTGATGTTTGGATTCTTATGTGATTTTATTTAAAAAAAATATATATATTATTTTCAGCGTCATGTATATATTTTGTTTTTAAAGGTATTTGCTTTAGCAAATTTAGTTCATATACATGATATATTGTATTTCCCATTTGCATGATCTTTGTATTAATTTTAATTGGATTTGTGTGGATTCATTCATTTTTAAAATAAAAAAAAAATCCCTCCTATTTTGCAAATTAATAATTAATTATTGAGCTAAATTCAATTAATTAATTATTTTAAATAGTATAAATATTCCTCCTCCTCAACAAATTTTTTTTATGCTAGGTTTATTTTCGGTATACTTTCTGTATCTAAGTTTTAAGCTGTTAAATGTGTTCTATAACTATTTTTCGTTAGTTTATGTTCGGTTTATTTTTTGAATATTTTTTGGATATAAAACATGAGCTGTTAGTTTTATATCTTGATTACAATTGGTATTTTAATTTTTTTAATGCAATTTTATTTACATTTTGACGAAAGGTAATATAGGTTGGGTATGACCTATAAAAGTTTTCAATTGGTATCAGGATAAAAAAAAAAAAAAATTTTGAGTTTGTTTAATTTTTGTGTTTTCTTAGAAATTATTTTTATCTTTGATAATGCATGGATATTTTTAAGATTTGGTCTATCTTTGCATTTTGATAAAGGAGGAAAAATAATTGAGTTTGCATGCGTACCTAGTTAATTTCTTTTAAGGGAAATTTTTTTTTCAAAGATGTGTTTATGTAAGTGACATAACTATGTGATAGTGTGTCCTTAATATCAATATTTTTTAAATCCATTAAAATAGGGGGAGAAAATTATTTGAATTTATGTCACATAATTCTTTTTCTCATGCATAATACCAATGTAAGTATGGCTAGTTTTGTCCTTATGATAATAGCCTTGTTTTGCTTACTTTGTTTTTAAATTACATGAATTTTTTTTTTTTTTTTTGCATGACTATTAATTGAGCTTATTCATGCAACATTCATGTATGCATTTTTTTTAAATGGCTTTTATCTTTTAAAATGACATGAATTTCATAAAGATTTTGAATATCTTTGCTTGCATTGTTTTGGTTCTAAATCTTTTATTCTCTTTAGTATTTTTGGCTCCCTTAGGTTTATTTCCCCTTATATCTTTCTCTTTTCTTTTTGTCTTTGACAAAGGGGGAGAAGAAGCTAAAGAAGCTATGTGCTTAGGGGATAGATAATTGTGTTTAAGATATGCTAAGTACCACATGATTATGTATGATTGAATAGCTAAACTCTATATGATCATGTGATGTTTTGATATAGCATACATGTTATTTTGTGATGCATTACATGTTTGAAATTATTTCCTTCATGTTGTTTAATAACTTGTTATCTTTATTTTTGACAAGAAGGATGATGAAATTTATTTATATTTTTTATCATGTCCAAAAAGGAGGAGAAATAAAGAAATATATTTTTGATTAAGGAATATATTTGTTAAACCCTTATACATGCTATGATAAATCATTTATTTATATGCTCTAATACATGATAAATATTGAATTTATGCACATGTTAAGGGGGAGCAAAATTATTTCTTATTTTGCATCGGTTTAATTTGTAAGGGGGAGCTATTTTTATTTAATATGCTTATATATGTTATTTATTTTTTACACACACACACATATTATTTATCATCTTTTCAAATTGGTTGTCAAAGCCAAAAAGGGGGAGATTGTTGACCATTTGCATGATCAAACTCCTAATTTTGGACTTTGACAAACAATTTTTATACTAATAATTTCAATTAAGTGTGTAGGGAATTATATACCAAACATATACCAAGCATATACACTTTTGGATGTATAATGACTTTTCGGGCTGATTGAACCTCTGAGATTGAAGAAGGCTTTTGACATATTTAGAGCTCTTAAATGAGAAAATGGGCTTCTTAACATTTGAAGCAGACATCTTAAGCTTTCTGAATTGGGCTTTTTTGAGAAAATCCAAGTTCATTTGGTTATGCAAATTTTGAGTTGAAATTCACGTGTACGTCTACCATCTCAGACTGCACATCTCTTAGTATTTTGGACATATCTTGAGTTACAGAAGTCCAATTGAGGTGATTCAAAATAGTATGAAAATATAAGTCAAATATCTACAACTTTCATGAAGAAAATATAGGCAAATTCGAATCTATTCAGGCGCAGATCACGGCTTCAACTTGTATATAGCTGTCTGACAGTATTCTGCATTTCAGACTGCACAATCCTCAGTAATTTGGACATATCCCGAGCTACAGAAGTCAAATTTAGGTGATTAAAAATTTAATGGAAAGCTAATTCAAATATCTACAGCTTTCATGAAGAAAGTATGAGCAAATTCAAATTTCTTCAGGATCAAATCACGGCTTCAATTTGGCTATAGCTGTCTGACCGTAGTCTGCATTACAGATTGCACAACCCTTAGTATTTTGGACATATCTTAAGCTACAGAATTCCAATTTAGGTGATTCAAATTGATATGGAAAGATAATTCAAATATCTACAGCTTTTATGAAGAAAGTATGGACAAATTCAAACTTCCTGAGGAGCCAATTACGGTTTCAATCCATGAATAGCTGTCTGACAGCATCAGTCTCAATAATTCAAAATATACACGTTGGACACATCATTTGCACCTCCAACAGCTATATTTTTTAGTATAAATACCTCTAGAGCTGAATGGAAGTAAAGCAACTTGTTTTATCATTTTATTATCTCTTAAGCTTTCATTGAGCTCTCAAATTCTCTTAAATAATTCTTTGTTTGTATAACTCTTGTGAGAGTTGGGTGTGTGTTAGAAATAAAATTTCTCTTCATCTTAAATCTTGGGTTAGATTAGAAGGGAAGTGAGATTTATTTCTAAAGGAATTGGTTTAAGTGTTGTCCATTGAAACACTTGGGTTTTGGTTTTTGAGTGAGCCTTGAAAACTCATGTTGTGAGGTTGTAAGAGTGAGCCATAAAACTCTTGTATAATCTTAATCCTGTGAATAAGATTGTGGGTGATTGAAAATCCTAACTTGGGGATAAGTTAGGTGGAGACGTAGGATTGTTGTTGAATCCGAACTCCTTAAATCTTTGTGTTCTTCATTCTTCCTTCTCAACTTCTATTTAATTCTTGCAAAGAATTCTTTTAATTTCTTATTTTTATTTCATAGTCCTATTCACCCTCCCTCTAGGACTCTTTTTAATATATTTTTATAATTTGTAAAAATGATAAATGTAATTTTGTTGTTATTGAAATGTGTGCTTCACTCTCCAACTACATTGTATTAATACTTTAATTAGCAAGTAAATTTTTTATATGCCTATTTTTATTTTTTTATATGTCTATTTTTTAAATTTTTATTTTTTATATGCTTATTTTCATTTTTATTTGCCTATTTTTATTTTTTTAACATAAATACTTAAATTTATAAAAAAATATTTTAATTAAAAAATATTTTTTTATTTTTCATATTTTTATATCCATATTCGTGAAACTTAACTCTTCAATAAATTGTCAAAATATCTCTTGTTAATAAAAAGGGTCATATTAGTTTTTTTATTTTTTTAATTTGGCCAGATTCTAACCTACTGTTTTTATCAAAAAAAAAAAAAAAAACGTGTTACTTTCCATTTCCCCAAAATTAACCCCATCAAAAGGCACCCCAAAAGATTAGATTTTACCTGGAGCTCAATCACTTGCTTACACTTGCTTCAGAGAAGCTTATATAATATTACTCTGTGTACTTCCGGCAGAAATTGTGGTTGCTTGGCCAGGATATCTAAGGGTTTGTTTGTTTTTGTTAAAATGATCAAAACTCGCAAAAGCTGACTCTGAGTCAAAAATTGAGGGCCAATTTTAGCTTCTGCACATTCAGTAATAGTAAGCGACCATGGCTTCACGATTCCAAGCAGCTCCACTTGTGGCTTCGCCGTTATACCCAAACGCCATTGCTTGGTCTGATGAGAACCTTATAGCTGTTGCCTGCGGTCATCTTGTCACCATTCTAGTAATACACTCACCCAATTTTTTCTGTGCGCTATTTGATTCCATAGCAGTTCTTTTCTGCGCGTGTTATTGGAAGCATAAATGGCAAGAAAAAACTCTACTCTTAGTATATTCCAGTTTGTCCTTGAATTTAAACTTCTATGTGCAAAGAAATCGTGTTTTGTTGTTGTCAATTATATTTGGCAAGAGGGAAGTAGAATAATTCGAACAATCCTTCATTTGATAAAACAAGCTGTTGTCATGATTTCTGAGAAGTTCGGTAGTAATATTCATGGATTAGATGCAGTTTTGCTTAAATGGTAGTGTTTGATTCTTTGTGCACATACATGGAGCGCAAAAAAATTTTTTTTTTTTAAATTTTGCTAGGTCCTCAGATTTTTTTTTTTTAGTTTTGATAAATTCCTATTTTCATTTCTGCTGTTTAGTACTTTGATAATTGGGATTACTTTTGTGTTTTGGAAGATCGATTAGAACATAAAAACTTCAGCAAGTTTGAATCTTTCATTCAATATGTTGGTGTTCATCTAGTAACAATTCAAATGTGCTTTTTTTTTTAAAAAATAATTTCCTTAGATTTTTTTTTTTTAAATTTTAAATTTTTATTGTGATTATCAGAATCCAGCATTGCCTTTTGGACCTCGAGGCTTAATTACAGTCCCAACCTGTGAACCTTATCAAATTGGGCTGGTAAAAAGGGAAGGTATTGTTCTTTTAAAATTGTGTTGAATTTCTTCACATATTATATAATAGATAATTGTCTAGTTAATAAACAAGCACTAGTCTGATTTTATTATTACTTTTGCACTCTCATGAACCCTTCACTGCCATAACATTCTCATCTATTTGTACACAGTGGGAACTTGGCCTATTTTTACTTGCTTCAAAGGATAATTTTGGCATGCTTTTTTGTTGTCCATGATAAGCAGCTTTTATTAGACATGTCATTTGTGATTCCTGCAGATTTGCTCACGGGATGTTTGCTGCCCATTGCTTTATCTCGGGATCGGCGTCCATGTGTTTGTTCAATTTCATGGTCTCCCCTGGGAATGGCATCTAATGCTGGGTATAAACCTAATCTTTGCTTAACCTCATGATGACTTGTCTCTGTTGCAGATATGCGCCCATTGGAATTAACACTAAGGATGAAAATAACTACTTATAGACTTCAATTCCTCTTCATTGTAATGTGTGCAGGTGCTTGCTTGTGGTTTGCACCACAGAAGGACGTGTCAAGCTTTATCGACCACCATATAGTGATTTTTGTGCTGAGTGGGTGGAGGTATGCATCAATGAAGCATATGTTGATTGAACTTGTTATCGCTTGAATGAAGAACTGGTAGAAGCATAAAAATTGAATCACCCGCTTTACTTTTGAAATGACTAGACTTTATTAGTCAAAACTATTTTTTAATTAGCCTATCATGAATTATGCAAAGCAGAAGACAAGACACAAGGAAAAAGAAAAAGAAAAGAATTTGATGTGTTTGAAAAGAGTTAAACAAGGTTATGAAGGCTAGCTGTGGTGCTCTGACTAAATTCTGCTTGTAACTTGGAAGCATGATATGCTAATATGTAACTCATCATCGGCAAGAAAATTTTTCATCCTTAATTGCTTGAAATTCTAACGTGAAAACATATTAAAGCCTGTAAATTTTGGAGAGCTATGTGCTTTTTGAAACATCACATGTTTGACTTGAAACTTAATAATGGACCTCTGAATTTGCTTTTTGATACTCTTTTGCTTTTTCAGCTACCAATCCATGAACAAAAACCACTAACAGAATCACATTAATATCATTCTTTATGGACTTTGCTTAGTAAGTGACTGTTTGTGCTGCTTTTGGCTTTGGTATTGTTTAAGTCAATGCTGAGTAATAACCCAAAAAGGCTATATTCACTCTGAAACCCTTGCATTTGCAACCATCGTGTGACAACTCTAATGATTATTTGTTTTGATTAAAGTGTCAGATTCTCTTCAATTTTTTATTTTTTCCTTTCATTTCACATTTAGGAATTTCACATTTATAGTCTTGGCAAAGAAGAAAATGGAAAGGACAACCACTTTGTGATGAAGAAATGCATCTCGATTTCATTATTGAATTCCAATTCTTATAATCTCTTCATCTGCACCCACTGCTTCAAAACTATACCAAAAACAAGCCCTTATGCTATCTCTACCACACCCAAAGATGCACACAGTTAAACTTCATTCATTCTGATTTTTGTAGGTTATAGATTTATCAGATAGTCTTTATGATTATCTTGCCAATACCAATTTTGGGGAGTCAGAAATTCCTGATTTGGAGTTTTCCCGTGTAAGTTCTTTTTGTATTAAATCATGATTCTGTTTACTTGGTAAACTATTTATTTTATATTGTAATTGTTATCTGATTGCCATAATATAATATCATGAATTGAACATATGTTATCTTCTTTTCCAGGAACAAACAACAGAGATAGGTTGCACTGATAATTATGCAAAATTTTTTCCTAAATCTATGACTACAAAGGGGAATAAGCGAAGAAGAGGCGATGCCCCAAATGACATGTAAACTCTTGTTCCCGCTCTTTTTCTTTGTTTCTGTGTTTAAATGGCATGTGAATTCTTATTCTCACCGTTTTTCGTTGTTTTCATGTTCTTTCCATTTTCATTCACTTTTCAATTATCATTATATTTGCTTTGCACACTCTTTGTTAAATGCCCATTTGTTTCTGAAGTGTTATGCATTCACTCTAGCAGAAAAGAATGTTGCAAAAGAGCTATCTAAAAGATTGTTTATCTTTCTCTAGAATTCCTTTTGTGGAGCTTATGCACAACTTAACAATGGAAAATTGTATTTATGGTTTAACTTTTAAAAACCCATATGGTGCTATGTAATGGATACCTCCAATATGTTTCTTTTACCAAGGTGTTACCTGTATAATTTTAATTCAGTTAGAGAAATGGCATGGCTGAAATGGATTGCAACATCTGAAATGGATGTTAGGAATAGTTTTAATGGCTGGCCAAGGAGGAGAAGATGAAGGGGCGGGACCAAGGATTTTGAGAAATCAGATGTTTACACATATTTGGTCGTGAAATAATGACATAGGTCTTACTTTAATTATCTGATTCAATGGTACAAAATGGATGTGACGGGCAATCAGATATTGTAGTGTCTGTAAGAGGCAGGTGGAGGAGCAGAAGTACTAGAAATTTTTTTTTTCTTCTTTTTGGTGCGTGGTGTTTTGTTTGTTGGGAAGGAAGAGGAAGAGAAAGAGAGAGAGAGAGGGGTGATAGCTATTCTTGGAGTCAGAAAATGTCACTCTTCCTATATCTCTTTTAGAACAGCCCTGGTGTCTAAAACATTTTATTGCAGGTCTCAATTTCTTCAAATAAATATAATTTTTCACCTATTCTTTAAATGATCATGTTGCAGCAATAAGGACTCTGAAAATTTTGGAGCTCCATCGGTTGTCACTAGTAACGATGAGACACCTCATGCTGAATGTAGCTCTCAAGCAAACTTGATCAGAGAGCAGTTGTCTAAGGTAGTTTTTTTATATAAGGTAGTTTTGTACATTTTCTTCAGTAGCCTTTATTTCTTTTTACAGTCAATCAACCAAAAAAGCATTAATTGATCACACTAAACTTACATCCTCATCCATCTATACACTACATCATTCTGACTATGATTTTGTAGACTTAACAAATTCAACTTATACACTACAGCCTCTTTAATACAACTCACCACTCTTTTCATTAGGTTTCTTAAATTGTTTGATGTGGGACATCTGCTTAAAAGTTAAAACACTTGATTGAATTTGATATTAGAGTTATTTTGTAGGAAAACCAAATTAGTGTTTGAAGAATCAGACAATTGATTCACTGAAGAATTTTCTTTGTCGATAAAAATGCAAATTAGATAGAATGGTGCTGTGAGCTTAACGCTATTAGAGTACACTATCAGCTCCTATCAAGAGTGCTTTGCCTTGTTTAGGATTGGAATGTGTAATATAACTCAAAGGAAGCACATGTGCTGGATTTTGTTCTTTTAATGACTATTTCTGAACTTCTTTTGCACCAAGGTTGTCTACTTTCTGTGTGTTTTCCTTTAGACATAGCCTTTTAGATGCATAGTAAAAAGAAAAAGCAGTTTGCTTTAGTTCCTATGACTAAAATACGTAAAGTCTATTAAAAGCTGCTGATTAATTTACTTATTGAAGATGGCCCTTTTTTTAACAGCAGAGCCAAACAGCTCGTGTTCATACCAGAGCATTACCTTAATTTATATGGACCACTAATAACCTATTCCTAGTTGAATTTGAACTCCTATGTTTGGACATAAACTTTCTAGACTAACCGCAGGATGTTATGATTACAGATCAATATGTATTTTTATTGATGTGACTATGCAACACTTTGAAGTAGCTTGCTTTTCTGGCTTGTGACATTGATTGTCCATCTTTCATTACTAGAGTCTGCTCAAACCCTTTTTCTTCTCTACCTCCTACTTGATTTGTAGGTTACTGATTCCAAATTCGATAAGAGGAAAAAGAAAATGCAAGAAAGCTGCTCGCTTCCACATATAACTGCAGATCAATATGCTTCTCGCAGTGCGATGTTGTCGTCAGTTGCTGTTGCTTGGTCCCCACTGTTGTGCTTGTCATCTAAAATGAGTTTGGTTTCTCAAAATGATTCACCCCACAGATTATCTATAATTGCAGTTGGTGGGAAGTCCGGTAATATCTCATTCTGGAAAATTGATGTGCCACAAAGCTACTATATTGAGCAGAACAAAATCCCTACTGGTGCGGTGTTTGTTGGGTTTATTAAGGCACACAATTCATGGGTCACTGCAGTCAATTTAGCCATTCTTAGATCTAATACTAATCATCAGGTTTTAATGGCTAGTGGGAGTTCTGATGGGAGGTGAGTTAGGTAATTTCAAATGAGTTATTGGACAACTTATCTGTGCTACAGAAATTGTACTTTTGATAAGTATAATTATTTTTCCTAATGGAATATAAGGTTATATTTGAATAAGTTTAACAGATGGGACTCATGTAGTATTTATTGATATACCATAAATGGTTTCAAGCAAAAATTCTTTCCATTCTAGGTTAATTGTATATGAGAATCTGAAGAATTTTCGAATTAATGACTTTATCTCATTGATTGATGCTTCATATCCCTGGCTATGGGTGCACAAATCGTAATTGAGTATTTCT
This sequence comes from Mallotus nudiflorus, assembly GCA_947683625.1. Classification (NCBI taxonomy): domain Eukaryota; kingdom Viridiplantae; phylum Streptophyta; class Magnoliopsida; order Malpighiales; family Euphorbiaceae; genus Mallotus; species Mallotus nudiflorus. Next base: position 1,218,719 of record CANTUR010000333.1, on the reverse strand, counting down.
TCTTTAAACATTATAAAATTCATTATTTTTATCCAAATAAATAACTTTAAATTCACTTTACCTCATTGCTAAACAAGAAGGAAGGTTTACTCCTATTTTTTCTTTTTCTTCTTTAGTGTGAAGATCTGGTTGGGCAATGTTAAGAAACTGCAGGATTCATCAGAATGTAATGATGCTCCATTTTTTCTACTTCAGGAGGTAGCTCTAACTCTATCATTAATAATCTAAAATATCTTATACATTTGTTAGTTATTCATGTTCAGATATTTGTTTTAACAATAGGTTATCTCGAGCAATGTCGTCCCAGTTTCGGTACTTTCTCTATCAGCACCTGTTCAGGCACTGGAAAAAATGCTCTTAGCTGTCGGGAAAGGATCTGGTTCTTTTGAAGTATGGACATGTGACATATCTGGGTGCAAATTTTCTAAAGCTGGTTCAAGTGATGTTCATGACTATGTTGTAAGTATCTCATCGAGCAGTAGCATACAGCATCTCAACGATCATTTATGTGTGTGCATTTTGTCAGGTTACAGGTTTAGCTTGGGCTTTTGAAGGATGTTTATACAGTTGTGGCCAGGTATTGAATCTTATTCAGTTCAGCTGCATGATTTCAACTACTTATTGAATTATTAATTTACTCTCTTTTTCAAATGCTTTTTTTTGAATTTGAATTGGTTACTGCATGGAACTTATTTTTTACTCTTTGTTTTTTTAAATTCCTTTCGAGCATTGGGGAGGGAGTCGTTGTTGGAGAGATTTGGACTAGACTCCTAGATTAATTTTTATTACTAGCCTAAGTCACATATTTTAATTTCACTTTTGATGTGTCGTTATCCATTTTTGCTGATGTGATTTGCGTAACTAATGTCAAGTGTTTTTACTCTTCATAACGTGTAACTCTGAAACTGTAAAGTTATGCAACATCCTAACATGCTTACAAGACATAAAACTAAATTATTGGACTAGTTTTAAATTATTGATGCATTGATATTCTTTGAACTATGGAGATGGTGATGTAACAATTTTCCCTATTTTCATTTTCCTAAGAGGTTGTAGAGGTTTTGTTAGACATTCATTTGTTACAGCTATAGGTCATCTCACTGATGTCATTAACTCATTATAAACAGTGTGCAAAAGTGCATCATATGTAGTGTTCATGATCTAGACTGCAAGAGGAAAGGGGCAAAAAAAAGTTTTAACTACTGGATTCTAATGCAATTCTAGCAATTGTTGCTCCCTTAGAGTTTCTAAGCTCAGTCTTATTGGAGGTGCGATGCCATCTTGGAGGAGGGATGTGCATGATAGAGGCAAAGTGTTAAAGAATTAAAATTCAAGATGAGGCATTATAAGACAATTATCTTATTTGACTATCAAATTCATACATAAAACAAATAAAAAGGGAAAAGACAGGACCAAGACACATCAGGAAGTGTATTTTCGGAAAGAAAGTAAAAGATGGGGACCTTGAGTGATTATATGTTGGAGTGACTAAGAGAAGGAAAAGAATAGATGAGTATAGAAAAGACAAAAATCATAGAGAAGGGCTGGAACAAATGCAAAGTAGAATCAAGACTATTGAAGAATATAGAAGGGTGAGAGAAAGGGAGAGACTGATAGTGAGAGGTTGTTTCTGGTTATAAGCCAGGGTGTCTTAACCAGCAGCTTCTTTTCTTTCCTTTTTGAAGACCTAATTCATTTTTCTTCTTTCTTTTGTTCTTTAAGTTTAATTTGTTATGCTTGAGAATATATTCTTCTCCTGTAAATGGTTGAATGGTTGGAGATTTCATGCTCGAAAGATTTGTTAAGGTGTATCTTGTGCTTGCATTAAGGCATATGCCTGATGAAAGTCGCCCACCTTTTGCAGGTTGAGGCACTAGGGCTTGTGCTCCTTGCTACTTGCACGAGGTACAACTGTTAACTATGATGCAATTCAACCTTTGTTATGAAGCCTATGGAACCTTAGATATGATGCCTATGGAAGTTGAGGTGTGATGCCTAAGTTTGTATATTTATTGCTCAAAGGTACTGATAATAGTGGCAGACCTGCGTGTAGAAGCCTCCAAAACTCATCTTATGCGATTTTGCTTCATAGCCAAATGCTCATAATCACAAACCTTACTCTCTCTATACTTGCAATTTTCCCTAGTCTTGAGCTAGCCCTAGATTGCTTAACCTGCCAGCTGTACTATGTAAGATCAGCGGGGCAATGGGTACAAGAGATGGGTTCAGATACTAGTTTGTTATTATCACATGTGTTGACATGGTGCTTTTAATACATGTTTTTGTATCCAAAGCCATCAGTCGCACTGTCAATTGACATTAAATCTTTTTTAACTTGAACATTTTAGGATAACTATGCCCGTTGCTGGCTATTGCATGGGAGTTCTCTTCTTGAAGTACCATTTCCTTCAAGTACTCCCGGTCTGAGGTGCATAACTAATGTATGCTATCAGCCTTTATGGTATTTCTTTTTCTTTTCATATGTATTTTTTCTGGCAAAAGAAAATGCTAAATTTTGTTTGCAGCTTCCAGATGTGTTCCTCTCATGTCTAGGTCTAGCAGTATCTCCTGGAAATCTTGTTGCTGCTATGGTATGTCATTTTGTCTACATACTTTTTCCCAGGATCATTTTACCAGCATGCCATTGTTCATATTGTGGAGGCAAATTTCAAAGTTACATCTTGCATTGTTATTCTTAATTGTAATAAGTGTGATAAATTAATATGGTCTATTTACCGGCTCATATTTTCATCTTTTTGTGCAAATTTTGAGATCCTAACTTAATAAAAAGTATCATATCACATTATCATGTCACCCTTCTTCGTGAGACTTTTGATCATAATTTATAAGGTTGATTGTAAAGAAATAAAAAAGTAAAGTAAAATTATGGTCATTGGTCTTGTGAAGAAGGTGACATAGTAGTATGATATGACAATTTTCGTTGAGTTAAACTATGATGTGGTAACTTTAGCGTGCCATGTTATTTAACTTAGCTGAAATTATTTTGGATGACTTCTTTGTGTAATTAAAGTCAACGTTTTGTAACTAAGATGATACAAATTAAAGTAATGGAACCAAAATAAAATTTAGTGTAAAGTTTGGTAACCTCATATGAAATTAACTCGGTCTAAACGTCTTTTAACTTGAATTTACCTGCAAGATATAATTTTAAGGCATTTAATTCTCTACAATAATCTTTTGTAATAATAGTATCATCCACATATGTTATAAGAAATACTCAAGGATCAAGAATGATGAGATATTGAATTTATAAATTCTTTTAGCTAATCAAACTTATTAAAGTATCAATAGCTAATAATAGAACCCAAAGGAAATTTAGAGCCAATGAGATGATCTAAAAATATAATAATTTTATTAATGGGAAATGGTCTAATTTGCGCCTTGGGTTTTTGAACTAGGAGCACATTGGACCCTATGTTTTTTTTTTTTGTCCAATAGGAACTTCTGTTTTGAAAATCTAGACATAATGGAACTTTACTGGTTACAATCAAATCCTATAACTTTTTTTTAGTACAATTAAGTCTTATAAACTAATAAAAAACTAATTTGAATGGATACTGGCAAATAAATTTGATAATTTTTTTTAGAAATATATATATATATATATATAGAACCTAATTATAAAATTTTAAAAGTTTTTGAACCTATAAAATAATTTTTAAAAATTTTTCTTAACTTTTTAAAAATTTTACAATTAAGTGATATAAATTTCAAAAAAATGATGAAATTTATTCGTTAATGTAAATAGCAAATTGATAATTGACCTAAAATTTAATGTTACTGGTTAAATAAAAATTTTTAAATTTTATTCATTAGTTTAAAATTTTTAAATTTACACAATAATTTTTAAACCTACACAATAATTGATGAATAAAAATTTTTTGTTCAACTATTAAAATTAAATTTTAGGTCAATTATCAATTCGCTATTTATTTTAAATTTTATTCATTAGTTTAAAATTTTAAATTTTAAACCTACACAATAATTGATGAATAAAAATTTTTTATTCAACTATTAAAATTAAATTTTAGGTCAATTATCAACTCGCTATTTATATTAACAAATTCATTTGATCATTTTTTTGAAATTTATATCACTTGATTGTAAACTTTTAAAAAATTTAAGAAAAAATTTTAAAAAATATTTTATAGGCTTAAAAAATTTTAAAATTTAATAATTAGGTTATATATATATATATATATATATTTCTAAAAAAAAATTTTCAATTTTATTTGTTAATATCCATTAAAATTTGTCTTTTATTAGTTTATAGGAGTTAATTGTACTAAAAAAAGTTATAGGATTTGATTGTAATAAGTAAGGTTTTAATATGTCTAGATTTCCAAAATAGAAGTTCCTATTGGGCAAAAAAATAAACATAGGGTCCAATGTACTCTTAGGTCAAAAACCCAGAGTGTAAATTGGATCTTTTCCCTTATATTAATAATACAAACTTTCTATTATATTCAATACAATTACAATACTGGTTATGATTTTTTAAATGAGCATTAAATTCTTATTAATTAGCTTCAAATAACTCTTATCTTAAATTTCTTAAACTATTAATATTAGATTGATCAAACAAACAAAAATACTAAACAAGTTTTTCTACAATAGAAGGCATGAACTAAACAAAACTATAGAATTTGTGGACTTATTTGTAAAAAAAGTTTTAAGTTCGGAGTAAACTAGTAATCTTGAATCTTTATGGATTAGAAAATGCTTTTGGGTAACCATTTTGAAATTAAATATAAGTACAATAACCAAAAGACACGAATTGAAGTTTGGTTACCAAAATGAAATAAGGCCAAAGTTTTGTACCCTTTTAAATAATTAACCCTAAAAAATAATATATAATTTGGTTGTGTTTGTGACTATTTAGGTGAACTTCTCGAACCACTCTCTAGGAGATTGCTTCAATCTATAAAGAGATTTTTTTTAACTTAGATACTGGGTTACCTTCCTTTTCAAATTCTAATGGACAATCTTTATAATCTTCTTCATGTAGCTCACCGTTGAGGAATGCATCCTTGATACTGGTTACCTTCCTTTTCAAACTCTGATGGACAATCTATATAAGCTTCTTCATGGAGCTCACCATTGAGGAATGCATCCTTTAGGGCTAAATGTAGTGGCGGTCACCCAACTTTATACTTATTGCAGTTTGGGTATAAACTTTAATTTTTTCTTTTTAGTAACCTAACTTTGATTTAATTTCAAAAAGGATATTGCCAAAAATTTTTAATCCTCCAAATTTTTTTTAAAAGCTATTTTATTCCCTTACATTTTTTTTTCTTTTCAATTCAGTTAAAAAATTTCAAAGGGTTTTAGAAATCTATCTTTTCCAAGACTCTAAAACTGCTCAAGGTGAGTTTGCCCTTACCAAGCCGAACAAAAGAGCTATATAGGGATCTTGAGACTCTTCATTTAATAATGTACAAAAAGAAGTGAACCAACTCTTAAAGAGATTTCATGCTACAGCAATATTTGGTGATTCTATAGAAGAAAGGCAAGCTTTAACTACTTAAGTAGGCAAACTGCTGAATGAAAGATTAGATGCTATAGAACGGGAAAAAACCTTAAAAAGCCTTCATTGTTGAATAAAGTTAATCCTGATGGATTGTTGGAATTTGAACTTAATTTTCAACTTTTTCCTTATTTTCTATAGCTATATGGAAAATATGGACTTATTTGTACAAGAAAATTTTAATTTAGTTAAAGTTCGGTACCTTCCTATGCATTTGACCTGTATTCTTTACATCCAATTGTTGTAAAGACTAATCAAGATTAGATGCTAATGAAAGGAGAACTCCTGACATATTTAGCTTAGCTATTAGAGTGAAAGTCTCTTGATAGTCTATACCATATGTATGGTTGAAGCCTTTGATTACTAGCCTTGCATTGTATTGAGTAAAAATTCCGTTTGCTTTAAATTTAGTAATGAAGACCCACTCGTAGCCTACTGTCTTCTTTCCTTTTGGCAGTTACATAACTTCCTGTGTACTATTCTTCTTGAGAGCACCAATTTCCTTTGGGACAGCCATTCTCCACTTAGGATCAGCAAGAGCTTCTTGTTTTTTTCTTGGTATTTTTGTTTTGGACAACAGCGTGATAAATGCACGAAATTTAGGAGTCTCATATATAACATGTTGAGTGCATGTTCTAGTCCCTAATATAAGGGCCAAAATGGTAGTTTTGACTCTTGGCATTGTAGAACTTTTGGTGTATCACTAATTTAAGGATGCTTTTTGTATAAATAAACAAGTGGGTTAAATGTGCTTGTGCTTGTGCTTGTGGTATCCAGACTTACCCTAATTCACTCGAATCTCTCTCTCCTGATATTTTAATATGAGTAGTGATAACTCAATCATCTTTCATTTCTCTTTTGATCAAGTTTGCTTTGACTTACTATTCCACCAAACTAAACTAATGGTTCAATAGTGAGTTTTTCTTCAATTCGAGCTTTTTCACCTATTAAAATTTAGAATTTATTTGATTATAAAATTCGCATATGATTAAACATGTTAATAAGGTAAACTTAGGTTATGAAATGAAAGATGATGTGGCGAGTGATTAACAATTATTCTCATTCTGATTGCCATCATATCATACACATCAGTATGCGACTCCAGGAAGATTGTTAGGAGGTGACGGCTTCCTCCCCTGCAGTGTCACGTGCAGGCATTTGGGAGATCAAGCCAAAACTTCCAGAAGTACGTGAGGTTCATGTGCTGGGGTTCAGGTAATTGGTCTTAGGGCAATGACCAATCGGTGCCAGCCACTTCCTCTGGTGCTGGCAGTGAGACAAATTGAAAACTCAAAGTGGTTGACCCAAAAAAATACCAATTTTTATGCTCACTGGGCAGAAGTGAAGAAACCGAAAAAAAAAAAAAAAAAAATTTCTGCTTACTGGGTAGAACAAAAAAATTGGTCACTAGGGCAAAACACAGGTGCTCTGATACCATGTTATCAGAGAAGAAATAATTTGAGGGGGCTTCAATTTTATTCATAGAATACACACTTATATATACACATTTAGAATCCTAAATTAGGAAGGAGAAGAATAATCTTAAGTTAGGAAGGAGAAGAATAATCCTAATATGATTGTGTTTACACTAATTCCTATTCTGTAGTAGGTCTCAACCTGTTATCCTACAAATAAAAGAAAGATTATAGATGAATCCCTACTTTGTAGGAATATAGGGAATTAACTCCTAAAAATTCCTACTTTATAACATCAAATTAGGCCTAATTAACATCCTTATTGTGCCATTTGTTAACTTACAACTGTGAGATGATGCAGAAGACGTAGGGTGAAACAAATATTTTGTCTGATCATACGGTTCATGAAACTATTATTTAGAAGTTAACACGATGGTCTTGTTGATTCTACTATTTGATTTATCATTTGTGTTTTTTCCCCCCCTACTTTTCTGCTATATATATATATATATATATATATATATATATATATATATATGTATAGAAACAAATATTGTCTTATCATACAGTTCAGGAAATTATTATTTAGTAGCTCAATATTTTCGTATTCATTTACTTCCAATGTGATGGCCTTCTTCATCATGATGAAAGATGAATCTACTATGGCCAAACTATTGAAAGTATTGTGCTTGATTTGTACAGGTTCGTAACCTCGATGTTGATCAACTGGATCATATGTATGAGGCAAGGTGAGTTGATCATTTTCTGATAAAATTTAAAATCTATGGATTTGTTGAGTAATCATGACAGGATGAAACATGAATGTTAGAACAGGAGGAAAATAAGTTTTAAAACAAGTGCAACCATGCACTATTGAACAAAGCCATAGGCATTACCCAAGGAACCTAATAACACTGATATAAGATAATACGAAATGGAAATGAAAACAAAAGCAAAGGTTTCAAAATCTAGAAAATAAAATCAAATTTCTGTTTAATTAACCTATATGTCACAGAACATGATTTTAAATGTCTTGTCAATCATTGTACAACATGGTGTGACATGAATGGCTGTCATAGATGTGCAACGGTGACAAGTGTATGGGATGTGTTCGTTCTCTTTTAGGTAGATGATCTGCATCTAAGCACAGTTTTGCTGAAATTTGATTAAAATCCATGATACCAATAGTTTGATTTTTTATTTTTTTTGCCCTTTTGGTAAGAAGGCTTTGTAAATCTAAGCCATGCAATTAGTGTTAGTCTACCACCTCGTCCTTATTTGCATTCCGTCTTACAAGAGTCTTAATAAATTTAAAGCGAGAGGAGGCAATAACATGCCAGCATAGTCCCAAAATTCAGTGCTCTTGAGAATTTAGCTTTAAAACTTACAAGGATTGTTGAAAAATATCCCACATTGAAAAAACAGAGGGGAATGAAGTGACATATAAATGGTGTAGATTAAGCTTTAACATAACCCAATTGGTTGTGTTACTTGGTTTCAACCCCATTTTTATGTTCACATCTTCTTGTGTGGGCTGAGTTTCAACATGGTATCATAGCTTATGGGATTAATTGTGGGAGCTGTATGAAGTTGGACTATTTTGTACTATGTCCATAATTGTTGAGTGCAACTGCACTAGGCGTCAAAAGTATTCCACATTGAAAAAATATAAAGAAATGAATCGACATATAATTCGTGTAGATTGGGCCTTAACACATGCTAGCATTGACTGTGTTCAACTTTGAAGATTCCACATGGTATCATAGCTTATGTGATTATTTGTGGGAGCTGTATGTCGTTGGACTATTTTGTACCATGTTCATATGTCCATAATTGTCGAGTGCAACTGCACTTGAGGGAGGTGTCAAAAAGTATTCCACATTGAAAAAATATAAAGAAATGAAGTGACATATAAGTTGTGTAGATTGGGCCTTAACACATATTAGCATTGACTATGTTCAACTTTGAAGAATTTTATTTTGAGTAAGATTTTTTGTTGTTACCATAATGCATATGCCTATTATTTTTTTTGAAAATTGTTGTCAGGGCATTAACAAAAATTATTGTAGAGTTGTATCTTGGATTCTTAAGCCACATGGAAACGCCATTTTTTTGTTCTGATAACTGCCCTTAGAGATTGACATAAAGCAATGATGCTTCAAAAATGGGAGGAGAGAGCAGCAGTTCTGTGATTGGCTTCTCTTCTTATCTTGTTTGTTTCTTTACAATTGTTGTTTTATTTATTAATGTTACTGAACTCTCCTTGTAATGCATGCTAGTGGTCCTTATAAAGTCTGATTTAAGTTGGGATTGCAAATGATATAATTGTAAAGGCTATCAACTTATTTGTTCAGTTGTAACACAATTAGTACAAAATAAATTTCTTTCAAATTTTAGGTCTTTTTCCTTATCATGTAGGCTTAATATTTATTTTTTTTTTTAAAAAAAAAATTTGTTACAAGATATTCTACATAATAACAGATGTAAACATTTTATGATCATGCAGAGCGCAAAAGGCTGTTGTTGAGTTCTTTTGGATTGGTGGGCAACAGTGGGATCCTTTATCCAGCACTTCCCTAGAATTGGCCAGTGAATCTTCTTTTGGGTTTTCTGAGAAGGAATTGGTTTATTGGGAATCCAGTATTTTATGGTCTTTTAAAAACTTTGAAAATTTGGACGAGCCCCTAGTTATGTGGGACATCATATCAGCATTATTAGCTTTCAAGAAGTTTATACCAGAGTATGTGGACCATATTCTGGGTAGGTGGCTCACTATGACATACTTAGGTTCCCATGTGAACCTCTCCATTGATGAGATTCTGATGCATATCTCTAATAATTTCCCAAAAGTTACTTCTCGCTTATTGCACATACTCAATATCATCTGCCGGTGCTTGGTGCTATCTGACTTGAAATCTGATGAAATTAGCAGTAAATTGGACTTAAAAGAACCACTTAGTGCTACAGGGGAGCAACAATCTTTGTGGATAGAGATACTTTTCAGGAGTGAAAAAGAACTTCGCGAAAGGCTTGTTGGTTTGAGTTTTTCTGCTTTTTCAGCTGAAACTTTTTCCCGGCCTGGATATTGGCATCCTGTTGGAGTTGCACAAATGGTACAGTGGGTTGACCTTAATCATGACCATGTCAAGGATCAACTAAATGTCCTCACAGCGGAGGTTCAAAAGCACAGGAGGAGGTATTCCTTACTTTTATGTTCATTGTGATGCAACTTAGTTAATTACTTTTATGTAAATTATCACTTTTAGTAAATCCTCTTAATCTTATCAATTGGTACCTTGTTACAGCTGTATATATTTAGAATAGGAAGTAAATATGTAGGCTGATATATTTAGAATAGGAAGTAAATATATAGGTTGATATATTTAGAATAGGAAGCAAATATATAGGCTGATTGTAGGAGGTTTTCCTTCCTAAATTAGGTCTCATATACTTGTATATATATCCTTATATTTGATGAATGACATAAGAAGAAATTCATTCATATTTCTGTGTTCTTATTCTCTCATTACCCTCAAAGCTTAAGCGATTAATTGGAACAACTTACTTTTCTCTACCATGCAGGTCCGATCAATTTGTTAAATTATCAATGAATGAATATCAAATTTTCTAACCAAAAAAAGAAAAGCATACTTTAAATTGATTAAAAGTTAACTAACATTGGTAACATGTCCTAGGCAGCTGAGCTGATTGCTAAAATTGATGAAGTGTGAAAAGTTGAGGTACAAATTGATAAAATTAAAGGATTGGCTAAATTTAATAATTCACAGCAAGCTTTGCATTACTTTGGTCAACTGGCAAAACTATCTCGCATAACTAAATAAGTAAACAGAATTGAACAACTACTATTGTGTACATTCTGATTATGATTGCGGAGGGGTCTTTGAGCACGGGCGATCCTTGAATGGGGTTTAATTCTATAACATATTTGATAATTAGCATTGAACTTTTGTAGGCTGGAACATTTAAAGGCAATTATGATCATTTAAACACTCTACTTGTTACAGTTGACGCATGATATCCAGGGGAACTTGTTCACTGCAGCCCAAAACCCAAAAAAAAAAGAAAATTCATGTGTACTATAACCATGCATTTTTCCTTTTGCTATATTTGAATGATCTAATTCAGCATATATTGCCTGAAACAGGCTTTCATCCACTGAATATGGAGAAGATGAAAGATGTAGCTACTGCTCAGCATCAGTCCCATTTAGTTCTCCAGAGATTTCATTTTGCCAAGGTTTGGAAAGCAGTCACAATGATGTGCAGAACCACAAATTGGCACGGTGCGCAGTTTCTATGCTGATTTGCCCAGCTACGCCATTATGGTTTTGCAAGTGCTGTAACAGACACATTTTGAAACTGGCGCCAGAGACTCTTTTTACAATGTCCAGGTATCCTCAAGACTTCAAATCCTTGACAGAATCTTGTATGCTAGAAGAAATGTCTAAACCCTTGTGCCCCTTCTGTGGCATACTTCTTCAGAGATTACAGCCAGACTTTCTACTTTCTGCATCCCCTGTGTAATCTTCACGTGTTACGCAATTTTTGTTGTGCTAAGTTGATTAGTTTACAGAACAATACGATTAGAAGCCAAAGCTCATTTATCGTATGAGAATTCTGACTGAAGTCATGCTATTATCGATGCATATGTTGGAAAATGCTATTTTTAAATTTCTCGTTAATTTGATTTTTGAAATTTAATCATTCTTTTAGTTTTTTTTTTTAAATGGAATTAATTTTTTCCTAAAAGATTTAACAGAAATGCATTTCTGATATGGATACGTGTTTTCTATTTTAATAATTTACAGAAATACTTCAATATGTATTGGGGTGTGTTCTATACATTTTTGATGTGAACATATATCAGACACGCAGAAATGTGAACATTTCAAAGCATTCTTGCAACCTAATGTCTGTGGAAGAAATTGAAGTTGAAACTATGGTCGATAAAGTCGTTAAATGTATAGAAAAGCTCAGAGCAACCTACTATTACTTATAACTTGGGTCTCTTTGTTTGCATCGACTCTGCATCTTTTCTCCACTTATCCCCTTCCTTTACTAATGATGGATCTAAAATTATTTGTTTTCATTCCAAAGAACTTAAATCAAAAGAATGGAAATTGCAGTTTGCTTTACTTCCAAAGAACTTAAATCAAAAGAATGGAAATTGCAGTTTGCTTTACTTGGGTGTGTTAATGGGTTGAACATTTGCGTAGTAAGGATTACTGTTTTTTTTTTTCTCCTTTTTATGAATAGTTATCGACATGGTAGTGTGAAACAACAATCTAACGTAACTTCTTACATATCTAATCCTTTAAAAGGTACTACTGAGTTGACTGGTGGTACAAATGCTCTGAAATGGGGAATTGAGGTTATTTGTTATAGCAAGCAAGCCAAATTAGCCAACATTTGTGTTGATAAAGGTTAATATTCTTTATCATTGGAACATCAAATGGCTGAACAACCCTCTGGGAAATTATAGATCTCTACACCAATTAAAATTTATGGAATTTGTTCGATTGGTCTTGTTGAATCTAGAGTTAAGGAGAGTAATAAATGTAGTATTTGGGATAACTTGGAACTTAACAGATGGGATTTTACATCAAAATTACAGTAGTAGTAATTAGTGTAGAGTTTGGGTTCTTTCTTATACAAACATTGTCAAGGTCTCTACTCTCTGGAAGATGCTCAATTTATTCATGTGTGAATGTTCAAATGATGTAGTTGATAGAAGAGTTCCATAGAATAAGCTGAAAGTCTTTATGATGTCACCTTAGGCATTGGAATGGCTTTAGAAAGTATTATTGGCTAGAAAAACTCATAAACTTCTTTCCATTTACTGATATATTTATAATCAATACATACAAGGGAAGCTCTAAAGCCTATTAACTAATGCATTATCTTTCACTGGTTACATCAAGAAAATTCTAAACTCAATTTAGAACACTGAAACATTAAATAAAATTGTTGTTTAAATGGACATTCTATAAAAGCACATTCACATCTAAAAAGAATGAAAAAAGCTGAAGTGACAGTATGCATGTCACTGCACATCACTCCTCCTTGGCATGCTTGCTGGAAACTCCAAATTCTTGTCTCAGCATCTTGAATGTCAACTTTGATAATGTTTTGGTGAGAATGTTTACATTTTGCTCCAATAAACTGCAATAGTCAACATCACTTCTCCTTGTTTAGCTTCTATGAGAAAATGAAAGTTGATCTTCATGTGATTGGTTCTTCCATGATTTTTTTTTTCTCTTTCATAGCAACAACTAAATTATTGTCATAATATACTCTACCTCGAAATTCATACCCTTGAGCACTTTCTTAACCAAATGGCCTGGTTAACAAAAGCAACAACTATATATTCTACTTCGGCTGTCGATTAGGCCACAACTTCTTACTTCCTTGAATTCTAGCTTATCATACCTGAGCCTAAAGACAAAAATATATCATAATTTTATAAAGCAAATAAAATATCAACTAAAAATGCAGAATTATTGGAAATAATGTTTCTAAACATCTTGATGATTGTAATCAAGAGAAAACACGTTAAATTACTACAGAATAATTGAAATTTTTTATATATATTTTTATCATGGGAACCACATATAGTGCTTCTAGCCCTAAAATATGATTTTTATGCAATTAATACAAATTTATGAATGTAATGCAGATTTGGACAAAAGATGCTGACGTTTAGAGTCCTTGATTTTGTACTGAAAGTTATAATGGCTACAAAAAGATAATGATAATTATGAATTCCACACAATTGTTATAACTTCAGCACAAAATTGACAATAATGCAAATTTTGTGCATAAATGAATGATGTGTATAGGCGGTAGGGTTTAGTACACACCTAATCTCTTACAACCACAACACTATTTGAGTTCACGAATTTAGGAAACACTTTACGATTATCACAAAGATATGATATGGAGATAATGAGTTGCTACCCATGATCTGGATCAACTCATAACTTAATTTCCTAAAAAAGAGTTAACACCACATCAAAAGAATTTTAGATACAAAATACTAACGAATTTTAGTCTCATATTCTTTAAATTTATCTTATTAGTAAATGTTCTATTCTTCTAATTTTATACAATTTTCATTGAAACCCTACTCGAAACATAGTAATGAAAATCATGTAAAAATTCATCTAGAATAAACAAATAATACCTAAAGTTTAGTCAAATCCACATTTATTTTATTTTATTTTTGAACGATCACATTTATTTTATTAAGTGGGCTAATATTATGTATTTTAATTTATGGGCTTAGACTATATTTGATTTAGGGATTTTTACAAATAAGGGTTTTTTTTTTTAATGTTATCAATTGGAATACCTAAACTTTTCGTTATTTACTAATTTTGCCCAACTTAAATTACACTTGTGACTATTTTAATTACAAGAATGTCCCTTTCTTCCTTTTACTTTATTTTTCTTCTTTTTTATTTTTATTTTTATTTTTTTCTCATTTCCACTTCTTTTTTATTTTTATTCTCTCCTTCTTTTTCCATTTTCATTTTTTCATTTTTCCTTTTTTATTTTTTTTATTTCTCTCATTTTTTTTCCTTTTTGTCTTTTTTCAAAATTTTTATTTTTTCCTTCTTTTTTTCCTTATTTTGTCAATCTTTTTTATTAGTGAAGTATTAGCCAATATATTTTTTTTTGGAATTTTATTTCATAAATTTTTTAACATTTTATGTGAAGTATAATGTTTTGAATTTTTCTTTCCCTTTTTTGTTTTTACATTCTCTTTATTTTTAATAGATTTACAATTATTTTGAAATGTTTATTTTTTTTTCAATTTCAATAGATCAAAATAAATATAAAACTATATGATGCTATAAATAAAATAGTTAAAGTTCTAGTAGTATCATTAAGCTAATTTTTTTATTAGTTAAAGTTTCTTCATTTTTTTTTGAGAAAAATAAAATTTCATTAATTAAAATCAAATATCATGGATTTAGTTTGGAGGAAAATTCCTCCATTGAAATTTAGCTAGCTCCACATGCTTTTTTTTACCTTTTAGAATAAAAATAAAAATTCATTAATAATTAGTAGTTATTTTTTTAATCTATTTAAGTAGCGAACACATGATGTTTATTGTTTTTGGTGCAATAACAATGTATAAAAAATGTAACATATATTGTAATGAGGATATCGTATAAGAAATGTAAAATATATTGAAATGAGGATATTGTATCAGAAACGTAAAATATACTCAAATGAAGATATTATATCATAAACATAAAAATATGGAAAATAAACTAAAAATATATGAAAAGTAAACCAAAAGTATACAAAAAAATTTATAAATAAAATTTCATAAATAATTAGTAGTGATTTTGTTTAATCCATTTAAATAGAGAACTCATGAAGTTTATTATTTTGGTGCAATGATATTGTATCAGAAACATAAAATATATTGCAATGAGGATATTGTATAAAAAACATAAAATATACAAAAAATAAACTAAAAATATATGAAAAGTAAACCAAAAGTATAAAAATATTTTAAATTTAATGCATTTGGAATTTATATTCCAATAATGATGAACAAAAATGTTAACATAGCAGACATGAGGGTAATAAAGTTGTTTATATTTATCTTGTCAAGAAAAAGATCCAAGATTATCACTAGCATGGCAACTAAAGCAAGTAAACACTATGTATTCTTGACAAGTTACCATTAATATTAAAAAGACAGGCTTGCCTAAAAATAACATTAAAAAAGGCCAAACTTTTCAAATACACCATCAAAGTGTAACTTTAAAATTAACACATGAATCTTTGAATTTTTGAAGAACTCATGCTTTGTTGAAAACTTTTCGAAGGAGGTCTCTTTAGTAACCATACTATATCAACAACAAATTCTAAAAATGCCACTTGTTTTTGTGCATTAACCTCACATTGTAAACCATTTGACAAATAATATGCATCAAATCTCTATTGAAGTATTTTAATTTTAGAATAAATTTCCCTACCCCTAATTAGCATAATAATGAAGTTTGATAAGTAACTCTCATTTTCAATCTACAAAATAGATGAATCAACATCTTTAGTGTGAAAATTTACTTATATAACTATGCATTTGCTGTTTTTACAAAATGAATAATAATATCTAATTGCATTTTTTAGATTTAGAAAAAAGAGGCCAATCAAATGATCAAGACAATAAAAATCCAAGAATAGTAAGTTGCCACCAATGCCTAACTACCCTTTTGAACGAACTGCCACACTATTGCTATAATAAATTCCTATATACATAATAACTAAGGCTTCTTTTTTAATTGAATTTAAGTATGGTTTATAAACTAATTCATATTCATTTTAAGATCTATCTAATTCCAAAAGATATAAACTACTAGTCTTATTGATAATAATAAGTAAGAAGTTGAGATTTTTCTCAAAACAAGAATTAAGATACAACCTATATCACAGAATACCCTACATTTATTAAAAAGAACTGTAAAATTGACAAAACTTAAAGAAAACAAAAGGTGCAAGTATATTACTAAGAAGTGAAGATCTTTGTAGATTGGGCAAGTGCTCAAACAAGAGGCGCAGTAAGGATACCACGACCAGCAACGTATCTATAATTACCCTTAAGGGGGGGGGGGGAGGGGTGAATAGGGCTTTTTAGAATTTAAAAGAAAATTAAAAGATTTAAGCAAAGATTAAGAAGAGATTAATAGAGTAGAGAATCAAACATAAGTGTTTATGGAGTTTGATTCATAAATGAATCTATGTCTCCTCTTAACTTATCCTGATACGAACTGAGTTTATCTAACAAATAAAACCCATAACAATTTATTGATACCCACACCTTAGATCGTCCAAAAAATAAATTGGGTGGAAACTAGAACCCTTAATTATCTAACAATTAAGAACTCTGGTTATCAGGAAGTTGCCACAATTAGATATGGATGTTCTAATTGATAAAAAAAGTAAACTATCAAATAACTTATTTTGTTTATAAAGTTTAAAGAATAAAACTATAAGTAATTTGAAGCAAAATTCGTCACTTTGATTTGATTGATTAAAAAGATGCCCAAAATAGGCTACAAAATAAGATATTTATAAGAATTTTTAATCCTAAACCTAATCTAAAACAAATCCTTAAAAGGTAAGGATAATAAATCTTTAAAAGATAGCAAAATCAAGTCCTTACCGATAAGGAATTATTTTGCTTGCCAACTAAGCTAAAGAAAAGTATTCCTAACTAAAAACAAACAACTTAAAAACATGTTTTGGATAAGTAACAAAACTAAATTCATTTTTAATATTACTTGGACTAAAATATCATTTAGTTGGGTTTCATCTTGGGCTTGGAATATGTGTAGCTACTCCTTTAAGCTTAATATATCCAAATTGGACCTAATAACACTACTTGGGCCTAAATCTTCAATTTACACTAAATGAATAAGCTTTGGACCAAAATTAATTCCATGTGTGTTAAATGGTTCAAATTAATTCAGATTTGTACTTTGAGCCTATATTGCTTCCTTCATCTTTTTAATACATGCCCAAGTGATTGGACTTTTATCATAAGTTAAAGGGTCTTCAATCCTTACTAGATTAGGATTCCTTGTTACACCTTGAATCCTTATTGGATATGGATTCCTTGTCATATTTTGAATCCTTATGGGATTAGGATTCCTTGTCATACAAGGATTTTCATCATTCCTCCTTTCTTTAAAATGATTCATCCTCGAATCATACCCATCTTCTAAAGTTAATAAATTCATAATTCCTCCAAGGTCAAACACAAACTTCTTAGCTAAAAATTTCTCCTTTGAAGTAAGGATCCACACAAGCAACTTCAAAATAACTTGAACTTGATTCCATACTTGGAGCACAGAACTTAATTTCATAAATTTATAGAAATTGTATTCTTATGGCTTCCTTCTACACTTAAAACATGAATATCTCATGTTCTTCTTGCTTCGAATGAAGACTCCATACATTTCCTTGTAGCATAAGATACTTCAATAACATAATCAAATGGATTTCCGTATGGCATAATTTTTGCAAAAGAACTTTTAAAGCATTAGAAAAAATAAGAGTAAAGTTATTAGTATAATCATGATGAATAACTAACTCTATATCCCTTTTGATAATCTCAATCTCTAGACTTTTCTCTTCATTTATGCCTTAATTGTTTTCTCTCACCAAGTGTTTTCCATTTTTCTTACTTTGCTCATTCAATTCACTTTCAATATTCAACTCACTTTTTACTTGTCTCTCAATTTCATGTATTTCTCTCCCCAAAGTTATCTCTTTTGAAGATTGAAACTCTTTAATTTACTATTTAATGCACAAATCTTCAAAAATTTCATGTGGAGTTAAAATTTCAAGCTGACACTCTTTCTCTTTATTCTTCTCCTAAACTTTTCTTTAAACCAATTCAATAGTTTCAACACTTTTATTCTTCTTAGATTCACTCTCTAATTTGGACTCCTCATATACAACCACTTCTTTTTCATACTTCTTTTCATGAATAATGCTTTCCTCTATAATTTGATCACATAATTGATGTCATTGTTTCTCCTCATGATCACTCAGCACCACTTCAATATTAGTAACACTCTCACTATGAAGCTTATTACTCTAACTCTCTCTCTCCAAATCAAGTGCAATTACATCCTTCAAAGATAAAAAATGATTCCATTGTAATACTAACTCAAAATCTTATCTAATTTCACTTTTGAGCACTTATGAATCTTTTAATTTTTTACCCTTCAGATTCTCCTAAGTCACTTGCAATTACAAATAACTTAAACTTTTTAACATAATCTTCAACACTTAAATAATCTCTTTGTTTAAGCCTTTGCAATTTAAGATAATATTTATCCCTAACATAAGAAGGAATAATATGTCTAGTCATTAACCTCTTCATTAATTCCTAATTTATAACCTCACTATTTTCATTCTCTCTTAATGATGCTATCAAATCTTTCCACCAAAAGTAAGCATGACCTCTGAATTGACAAGAAGTAAGTCTACACTTTTGTACCTCGCTATATTCTTCACATTCAAACACATCCTTTACTTTTTGTACCCATCTTAAATAAGCATTAGGATCATTCATACTACAAAATAAAGAAATCTCCATTGTGATACAAATTCGTGCTCAACAACCTCAAGTTTGGTAATTTGGATGAATTTTGGCAAGTTTGGGTGAATTTGGCAAGTTTGGGTGACTACAATAAGCAAATTAGGTTTAATTCGCACAAAAATAAAAGAAATAGGAACAAAAATGAATTTAATACTAATAAGTAAGGAAAATAAGTTATAGATAAAACAAATAAGTTTCAAATAAGGAAAAGAAGATATTGATAAGGAATAGGAGTTGTCTAATCCCTTTAGGACAAGGAAAAGCTTTAAAATAAGATAAGGATTAGGAAAAAAGAATATATGACTATATCTAGTAAGATAAGGATATAATTTACTCAAGATTTGATATTATCCATAAAGATATTCCTAACAAACAAAGGAAAAATGAATTTCTACAAAAAAACCTAAGAAAATGAATTTTGTAACATAAAATTTCAAGATTTGAATAAAGAACTTAAAGAAACTTCAAGATTCCAATGAATTTGATCAATAATTTTCAAGAAAATAATCAAGAAAGTCAAAGATTTTCAAGAAGACTTACAAGAACTTTAAAATTTTATATAGACCACCAAATTCTTTTTTTCTTTTTTTATTCCTTTTCTTTTTTTTTTGGTCAAAACTTGATGCAAGAATTTAAGGAAACAACTAAATGAAATTAAAGATGATAATGAATGATGTAAAAAAATGAATTTGAAAAAAAAAAAAAAGAAGATGAACAAATAAGAACGTTGATGAAACTAACGAGAAGGAGTAGAAGAAGAGAACAGAGATAATGATAAACACAAATGAAATAAATAGGGATACGTAACCTGATTCTTAGAGCTAAAGCTTTGATACCAAATTGATGCGAACTGAATTTATTTAACAAATAAAATCCACAATAATCTATTGATACCCATACCTTAGATCGTCCAAGAAACAAGTTGGGTGGAAACTATAACCATTAATTATCTAACAATTAAGAACTCTAGCTATCAGGAAGTCGCCATAATTTGATATGAATGTTCTAATTGATAAGACAAGTGAACTATCAAACAACCTATTTTGTTTATAAAGTTCAAAGAATAAAACTCCAAGTAATTTGAAGCATAATTCGTCCCTTTGATTTGATTGATAATAAAGATGTCCAAAATAGGCTACAAAATAAGCTATTTATAAGAATTCTTAATCCTAAACCTAATCTAAAATAAATCCTTAAAAGGTAAGGATAATAAATCTCTAAAAGATAGCAAAATCAAGTCCTTAAAGATAAGAAATTATTTTGCTTGCCAACCAAGCTAAAGAAAAGTATTCCTAACAAAAAACAAACAACCTAAAAAATGTTTTGGATATGTAACAAACCAAAATTCATTTTTAATATTACTTGGACTAAAAAATCATTTAATTGGGCTTTATCTTAGGCTCGGAATATGTGTAGCTACTCCTTTGAGCTTAATACATCCAAATTGGACCCAATAACACTACTTGGGCCTAATCTTCAATTTGCACCAAAAGAATAAGCTTTGGACTAGAATTAATGCCATGTGTGTAAAATGGATCAAATTGATTCAGATTTGTACTTTGAGCCCATATTGCTTCCTTCATCTTCTTAACACATGCCCATGTGATTGGACTTCCATAACAATTAAAAAGTCTTCAATTTTTACTGGATTAGAATTCCTTGTTACACCTTGAATCCTTGTTGGATATGGATTCCTTGTCACATCTTGAATCTTTATTGGATTAGGATTCCTTGTCATACTAGGATTCTCATCATATCCTTAAGTTAGGATTTTCAATCCCTATACCAATCTTATTCACGAAGATTAAGATTACAAGATTTTTAAGGATTACCTTTAAACCATACAACAATGAGCTTTTACCTGCTTAGCTCTAACTATAATCACAAGTGTTTTAATAGAGAAACACTTAAACCAAATCCTTTAGAAATAAACCTCACTTTCCTTCTAATATATCCTAAGAATTAGATGAAGTAGAAGTCCTATTTCTAACTTACAACCAACTCTCAAGAGTTAATGAATAACAATGAAATTAGATGAAAAAGTTAATGCTTAATAAATGCTAAGGAGAAGAAATTGAATATCCAAAGTGTGTAACTTGTAAATGAGTCTCTAGAGCTTGTTTTTATAGTTGAGCATTAAGAATATGGCTATTGAAGTTATTAATGTCGTCTATAACCTTTTCAATCTTCATTAAATGCAATTTAGCTTTTTTTTTTTTTGCAAAAATTTGGTCAATCCAGGTCAGGACATCCTTAATCCCAGTTGGGACATTCAATAAAAATAGCCTTTGAGCACTGACATGACTGTTCCTTGAAAGAGGAGCAACTCATGATGGTTCATCCCAATTAGGACATTGCTTGTGCAGCTTGTCCTAGGTTTAGTATCGGTCAGGACTTTTGATTGAAATTGGTAAGGGATCAAAACTCTAATTTGTGCTTGATGAAGTCTTGGGTGAGTGCACATTGGTCCCGCTCAGGAAGTTTGCTCATGATGCTGTTCCAAGCTGAGTCCCGATCGGGACATATGCTTGTGAGGAGCATTGTTTGGAGCTTAAATTTTTATTGTTGAACTCATGAGTGCCTCCCTATAGTCCTAATCAGGACCATGATAAGGATGGGCACTGTCCTAAACCTTATTATTGAGCGTTGCAGTCCTAAGTTGAGTCTCGATCATGACGAAGCTCATGAGTGTTGCAACTACTGTGTTTTTCTTCATGATTTTGCTTTCCAAAGAATTCTTAACTTGTACACACTTGAAATAAACTTATTAAGATACTCAAAATATGGTTTGTTAAGATCAAAACAAGGGTAACTAAGATTGATCATTACAAAATGTCAACAGTGTCCAACTCTAGGACTAGAAATAATAGTGGTAAAAATAGTCTTCATGCTGAACTCTTCTTAAGGAGGCGGGCTTTTAATAGTCGTAGAGGCCGAGGTTGGCATTTTTGGAGAAAGGAATGGAGAACAAAACTAGAGCATGGGTCTTAGGCTATAGTAGGAACAACCTTTTTGACGTTAACGAAGAAGGGATATTCGCATTAATAAATTTGTTGAGGGCGACACATGTGTAATTAACCAAACTTTGAGGTATTTTTGTTGTTTTGCTTTTTTTTTTAGGGCATTTATAAAAACCCCCCTTTAATTTACAAATTAAATGGAACTATTCTACTAATTATGAAGATAGTTTTTATCAATGAGCCTAAATCTATAAATTTTAATTCTATAATATGAGTTTAAGTCTACAAATTATAAAATGGGTTTTAGTTAGTGAGCTATGTTTATAATTTTATTTATATAAATGGGTCTATGTCTATTATTTCTAAATGGCCCTAAATGCACATCTAACCTAAAACTATTTAATTATGAGCCTAAATTCATTTATTAATCCTAATTAAATAATGGACCTAAAATTAATTCTAATTAATTGATTGTCTATAGGCCTAAACTTAATCTAATTAGTTAAAACTCTAAATCTAATGTCTTAAGTCTAATTTTATTTTAATAAGGAAAATACTAATTAAAAATGTCAAAAACCATTTTCTCATTATCGGGGAGGTTACAATAAAATTATAAAATAAAAATATAAGATATAAATTATAAAACTAAAATATAAATAGAATGAAAAAATAAACCAAACAAAAATAATAAATAAATATAAACCTAATAAAACAAACAAACAATAATAACAAATAAGTAACCAAACTATGAGCGACCGAGGCAAATTTTGTGTGTGTTGAGGCTGCTTTTTTGAAGGAGAATTCCGTTTTATTTTTGGGACAATGTCATGTTTAATCTCGAGAGGATGAGAGACTTTTATATTTGTTTGTGGAGTTGCTACTGATTTTTTGGAAAAAGTAAGCAACAATATCGGTTCACTCAACAAGTATTGTCCCTAGCAAAAATTTTAAATTTAAAAGGTTGCATCTATTTTTTAACTATTTTTCCTTATACAATATTTGTCACATGACTACCTCATCAGCATAGTTTTAAAATGATAGTTTACATACACATACACACACAACATATAATAAACGGAAAATTAAAGGAATTAATTACAATTATTTACATTACTTTCCTAACTTTCCTAATAATACAACAAAAGAGGAAAAATATGGAAACTAGAGGTTTGTAAAAATTGGTGCACTTCATCCACTCATCCAAGCATATAGCAAATAAATAGGAAATGTTCACTCAATTAGAAGAGTAAATAGAAATATTTAATCACGTGCATTTGCATGGAGTGAGATGAAATCATGTGAAATGATTGCTAATGATAAAATAAAAGATGATAAAACACTGAATTGATGTAAAGCAGGTGGAGTTTGAAATGTTTGTCATTATGGGACTTACAAATGGTATTTTTAGTCCAAAAAATGTGATTTTATGTAAATTATATTTTTATTTATGCAAAAAAAAATGTCGATATTTTGGAATTTGATACTTATAGACTCTGTTTTTAAAGTTATAATGGCTACATTAAGAACGACGATTGTAACTTTTATGCAATCACTATGATTCCATAGCAAAGTTGACTACAATGCGAAGTCCATACATGAATGATGTAGTTAATGAATATTGATTTTTCACATTAGAACAAGAAAAGATGCAGTTTTATGCTAAAATGTAAAATGAAAACTTTTATGATTCAAAAAATGATAACTTTTAATGAGAAAATGATTTTTTAGGATTTAAAAATTGAAAAATTTATGTAAAAAATATGATTTTTCACATAAAAATTACAAACTCTATGTCAAAATATAATTTTTTCATCAAAATGTAAAAGTTATGTTGAAAATGTTAAATTTATATCAAAATGTGATTTTTACAATGAATATGATTTTCAAATGGCGAAAATGAAAAATGTATGCAAGAATTACAAAAATATTATTTTTATTATAAAGGTGATATTTTTGTGAATTTTACATTTTTGGGATTAGAAAAATGTAAAATGTAGTTGAATAAAATGTAAAATGAAGCAATAATATTCAAACAGTGCGCAATATTGCCACTCTCACCACACATTTATAAAAGTTTCTGAATTTGTTGGGGAAAAAAAGATAAAAGAGAGGATTGGAGTAGAAGAGAAAATGCAAAATTAATAGAAAATTAAATGTGCAAAAATGATTATTTTGGTCCTCAGGCAGTCAACTGAGCTTATTTAGAGACTAGAAGCACTTGCTTTGAATGTGATTTTCAAGTTGTCCTCGCTAAGGTTGTGAAAATGATGTGAAATGTATATTCATATACATTTGAAGCGTGCTTTGATAGAGATAAGACTAGATTTGATTTCAAGTTAGGTTTAAAATCCTAAGAAAAATGATGAAAATAAGTGGATAGTCTTAAAAATTAGGAGTCCTTAAGTCTTATATTAGCAAAGTAACACTACAATGTCTAAAGAGGCCCCCTTTTATTGAAAATAGGTATGGTATTTATAGACAGTGAAATTTTATGTTTGTGGATTCTGAGTGTCTACGCAGAAGGATCGTGTAAGGGAGCACATATTTATGAAAATGCACATACAGACATGAAAGTGAGTGTGTTTGCACATGAGATACTAGTCCATGTGCTTTTTGCATATGTACACATGCCCACATACGTCACATATGCATTTTTACTTCTGCAGAACTTTTTGGGTCTTTTTCAGGGTTTTTGTTAGTCTTTTATTGGTTTTTTTAGGCTTCCATTTTAATAAATCAACTTTTGGTTTCATTTGATAGGTTCTCAATCTTTTGAAATGATCATCGGTTTGATAAGCTATTTATTTTGAGCAATGATTACTCGAAACATGCAATTTTTCATTTTGAGAACTCAGTCTCATAAAATTGAAAGATGACTAAATGATTCAGTGATTGACTTTTTACCTTGTAAGTATTGTTTAAGTGTTTTTTTTAGGTTTTCAGACTCTTGCACAGTTCAGAAGTGGTACGAATAAGTAGACTCTTGTCATTTTTAAAATGTTACTTTCGTCATCATACCATTCTCAGAGTCTGTTAAAATTAGAGGTATGATAGTTGCCCCTACTCCATATGTGTTGCATAGCACTTTGGTGTTGATGCCATATAGCACTTTCGTGTTGATGTCAATACGTGTGGAGCAAATGTGAGTATGCAAAAACATATTTTTAAAGATAAGGTACTTACTTGGTGATATACTGTGCAGTCTTCAGACATTAGGCTTGTCATAGGTTGTCTTGGTTTAACCTTTTAAGGTGCGATGCAAAATGCATGGTGTTTATGCAAAATGCATGATGCAATTTCAGGCTTCATACATAATGCATGTAAATTCAAAATTTATATAAAAAAGATAGTGATGCAATTCTGGATTCATGCAAAGGTTTAGTTTAAGATTTACATAGAAATGATAAAGATGCAATTTGGAAAGCACGCAAGAATTTAATTTTGGGATTCATACAATATGTAAATTATAATTCAACCAAAATAAGAGAAGTGTGTGATAATGATATGTAATCAAATATATGATATGCAATTAAGCATATGAAATGCAATGACCACATTCTTCGACATTATGACATTTTTAACACTCTCTCTAGTGTTAAGGTGTAACTAACGTGCACTTTGATGTTGAGATGCAATTATCACCTCCTTAAATATGTGTGATTGTGCCATTATAACCTATTAAGGTGTTAGGAAAAAAACTGTGATGATTACCTCTTTAGGTGCTATGATAACGTCCATGTGTGTGCATTGACAAGTGCATGAGTGTATGTGTGTTCACGTTCTTTATGGCGCATGTATGCACGTTTAGTACATGCTCATGACTCTTGATCACACGTGCATGCATTTTGTGCTTGCCCATGCACTTGTAAGCATGAGGCCATGTGTAAAATGTGTGTGCACATATTCTAGATGCGTACACCTATGTGCTTTAAGCACATGCACAGTTTGAGGAGGTTCTGACCTTAAATTTTGATCGTCGAGTCATTTTTTGCATTCTAACTTCATTCTGCTATATTTTGTTGACATTTTTATGTTTTCGTTTTCTAATTATTTCATCATTTTGTTGTGCTTTTCTGTTCTATACAATGGCATATTCTTCTTGTTACTTTGGTGTTGTTCCTATTAATGCTAAGGATCTCAATTTTGACTTGGATGACATTAATTTTGATATTATGACACTTCCAATACTAGAGTTCATCCTGTAAGTTTTCACGTCCTCAAAGTGCGAGATGATGTCCTCATGGACTTTCGTGAGGCGAAGTGATTCTTGTTGTTCATTGGCTGGAGGACCATGCTTGGACTACTCATCACTCTAAGGTTGGTTCTTCTTTTCATTTGTGTTTTGGTTCTTTGTTTTTGATTTTTGCTTATTTGCTTCTGTTGAATTTTTAACACTATTGATTTGCTTTTGTCATAAATTTTGTAATTTTTTGCTCTTTTTTTTGGTCTTACGCCTGCAAAAATGATAAAATAACATTAATTAGTAGTCATCAACTTACTTATGTCTATTTGTAGATTTATTCATTGTTTATTTTTATGTAGTCTCGTATAGCAAGTTTAGTGCTACCCAATAGTATTAATAAGGTTAACCGATATTATGAGGGTGTTCTTGCATGTGTCAAGCATAGAGTGGCAGGAAAAGGGTTTGACGGGATCATTTTTGCCCTCTTTTATGAGATTTATTCCTCGAGTCAGGTTGCCATGTTTGCTTGATACCAATTACACCTTCCACTTACCTTTCAAGGAGATGATGATTACCCTATTGAACTTTATTACCTTCATAGGTTTGAGTTTCATAGGACTCCCTATTCCTTTTGGGGATGCTGTGCCATCGACATATGCAACTTGTAGGGATGCCTCTTGGATTTGCAGTTGCTTATTCTTTATTGATGTGAATACATTTCTCTTCTATTTCTTTATACTGATGATTAATTTGTCTTTAAATTTGCTGACATATTTTTTCACAAATTTGGGCTTATGAGTTTGGGATCTTGCTTTGTCCCACTATCAGGTTTTGGATTGAGAGGGCTTTCCTCAATATCCTCAATGGATTGAAAGGACCAAGGGTTCGATTGAGAGTTCCATGGAGGCTAGGCAGTTCATGAGTAGCTTGTCTTTTGGTCAGGTATTGTCTGAGTTTTCTGATATCTTTATTTCTTGTTTGGTGAACTCTGCTTGTTGCTGATTTTGACAGATTCAGACTTACTAGTGGTCGATTAATGAGAATGCTTAGTCCTCAGAGATGGTCAATAATTGGCATTTGAGTTGTTGAAGAGTAGTATTGACTGGTCCCACCAATCGGGCTTGGTATTTAGGTGAACGTGTGTACCATTTGTAGGATTAACCCTTTGTTGAGGTTAGAGAGTATGCGAAGACTTTTTTGGAGATTCCCAGTTGTCTTTATACTGAGGTTTTAATTCCTTAATTAATTGACAATGTTTTTAGTGGTGTTAGCCTATTGACTCGGAGGAATATTTCTCAGTCTCATGGTTCTCAAGGTCAGTTTGTATCCCGGGTTTCTTCTTATGAGCTAGCATGTCTTCAGTTTTGTTTCTTTTATTCCTATCTTTAGACAAGCAAATGGAAACACTTATTAGCAATAAATTGAAATGATATGAGTTTAGGAATTTATCTTTGCTTTATTTTTGATAGCATTAGAGATCTCACCATAAGAGATCGTGCTTGACTTCTTAGGCAATCGATGAGGAGGATGGTCCTCTTAGGACGGATGAGACTGCTCATGCTAGTGGGGTCGCTCTAAGTGACATAGTGCTTAGGGCTTTATGAGAACAATAACTTCCATGCTTAGTGATTTGACGATTGCTAGGGTTGGAGCACACTATTCTCTCCCTATGCCTAATACACGTCTAGCGGCTTTTACTCTACCAAAGACCACTCATGTTTGTTTTTTTCTTAGTTCTTGGTTAAATTTCCTCTTTGTTTTGCATGCTTTTGATATAATTCTTTTCTTCACCTCATTTTATAGGTTCCTTGATCTATAACAAAGTTTTAGTATTCTAATGTAGTTAATGCACAACATTACTTTCTCAAGTTCACTAGTGATCAGAGCGTATGCTTCTCTCTTTAGTTTGGCCTTATTTACTAGTACCTACTATGCAAATGGACATGCTTATATGTACGCATGGATGTAAAATTATATTGTTTATTTGATATATACACAATATGCTATATCCAGTCAATTATGGAAGAGATAGGAGAAGTTGTTATAAGAGCATATTAGATAGAGGAGGAGATGGTCAAGTTCCACATGGGAGGTGGTGATGGGCTCGAATCAATGGAGAAGATGTAGCATTTGTCCATGTTGGTGACTACAACTGATGTGGTTGTTTTCAAGGGCTAGATGTGAGCCTTTTGTTATGGTTGCTATTTTGATGATTGTATCATTTTTCCTGAGATATTGAACTTTAGGTGTTTGTATGGGGCATGTGTCCTTTGTATTGTGTTGGTAACATTCGTTCATGCTATATGCTTGCATCTGGATGACGATCACCTTATCTATACTAGCACTTGCTTTTAATATTTTATTATTATTTTTCCTCTTTTGCTTTGGTGGTCCCCTTTTTGGAGATTTTCACACTTAGTTGGGTTGTCATTGTTTTAGTATGCCTCATTTATGCTTCAAGGTTTATTGGCAATGATATGCAATTTGAAAAATTGCATAATTAATGAGAAAACATAAGTTTAGATAAAGCAAAATAATGCATACTCTACTTGACATGTTTTGATGCATTTGAACATATGACAATGGTGCACAATAGTTTTATGAATACATATGCAAATTCAATAATCACACATATTTATTGAAACATTTAAGAATGTTATAGGTGCATTTGTGCAAATTTCAATTAATGGTTTTAGGTTTTCTAAATATTTTTCCTCTTATTTCCTTAACTTTTGCTTAAGCTGCCTTTTCAAGTTTTCAACCTAGTGAAAATTCCTAACATTTGTTTAGGCTGCACTTTCTGGTTTTCAACAAAGCAAGAAGCCCTCTAACGTTTGCCTAAGCCGTCTCTTTTAGATTTTTTTTACTTTGTGGTGATTTTGTTTTGATTTAATGAAGTTTTTACATATAGAATCTCTTTAAGCTATCTACATTGACCTATTTTGAGAACTCATTCCCTTTGAAATTCGTCAGATTGATTGCTTCTTTAGATAAGATGGTTTTGATTAGACATGGGCCTTCCTATTTCGATCTAAATTTTTCTCTTAAGTCTAAAGCATTATGCCTAGCTTGTTTTAACACCTAGTCCCCTACTTTGACACTTATATGTTTTATTCTTTTATTGAAGGTGCTCGCCAGTCGGACTTGATATAATTGTATGTGATGTAGTGCTTTGAGTTTTTGACTATCTACAAGAGTTAAACCATAATGCCTTTGCTCAGCCCATTGTGCTTTGAGTAATTCTGATTCAACTGCTACATAAAAGGATTTCATTGCTATTTTTACTAGGACAAATGCTTTGGAACTATACATTAGTGAGAATGGAGTGGCACCAATTGAAGTTCTGACTATCATTCGATACCATCATAAAGCATATGGTAGTTTATTTGCCTAATCCTGGTATGTTTGGGTAAGTTTTGCTAAGATCTGTTTTATGTTTTTGTTTATAGCCTTGATAGCCTCATTAGCTTATGGTTTGTATGATGATGATTTATGGTGTTCCACCTTGTATCTCTTTAATAGCTTTCTAAATTCACCTTGGAATTGTATACCATTATCTAAGACAATGTGATAAGGAATCCTATATCAACAAAACATACTTATTCTGATGAATTTAGCCATTTGCTTTGCCCCCAGTTTTACATACGATTATGCTTCAAACCATTTAGTGAAAGAGTCAACTATAACTAGGATAAATCTTATCCTTTTAAGGATATGGGATGAATTTCTCCAATTATATATAGTCCTTATACTAAAAATAGTCACGGAGATGATATTGTGTGTAATTCCATTAGAGGAAGATGACTGACATCACTTAGTAACTCTTAAAAATTCTAAATGTCGGTAGCACACTTGATAAGATTTAAGATATAGTGTGAAATCTATAAACTTTAAACTCCCTAGGTGTGAAGCCTCTAGCTCAAAACACATGAGAAGCACTAGACTGACTTCAAGCCTTTGTTGAATCTCTACCCGTAAGCTCTTTCTTGAGTGACCCAAAAAATTGCTAAAGCTTTTTGCTAGATGTGAACATTATAGGATGTGTTGCCTTTAATGGATGGATGATTATAGCCTTTTTAGTGCATAACTCTTGCACATTATAAACTCTATGGATGATGACTAAGCACTAAAAGTATGAAACACAACTCTTATATTTCACGCATACACTTTCTATACATAAAAAGAAGGGATAAGTACAATTTTAATCCCTGTGTTTTTTTAGTTTTTAAGTACCATGTGTTTCATATTTATTTACACTTTAGTACCCTTACTATTGTTTAAATTGTATGTTTTAATGTAAAGATAATATGCATTTTTTTAAAAATCATATAATGAGTAATAAATTACTCACCTAACTACAATTAACTCATAAAAAAATAAATTTATATTTATTTTTAATTTAATTATGAATACAAATAAATGACTTTTAAAATAAATTTACAATATTTTTAAAAATAACTAATTGATTAAATTGATTTTAAATCATATATAAAATAAATTTATATTGAAATTTAATATTATATTAATTTTTTCTCATAAAATAATAATGATATTAATTAGAAGGGTATTAAAGTGTAAAAAAATATGAAACACATGGTACTTAAAAGCCAAAAAATCATAAGACAAGTTTTGCCAAAAAGTAAAACCACAGGGATCAAAATTATACTTATTCCTAAAAAGAAAGAAGAAGAAAAAGACTCAACTCTTGAGAACTCTCTCTTGTGTTGGTAAGTTGAAGTGTAGTGTAGAGAACTTCCACTAACTTAGTGTATATGTGAGATACTAGTTTGCATGCAGAGATACTCTACTCACTAAGGCTTGAGTGAAACATAAGTAATCTCATGCATGTAGATATTGTCCACTTATTTTTACTTTGAGTTTAAAATAAGCAACCTCATGCATGCAGAGATTCTCCACTAACTGAAGGTGTATGCTTATGACGCTTTGCTATGATTTCCTACATGCAATCACATTACATGAAAGCATGTGCCTAGATGGCTGCCACATAAGCATGAGAAACACACTCTTGTTTATATGGCACCTCAATTAGTTAGTGGGTTTAACTAGTTAGACTTATTTAACTCTTAAATGGACTCATCTCTATAACCTTTAGATTTTTCTAACGCTTAAATAAGGCCTATCTATCAAATACACATAACTATTCAAGCCCATGCATCACTATTAAGCTACACATATATGGTCCATCTCATAGCCCATATCCAAACTAGTATTGGTGAAAAATATCAATTTGGACGTTAAAGTGAATATCGCATATTAAATTAAGTCCAAATTAATATTTAGTCATATGATTAATAGTCATAACCTTTGAACTAAATTTTAGGATACGCTAGATCCTTGCACATATGCAAATCCAATTCAAGTAATTTAATAAATTAATTAAACACTTTAATTATAATTAAATTAATAATTATCATTATTGATGCAACCCTTTTATTTGTGAATTATTAGATTCAAGTCCAAATGGAAATAGGAAGTAATATTAACTTTTAATATTATAAGAAACTCTTTCTAAGCTAAATGTGAAAATCCTTATTAATTACATTTAGTTCTGATAAGTCATGAGTGACCCCTAGCATAGATGTTACAACTATCCAATTGGAAAGGAATGCTACTTATAGATTCATAAGAACCATTGAGCATAATTACTATGCACTCAATGTCCCTTCATTATAAGATCCTGATATTGGCTAGAGTCATGGTCATGTAAACTCTAATTACCTTAATCATATGACCTTATCTTTATTTCAATTCTTGATAAAATATGACTTATACTTGAAACTCTTTTTATCACCAGAACTCTTTTTAGGTAAGTCAAGTTCAACCTAGCCAGGTATTTATTCATCCAGAATGACTTAAATAACATAAGATCTTATATTGGTTCACTCTAGGTAATGAATTACATCTTGGTCAATCACTCATCTTTATATATAACTGACTAGAGCCACCACATGACATATAACTATATGTGGCAAGTACAAATATATAAGAAGTAACAAACTCTAACTAAACCCTATATGGTTAACCATGTTGCTTTAGGTTAAAGGACCATATACACCATTATATCTAAGACAATGATTGTTGACAAAAATGAATTTCCACACAATCATTTATCTTATGTCACTGTTCAATCCATCCATCACATGAGTATTCATATATCTATTATGATATCTCATATCAAGTAGTATGAGACTCGTTGCCTCCCACTATCAATATTACTTATCAATAAGGACAAATAAATAGAGGTGATAGTTTACGAATTTATACCACCCACATATTAATCCAGTGATGATAAACATTTTATAGCATATGAACTAAATGCATTTGTCACTTATATTATCAACTTTTGATAATAAACTAATTTAACAAAATGCTAAATAATAAGTACTCAAATATACAAACACTCTATTTAAATGAATATTTTATTACCATAGGGATAAAAGTACAATATCATTTTTTGATCCACCCATCATGTGAGTATTCACATGTCTATTATAATATCTCATATTAAGTAGCATGAGACTTACCACCTCCTACTATCGATATCAAATACTGATCAGGAAAAATAGACAAAAGTGATAATTTACAGATTTATACCACCCATATATTAATCCAATGACTATGAACATTTTATAGCATATGTACTAAATGAATTTATCACTCATATTATCATCTTTTGATAATAAACTCATTTAACAAAATGCTAAAGGATAAATACTTAAATAAAGAAACACTTTATTTAAATGTTTATTTATTACCATAAGGATAAAAGTACAATACCATTTTATATTATAAGAATGCACTAAGACACATTTATACTAATAGTTAAGTGGAAACGAAGGTTCAATTAAAGAATCAAACTCCTTAAATAGCTTGTGTCAATTCTTCTCCTCCCTTACCTTTTAATTTTTTTTTGTTTCTTAATTCCTTTAATTTCTTTAAAAAATATCAGTCAGCCTTATTCACCTCCCTCTAGGGCCCTTCAGTCAGTTCCAATCTTTTTGCATTTTCTATTTTGATTTTGATTTTATGTTATCATTTTGGGTTGATACTTTTTAATGGTAGCTTTTTTCTCTTCTTGGTTAGCTACCTAAAGTGGGCATTGGCCTTCAAAGTGATAAAAAACTACATCCTAGTGTTGCATTATTAGTTAGCTTATTTTACTAATAATTTTAGTAAATTTACTCATCTCAATCTTTAAGTTCATATTTGCTTTTAGTGTTGTGTTGTGAACTTATGTTGTGTCTACTTATTTGTTATTTTGATGGGACTCTTATAACTAACTTATTCTACAAGTTATAGTTGTCGACTCTAATGTCACTTGCATATTTGATTAAGGCAATAATGAAGCATCCACTATTACATTTATGCCCATACAAAAAAAACCTTGCTTAAGTTTTCTTGGTGGTAGTTTATTATGGTTGTTAGAAATATGGTTGTGTTCTTTTAAATGACTTGAAACTTAAATTCTAAGCCTTTTCTTAAATTTTTTAGTTTGATGGTGTTGCTTATTTAATTTGCTTTAGTTTTGATTTTCCAACCAAGTTTTTGTTATATTTATTTATGCTAGTGAAATGAGATGACAATATTTGGATTCATGTTATAATTACATGTTATCTTTATGAATAATGATGATTTTTGTGTATATTTGCCTATTTACACATACAGGCAGTAGACCATTTCAATTGCTTTGAATGACAAAAATAAGGAAGTGGCCAATGAGGCAATAAAGAGGAGGGTGTTGATCTTTGTCTTTTGATACAAATTGTGTTTCTTTACCTATCCTATTCTATTTTGAATTTGAGGTAATGATAATGAATGTTGCTTCCACTTCTTGAATTCTTAAACAAACAATAAATGCTTAACTGCTTAAGTTTCTTTAATAGCAAACTAAATTCTTTGTCTACCTGTTGCCAAAAGTGTGGTATTTGTATTCATGTGATCACTTATTTATTTGATATGAGCCTCAAATTTAGACTTCTTTCTAATATGTTGTCTATTTTTTGTTGCATTCTTTTCTTTTTGTAACTTAATTATCACAATTTTGGTTTGCAAGATTTCTATAAATTCTAGTTCTTTTTTTTTATTACTGTTTAATTTTATATGATAGCTAGCAATTTTTTTATTACACTATGAACGAAGGGTTCGATTACATGTATCAGATTATGAGTGGAAGCATAGTGTGAACATAAATTCGATTAGGGTCAATTTCAAAAATTTTCCCTAGTATGCAACCCTTGCTTGAAAGGCAAGAATCCCAACTAAACCAATATCATATCATATAAATTTACACAACTAAAATGCATGCAAGGTTTAAATGGATAACAAAAATCAATGTGTAGACGGCGGGGTTTAGCGCGTGCCCAAGATCTTAGCAACTATGACACTGTTTAAGCTCCGGGCTCTAAAGAATATATTAACCACTATCACAAAGACATGGCGTGGATATGAGGAATCACCACTTAGGGTAATAATTGGGATATATCAAAAAATGGTGGTACTCGATTCTCTAAAAGAAAGCCAGCACCATAACTAGGAGATTCTGGATACAGAATACCAACTTCTTTCAATCTTGTGTTCATTTATAATGACTTTATGAATTACTATCTTACCCTCTATTTGCATGAAATTTCATAAAAGCCCTTATTTAAACAATTAACTCCAAGAAAACTAGTAAGGAAAAATACATGTAAACAATGGATTCATTTAAATTCATAATCCTTATGTTAGTCTAATCTACATTAATTTTGATTTAATGGACTAAATTTACATGTTTTAATTTACAAGCGAGACTAAAGACTAACGTGACTAATTCTTATTCAATTTTAATTAAGTGAACCTAAATCTATTTATTTTAATTCTAAAAATGGGCCTAAATTTACAAATTATGAAGCATTTAAATTAGTGGGCCTAGTTCTACATATTTTATTCCTAAAGTAATCTTAAATCTACAAATTATCAAAAAAGGCTTAAATTAAATGTGTTAAGTCTAAATTAATTAAATTAAACTAGGTGGGCCTATGCCTAAATTAACTTAAATGGGCCTAAGTTATCTTTATCCTAAGTGATACGGAACCTCCAAGAATAAGCTTGAGAACCCCTTTATGTATTCGAACCCCCAAAGCATTAACTTGAAAACCCCAATAGTCAATTCAGCAACAACCCCTAAGAATGGTTAGAAATCAGATTACTTAGATGATCAAAGAATTAGAATAAAGAAAACTCGTTTCTAAATTCCAATTTCGAAACACTCCACAAGAAGATGATCAATCTACTTGAATGTTCCTTAAAGCATGTATTCTACACAAGAACACAAAGATAAAAGCAAAACAGCCTTTAGGTTTTAAAACTTCAATTCTGAATCATAAAATTCGTCCAAGGCATATATATATAGCCTTTACAAGGTTTTCCTTAGTGAGTAAGGAAAACTAATAACCCTAATCACAAAAAAAAGGAAATTAATCTAATCAGACCTTAAATAGGAATTTTGACATACTTCCTATTTTAAGAATAATTAAACTAACTAAAACTAATGGGCTTTTAAAATAACAAATTCGTCCAGCCCTTATTTAACATAATTAAACCCATTAATAACTTGGACTTGAATTAAGTTGTATTGAACTTGAGCTGCACTTGGCACAAAGCTTTGGTGTCCTTGTAAACTTTCACTAGCTAAGTTCACAAAGCCTTGTAGATGATGGATTAAGGCTTCTTGAAGCTTCTTAGATTGAGACCTTGTTATAGGTCTTTGAGGCATGCTGATTGGACTCAAAACCTCTTGAACTTGATCCTTGCCTTCTTGACCATGCTCATCTTCATCATGTTGAATTCTTTGAGCTTGGTGTGTTGGCTGCTCCATAACATTTCCCCTCTCCTCAAAAGGATTCGTCCTCGAATCTAAAGCATCACCTATATCAAAAGGACTCAAATCAGCCATATTGAATGAAGCACTAACATTATACTCACCAGGTAGGTCCACTTTGTATGCATTGTCATTAATCCTTTCAAGTATTTGAAAAGGACCATCTCCTCTTGGGTTTAGCTTAGACTTCCTTTGAAGTGGAAACCTTTCTTTACGAAAATGCACCCAAACCCAATCTCCAGGCTGAAAAATCATTGGCTTCCTTCCCTTGTTCACACGTGAAGCTACTTTAGCATTTTGCTTCTCAATCCTCTCCTTAACTTGCTTATGTAACTTCTTCACCAAATCAGCCTTAGAATTAGCATCAACACTCACAAAATTGTTAGGTGGCAGTGGTAATAAATCAATAGGAGTAAGTGGATTAAATCCATAAACAATCTCAAATGGAGAGCAATTAGTAGTGCTATGAACAACCCTATTGTAAGCAAACTCCACAAATGGTAAACAATCCTCCCACATCCTAATGTTCTTTTCTATGATTGCCCTAAGCAAAGTAATCAAAGTCCTATTAAGTACTTCAGTTTGCCCATCGGTTTGAGGGTGACAAGTAGTTGAAAATAATAGCTTAGTTCCTAACTTTCCCCATAACACACGCCAAAAATGACTCAAAAACTTAACATCCCTATTACTAACAATGCTCCTAGGTATGCCATGTAAACGCACAACTTCTTTGAAAAACAAATCAGCAATCAACTTAGCATCATCAGTTTTATGACATGGTATAAAATGAGCCATTTTACTAAATCTATCAACCACAACAAAGATACTATCATGACCTTTCCTAGTTCTAGGCAATCCAAGCACAAAATCCATAGACAAATCAGTCCAAGGTTCACTAGGAACGGGTAATGGTGTGTATAACCCATGCGGTTTCAACCTAGACTTAGCCTCTCTACATGTAATGCAATGCTCACAAACTTTATACACATCATGTTTCATGCCGGGCCAAAAGAAATGTTCTAACAGCATATCATAGGTCTTATTTACCCCAAAATGCCCCATTAAGCCTCCTCCATGTGCCTCCTTAATTAATAATTCCCTTATAGAACACTTAGGAATGCACAATCTATTTCTTTTAAAAAAGAAACCATCAAACAAGTAAAAATCATCTGAAACAACCCCATTGGCACAAGATGCATATATATCACCAAAATCATCATCATGTGGATACAACTCCTTTATAAACTCAAAACCTAATAATTTAGCAGTAAGAGAGTTAAGTAAGGTGTACCTTCTAGATAATGCATCAACAACCACATTCTCTTTACCTTGCTTATACTTAATCACATATGGAAATGTTTCTATGAAACTCCACCCATTTGGCATGCCTACGGTTCAGCTTATCTTGACCCTTCAAATGCTTTAAACTTTCATGGTCAGTGTGTATCACAAACTCCCTAGGCCACAAATAATGTTGCCATGTTTGCAAAGCTCGAACCAATGCATATAATTCCTTGTCATAAGTTGGATATTTCAAGGTTGCCCCACTTAACTTTTCACTAAAATACATTAGTGGTCTTTGATCCTGCATCAAAACAGCTCCAATCCCTATGCCACTAGCATCACATTCAATCTCAAAAGTTTTATCAAAGTTAGGTAAAGCAAGTAAAGGTGCATTACATAATTTTGCCTTAAGTTCATTAAATGCATGTTCTTGTGCATCACCCCAAACAAATCCAACATTTTTCTTAACTAATTCATTCAAAGGTGCAGCTATAGTGCTGAAATCTTTAATGAATCTCCTATAGAAACTAGCAAGCCCCATGAAAACTTCTCACCTCACTAGCATTTTTAGGTTTTGGCCACTCTTTAATAGCCCTAACCTTCTCCTCATCAACCTCTATGCCTTGACTAGATACAACAAAACCAAGAAAATTAACCTTATTCATGCAAAAAACTACACTTTTTAAGGTTTGCATACAACTTTTCTTGTCTAAGTGTTTGTAGTACAATTCGCACATGCATAACATGATCATCTAAACACTTAGAGTAAATCAGAATATCATCAAAGTAAACAACAACAAATTTACCTAAGTAATTTCGCAACACATGGTTCATCAATCGCATGAATGTGCTAGGTGCATTAGTAAGACCAAAGGGCATAACAAGCCACTCATACAACCCATACTTAGTCTTAAAAGCTGTTTTCCATTCATCACCAACATTCATTCGAATTTGATAATAACCAGATTTCAAGTCTATTTTAGTGAACAAACAAGAACCATATAACTCATCAAGCATATCATCTAATCTAGGAATAGGATGACGATACTTTACAGTGATTTTATTGATGGCTCTGCAATCCACACACATCCTCCATGTTCCATCCTTCTTTGGCACAAGAATGACAGGAACCGAACAAGGACTAAGACTTTCCCTCACATACCCTTTAGCTAGCAACTCCTCCACTTGTGTTTGTATCTCCTTTGTTTCTCTTGGATTTGCTCTATATGCTGGTCGATTGGGTATGGTTGCCCCAGGAATGAAGTCAATTTGATGTTCTATGCCTCTAATTGGGGGTAATCCACTAGGCATCTCTTTGGGAAACACATCTTCAAATTCTTGCAAAAGATCAACAAACACACTAGGCAAAGATGGGTTAAGTTCATTAGTTACCAAATAAGCCCCTTTGTACAAAAGTACAAATATAGGCCGATTAGCATACAAGGCCTGTCTAACCTCACTTGTCCTAGCTATTAAACTCAAATTCTTTTCTTTTTTCTCTCTAGGCTGAATCGCTTCTTTTATTTTTCCCTCTTTCTTTTCACTCTCTAAAGAATTTTTCTTACTCTCTTTTTCTTTCTTTTCAGCCTCCACTCTCATTCTTTCCATTTTACATTGGTCTTCATACACCTCCTTTGAAGGAAGCGGTGTTAATATGATCTTGCGCCCATCCTTGGTAAAGTGATACCGATTGAGGTACCCATCATGCTTGGTCTTTCTATCAAAATTGCCATGGTCTACCAAGCAAAATATCTCCAGCATGCATAGGAACTACATCACACAATTGCTCATCATGATATTTACCAATTGAAAAGGAAATAATAGATTGTCTATTTACCTTGACCTCTCCATAATCATTAAGCCATTGAAGTTTGTATGGTCGTGGGTGTGGTATAGTAGACAGCCCCAATCTACTAATTAAGAATGAGCTCACTGCATTGGTGCAACTCCCTCCATCAACAATCATAAGACATGCCTTGCCTTGCACATGACACCTTGTATGGAATAAGTTGTCTCGTTGCTCTTCAATGCAATCTTCCTTTATTTGAGTACTAAGAGCATGCCTTGTAACCAGCATGTCACCTTTGATTGGCTCCGTCTATACTCCCATCACTACAACTTTCCAATTCAGGCATCTCATCCTTATCACTTTCATTATTGCCCTCTTCTTCATCAGTCACAATTTCCCCATTCCTTATGGTCATAGTTCTCTTATTAGGGCCATCTTTGCTCACATGACCTACTCCTATGACACTTCCAACACTTAATGTCTCTATTTCTCCCTTTAGCCTCATTGGTTTTGATTTTGTCCTTAGAGACCGAATCTGTCTTCCCTTTAGCAACCTCATGAGCAACCTTATTCCCACCCCTATAATCACTCTTTCCATCCTTTTTCCAATTAAAATTAGAGCTAGAATAGGATTTGGAATTGTACCTTGTCACCCCTCTTCCTTGGAGTTGCCTTTCTATCTTGACGGCCATGTGCACCATCTCTTTTAAATCTTCATATTTGTGTAAATCTACTCGGTCAGATATGTCTTTGTTTAGACCAGCCAAGAAGCATGCCATAGTGATCTCCACATCTTCATCTATATCAACCCTAGTCATGAGCATCTCCATCTCTTTATGGTAATCATCCACACTCTTACTACCTTGTTTAAGAACTTGAAGTTTTTGTACAAGTTCCCTATGATAGTGTTTGGGCACAAATTGCTTCCTCATTACAACCTTGAGCTCAAGCCAATTATCAATTGGGTACTCCAAATTCCTTCGCCTATTAATCACCAAATGGTCCCACCAAGCAATAGCATAATCAGAAAATTGAGTAACTGCCAATTTTACCTTCTTTTCCTCGCTAAATTGATGGCAATCAAATATAAGCTCCAATTGCTTCTCCCATTGTAAATAGGACTCCGGATCTGATTTACCTTGAAAGTTAGGTATCTTATGTTTGATGCTTCCTAAATTTCGATCTACATTATCTTCATTGCCTCGGTTTCTTCCATTGTATGGAACCGGTTCTAACCTTCCTCTTCCTCTACCTTGGCCTTATCTACCTCCACCTCTTGGTACTACTTCTGCATAGGCCTCATCTTCATCC
Source organism: Mallotus nudiflorus (assembly GCA_947683625.1). Classification (NCBI taxonomy): domain Eukaryota; kingdom Viridiplantae; phylum Streptophyta; class Magnoliopsida; order Malpighiales; family Euphorbiaceae; genus Mallotus; species Mallotus nudiflorus. The sequence goes on along the minus strand of CANTUR010000333.1, from coordinate 1,178,199 downwards.
TCATTGTCAACATTGCCTTCTACTTCCTCATTATGATTTGGTGTTGTTGCCCTTTCAACCGCTCCTAGCCTTGTATCCATGCGGTTTAATCTCTCCATTATAGTCTCAAAATTTGTATTCATACGTTCAAATTGCCTTTGTTGAGCCTCACGGAGCAAAGTTTCATCAACTTTACCCTCACCTTTATTTTCACCTTGGTTTGACATTGCTGTAAAAGAATGTTAGAAACAATAATAATAATAATTTAAAATCCTCACAAGCACTCCCTCACGTGTTTGCACTCAAATGATGCGGGTGGTCACTCGTGTTTAACTCAATTTGATGTTTCACTCGACTTCCTCTCACCACTCAAGCTAATTCTTTTATGTTCTTAGGTGAATCACACTTTTAGAACAAATCAATTAGATTGAAGCAATATTCAAGTAGAACTTTCAAAAGTGAAATTTTCAAAACAAGTTTGAGGCAATTCAGTTAAAAAAAAAAATAACAATTCAGAAGCAATAAAATAGGAAAACTCAAAAAGATGCAAAAGACATGTGAAAGAAATACAAAGATCTTCTAGAATAGAAAAGAAAATGAATTTAGAAGTTATTTTAAGGAGAAAAGTCAAATCTGCCTCAATAAGTAATATTCCTTAATGAGCAAGTATTGTAAAGATATGCAAAATCCTTAATAGACAAGTAATACAAGATATGACAAGATCTAGTTAGATATGTCAATTATAAACCAAATAGGATTAGGAAACCAAAATCAGACCTGATGAGGATATTAATCACTCAAACAATATTCCTTAATGAGCAAGGAATGGAAGGAAATGCAAATCAGACCTGATTAGGATATAAATCACTCAAGAATCTTAATTCTTCCTTTTCTAATAACTTTCTCTCTTTTTTTCCACGAATTTTTTTTTTTGCTTTTTTTTTTCAAATTTCTTCTCTTTTTTTTTTTTTTTTTTTTTTTTTTTTTGCACGAATTTTTTTTTTAATTTCAACTATGAACACAAATCTAAATTTCAGAATGCAAAACAATTGACTGACCTAAAGGGAAAAAAAAATCAAGACTAACAAATAAGAACAAAGAACAAAACACAAGAATGAAGAACAAAAATAAATAAGAACGATTTTAAAAGAATAAGAAAAACATAAGAAATCAGGATTAAGAATAAAAATTATAAAAGATAAAACCTGATCTAGAGCCAAAGCTCTGATACCAAATGATACGGAACCTCCAAGAATAAGCTTGAGAACCCTTTTATGTATTCGAACCCCCAAAGCATTAACTTGAAAACCCCAATAGTCAATTCAGCAACAACCCCTAAGAATGGTTAGAAATCAAATTACTTAGATGATCAAAGAATTAGAATAAAGAAAACTCATTTCTAAATTCCAATTTCGAAACACTCCACAAGAAGATGATCAATCTACTTGAATGTTCCTTAAAGCATGTATTCTACACAAGAACACAAAGATAAAAGCAAAACAGCCTTTAGGTTTTAAAACTTCAATTCTGAATCATAAAATTCTTCCAAGGCATATATATATAGCCTTTACAAGGTTTTCCTTAGTGAGTAAGGAAAACTAATAACCCTAATCACAAAAAAAAGGAAATTAATCTAATCAGACCTTAAATAGGAATTTTGACATACTTCCTATTTTAAGAATAATTAAACTAACTAAAACTAATGGGCTTTTAAAATAACAAATTCGTCCAGCCCTTATTTAACATAATTAAACCCATTAATAACTTGGACTTGAATTAAGTTGTATTGAACTTGAGCTGCACTTGGCACAAAGCTTTGGTGTCCTTGTAAACTTTCACTAGCTAAGTTCACAAAGCCTTGTAGATGATGGATTAAGGCTTCTTGAAGCTTCTTAGATTGAGACCTTGTTATAGGTCTTTGAGGCATGCTGATTGGACTCAAAACCTCTTGAACTTGATCCTTGCCTTCTTGACCATGCTCATCTTCATCATGTTGAATTCTTTGAGCTTGGTGTGTTGGCTGCTCCATAACACTAAGTCTAATTAATTATGGGCCTAAAGATGCATTTTTATTAATTAAAATTTAGACCTAAATTTATTAAAATGGGTTAGATCCTATCCTGGGCTTAAGGCCCAAAGCATATAAACAAACAAGCCCAAAAATAATAAAAATATATCAAAGCAATCAAATAAAAAATCAAACAATTAACCAAATTTGTATCTTCTAAAAATCCATAATTTAATTAAAATGACCATGAAGAATAGATAAATAATTAACAAGCAACCCTAATTATAACCACTTAAATTTAATCCAATTTTAACAAATAAAAAAACCTTAATTGTCTCTATAGCCATTAATTTTAATTAATTACCCAATTGAAACCCTAATTTTACTAACCGATTAATTAAAGTAAAACACACAATCACATATATATGATTTTATTATTCCCACTATTGGGGCTACTAAAAAGAATAATATGAATCCTAAAAGGGGTTAAATGTAAGCATAGAGCTTAATGATGAAGAATTCAAGCTAATTAGCTTAATTTCTTATTTTGAAATTAATTAGCTTGATTGGACGAATTTTGAGTTATTTTTCTATTTTGGAGTCAATAAGGAAGATTCTAGAAGATTTTAGAAGATGTGAGAAGATTCAAGGATTTTCCAAGTCAAAGTCAATAATTCAAAGTCAAGGGTCAATGGTCAACATCCTACATGGCATGTGGCATGACATGCTTCAATGCTTAGTTGTCATGAGTTGTCATTTTGCTTAGTTGTAATGAGTTGTCATTACTTGTCAATTTGAATTTTCAAAGATGAGTTATTATGAGTTGTCATTAGTTATCCTATTCTGAAGGAAATCTCCTTAATTAAGCATTTTCCTATATAGGCATCTTTGGGAATAAGGAAGAAAACCTTTTCTTTTAAGGGTTAGGTTGTTTACATGCCTATATAAGGGCTAAACATATTTTGAAAAATAATAAGAAAAGAAACATTAACATAATCCCAAAAATAATAAAACAAAACAAAATCAAAACAAAAATAAACAACTAAATAAAAAAATGTAGGAATTATATTGAGCTGCAAAGTTCAATCCATGGCATTCCATGGCCCTTCATGAATTTTGTTCGCATAGTTTGATCATTATGTAATCTCCTTCATAACCACCATCACAAAAGGGTAAACAATGATTAGTGAATAAAATAATAATAAAAATTAAATAAAATTGAAATTCAATAAAATCAAAATAATAAAAAATAAGAATAAAAGAAGGTAGGAAAAAGATGATGATTATGGATGTAACATGAGTTGCCACTCATATTAGTAAAATCACCGTTGTCTTTTAATAGGCCTTTAAAAAAAACTTGTTATTCTCCTTCTCAAAAGTCTATTGCTCTTTGCTTCAAAATGAATAAATCATAAAGAATTTTTTTGTGTACTGCCTAAAAAAAGAAAAGCCTAGAGAGCTTCAAGAAAAAGATGGGTGAGTCAAAAATTTCAGAAAAAAGAGTTGAGGGTTAAGAGTTAAGAGTCTTATGTTGAGTCCCCCTCCAAGGAACTTAAGCTGTCTTTTTATAAGGAATAGCCAAAAAAACCCTAAGTCCTACGTACTGAAGAGTTTGAGTTTTAAAAGGACTTTATTTCCTGAAAATTTTGAGAAATCCCAAAAAGGAATTTAAGAAAATTTTTAACCAATCAAAATTCAGGAAAAATATTTTTTATTTTTATAAAAAAACAAAAAAAAAAAGATGAAAAATGTATAATTCTGATTGGAATTGTGTAATTCTGATTGGAATTACATAATTTCGATATGAATTATGTAATTCCAATCGAAATTCTATAATTCTAATTTTTTTTGAACTTTTAATTATAAAAAGATCCCTGAAAGAATTTAAAATTTTCAGTTAGGTCTTAACAAGTATTACAGTTATGTCTTTAAAATCATTAAACTCTTTTTGAAAATGCATTTAGACTTTTTAGGTTTCAACCTTCAAGTGTTTAAGACCTACTTATAATATTGATGTGAATCCAAGTTCAAAGCCTAAAGAGATCCAAGATCCATTAATAGTACAAGAAGGCCCAATCACAAGGTCCAAATCCAAGAAGCTTCAAGAAGCCATATTGGGTTTAATTAGGGACATTTGGAAAGCCCAAGAATTTCAACCCAATAAGGCATCCATGGAGGCCCAAGGAATAATATTTAACTTATTTTTATGTTTATAACAATTAGGGTTACATGTAGCCACCATATACAAGTTAATGGGGTAATTAATACCAAGTAATGGCTATTAATGTGGGTAGTGGTTATTAAGAGTTAATGGGGTAATTAATACCAAGTAATGGCTATTAATGTGGGTGGTGGTTATTAAGGCCATTTAAGAGTAAAAGTAATCCTATGTGTGTGAGTCTATTTTAGTAGTGTGTGCATGGACTTGTGCTCTATATAAACAAGTCCTTTTCTTTCTTTTGTAGCATGAATGAATGAATTTGATATATGAATTATAACTTTGTTTGAGTTTTATTATGAGGCATTTTTTCTTTAATTTCTTGCATAAACTTTGTGACTTATCAAGCTTTATTCTAGCTTGTGGTGTCAAAATCTAAATCTTTATTTTCTTGTTATTTATCAAACTTTCTTATTTGTGGCATAAGAGGAAATTCAAAGTCTATCTTAGTATCTTTATCCTTGTTGGTAAAGGGGTTAAGTAGCATCTATCTTCTTACTTCAATCTTTGAACGATCCGAATTTGTGGATTAAATTGGTAATTTCTAGTTTTCTTCTAATTCAACTTATCATAGTGATCTTGCTATTGGGGAGTTAATTGATGAAACCTACAACTTATCATTCTAATGATGGGAATTGTAGGTTTCATCAATGATGGTCGTACAATGTTGACGATACTTGGTCGTATAGTTTAGATTGAAATGACTTATTGTACTCAGTCGTACAATGTTGACTATACTTAGTCATATAGTCTGAATAGGAATACACTACACTCGATCGTGTATCATTGATTTCTTTTATGCTTTGCTTTTTGCTGATTCATTCTTCATTTCGCTTATCCCTTTCATTGTTTACCAATTATGCTGCAATCCATAATTGCTCGTGATTATCTGTAACCCTTACATTACTCGCCTTTAATGTTGTAATCCATAATTGCTTATGATTAGTTGCAATCCATAATTGCTCACTAATGATGCTGTAATCCATAATTCCTCATGATTAGTTGCAATCTATAATTGCTCGTGATTAGTTGCAACCCTTTTATTGCTCACTGATGATGTTGTAATCCGTAATTGCTCGCGAATTGACTACCATCCTTTCATTGCTCACCTTTGATGCTACAGTCCATAACTGCTCGCAAATTGACTATAATCCTTTCATTGCTTGCCTTTGGTAATTCTGCAGTCTATAATTGCTCTCTGATGATGCCGTAATCCATAATTACTTGCAAATTGATTGTAATCCTTTCATTGCTCGCTGTTGATGCTATAGTCCATAAATGCTCATGATTAGTTGTAACCCTTTCATTTCTTGCTTTTATAATGGTACAGTCCATAACTGCTCATAATTAGCTACAACCCTTTCATTACTAACTGATGATGTTGTAATTCATAATTGCTCGCAATTAGCTGTAATCCATAATTTCTCACTGATGGTGTTGCAATCCATAATTGCTCACGATTAGTTGTCCTTACATTGCTTGCCCTTGATGCTATATCCATAATTGCTTGCAAATTGACTACAATTCTTTCATTGTTCACCTTTGATGTTGCAGTCCATGACTGCTCGTAAATTGACTGCAATCCTTTCATTGCTCACCTTTAATAATGCTACAGTCCATAACTACTTGCTGATTTTAATTAACTGCAATCCTCTCATTGCTCACTATTGATGTTGTAATCCATAATTTCTTGCAAATTAACTGCAATCCTTTCATTGCTCACCTTTGATAGTGCTACAGTCCATAACTACTCGCAATTAGCTGAGCCCTTACATTACTCACCTTTGATAATGCTACAGTCCATAACTGCTCATGAATTAACTGCAATCCTTTCATTGCTCGCTTATTGATATGAACCCTACCTATAATAGAGATAGAACGCGCATCCAACTTTGAATATTAGCCTAAGGATCATCAAGGATAGTTGTGTTGATGGAGCTAAACCCCTTGCTTATTAAATTGAAGCAAGATACTTAGCTATTATACGATGAACAATCACACAATTCTAAGTTTAATCTAACCTAGCAATTGTAATGAAAGGTAAAAGTGAAACAATTCAAGTAAACTTGCAAAGTTTCAAAAGAACAAAGTTTAAGGAAAAACCTTACTTTTAATATTTCAATGCTTCTTTAAATTCGTATGTCATAGGGTTAGCCCTTATATAGGCATGTAAACAACCTAATCCTTAAAGGAAAAGGTTCTATTCCTTATTCCCAAAGATACCTATATAGGAAAATCCTTAATTAAGGAGATTTCCTTTAAAATAGGACAACTAATGACAACTAAGCATTAAAGCATGCCATGTCATATGTTGACCATTGACCATTGACTTTGACTTGTTGACTATTTGACTTTGACTTGTTGACTTTGACTTAGAATATTCTTGAATCTTCTCACATCTTCTAGAATCTTCTTGAATCTTCCTTATTGACTCCAAAATAGGAAAATAAATCAAAATTCTTCCAATCAAGCTAATTAATTTCAGAATAGGAAATTAAGCTAATTAGCTTGAATTCTTCATATTCAGGCGTTGTTGATCCCTTTTAGGGTTCATATTATTCCCTCCCTCTTGAAGAATTATGACCAAATAATATGAACCCTAAAAGGTGATACGAACCCTACCTATAACAAAGATAGAATGCGCATCCAACTTTGAAATCTTGCCCAAGGATCATCAAGGATATGTTGTGTTGATGGAGCTAAACCCCTTGCTTATTAATTTGAAGCAAGATACTTAGCTATTATAAGATGAACAGTCATACAATTCTAAGTTTAATCTAACCTAGCAATTGTAATGAAAGGTAGAAGTGAAACAATTTAAGTAAACTTGCAAAGTTTTAAAAGAACAAAGTTTAAGGAAAAACCTCACTTTTAATATTTCAATGCTTTTTTTTAAAATTCGTATGTCATAGGGTTAGCCCTTATATAGGCATGTAAACAACCTAATCGTTAAAGGAAAAGGCTCTATTCCTTATTCCCAAAGATACCTATATAGAAAAATCCTTAATTAAGGAGATTTCCTTTAAAATAGGACAACTAATGACAACTCATCTTTGAAAAGTCAAATTTGACAACTCATTACAAGTCATGACAACTAAGCAAAATGACAACTCATGACAACTAAGAATAGAAGCATGCCATGTCACATGTTGACCATTGATCCTTGACTTTGACTTATTGACTATTTGACTTTGACTTTGACTTGGAATATTCTTGAATCTTCTCACATCTTCTAGAATCTTCTTGAATCTTCCTTATTGACTCCAAAATAGGAATAACTCCAAAATTCATCCATATCAAGCTAATTAATTTCAAAATAGGAAATTAAACTAATTAGCTTGAATTCTTAATATTTAGGAACTTTTGATCCCTTTTAGGGTTGAATTTTTTTTTTTGTTGCTTTGCATCTTAAGAGTCTTTGTTTGTCATAAATACATATTAATTTGAGTTTGTTCTTAATTTGGACGTTTTTTTCATCTATTATATAAAAAAAGACAAAAAAAGTTTTGAATTGTGAAAAAAAAAAGTTTGATTGATTAAATTTGAATTCAATTTTGGTCTAAAACCATTCCAATTTGATGTTCTAATTATAAATTCAATACCTTTGCCTTTTTTTTTTCAATTTCTGAATATTCTACTCTTCTTCTTAAACATTTGGGGTAATTTAAACACTAATTCCAAAATTTCTTATTTTTAATTTGTTTGGATATTTTCTTTGTTGTTGCATTTTCTTAGGCTCTTATAGTCAAATTTGAGTTTAATTTTTGTTGTTTGTTTTGTATTGAGCTTAATTTGATAGTTAGTAACTTAAGTTCCATAAGAACTGTAAGAAAGGAATTTGAGAGGTAAAAGGCAAGTGGTGAGCTCATAAGAGGGTAAAAGCCTAATTGAGTGAAACACAAGCATTGAGTAATTCTTTGAGTGTAAAAGGGAGTGTTACCTGTGAGGTTTTTTTTGTTTTCTTTTATTTCTTTGTTTATAACATGGCAGATCTAAAGGAGGCTGAGATAGATCCTGAATGGAAGATCTTTATGAAGACGATGCAAGAATAAATGAGTCAATTGTTTAACAACCATCAAAAGGTTCGAGAGCAAATAGGGAGGTTAGAGCAAAACCAAGCTATAACCACTAACAACAACACCAATAATATGACTCAAATCATAACTAGACAAGTTTTTAAAGGGAGATGGCATGAGGATGATGATGAGTTTGTTAATGACAACATTTAAGGGTACAATAAACAAAATAGCAATCTTGGGAGCATAAAGATGAAGATACCTAATTTCCATGGCAGAAGTGATCCTGAAGCATATCTAGCGTGGGAAAAGAAGGTAGATTTTATGTTTAATTGCCATAACTACTATGAGGAAAAGAAAGTCTAGCTTGCAACCAATGCGTTCATGGGCTATGCACTAGCTTGGTGGAATCAATTAGTAGTCTCAATGAGGTATTGTGGAGAAGAACCTATCTCTACATGGCAAAAGATGAAGACTCTCATGCGAAAGAGGTTTGTGCCAAATCATTATTATAAGGATTGGCATAATCACTTTGAAGGGCATAAACAAAGTTCAAGGAATGTTGAAGTTGTTGAGAGACATGATGAGAGAAAAGAAAAATGGGAGTTGGGTGTTAAAACTGAGTTGAGTGAGTTAATAGTTAAAATTGGGTTGAGTGAGTATGGTGACAAATATGAAGAGCAATTATGCATTGAAGTAGATGATCAAGTTATTAAGGAGGATGACAACATTCATGTCTTGGTTAATGAAGAAAGTGTGAACAATGATTTTGAAGAGAAAATAGTTAATGAAGAAATTGTGGAGATGTTAGAGAAAAATAATGCTAAAAGCCTTAATGAAATATTACAAGAAGATGAAGATAATGGCAAGTGTGTGCAGCCTATCAAAGAAATTAATGAGAAATTATAGATTTTTGAAAGAGATATTGAAGCTAATAAGGAGTGTTCACAAAGCTTTGAGCAATCTAGTGAACTTGTAAAAGGAATAACTAGTCAAGAAGTTGTCAAGAAAGCATATTGTGATCATAAAGAGTATATAAACCATGAAGAGGGAAATCTGGAAGTTTGTGCAGAAAAGAGGAAACTAGAGATTGAAAGCATTATGAAGGATAAGAAGATGGTTATTCATCATGATGATACTAACAATTCTAATCTTTCTTTTTCTAGTGTTTTGAAAGTTGTTTTGCAGACCTTGAAGCCATATAAAGATCCATTTGATGATGTTGTTGAAATGCTATACAAGGTTAACAACCCCTTTGAAGAATTCATTCCTTGCATGGAGTATGAAAAAGAGCTACAATATTTTACTTCTTTCAAGGGAATCCATGAAGTTTTTGTTTATAGCAAGAAGAGCTTAAGACATTCATGTTTCAAATTTAGAAGGAAGCAACAAGTATTCAATTCTTACATGTTCATGAATACAAGTTCTTTGTCCTAAGTGTGCAATCAAGTTCAAGTTATTGTGTGGATTATTACTTCAAAGGAGAGGGTTTCAATCAAGGAGTTTGTATTTGACCCTGGAGGATATATGAATTTATCAACTTTAGAAGATGCACATGATTCGAGAACGAATCATCTTTAAGAGGGAGGGAATGATATGATCCTTAAAAGGGTAAATTTGTGAAGTAAACACATTAATAAAGTCAAGTACAAAGCTTGGACGAATTTTTGGGTTATTTTCTATTTTGGAGTCAATAAGGAAGATTCAAGAAGATTCTACAAGATGTGAGAAGATTCAAGGATATTCCAAGTTAAAGTCAAGAAGTCAAAGTCAAATGCAAAGTCAACAAGTCAAAGTCAATGGTCAACATCCAACTTGACATGTGATATGGCATGCTTCAAAGCTTAGTTGTCATTAGTTATTTGTTTAGTTGTCATGAGTTGTCAATTTGACTTTTCAATGCTTAGTTGTCATGAGTTGTCAATTTGACTTTTCAAAGCTTAGTTGTCATTAGTTGTCATATTTTAGAAGGGATCCTATTTATTTATGGAATTTCCTTTATAGGAGTCTTTAGGAATAAGTAAAAAAAACCTATTCCTTCAAGGATTATGATGTTTACATGCCTATATAAAGGCCATATCAATGTAGTACGAATTAAGAATGAGTTTTATCAATTAAGTTTTAATTCTTGTGAGGTTAAAGTCCTTCTCTTTTGTTCTTAAAAGAACTTTTGTGAATTTATCAAGTGTAGGCTTGGTATATTCAAACCTAGTTTAATTTAGACTTAAAATTGACTTTGTTAATCTTTGGTTTATATTAAACAACCTTTAATTCTTTATAATTAAGGTTCTTAAGTACAGGTTATTTAAGGGTCTTATTGGGGATTAGAGTTTTTTTTGCTTGATTTATGAACGATCCTTGGCAAGGTTATCAAGATTGAATACGGATTTGGTACAAGTTAACCACATTTGTATCATTTGGTATCAGAGCCAGAGCCCGGATCGGTGTGCCAACGTGGACGCTGGGCCCTAAGGGGGGTAGATTGTGATATCCCACATCAGTTGGGAAGGAGAACGAAGCACGCCTTATAAGGGTGTGGATACCTTCTCCCATCAGACGCGTTTTAAAACCGTGCACTGCGGGCTGGGCCTGGGCAAAGCGGATAATATATGATGCGGGTTGGTCTGGGCTGTTACAATGGTATCAGAGCCAGAGCCCGGATCGATGTGCCAGCGTGGACGCTGGGCCCTAAGGGGGGTGGATTGTGATATCCCACATCGGTTGGGAAGGAGAACGAAGCACACCTTATAAGGGTGTGGATACCTTCTCCCATCAAACGCGTTTTAAAACCGTGCGCTATGGGCTGGGCCTGGGCAAAGCAGACAATATCTGATGCGGGTTGGTCTGGGCTGTTACAAATTGTGATATCCCACATCGATTGGGAAGGAGAACGAAGCACACCTTATAAGGGTGTGGATACCTTCTCCATCAGACACGTTTTAAAAACCGTGCGCTGCGGGTTGGGCCTGGGTAAAGTGGACAATATCTGATGTGGGTTGGTCTGGGCTGTTACAATGGTATCAGAGCCAGAGCCCGGATCGGTGTGCCAGCGTGGACGCTGGGCCCTAAGGGGTGTGAATTGTGATATCCCACATTGGTTGGGAAGGAGAACGAAGCACGCCTTATAAGGGTGTGGATACCTTCTCCCATCAGACGCGTTTTAAAATCATGCGCTGCGGGCTGGGCCTGGGCAAAGCGGATAATATCTGATGCGGGTTGGTCTGGGCTGTTACAATGGTATCAGAGCCAGAGCTGGATGGAGCCGGTTGAGTTAGAGCTCCCATCCCATTAGACGCATTTTAAAATCGTGCATTGCGGGCTGGGCTTAGGCAAAATGGACAATATCTGATGCGGGTTAGTCTGGGCTATTACAATGGTATCAGAGCTTTGGCTCATTAATCAAGTACGTATCTTTACTTTTCTTTGTTGTTTGCATTTTATCCAAAAAAAAAAATTATTTCTTATTTCATTCGTTCTGGTGTCTTGTTTGATATAAATTCTTTTTTTCTTTGTGATCATTGTGATCAAATTCATTTTTTTTATCTTGCATCAATTTCATTCTTTTCTTCATATTCCAACTTGCTCTTAGTCTTTAAAAAAAAATTCATTTATACTCTTATTTTTTTGCATCCTAAGAGTCTTGTTTGTCATAAATACATTTCAAGTTAAAGTTTGTTCTTAATTTGGCCGTTTTAGCATTTATTACCAAAAAAAAAAAAAGAGGTGTATTGATCAAAGTTAAATTCATTCGGCCTATAACCATTCCAATTGACTATTTTCATTCTAAATTCCATACCTTGCCTTATTGCAATTCTGGATATTATACTCTTCTTCTGAAGTTGCGTTTGGGTTAGTTTAAATACTTATTCCAAAATTTCTTATGTTCGTTTTGTTTGGATATTGTCCTTATTTGTTGCATTTTCTTTGGCTCTTATAGTCAAATTTGAGTTTAATTTTGCTTTGTTTGTTTTTTATTGAGCTTAATTTGATTATTAGTAACTTAAGTTCCATAAGAACTATAAGAAAGGAATTTGAGAGGTAAAAGGCAAGTGGTGAGCTCATAAGAGGGTAAAAGCCTAATTGAGTGAAACACGAGCGTTGAGTGATTCTTTGAGTGTAAACACGTAAGGGAGTGTTACTTGTGAGGTTTTTTTTTTCTTTTGTTTCTTTGTTTATAACATGTCAGGTTCAAAAGAGGTTGAGAATGATCCCGAATGGAAACTCTTTATGAAGGCGATGCAAGAACAAATGAGTCAATTAATGAACAACCATAAAGAGGTTCAAGAGCGAATAGGGAGAATGGAGCAAAGTCAAAACACAACTGCCACTACTAATCAAACCGCACCAATACAAGCTCGTAGAGGGAGGTGGCATGAAGATGATGATGAATCCATTGATGAAAGCAATCAAGGGTGTAGGAGGCAAGATAATAACCTTGGGAGCATAAAGATGAAGATACCTACCTTTCATGGTAGAAGCGATCCTAAAGCATATCTAGCATGGGAGAAAAAGGTGGATTTCATGTTTGATTGTCACAACTACTCTGAGGAGAAGAAAGTTAAGCTTGCAGCTGTTGAGTTTGTGGATTATGCCTTAGTTTGGTGGGACCAACTAGTGGTTTCAAGAAGGCATTGTGAAGAAGAACCTATCTCTACATGGAAAGAGATGAAGACCATTATGCGAAAGAGATTTGTGCTAAATCATTACTATAGAGATTTGCACAATCGACTTCAAAGTCTTAGACAAGGTTCAAAGAGTGTTGAAGAGTATTACCAAGAGATGGAGATGACTTTGATTCGTGCTAAAATTAAAGAAGATTGTGAACAGACTATCGCACGTTTCTTAAATGGGCTAAATAAGGAGATTGCTCATGTAGTGGAATTACATCCATATGTAGAGCTAGAAGACATGTACCATATGTCACTCAAAGTAGAGCAACAGTTAAAAGGGAGAATTCCTAAGTCCCATATGACTACAACAACATCCAATTGGAAGTCAAAGTGGAAAGAGGGTGATAAAAGCACTCCCAAACCTAAATTTGACAAAGGAAGCAAGGAAGGAGGGAGCTCAAAGCAAGTTGAAGCACCTAAGCTCAAAACAAGCTCCATTGAATATTTTAAATGCAAAGGAAGAGGACACATGCAATGTGATTGTCCAAATAAGAGGGCCATGATCCTTGTTAATGGAGAGTACAATAATGAGGAGGAAGAGGAGGATGATGAGATGCCCCCACTTGAAGATGCAAGTGATGCTGAAGAAGACCTCAAGAAGGTTGACTATAAAGATTTTCTAGTTGCAAGGCGAACATTAAGTACACAAACTAAAGTAGAAGAGGATGAACAATGTGATAACATCTTTCATGCAAGATACAGAGTTAAGGGAAAGGTATGTTGTTTGATCGTTGATGGAGGTAGTTGTACAAATGCGGCTAGTACTTTATTAGTTGAAAAACTTAATTTACCTACTTTGAAACATCCTAGACCCTATAATTTACAATGGCTAAATGATTGTGGAGAGGTTAGGGTTACTAAACAAGTACTTGTTCCATTTGCAATGGGGAAGTATGTTGATGAGGTCCTTTGTGATGTTGTGCCCATACAAGCTGGTCATATTCTTTTGGGGCGTCCATGGAAATTTGATAGAAGGGTTATGCATGATGGTTTTACAAACAAATATTCTTTTGTCATGGATGGTAAAAATATTGTACTTTCACCGTTATCACCCAAAGAAGTTTATGAGGATCAAAAGATAATGAGAGAGAACGTGCGCATGAGAGAGAAAAAGAGAAGAATGCACAGTAGAAGGAGAGTTGTGAGAAAACAAAAGAGGGGTGTGAGCAAAGAGTGGAAAAAGGAGAGCTAAAAGTGGATGTGCAAAAGAAACGAGAGGCGCATGCAAAAGGAGAGATTGAGGAAAAAAAGAAAGAGAGGCAAGTGAGTTTTTATGCAAAAGAAAGTGATGTGAAGAGGGCATATTTTTCTCAAATGCCAATGATTGTGCTTATGTACAAAGAGGCATATCTTACTACTAATGAACTTGACATTTCTTTGCCTAGTGTTTTTGTGTCTCTTTTAAAGGAATTTGCAGATTTGTTTCCTGAAGAAGTGCCAAAGGGTTTACCACCCTTAAGGGGAATCGAGCATTAAATAGATTTCATCCCTGGTTCTCAAATTCCAAACAAGCCACCATATCAAGGTAATCCTGAGGAGATAAAGGAGTTACAAAGACAAGTGGAGGAGCTAATGGATAAAGGGCTAATTAGAGAAAGCATGAGCCCATGTGTTGTACCCGTTTTGTTAGTACCAAAGAAAGATGGTTCATGGCATATGTGTGTTGATTATAGGGCTGTAAATAAAATAACAGTTAAGTATCAACATTCCATTCCTCGTCTAGATGACATGCTTAATGAATTGCATGGTGCATGCATTTTCACTAAAATTGATCTTAAAAGTGGCTACCATCAAATTAAGATGAGAGAAGGAGATGAATGGAAAACTGCTTTTAAAACAAAATATGGGTTATATGAGTGGTTAGTTATGCCTTTTGGGTTAACTAATGCACCTAGTACTTTCATGAGATTAATGAACCATGTTTTGCGTGCATTTTTAGGGAAGTTTGTAGTTGTTTATTTTGATGATATACTTGTTTATAGTAAGTCATTAGATGAACATCTTGATCATGTACATTTAGTTTTTGATGTTTTGCGCAAAGAAAGGTTATATGCTAGCCTTAAGAAATGTTCTTTTTGCACGAGTAAAATTATTTTCCTAGGGTTTGTGGTAAGTGCACAAGGCATTGAAGTGGATGAAGAGAAGATTAAGGCGATCAAGGAATGGCCTACACCTAAGTCTATTGGAGAAGTTCGTTCATTCCATGGTTTGGCAAGTTTTTATAGAAGATTTGTTTGAGACTTTAGCACAATTGCTGCACCATTGACTGAAGTAATTAAGAAGAATATGGGATTTAAATGGGGAGATGTGCAAGAGAAAGCGTTTAACACACTTAACGATAAGTTGATTTCAACACCTTTACTTTCTTTACCCAACTTTTCTAATACTTTTGAAATTGAATGTGATGCCTCAGGTTTGGGTATTAGGGCTGTTCTCAAGCAAGAAGGAAAGCCAATTGCTTACTTTAGTGAAAGTTGAATGGAGTTGCCCTGAATTATCCTACATATGACAAGGAGATGTATGCATTAGTTCGAGCCTTACAAACATGGCAACATTACCTATGGCCCAAAGAGTTTATGATTCACACTGATCGTGAGTCCTTGAAGTATTTGAAGGGACAATAGAAGCTAAACAAATTCCATGCTAAATGGAGTGAGTTTATTGAATCTTTTCCATATGTCTTAAGGTATAAACAAGGTAAGGACAATATAGTTGCTGATGCATTATCTCGAAGGTATGTGCTTCTTTCTATTCTTGATGCTAAGCTATTGGGTTTTGAGTACATTAAGGAATTATATACAAATGACCATGAATTTAGCATATTTTATCATGCATGTGAAAAGGTTGCATTTGATAAGTATTATAGGCATAATGGGTTTTTATTTAGAGATAATCATTTATGTTTGCCTAGAAGTAGTATGCGTGAACTCTTAGTAAGGGAAGCACATGAAGGTGGATTAATGGGGCATTTTGGTGTTGCTAAGACTTTAGATGTTCTACGTGATCATTTTTATTGGCCTAACATGAGAATGGATGTACAAAGAATTTTTGATAAGTGCATTGCATGTAAGCAAGCTAAGTCTAAGTCTAAGCCTCATGGATTATATATGCCACTACATATCCCTAGTATGCCTTGGGTTGATATTTCTATGGATTTTGTTTTAGGTTTACCTAGGTCATAACGTGGTAATGATTCAATATTTGTGGTTGTGGATCATTTTTCAAAGATGGCACATTTTATTGCTTGTCATAAAACTGATGATGCTTCTAATATTGCTAATCTTTTCTTTAGGGAAATTGTGCGTTTACATGGTGTGCCTAGAACTATTGTTAGTGATAGGGATGCTAAGTTCCTTAGCTATTTTTGGAAGACTTTATGAGGTAAATTGGGGATTAAGTTGTTATTCTCTACTACATGTCACCCCCAAACTGATGGTCAAATTGAGGTAGTGAATCGCACATTAGGTCAATTATTACGCACATTGATTAAAAAGAATTTGAAATCATGGGAGGAATGTTTGCCACATATTGAATTTGCTTATAATCGTAGTGTGCATTCATCAACTCACTATTGTCCTTTTGAAGTTGTTTATGGTTTCATTCCTTTGAGTCCATTAGATTTATTGCCTTTGCCTTTGCATGTGCGAATTGATTTAGATGGTAAAAGGAAGGCTGATTTTGTTAGGGCATTGCATGAAAAGGTGCACTTCAATATTGAACAAAAGAATGCAAAAGTTACCCAACAAGCTAATAAAGGGCGTGTAAGAGTGATATTTGAACCTGGTGATTGGGTTTGGGTACATTTAAGGAAAGAAAGGTTTCCTAGTTTGCGCAAGTCAAAGTTAAATCCTAGGGGTGGTGGTCCTTTTCAAGTTCTAGAAAGGGTCAATGATAATGCTTATAAAATAGACTTACCTGGTGATTATGGTGTTAGTGCAACTTTCAATGTTTCTGATTTATCTCCTTTTGATTTTGATGAGGTTGATGATTCGAGGACGAATCTTCACGAGGAAGGAGGGAATGATGCAAACCAAATAAGCACCAACCATGTTGATAAGCATGCTGATCGACTAAAGTATGATGGTCCAATGACTAGAGCTTGCATGAAGACATTCAAGGATGCTTTAGGAGTGTTCGTGAAGCAAGAGATGAAGCTTGAGTTAATTAATCAAAGCATAAATGCAAATGGAGCTCAATTGAATGAATTTAGAGAAAGTTTGACACAAGGGCAAAATCATCCTTTTTGCACCTTATTATCATATGTTGACCCTCAAAATGAAGAATTCATGTCCAACTCTTCAAGTGGAATGATTTTCATTCAAAACACATA
Source organism: Mallotus nudiflorus (assembly GCA_947683625.1). Taxonomy (NCBI): domain Eukaryota; kingdom Viridiplantae; phylum Streptophyta; class Magnoliopsida; order Malpighiales; family Euphorbiaceae; genus Mallotus; species Mallotus nudiflorus. The sequence continues at coordinate 1,160,978 of CANTUR010000333.1, read as the reverse complement.
AAGTGCAATTTTGAAGATTTTGAAAGGTTCTAGAAGGTGCTAAGGGAATCTACAAGAATCAAGAATCTTTCAAGAATATTATTTATAAATAAAACCCTAGATGTGATGGAGAGTGGCTGCAACTCATTTAAAGACTTGGATAAATTTTGCTTGGTTGTCTTGAGTTGTCAATTTGACTTTTCAATGCTTAGTTGTTATGAGTTGTCAATTTGACTTTTCAAAGCTTAGTTGTCATATTTTAGAAGGGATCTTATTTATTTATGGAATTTCCTTTATAGGAGTCTTTAGGAATAAGTAAGAAAACCTATTCCTTCAAGGATTAGGATGTTTACATGCCTATATAAAGGCCATATCAATTTAGTACGAATTAAGAATGAGTTTTATCAATTAAGTTTCAATTCTTGTGAGGCTAAAGTCCTTCTCTTTTGTTCTTAAAAGAACTTTTTGTGAATTTATCAAGTGAAGGCTTGGTATATTCAAACCTAGTTTAATTTAGACTTAAAATTAACGTTGTTAATCTTTGTTTTATATTAAACAACCTTTAATTCTTTATAATTAAGGTTCTTAATACATGTTATTTAAGGGTCTTGTTGGGGATTAGAGTTTTTTTTTTTTTGCTTGATTTATGAACGATCCTTGGCAAGGTTATCAAGATTGAATACGGGTTTGGTACAAGTTAACCTTTTAGGGTTCATATTACTTATGATGCTACAATCCATAATTGTTCATGATATTTATCTTTGGTTATTTAAATTCTTTATGCTGACTGATTAACATTTTTGCTGATTGACTTTGAATTTTGCTGTGTTGACTGATTAAAATTTCTCTGCTGACTAATTTCAATTCCATTGTGTTAACCAACTCTATAATTTGGGTGCACTTCCTTCTAGATTTGTAATTCCTACAAACTTGTTGAAGTTAGTTTCAATTATGATGAATGTACAAAAGTACATTATAATGTTAAAAATTTATGAGAAAATTCATCACCTTTTCATGAGATAGTGTGCACTAAATGAATCTTTTTTTTTTTATTTTCATGACTATCATTTATTTGCCATTTGCAAAGGTTAGAGGCATTGTTAACCATCTTATACTAAGAGCATATCTTTTACCAAGTGAAGAGCTTACTTCCACACCTAATTTTAAGGAGAATTTGCTAAATAAAACTTATGAAAATTGAGCATAAAAAGATAGAATTTTGAGTATCAAAATAGCCTTTGAATTATTTTTGTGCTTTTCTTTCTTATCCGAGTATTCTCCTGCCTTTCTTATATTACTCAGTGTGGATACCAATGGAAAGGTCCTTTGGACACTTATACTCTTATAGAGCATTAGAGTAAATAAAGTAGCTTTTTTTTAGCATGGTCCTCTTTTAGTATTCCCCCACCTTTCTCGTATTACTCAACATGAATACTGTGAGAAGTTTCATGTTGATACTCTTACTCATCTCTGAGCATTAGAGTAAATTATGCTTGCTCTTGTTTTGATTCTCCTCTTAGTATACCCTCGCCTTTCTCTGAAATGATACTCTGAAATTCAAGCCATTTATGCTTCAAGTCCATAGATTTTGTTTTTGCATTTTCTTCCCCTCGTTTGGGTACAAATCAAGCATTAGATTGATTAGAGTTTATAAACTCTTAACACAAAGCCATTAACTGATCATCTAAATTTTGCAAGGCTAATAAAAAAAGAGCCATTATCATCAAAAGTCATGAGATACACTTTTCGTACACGATCTCATGAAGTGGATGAATTTACTTTCAATTTATGAATTTTATGATTGAGATGGTACTTTATTATAGAATCTAAGGAAATAGAGTTTTGTTACTTCCCTTTTATTATCTTGATGAGTGTTTGGTATTTGCTATCTGGCCCATTCTTATTAATGTATCGGCTCTTTTGCCCTTATTCATTCTCTTTTATTTTTCCTCGCACAAAATACCATAAGCGAATAAATTTTGTCAAAATGCAATGTTATTCTTTTGCATTCTTCCTTTTTAATTGTGGTGATAGTGTCTTTGATCACAAGGTCATGATACTCCACTATTGAAGTTGTGGCTTTAGGCTACATTTGTATTTTTGCCATTCCATTAATGCTATGGTAAAGGGCTTCATTTCTCTTCTTGATATCTCCTGCAAAAAAGGTTCAAGAGTTAGAGATCTTATTTCATGACAAAATAAATTTTTTAAGTGCATTCATTTTAGGTTTTGAGTACATCCTTCCCTTTTATAGGGCCGACAAATGTATTGCTGACATGTTAGACCTTTTTATAACCATATTCCATACCCTACACTAGTATAACTGTTGTGGAGAGATATTCCAGATGAGACTATAGAGATAGATGTTGAATCTGAGGAGATTGAACTTCTTATCTAGCCTCTTGATGTCGCTTGGATGATGCTTTTGCAAGTATCACTCTTGTTGATATTCCCTTATTGGATGGGCCCATAGTTTATCAGGCTCATGTGTCTAAAATCCCGTTGAGCATCAAGTTCACCTTGATAGAGTTGTTCTTCCTATTTTACTTCTTTAGGTGCTTCATATGTGAATATTCTTACCACCTTTTTGCACTTTTACAATACTAATTTTGAATGTTAGTAGCAAAGTATTTACACAATCTTGCCTAGGCACAAAGACATTATTATGCAAAGCAAGTATTTCATAACAAATGTATGTAAGTGTATGCATGTTATGTACGACATGCATGATCCTAATGTGTCTCTTGTTTGGAATAAAGCTATGTTTGCAGCTTGGAGTGTGAGAATGAGGTGCCTTATCAACAATCTGTAGGTTTGAGCATTGAATGCCTTGCTTTTGGTACTTCTAATGTTAGAGCCTCTGATACAGTTTGTCAAATAGATGACTATGGTAGCAAGTGGGGTCTATGGCTCAACATTGGAGCTTGTGATTGATCGATGCACTGTTAAACTTTTCTTTTTGCTATTGCTTTTGCTGTATGATAACTTATGTATTTGTATGCTTCTTTCTGCCCTGAGATCTCTTATATTGGCTCTTATCCTTTAGTGTTCCATCTTTGCTCTTTGAATGCAGACTTACTATTCTATAATTTTCCCCTAGAATTACATTTTGTCCCCAGTTTCAAACTATTCTCATGGTCTTTTCTTCATGTGTGCAAGAGACCCAGTTCGTTCACTGTTGTTGTTGATCTTATGGCTTACTAACCTTATTTGTTGCAATCTCATGCCTTGAAGATGCAGAGAAGTGGGAAACCTGACTGAAGCGAGTTCTTAATAATGAAATCAACTAGACTTGCACTTCAAAGAACTCTTGAGCAAATAATAAGGCTTGATGCTGATGCAATGATTGATCAAGGTATGGGTTTGAGCCACCTGAATTGTTTATGTACAAGGGAACACTAGACTTACAAGTAAAATCATAATGGGCGATAAAAGAGAAAACATAACTAGAATAGTGATCTCATAGCATTGATTGTTTAGCTTTCATTATGTATTATCTTTCCATTTAGATACTTATACAGTATGATAAAGACGAATATATGATATTTGAACAAAAATTTCAAATTCAATTTTACTCATTCATTAGGGCAAAAATGAGAACATTCATTACATCACATAGTACAACTCCTGTTATCAGCTGGTCCTAAAAAATTTTTCTCTTTAATTGTTACCTTACTATTCTTTTTTTCTTTTTCTCTCTCTTTATTTTTTCTCTTTTTTTATCATTCTTTTTATTTTTTCCTCAAATTTCCTATCTTCAAAAGTTACATCATGTGATATATGAATGTTCTTTGAATTTGCATTTGTGCCCATACTAAATGAGTCTAATTGAATCAAATTTTTACATTAAACATGAAGATGCAATTAAAATTATAATGCATAGTACCATTATGATGCATAGTACGTAAATAAGCATGATCCAAATTCATATTATTGATCACTAAAACAAAATAACTTCTAAAAAAACTAAAATTTTATTCAAAGAAGACAATAAGAAAATTTATTTCATATTCTAGATGCTAGGGTGCTAAGTCTCATAGTGGTTGTCCTTTAGGCGGCTAACATAACAACTATTCTTGCATTTTCTTGCTAACTGTCTTTATGACTTCATCTTTCTGGACCTTAAATTTTCATTTTTCTTTCTTATCTAATAGCTTCTCATCATCAAACTCATCACCCCATCCTGTAGGCATAATTTACTCAAAGGGTATGTCAAAAGAAGGTGGTTTAGTGTAAAACACCTAATAGTCAAACTTGCTTGAAGGCTGACCTAATAAGTCTTCTACTCTTTCCACATCTTTAGGGGCATTAGGAGATTTCTCATTAGTTTTAAGGTCTAGGTTCTCAAAGGAGCTTAACACTTTTTGCTCACTAACTCTTGAGTTTATCATCATGGTAACTAGGGGTGGTACATTCTATAGTTTGGGAAAGGATTATTTCTGGTGCTTAGGTTTTAGGGGTCTGTGATCTTTTTAAAGTCCATAAGGTTTTGGATTTCATATTTGAGGCGGATTTAATTATCTATGGACTGTTGGAGGCTTTGATGGAATTTGCAATGCTTCTTTGTGTTATAGCCTGGGGTGTTTAGGTTTGGTGGGTTTGGATTAGGTAAAGGTTGAAGTAAGCCCTTTTGCAGTAGACGCTTTAGGACTTTTAACAAAGGCTGGTTAAAATTGGAGAATCTCTTTGGTTGTTGAACAATATGCACTTCCACAATCCGACTAATATTTCCTTATTATGTGCCCCCAGTTGGTAGTTTCTTGCTCCGGTGCTTCTAGCAATCTTTTTTTTTCTCATTCTCAATCTTCTTAGCTTGTAACTCATCATCTTAAAGGTTTACAAATGTCTTAGGATTCATCATCTGCAACCTCTCAACCAAGTTAGGCGACATATTTTGGACTATTATCCTAACCTGATCCTTCTCAGGCAATTTAGTCTTCACTAATCTTGCCTTATTCATGAACTTAGAAAGAAAATCCAAAAATGATTCATTAGGCTTCTGCTTGGTTAATTCTAGATCCCTGACGGACATTTCAAGCCTAGTATTGTAGTCATATTGTTTTAGAAAAGTAGTGCACAATTCTCTCCAGTCTACTCAGATAGATTCTCTAATCCATGATACCAATTAACAACCATGCCCTCCAAGGATAGTACAAACAACTTGGTAACTACAGACAAAGGAGCCTTAATGGTGCTCATAGTAGTTGTATATTGACTAAGATAAATCCTTGGGTCTCCAATACCATCAAAATTTTACAGTTGTGGCATATTGAACTTATCAAGCAGCTTATCTTCCTCAAATTGCATCATATCATCAAATTCAAATGAATATCCTATGCCTTGTCCTCTCATCAATTCTTCCATTTTGAATATCTTCTGAGTTAGTGCTTTCATCTGCTTGGATTCTAGCTCTTGAACTTGCTCAAGTGATTATTTCTTGGCTTTATTTACCAAAAGGCTCTCCACATCCTTATATTTCATTTCCATAACAGGCACATTCCTTGCAGTATTCAATGGTTGCCCCCTAGTATTGTCATTGCTAGCAGGTGGTACACCCATAATAGATGGATTGGCCGCAATTGGAGGTGCAGCAGCAAGTGGTGGCATTAATCCAACAAGAGCTTGCCTTAGTTCATATGTATCATTGCTTTCATGTCATCCATCAAAGCTCCCTTAATGTCTTATAGGGTCCAGTTTCCTTCTTGTTGTTGTTCCATCTTCTCTGTTTGAGTTGGTGCAGCTTCTAGATAAAGTGAGTTGATAGGGCTCTTTTCCGAACTATGAAGGATCTCTTTAGCTGTTGATTTTGGACTCAAATTAGTTCTCACTAATTTGACACTAATCCGTTTCCAAATACAGGAAGATCCAAATGAATCTATAATGGCTGAAAAATAAAGTGTTAGTATGATACATGAAATGCATGTATGCATGATGCACGTGATATGCAACAAGTAGCAAGTAGCAATCAAGTGTACAATATCCTTCCAACCTTATTCCTCCCACGCACATATTCAATGGCAAGCCTCTTTTCCAAGGATTTTTGGTCTTGGCCTTAATATCAACAGGGGATATTAAGAATCGATGTGCATGCTAAATCTCTCAAAGCAGTAAAGCATAGAAACAATATTTCTAAGTATAAAAATATAGCCCAATCTTTATTAGTCCTGATGGGCTTCTAAAGTATGGGCTTGGGCTTTTATAGATAAAAATACCTCATGGCAACATTCAAAAGCAATTTGGGTAAATCCTAGGGGAAGTTACTAAGCCGCTAAATAAGGTGAATTTGGTGAAAAAGGTCAAGGTTCCCTTAGCAAGATGCCCTCCTTTAAGACTTGAGTCACAGGCCAAGGTTAGAGGGGCCTAGCATCCTTTGAAAACTCGAGAGAAGACTACCCCCCTTTGGGACTTGAGTTACAGACTCTGGTCAGATGAGCCCGGTAATCTCTCTTAAACCAAGCTAAGGCTAAGAGTGATGGTTAGCCAATTTACAATCCTGTGAAGCTAGTGGAATCATGGAACCATAAACCAATTCCATCGGTTAATAGGGACATGCAAACTAAACGCAAGAATAAAATAATAATTAATAAAATAATTCTAAAGAATACAACTAGAATCAGTATCTCTTATCCCTAGTGGAGTCGCCACTGTAGACGGCGAGGTTTAGCGCGTGCCCAAGATCTTAACAACCGCGACACTGTTTGAGCTTAGGACTTTAGAGAACACACTAACCATTATCACAAAGATATGGTGTGGAGATGAGTAGTCGCCACCCAGAGTAATAACTGGGACGTATCGAAAAATGGTGATACTCGATTCTCTAAAAGAAAGCCAACACCACAATCAGGAGATTCTGGATATGGAATACCAACTTCTTTCAGTCTTGTGTTTATTTAGAATTACTTTATGAATTACTATCTTACCCTCTATTTATATGTAATTTCATATAAACCCTTATTTAAACAATTAACTTCAGGCAAACTAGTAATGAAAAATACATGTAAACAATGCATTCATTTAAATTCACAATCCCTAAGTTAGTCTAATTTACATTGATTTTAATTAGATGGACTAAATCTATATGTTTTAATTTACAAGTGAGAATAAAGACTAATGCGCCTAATTCCTATTCAATTTTAATTACGTGAACCTAAGTCTATTTATTTTAATTCTAAAAATGGGCCTAAATCTAGTTCACCTAGTAAGATCATCATGTAATCTCCTTCATAACCACCATCACAAAAGGGTAAATAATAATTAGTGAATAAAATAACAATAAAAATTGAATAAAATTGAAATTCGATAAAATCAAAATAATAAAAAATAAGAATAAAAAAAAGTAGGAAAACGATGATGGTTATGGATGTAGCATGAGTTGCCCCGTAGATTAGAAAAATCACCGTTGTCTTTTATTAGGTCTTTAAAAAAAAACTTATAATTCTCCTTCTCAAAAGTCTATTGCTTTTTGCTTCAAAATGAATAAATCACAAAGAATTCTATAATTATGATTTTTTTTAAAAATTTTAATTATAAAAAGACCCCTCAAAGAATTTAAAATTTTCAATTAGGTCTTAAAAAGTATTACAATTAAGTCCTTAAAATCATTAAACTCTTTTTGAAAATGCATTCAAACTTTTGAGGTTTCAAACTTTAAGTGTTGAAGACCTACTTATAACATTTTCATCATTGGAGTCCTTTGTTGCATCCATATTTTATTATCTTGAAATTAGGTGTTTACATAATGATTCATAAATAACCAAACATATAGAATGTCAAGAGAGCTACATTTAGGAGTTTAGTAACTCTTACAAACTCTAAATGTTAGTAGCACGCTTAACAAGCTTTAAGATATAGTTTGTGTGAATCTTTAAGCTCCTAGCTCCTCAAGTGGAAAGCCTCTAGGTTGAAACACATGAGAAGCACTAAAATAACTTTAAGCCTTTAATGGAGTTCTATCGACAAGCTCTGATGCAAACTTGGTTTATCTAACAGAAAAAATCCATAACAATCTATTGATACTCATGAAAGGAATTAGTTATGAAACTTAGGCATTTTGAAACATGTGAGGTGAGCACAAGCCTAAGGAGGGCAAAATTTCAAAAATTTTATTAACATAACCCTTTATGATATGAAGAATTTCATTCCCAATGATCCATTTTGCATTTTACATATAACTAAATTACAAAACAACATATATAGTCATCCACCTAAGAAATTCTAAGTTTAAGAAAACTTACTAACTCTTAGTTTGATGAAGACCACAATAGTGAAGATCTACAAGATTTGAGTGCTTTTGCTTCAACTCTTGAATTAAATGCTCTAGCCTCCCAAATGTAAGGTCTTTAGCTTAAAATACTAAAGCTCCACAAAATCACCTTCTTTCTTTAATTTAATTAGTTACAAGTGACCTCTCAATTGACCCTAAAAAATCTTGCACTAATTTAATTTTGCAAAAGCACTTAGGGTTATGTTTGTGTAGAAGTTGTTTCTCCTTTTTTGTGTGTGTTTCTAACCATTCTATTTTTTTAAGAAAACATTTCTCAGGTTATATGTAGAGAAAGCAAGCACCTTATCACATTACCCATTAGATCACTAGCATGCCACTTGACATAATGAATACACAACTTGTATAGATCATTAGTGTACCAAGAATTATGTAGAGAATACATCTAATGTATTTTCCTACATTCATTCTCACATTTATCTATATGATCTTATCTTTCTTTTGTCAAAGTCAACAATTAACACAAAAGATAATGTGCCTAATATGCTAATTTTGACTTCATCATTTCACGGACTTGGGCTTAGTCATTGGGCCAATACTTGGCCCAAGCCTTATAAAACAAATGGGCCTAGATTAGGTCTATGGGCTTTTGCAACATTTTAGTTTAATCTTTGGTCTAAAACTCTTTTGGGCCTAAGTGCAAAATACTTGGGCCATTAATCCAAGTCCAACTAGAAACAACCACGTATATATTATTAATTTAATACTTCAATTAATATCTCATATTAATTAAAGTATAAATTAATAATTAAACCTTACTTGAATTAGATTTCATGATATGCTAGAATCATTGCTTAAAGAAAAAATCCAATTCCATTAATCTTAATTAATTGACTAAACACTTTAATCAATAATTAGAGTAAAATTTATGGTGATTTGGTAAAACTCTTTTAGGTGTGATTTACTAAGTTTATGTCTACTTAGCAATGAGAAAATAATACTAACACTTGATATTATTTGAAAATCCAATTTCAAATCTAAATATGAAAATCTCAATTACACACATTTAGTTCTTATAAGTTATGAGTGACCCCTAACATCGATATCATAACTACCCAACTAGAAATAATTGCATATATTGATTCATATGAACCGTTTGGTCATAATTACCGTGCACTAAAATCCCTTCATTAGAAGATCTCGATGTAGCTTAAAGTCAAGGTTTAGTCAAACTCGAATAGTTGTATCATATGACCTCATCCCAAGTTCTAATTCTTGATAAAATATAATAAATACTAAATGCACTTTCTAGCTTTGAAACTCTTTCAAATTGTGTTATGTTTGTCCTGGCCTGAAACTTATTCATCAATAACAAACTTAGATAGCATAGGATATTATCCTAGTTCACTCTGGGCAATAAATCTCATCTTGGCTGAAAAACTCATCCTTATATTTAACTAACTAAAGCCATCACATGCCATATAACCATGTGTGATTAACATAAGTATGTAAATGGTAACAAACCCTAACCACTCAAATGTGGATGATCGTGTCATCTCAAGTCAAAGGACTATATGCACCATTATAACCTAGATTGTGATTGTTGACTATAAGTGAATATTCTTGCGATCACAAATTTAACGTCCTTGTTTGATCCATCCATCGCATAAATGGATACATGTCTATTTTGATATCTCATATCAAGTAGTATGAGACTCACTACCTCCCACTATTAGTATCATATACTAATCAAAGAAAATAGACAGAGGTGATAGTCTAATTAATATTACCCAAATATTAACTTTTCAACTTTGAACATTTAATAGCATATGTACAAAATAAATTTGTAGCTCATATTATTAATTCTTGATAATAAATTTATTTAACATGACTATTATTTTATTTCCATTTTGGGATAATTTACAATGTAAAAATATATGATTGGCCTCCAAGACATACCACTATACTAAAAACCCACACCTTAGATTGTCCAAGAAACAAGTTAGGTGGGAACTAGAACCATTAATTATCAAACAATTTAGAGCTCTACCTATTAGGAAGTCACCACAATTAGATGGAAGGTCTAATTGATAAGACAAGTGAGCAATTAAAAAATTTATATATTGTTTAGAAGTTCAAAGAATAAAACTCCAAGAAAATTGAAGCAAAATTCATCATTTTATTTTGATTACTGAAAAATATTGCCAAAATAGGCTATAAAATAAACTATTTCTATGAATTCTTAAACCCTAAACCTTATCTAAAAGATAAGAAAACAAGCCCTTAAAGATAAAGAATTATTTGGTTTGCCAACTAAGCTAAAGAAAAGTATCCTAACAAAAAACAAACACTTAAAATTAGTTTTTTGGACTAAAATAAATCCAAACTCATTTTTAAACACTAAGTGGACTAAATAACACATATTTGAGTTTCATTTTAGGCTTAGAATAAGTGTAGCTACTCTTTTGGGCTTAATACATTCAAATTGCTACTCCTTTAGGTTTAATGCACTCAAATTGGACCCAATAATATTACTTTGGTCTAAATTTTAAATTTTCACCAAATGAATGAGGTTTATACCATAATAAACTCCATGTGCTCCAAATATATCAGATTCATTTTTAACACTTAAACTCACTTTTTGCTTGTCTCTTAATTTCATTGGTTTCCGTCCCCAAAGTTTTCCCACATGAAGATTGAAATTCTTCAATTTGTTGTTTAATATACAAATCTTCCTTTGGAGGTAAAATTCAAGTTGAAGAAAATAAGGTAAAGGAGTTATAAAGAAGGTAAAAGATTTTTAGATAAGGTAAAGAAGTTGTCTAATCCCTTTAGGACATAAAAAAGCTTTAAAATAAGAGAGTCAAAGTATTCAAAAAAGTAAAATTGTTAATCTAATTTGAAATATGTATTGAACTGATCAAATTTGTCAAACCAAACCATAAATATTTATATAAATTAATAATATTTTAGAAAATTTAGTTCAGTTTGATTTAATTATATTTTAACCTTCAAAACTGAACCAAAATTTTTTTTTTTTCAATTTTATGAGATTAAAACCAAATAAAATTTATTTATTTATTGAACTGGGCAAATGTTTGAAAAAACTACCAAACATTTGATATGGCTCAACTTTCGGAACTTACCAGTTGAGACGTTTTCTCCACAAGTGGAGTTTAAAAGAGATTCACTCCTATTTTAATTCAATTCTATTAGGAATTCATTTTATTTCCAAACAAATTTAAAGTATAATGAATTCATTTGATCATTTGCACCAAACACATTTTATTAATAAAAATCAATTTAGTATTAAGCAATTCTACAAAATTAAAAAGTTAGAATTGAAAATAAATTTTATAAAATTTTCCTTTAAACCAAACATAATCACTTGAATTTGCAAATGAATTCTATAAAATTTTGTGGAATTCAATTGAACCAAACACACTATGAGCAATATAAAACACCATTTATTCAGCTTACAGTCGTTATTAGCTGCAAGTCTTAAAAGCTTTACATATGGTAAAAGAGCAATCAACATTTTTCAAAGAGATCCAAGAAAATGGATCTTCAATCACGCTATATACATGTCATTCAGGACCGAAAGACATCATCAACCATTGAAAAACATTGAGGACCTACCTCAAAGCTCAACAGCTCTGGCCTGCAAGCTCCTCCAACAGTACATGTTCCCAATCTGAAGAGCCATCGCAGAACCCAGCATTGGATTGATCCCCAGGCCTATTTCTAATGCGAGATTCAGTTAGTGGGTCATCCTTGATATGGAATTCCTTGATGGTCAATTTATCTTCAGTAGAGCCGTGATCATCATGTTGCGAGTAAGGTTCCATATTTACATTCAAAATTCTGATCACTGACCCATCTGTACCAGTTGGCCTCGGCCTTTGAAAATCTGCATATCGAACACCAAAACTTCCTGGCTGAGGCTCTTTCGTATCCACGGTAGTCAAATTGTCAACCCGGCATTTGAGGATATGCAGTCGTGCCATAACTGAAGCGTCAACATCATCTGAATGACTGGTTGTACTTGACATGTCTGGCTTTTGTCCATCTCTCTCCTCACATACCACATCTCCCACATTGTCTGGACCTGGAAAAACTTCAGAACTAGACAATTTATTAGCAGAACCCAACATTTTTTCCACACATAAATTATTTACAGAAATAGACCCATCAATCCGGCATTCAGAGATATGATATCTAGCAAGAAAATCATCAGCATGGCTGTTTGAGTGTGAGATAGATAACTCCGGAGCGGAATTATCTGGGAGAGGACTGCCGATGTTATTAGATGCCAACATGTTGCTTTGGTATGGATCAGAAGAAATATTGGACCTTGATAATTTCTCCTCAGCCACAGAGTTCTCTGGTAAAACAGAAGCAACAGAACAATTATTTATATGAAGCATGAAAGTTGCAGACAAAAGTTTGATTGAATAAAAGATGACATCCAGGATTTTAGATTAACCATTAAATTTTTGCAAGTCACATTTATTCATCTCACTCTTCATTCGATTAAAGCGAGCCATACAACTTGCAGAACATAATGCTGCTTCTGCCTCAAGCCACAGATTCTTGTAGAAGAGAACTTGCGGCTCTGATTCTTCCTCAGCATGAAAATTATCGTTTAGAGCCTTCTTTATAGCCTGCAAACCAAAACTCATGGCAAAGAAATTCATCTTTCTTTTCTTCTTTCCTGTAAGTATTTATATGATGAACTGTCAACAAACAAAAGCAAGGGAAAGAATACCCGGATCATGTCATCATCTTTCAATATGTCTGCCGCAGGTCTTACTGAAACATAATTTGACAATTTCTCACCATTGTTACAGGAAGCAATGTTATGCACCTCCCGGACATTCTCACATTCAAGTGAGGCTTGATCAATTTTAGATGCTAGAAAACCATTACCGTTTGTACCCTGAACAATTCATTATTCATACTTTACTAGAATAAATGGAGAATGCCAATTCACAGCCTAAAAGAAAATTACAGAACTGGATCACAGAAAGATGTTTTTGTTTTAGCAGGAAACTACACCTCAAAGTCTCAACAGTCAGAGAAAGGCTAATGCAAAAAATATATATTATGCACACCTCTGAGGGGATATCTTGCCTCAGAGTTCAAATTATTTTGCAGTTCAATTTCATACCTGATATACTTTAACATACATTCATATTTAGTGGCAAAAAGACTACAACAAACCATTTGTTTTTTTTGGGCTCAAACCATCTTAAGGTCCCTAAACTTTTGGTTTTCTTTCGATTGGTCCTTAATGAATTACTATCTTTAATTGAGTCCTCAAACTTTTATTTTTCTAATTTTTACCTCCATAATTTGACGTCCTGTGAGATTTTAACATATTTTCCATAGCATCATCGCCATGTCATACTATTTTTGTTAAATTTGAACTTCTCAAGTTTCGTTAGGTAGGTCCTCAATGAATCATTACATTTAATTAAGTCCTTGAACCTTTTTTTTTTAAATTTTTATATCCTTTCATAGACATATACAAAACACATGTCAATAAAACATTATGTGGTACAACTATTTATTGAAACTTATATCATATAGAACTTTTTTTATTTGTAAAATTTAAACTTGACTTGAGATTGGCCCGTAAAACTCAAGTTCAACTCAAATTTAGCTTATTCTTTAATTTAATATTTTTAGTTTTTTTTTAAAATAAATTTATGAACTAATTTAACTTAAATTTTATTATTTAACTTAATTTTATTAAATTAAAGCATTATATTAAATATAAAAATAACTAAAAAACATTCAATTTAAAAGGAGCTAAATTCCAGTTGAACTTGAGTTTTTATGAGCCAATCTTGAGTCAAGTTTAAATTTACAAATAAAAAATATTCTACATGATATAAGTTTCACTAAATAGTTGCATTACAAAATGTTTTAGTGACACATGTTTTGTATATGTCTTTTAAAGGATATAAAAATTAGAAAAATAATAGTTCGAAGACTTAATTAAATGTAATAATTCATTAAAGCTATTGAATGAAACTTGCAAAGTTCAAATTTACTGAAAGTAACATGATGTGGCAATAATTTGACAGAAGATGTCAAATTAAGGATGTAAGAATTAGAAAAATAAAAGTTTGATGACTTAATTAAAGACAATAATTCAATAAAGACCAATCGAAAGAAAACCAAAAAGTTAAGGGATTTTAAAATGGTTTCAGCCTTTTTTTTTTTTTTTTTGTCCTTAAACAGGTATTTGAGACAACAAAGTACAATGTACTTCTACAAGGAATGTCAAGCTCTTAAAATAGGGGGCTTCTAGACTCTTCTTTTTATGTGTCTCTAGTTGGAGGAAAAAAAAAACAGAGGTCTAGGAACTTGAATAGAAGAAATCATAAAAGTGTTCAGATGCTCAAATAACTTGAATAGAAGAAATCCTAAAAGCATTCAGATGCTCATATAATCATTTTTCCGCGAGGCCTAATGACCAAAAAACTCCAAATCTTTTCACTTTTTTTTTTTCCAGTTTTGACCACTGCTCTGTAATTTTAGCTAATTTGTAAGATTTGTTGAAATTTTGTAAAACTGATCAAAATTGGAAAAGAAAAATATATTATATCATTAATATTTTCCTTTTCCTCATCCTTTCTGTTCCCACCCCCCTAAGACCATGCACCTTTTCCATGTCCTCTTCTCTCTTCCTTGGTAAAAAGGGTTGTCCTTGAGAAGAAAATGAACGGGGTCGATGGATGGCAAAACATTGAACATTATCTAGTATGAAGAATGCATAGGGTGGCAACTGAGAGAGTAAAAGTCCCAAACAAGATAACATTTCCAAAATTAAAATTTTTGGTCAAAGATGAGAAAGAAATGCTAAATTATGATCCTTTTTTGTCATTTGAGTATTTAGTTTCTTCTGTATTTAGGAAGAACGAAGTCTTGGCACAAAATTTAAAGTCCAGAATAGTATGAGTCAATTCAAAATAATAAACTACCTTCTGAAGCTTAGATGACCTTCCGGAAAGTTGAGAAGTAGATCTTTCAAGACTGGCTGATTCTCGTATTGAAGTCATTGTTTCCACATTCTTTAACATACACAATTCAAGATTACTGATCACATCTTTAAGAGCTTCAGAATCATCTCCCTTCAGTTCACATGGATCATTCAAAAAATGATATACAAGCAATTCCGACAGGTTCTCCATCGTATCAATTAGTGCTCTAACATATGTCTTCTGTGTTGATTCTCCTCTATGACCGTTGGTTAACTTAATAGAAGCATTGTCTGTAGAAGGTGGTGAACATAATACATGTTCTATAGCACGGAATGGCACATGAGACTGACAGCCATCAGAGTCATTAATCACATTCATCCCAATGTCATCAACAGAAACAACTGGTGCACAGCTACTTTTAGTTGCCCATTTACCATGTTCACAGCTTTGTTGCTCATTGTGAGGCAGTTTACTGTAAGAATTATCAAATGATTTGTTACACAGGGAATCATCAGAAATTTTAACTTCAAGGAAAAACCCAGGACTTGTGAAATCAGATCCAGAGTTCACAATGTTATCAATTCCTTCTCCATGTAACACATTATCAACCGAAGGCCTTTTCATAGAAGAAGCTAAATGATTTTCCAAACTCCAATCATGTTGGATTGACTTCTCACTTTTTTTTTTAGGTGAAGTTTTTACATCATCATTAGAACTGACAGCTGAAGTTTGATAACATTTATGATTTGAAGCACACAATTCCAAATTTTTCACGTTATGTGGAGTGTTAGCCTCAGAAACTTCAAGCTGAGAAAAATTAGAAACAGGAGCCCCTTTCCAGCAAGGTGAATCCACAGCAGGATTGTAATGATCTAGACACTCACTATAATTCATTACAGGATTAATGGCTTCATTTTTGTCCACTAAAGTTAAGCAATCTAGACTTGTATGAGGAACTTGGATAGTACATTTTCTTCCATCAAAATGATCCAACACATCCACAGAATCATTTTGATTGCCTGATAACTCTTCATTTTTCGCTGATGAAAATTCTGCAATAACCTGATTAGTTTTTCCCAAGTGGAAGCTAACTTGGCTGGCATCAAAACGAACACTGCCCTTGGAAGTTATGAATGGATGAGGCTCCACCACAACAGAGGGATTATTGCAAAAGAAATCATTAATGCCTCCATCACTTTGAGCATTCACACTTATAAAAGAACCTGTATCTTGTGCTGGTGGCTTAATAACAACAGAAGGGGAAGAATTCATGACCATTGCAGTATCACTTGAACTAGCACTATACCCTCTCAAGCATTTCTCATATGAAGCGCTTTGTGGCATTTGATGGTTCCAGGAACTGACAGCTTTTAGGGATGGTACCTGAGGACTGGTTTCTGGAGCTCGCAAAGTAGATGCCAATCTCGAAGGTGTTGGATAATCAGCAGGCACAAACTTGCTATTTTCACCAATAAAGGATATACAATCCAACTGTCCTATTCCTACAGACTCAGTTTGTTTTTGCTTATCAGCTGTATCAGTGCTATGGGGGACTTCATATTTGCTAGTGCTATCAGATGGATACAATCCTGCAAGTAGTTACAAAAAAAAAGCCCAGGAAAGGTGACTCTCCTGAATTTAAAAGAATGAAAAATAAATAATTAAATAAACTAAGTTGAAGCAACATTAGAGTAGCCAACACCAACTATCCAAAGACACAGATAAAGGTAAAGAAGTTCATAAATGATGATTGAAATATGATTTCTTCATCTTCTCCTTCTAAGAATTTTTCAATCAAAATAATAGACGAAAAGAAGTTTTACATAATGCGTTGCCTATAAGATGCATCTCTGATAACCTGATGGCAGGGCTGCTTAGAGACTTCAGAGCACATGATTTCAAAGAATAAAAAAGGAAGTGTGATCAAACAGCAGTAAAACAATATGAAACCACATATCTCTGCTGCTTTTTATTTTATGTTTAATGCCAAGCAATCAAAATTCAGTTAACTCAGTAAGATGCTTATGACATTCTCCAATTACCTTAAGTAGCAACAAAAACTTAAGCATATTGGCACTGGCAGCATCCATTTCCAAAATGTAAAATTCTCCCATCTTATTAGAAGGGTGCAAAATTCCCCCAACAAAATCTTAAGCTGAAAATATTTAATTTTAAAGATTATGGAAAAACTTATTATATTTTGCGCACTTCCAACTCATATTTCCTCATTGGGCTTGAAGGAAGCAAATAAGCACACGACACATCACCTAGAGATGAACATATGGAAAATCAATATAGAAAAAGACTCTCAAACAGCATCCGCCATAATGTAAGGAAGCCAGTGCAATGAGTATTCTAGCGCCAGAGGCCTAGAGAGATCAATTAAAGTAATTAATCAGAAACCATGAATGTGAGAAAGATTTTTGTTTTAAACAAGTGTAAAAGATTAAAAGATGTCACCAGTTACAAACCAAATCATATAGACACAAGATCTAGCAAAAGAAAAACAAGAACGTAATATATAATTCAGGAAAAAGCATTGAAGTTCGTAAGAACACTACAGAAACTTCTAATTTGCGCTTATGATGACACTAATAATAATGCAAAGATACCTCTATTCGTGTAGCTATCCTTTAAACAGAAACTCCCATCAAGCTGCAACTGTTCACGCTGCTGCCAATCCATTAGACCATCCCACGTGCCACTCCAATAACCGGACAAATTTTGAGTATGATCTTCATGGGAGGAACCAAGGGACGAAGCAACACAAGAAGTAGACAATAAATCATAACCAGAATGGTGGGGGGCTCCTCCCAAGGGAAAATCATTGCCAGTTGCAGGGGAAACAAAAGAGGGATAGTAAGGTTTGGCTTCAAGGACGGTAGCTGAATTTTGAGCATAAAAAACAGAATCAGTTGAAGTTGAGACATGAGGGTTTGAAGGAGGTAAGTGGGAAGTGGATGAAGAATAGCTATTATATGGAATTGAATCAAATTCTGGGTTTTGAATGGAAAAGTAATCAGGTCTGGATGTGGGAGGCTCAGAGCTAACCCAACTGTGCAAAGAGTGATAAGGAGTTGGTTCGGTCAAGTCAACAAGTGGTTTTGATACAGACCGATCAACAGTAAAAGGAGGAGCTAAAGCTGACAAATTTGAAGATCCTCCATGTCCATATGATGACCCTTGACCAATCATCATCTCATCAACTGAGCAAAACCCACAAACATTCTTCTCAGATTAAAATCGTTTCAGCATAAAAAAGATCATATGAAGTATCACTGGAAGATATAATTGATCAAGAACCAAAATAGTGGCCATAAAGCTAATTAAATAAATAAGAATCAATATACACAATAAAAGTGGAGGAATCGGAGGATAGTGAAAAAGGAAAATAACACAGAGAAGGGTCCTTACCCAAACAAGATTTGCCACAGACCACTGCCGTATACTAACGCTGCTTTTGGACGAGGGATAAAGAAGGAGGTTTAACCCCTCTGTTTGTTAACTTTAAAATATGCATCCCTAACTTAATAATTAACCTCATTTTAACCTATTTTTAATAATTAACCTCATTTTTAATATATTTCTGTTAACGCAAACAGAAGTTGATGTGGTCACAAAAGCTTAGTCACAACATACGCGAAGCAAACGGCAGAGATATTTTAAATACACAGGACGGAGTTTTTTTAATTGCTGAGTGTTAACAGCAGGGACAGTTGCTATTTTCTCCGGTGTTTTAGTATATTACATAACTTAATTCTTAACCTTCTAAAAATATATTTATTAGTCCCTATGATTTGATGAAATAAACTCGTTCATCCTTCTATAAGGATTTTTTGACGGTCAACCATAAAAAAGAGAGGTCCATTTGAAAAAAAAAAAGAAAAAGTCAAAAGCACCCCTCCATTATAGTTAGAAGAACATTTATATAAATTAATTAAAAAAATATAAACAAAACTTAAATTTTGCAACCTTTATCTAGGGAGATAAAAAATCACCACTCATTACCATTATCTTATTCTTTTCAATTTTCATTTCACCAGGCACTAGATTTTGCATTCCTTCATATCATGAAGTTTATTTCATAAGAATCCTAGTAATATCATCATTTCTTCCATTAATAAACAAATCACCCCCTATTGATTGCATTTAAGTATAGATTGTTTTGGGTATAAGAGGATTCTGAGTCTAATAATCCTTTTGTTCCTATTGCCACATTGCTGTTTCTCAATTCATTGTCATCTCAAGTCACCAAAGCCATTTAACTGAGCAAAACCATTTTCCTTTATGCTATATTTATATCTTCACTTCTCATTTGTTATCACTCCTCAGCACCACTTGGACCTAACACACTACTGCTACCTCCACCATCCAACACCAACAAACACCACCCATAACCATGGACACTACCATTATACACCGCCGCCATCATCAACAAGCTTTCTATGACAATTTTATTTATATCAATGAAGTTTGCATTCAACAAACATGGTAGATATATATTCAAAGTAACAACATGAAAATGTCAACAAGAAAATAAAGAAAAATTGAGAAAAAAAAAAGAATAATTGCAAAGATAAAGATTTAGCTACCTGTAAATTCATTGTCACTAAAATTCAAAGTAATAACATGCCCATTGTAAATGAAAAAAAGACCTATTAAAGAACAAAAGCAAATGGGGCTTTAGATAATCTACTATAAATATGAAATTCAAGTGTGGAATTGAGTAAAAACTCATAAACTTTTAACTGCAATTTCTTTTCCATTAGGCAATACCCTTTTATGCACATACCTAAACCCTCTTTGGCCTAAGAGATTAGCATGAGAGAAATTCCTAGTTGTTGCTGCTAGTTTTGTATAACTAAAGCTATGTTGGGTGAATTCAAGAGCCACAAAAGTGTACGGAGGAGGCAGTGGTGGTCCATATTGTCCAGAGAAATTATAGCTCATATCATTACTATTGATTTCACCAAGTGGTAGAAGATGTGAACCTAGCCGTGGTGGTAGTGGTGGCGGTGGCCATCTATAACCACCAGGAGGTGGAGGTAGATTGGTACTCTTTTGGCTATTAGTAGGTTGCCTTTTATTATGGATAGGAGTTGATGAAGAAGAAGCGTCTAATTTCCTTGCAGGGCAGGCAGAGGAAGGGAATAAGCAGAGGCTGAAAAGGGGAGTAATGTGTAAGGACTTATATTTTCATGTATTAAATTAAGAAATTTAATTTCGAGAGATGTAGTGTTAATAATTACTTTATTTTATATTATTATACTAAATTGTGAAATTTTATTTTTAGTGAGGTTAAATTTAATTTTAGGGTTGTGTATTATTATTATTATTATTATTATTATTATTATTATTATTATTATTTATGAATAGCGTTAATTTAGTGTATTTAATATATTTTAATATTTTGGGTGAATTTAATTAGAAAAGTAAATATTTAAATTAAAAATATTATGTTATATATATATATATATATATATAATTTTTATAACTATTTTGTCTTTTGCTTTAAAAAAAAAAGACCAAAGTTAAAATTTTGGAGTTGTACATTCACCTTTTTTATCATTTATTTTCTTCCTCATTCTACATCTTCTTCTTCTTCTTGCTGCACCACACCACCACGCACCATGCCACCACCCTAACATCACCGGACCACCACCTTAGCATCACAAGCAGCAGCAGCAACAACAACAACACAGGTAGTAACGGCAGCAAGGAAGACTGCACTATGTGAACAGTGTAGTTCAGTCGCTAGTGAGAAAATCGATCGAGTTTGAGCTCGTTTCGAAGCTCAAACTACGAGCTTCGATAATTTATAGTTAGTTTCTAGTAAATCGACCGGTAAGGACTCTGAAAACTTGATTTTCTATTTATGTTAATATGTTTAATTTGATTTTTCTTAATGAAAATAATTTTATTTGAAGTTGTGGCATTTAGATTAGTTGTTATTTGAGCTAAAATCTACTCAAATATTATATTTATTTATTTTTTGAAATGATTTCATTTTTTTAAATTATTCAAATAAAGTACATATTTTCGGGTTCGGTTACTATTCACACATTCTTAGGTCTGAAAATTTTCTTATTTTTTATATTATTTAGAGCAAGTTTCATTAAGGAAGTTTATTGAAATTGTGTACCAAAATTTTTATTACAAATTTTTGAATATTTATGTCAAAATTGAATTTTTGGGAAAATTAGTATAAATTGATAAATTTTATGTTTCAATTGAAATTATGGTGAATTATGATGTTTTGGATAATTTTTGAGTAATAAATACTATTAAAATAAGTTTTATAAATTTATTCCTATTTTTAGCTAATTATGAGTAATTATCGAAATAATATTTGAATAAAATAGTATTTATGATTTTTATGTGAATTTTATTAATTATTTTGCAAATAAATGTCTTTTATGTTTTATTTGTGTAACTAAATTAATTTTGGTACTTAAATGAAATTTTATTGATTTATATTGTGATTTGTGAAATTGGTTCTCGATTGGGCATTCAATGTAGTTTGGGGGCTCAACCCGAGATTAGGAATTGTTATGGTTATTTGAAGTATTTTTTTGTGCAGCGTTCACTCTATTTTTGTAGAGAGATATCCATTTTACAAAGAAAATTCTGTCAAATATTCAGTAAATTTCTCGTAAAATGTGACATTAGATCTATTTTAGTAGAGTCGTATTTTTTTTAATCAAGTCTTTCCTTAAAAATATAGAATTTGTAGGAATTCCATTTTTATTTATTTCTTTTCTTTATGCGCACCTCCAGCCAAGCTAACTAGTCGGGGTTGAGCGCAACTGTGTAGAGGAGCGTATTTAACATATAAGTTAATAATTGAACTATGTACAGGAAAATATATATATAGCTATATTAGCATGTTTATATTAAGCTTTCACATGATTAGTAAATTTTATTTTATTGTAATATTCCTTGTTTATTTTTAATTATTTATTTGTTTATTTATTTTAAAATAAACTACAGTAGAATGAGTTACCTGATGGGTTTTATTAGGACTATGTGCACACCGATAGAATTGAGAGTGAGTGGTGAATGTATGTGGCTTAGTGATACTTTGCTCTTGGGCATGATTTATATATATTATTGGGGCTGGTAGCTTAGGTATGTTTTGCTCTCGGGAACCGCCAGTAAATATCGGTTTAAGTGAATTAACTGTGGCTGGTAGCTCGGTTGATGCTTTGCTCTCGGGAACCGGCAATCTTTGGATTGTAAGAGAGCCGTAAGGCTATTAGATTTGTGGAGTAGGATTCTACCTAGTTTTCTTATAAAAATGATTTAAGAAAGCTTATTTGTATTTTATAAAGTATTTTATGATTTTAAAATACTTTATTTCAGTAAAAGATGATTCCAATAAAAATTAAATAGTTTAAATTTTAAATTTCTTATTTTCATAAATATATTTTAAAGGATACTTTTGTATTATATACATTTTTTATTAACTTAATCAATGAGGTTTGACTCCCCTCAACTATATTTTTTAGGATCTCGGAAGTCACTTATCTGTCAGCCTACCTTACGTCGGCTTTCTTCTTCTTCGGCTATTTTATGTAGGTTTATTTGATATATATATTATTATCATGTATGTATTTTAAATCTAGAACACCGCAGTAGTAGTGGAATGGTTAATTATTATGTTGTATTTTTGGATTGTCGTATGTATAAATAAATTGTACTAAAGATTATTATTATATATATTATCTAAGTTTGTGTTGGATTTTAATTCATTTGTGCTTTTTATCTTTATTTAAATTATGTGATTTTATTATTGTCTTTATTTTATTGAAATTTTCGTTAAGGCTTACTATGAGTTTCGGTTACTTTATGTATTCTCATTCCATAATTGCCGGTCACATGCCCCTTTTGGGTTCAGGTCGTGACATACAACTTTAAAAACCATCCATGTGAGTTTTGAAGTCGTCACACAACCACTACCAATATATATATATATATATATATATATAATTGCCGGTCACATGCCCCTTTTGGGTTCAGGTCGTGACATATAACTTTAGAAACCATCCATGTGAGTTTTGAAGTCGTCACACAACCACTACCAATATATATATCCTAAATTGCTTATCACATCACCTTAATTTTAATTTTAATAATGCATTTACTACACTTGACCATTAGTCATTTTTATTAAAGATGACATTGATAATTGACATGTGGGATAATTGAATTGGAGTATGCATTGAAAATATATAAAAGGTTAAAAATAAACAATAATGGCGAACATGACTAATATAATAAATAAGACAAGTAAATAGCATGCATCCCAAATAAGGCAAGTAGACAATTAAATAAGTAGCACACAAAGCTTGCAAGAGACAATAAATCAAAACAAATAAAAGAAAAGAAAAGAAAACAAAGAAAGAACTTAAAAATTACAGCCCTTGAAATCATATATTCTAATAAATGTATCTAAATAAATGAAAATGATAAAATGAGGATAAGGATTAAGGATTACAATGCTTTGAAATTTCCTATTCTATTAAATATATCAAAGTTAAAAAAAATAAAAGAAAATCCTATCATAGTGATTCATGCAAAACAAATGTTAGTTCACATACGCATGCAAGCACACAATTCATTCATTCATGTAGGGCTGACATCATAACACGACATGGAGTTAAACGGGTTTGAGTTTAGTATAAATAGGTTAGGTTATAAACAGGTCAACCCGTTAAAACATGAATAAAATTAAGTCTAAACGAGTTGAACCTGCCTAATTACATATTGTATTAATAATATATAGTCTTGATATTATTACATATAATAGAATTATATATCTTTAGTGTAAGATAGTGTTATTTTTACATATAATAGAATTATATATTTTTAATATAAAATAGTATTGTCAATTGTGTTGATAGAAATCCATATATAGTTTTGGTGTATTATTATTTATAAACATTTATGATATTGCTAGCAATGCCAATTGAATTGTATATCTAATGACAAAATTATATATCTTTAAACTTTAGTATAAACTAATATTGTCAATTGTATATTATGTTAATAACTTATAGTCTTGACATATATATAGTCTTGATATTATTACATATAATATATTTTGTTTCATCAATCACTACTAGAAAAATTAGTTTTAGTAAGAGGAAATTTTCGTCATTAACAGTGCATTTTCCATCGCTAAAAACTTTTTAGTGACAATAAAATTATCATCATGAACCATCATTATAGGCTCCAAGGTTAAAAGTAAATCATGACAAGAACAAGAATCCTATTGTTAAAACAAATAATGATGGGATGGTATCCCATCGCTATAAACTCTCAATAAAAGCGTAATTTCCCGTTATTGAATTTTTTTATCATTATAAGTCTTCAATAACAAGAGCTATTCCCATCATTAAAAGTTATTTCTCTTATTGTTAAAAAACTAGAATAACGACGTCATTTGTCATCATTAAAAGAAATTTCTTCTGTCATTAAAAATATTATAATAACAATGATTCCTTCTTCACTATTAAGTAAATTATATTGTCGTAATATATAATAATAGTGACAATAATTTCATCCATTATTTAATATTTAACAATAATATAAAAAATTGATTTATAAATACTAAAAAATCAAATAATAAAATTAAAATTTATCACACCAATAATTGAGAACCATGCTAAATATATTAATTGAAAGACAATAACAATATTAATTGTTAAAGTATTAAATATAAGGAAATCCAAAAACTTATTCATAATCTAACTATATATCAACATTTTCAAGAAGTTTTCCTAAAAAACCAATCACAACTTAACACTAGTTGTTGAATGGCTTGTGCATAGTTAAAATTAATTGTATCTCTAGCCACCTACAAAACAATAAAAAGCTAATATATCAATAATACTAGAGAATATAAATATATTAATATTAATAAAATTACCTATGTATTATGAATAAAAAGTTGCTTGCAAAACAAAATTTCATTCTTATCTTAATAGTAATAAAATTTCATATAGTAATGAAATATGAAAACAGAACTAGAGAGAAAAAGGATAGCCAAAATAATAGTCATTCTTATCTTAAATGAAGATTGCTTACAAAACAAACTAAAAAGATATACATAACTAAAGTTATAAGTATCCTATTAATGTGGAGGAATGGAAAAAGAAATGAATTAGCTTCAAGAAAAAGGACTTTTATTTATATATGAAACTTAATGTGTGAATTTGCATTAATAGAAAATAGAACAAATTGATGGCAATATCTCAAAATGTAACATGCTAGACCTGAGAGCGAATAACTTATTCCATATAATACCAAATGGCCTAATTCTTTTTCCTACTAAACTAGGCATATAGAGCTAAAATATAACTCAAAACTAGCAAAAAATGCACTACACAATAAATGCTGAAGTTTTGGATTTAGACATATGTTATGCACAAAAATAGTTTGAGCAGATCACTTTCAGTTTTAAATTTTTCTAGTTATACAAGTCCAATTGCAAAAGCATTTTACAAGAACTTAGTACACATGTAATGGCATAAAACTTATGTTTAACATTTTGCATGAATCAGCTTCCATAGTGTTCTAACAAAGTGCACAACGTTGAACTACCTGCAAGACTCATAACGTTTAACATCAATTACAGTTCAAAGCATGTCAAAGCCTGCTTGATTTGATCTTAGAGTTTTAATACTTTTCCCAATTTAGTTCTCTGTTTGGGCTTTGAATTCCTTGAACTTTTTAAAGGATTCACTTTTGTGTTTTATAAGAAACAAGTGCCCATACCTTGATAGATCATTTATAAAGGTTATAAAATAGTAGAAACCACCTCTAGCCATTTTAGTAAATGGTCCACATACATCACTATTTATGATCTCCAATATATCCTTAGCTCTTGCCATTTGTCCAATAAATGGTGATATAGTCATCTTGCTTTGAAGATAAGTCTCACAAGTTGGATTGGACGCAGATTCAAGATTACTCAAGATTCCTATCATTTCCACCTTATTGATCCTATCCTCCGCAATGTGACATAATCTAAAGTGCCATAGATATTTAAAGCTAAAGGTATTTTTAATTAGCATTGTATTTGCATCGCTCATATTAATTTGAGGCTTAATGTTATTGGATATATTATCAACATAATATAAATCATGTATTAAATAACCCATGCCTACCATTTCACTTTTAAAGTAAAGGATACAAAAGTCTCTTCTAAAATGAAATTCATAACCCTTTCTAGTTAAACTAGAAATAGAGACAATGTTTTTATAAGCATTAGGTATATACAATACATCATCCAATAATAAAATATGGTTATATAAATCAATATAAGTGGATCCTATAGCCTTAGCCACAACACTTGCTCCATTTATAAGATTTAAGGTCACTTTATTAGGCCTAAACCTTCTCTCATTTTCTAGATCATACAAAGATGAACAAATGTGAGAACTAGCACTAGTATTTAATACCGATGCATTTGATGAGCTCTTAGAATATTTAAACGCTAATAGATTAGAGAAATTCTAACCTTCTCTTTGCTTGCCCTTTCCTTTTATCTTAAGAGACTCAAAGAATTTAAGACAATTACTCTTCCAATGTCCTTAACCTTGGCAATGGAAACACTTTCCTTTGCCTTGCTCTTCCCTCACAATGGCCTTGCCCTTATTCATGGCTACGCTACTCATGGGCTTGACAACACTTTGCTTGCCTTTCTTCTTCTTATTTCCTTTCTTTTACTCCTTTAGAATAAGAAATAAGTGCAACCTCCTTTCCTTTGTTCCCTTGGATAGCCGTTTGGGCTGTCACAAGCATGTTTAAAAGCTTTATAAGTGTACACTCTATTTTATTCATATGGAAGTTGGCAATGGTTTGTCGAAATGATTTAGGAAGGGATTGAAGGATCAAATCCACTTGGAGGTAGAAGTCCATTATAAAGTCTATACTCTCTAGCTCCTGCATAGCTCTAATAATAGAGTTTACATGGACTCCTACATCCTCACCATCCTTTAATTTAGCATAAAAAAGCCACTTAGATATCTCATCTTGAATAGTCCTACTATGTTCACTATACAACTCTTATAGGTGAAGTAGGATTTCCTTTACACTTGTGTACTTCTTATGTTGCTAATGGAATTCGGTATTCATGGAAGCCACATGATACATCATGCTTGCAAATCATCATCCTTCTATTTTTGTAGAGTATCATGCTCCTCTTGTGAAGCATTTTCAAGAAGGGAATCGAGTGGGCATTGTTCCAATACATATAGTATTTTTTTGGAAGTTAAAATAAGTTTTAGGTTCATTAGCCAATTAATGAAATTAGGGCCTATAAACCTATGTTGGTTAAGTATAATTGAAAGTGGGTTTGATGGTCTCATATTATCAAATTTCTGCAAAGGTAACAACATTAATTAGTTATATGACATTGTTATTATTACCACTAGATTTGGTCTTTAATCGTAATAGCCTCCTTCTAACTTGGCGAATCCTACACTCCCAAAGTAGGAAACAGAAATCCCTTATTGGATGGATATCTAGTGGATGATGGAGTTCTTAATAGGATACTAATATCCCTCAGGTACATATTGCCATTCTTGGAATATTTGTTCTTATTAAGTGGATAACTCTTATCCATCATATCTTATGTAAGGTTCCATTAATCTGGCTCCTAATGTTATGGGCCTTAAGTACATATTGTCATTCTTGGCCTTTAGCATTACTTAAGTCCATACCATTGGATCAGTGAAATGTATAGATTTGAACACTACAAACCTCAGGTACTCATATTTGCCATTCTTGGCCTATAGTGTATCCATACACCCATAACATCTCATGCTTAACAATAATGCTACATGAATCTCTTAGGCTGTATGTACATCCATATATTCCATAGCCGATGCACACAATCCTAAAACCATGTAAGTTATTACTCTATTGGAGAGCCTAGACCTAAATTTAGTATGGAAGATTTTTGGGTCTTTAATTAAGGTCTCACTTTGCACGTTAGCCAATTATATATATATATCATATACATATATTGCATGACATCTTTACATATATCTACATATCACATATGCATATTGCATGTTATAACATATATATCACATATATACATAGAAGATGCATGATGGATGCATAAATAAGGAGTGATAATGGGCCTTTCCTAAGCCTATTCTAACTCTTAGAATAAATTACAAAGTGGCTTAGCCCAAGAAAATATCATTAAGGCATAAAATTCTTTGTCACCATCTCCATGGGTCTCTAATTTGAACACTTCAAGCTCTATGTCATAACTCTTATGATTTACATTCAATCCTTGGCATACCAAGGCAAATATTATATTCTAATTCTATGTAATTAACATTTAATTACATACCAAATAATAAAATTAATTATTATTACAAACTTTGGGATGTAATCTAAGTCCATAATCATTCCTTGCATGTATCACAAGCAAAAATCAATTAAAATGCAACTCTTGCATATTAGAATTAATTTGCAAAGCATGTAAACATAAAAGAATGATATTAATTAGAATTGACCCTCATGAGCTCCTTATAATCGTGAGGAGCGCTCGTGAGTGTCTTGGCCAAAAATGACAATAAGCCATTTATAGGCTGCTCATAACCCCGAGGTAGCTCCTCATAATCGTGAGCACCCTTAAATTGATTTTAAGCCATTGTTTGCACATTTTAAGCCACAAAACTTGTAAATAATATCAAGTATAATCATAACACTTGCAATTATCAATCAATTTAGCATGTGTAAAGTGCAAAAAGGGGCTCTGATACCACTTGAAAGGAATCAATTATGCAACTTACAAGTGTGGTAAGCACAAGCCTAAGTAGGGTGAAATTTCAAAAATTTCACTTCATGACGTGAAGAATTCCATTCCTAAGGATCCATTTTGCATTTTACACATAGCTAAATAACAAGAAATATAAATGAACATCAACCTAGGAAACTTTAAGTTTAAGAAAACTTACTAACTTCTAAGTTGGATGTAAACCACAATAGTTAATCTATGAGCTTTGGATGCTTTAGATTTAACTCTTAAATCAAATGCTCTAGCCTTTTAAGTGTTAGGCCTCTAGCTTAAAACACTAAAGCATTACCATACATTAAATTTTGATTGTCCCCTAAAATGTCAAATGATGAAAATAATTTCCCAAATATAACTAGTGTCTATTCATTCATACCACCTCTAAAGCATGCTAAAGTCTGAAAAACCTTGAACTGAACCTTTAAAGTGCAAAATCAGTCATCAAGTCACTAAGTTGTACTTTAATTTTGTGAATTATGAATTATCAGAATGATAAGTCACTCACTTTGAGCAAACATTTCTCAAAACATATAACTCATCAAACTAGAATCCAACTTTATGACAAATAGAAGTCGATTGTAATAAAATGGACATTGAAAATGCATTTAAAAGGTCGAAAAACCTTTAAAAAACTATGCAAACTTAAAAAAGGACCTGAAAAAGCCCGTGTAATGCATATAAAAGCGCATGAGCATATAACTAGGCATATGACCACATTATCAAGTGCATGACCACATGCTAGGCTATGTGGACATATGGTCCTACAGGCATTCATGCACTATCATGAGTATTTGGGCACTCTTGCACACAGACGCAAGTGTGCACACATGTATTTGCATGTACATATGCACTCTAGACACAGACATGCAAAACCCTATTTTTCTCTATAAAGATTAGTCTCCACCTCCCATTTTAAGGAGGGGGGGGGGCTATACACACATACAAAAGTGCTATTGAATTAAATACTTAGGACTTTTAATTCACACACTTCTAGCTCATTTTACACACTTTTCCTAGGATTTTTAGACCGACTTGAACCAAACCCACCCACTTCTTTGTCAAAGCACACTTCAAAGGTATACGAATTTACATTCTACACGTCATTTTTAACCTCTCAATAAGGATAACTTGAAAATCTCATGAAGCTAAAGTTTTAAAAACCCAAAAACATGCTCAGTTGAATTTAAGGACCATATAATCATTTTACAAGTTTATTTTATTGTCTTGCATTTTATTTTATTACTGCTAGTAATTGAGAAATTTTTGTGATTATGTGGTGAGACTAGTAATTTACATGTTGATTGAATAATTTTCCGCATTGTCTAATTTTATTAAACTATCATTTTGCATTTTCTAGCTTCAAAAATGTGAAAAGTACAAAAAAATAATTTTTACACTAAATTTGCATTTTCTTCATAATTTCCTATCATATTATGCATTTTCATTATTTTTGTTATAACTTTATTATAAAAATCACATTTTTGTAATAAAGTTCACATTTTTGCATCAAATATGCATTTTTCATTATTTCTACATCATTTTCATTACAAAAATTGCATTTTTATAATAAAACGAATCCTACATCTCATGCATAAAATTATCATCTTTTACATCAAGCTTGCATCTTTATCCTCGAAATATACAAAATTCATCATTCTTACATCATTTCTACATCTTTGCATCCTAAGCATATTTCCTTGATAAAAATCATATTTTTATATTAAAATTAGCATCTTCATATCATTTTCTATAGTTTTATGTGAAAAATCATCATTTTTCACATAAAGTACATATCTTGCATCCAGTAAATATCAATATCATCATTTTGCATAGTTCTCACACTTCCAATATGGAAATCATATCTTTAACATAAATTCTGCATTTTCAATATAAAAATTATACATTTGCATCAAATTGCATATTTGCATTAGAATTGCACTTTTCCATCTCCCAAATATGAAAATAAGTATTTTCCCCATTTTTGCATCAAAATGCATTTATAATGTGAAAGTTCACATTCTTGAGCTAGAGCTTCCATTTCGAGGTCTAATGATGCAATCATGCATCTTTCGTTATTTCTCTACTATTTAGAAATATTTCATAATACTTCATGCAAGTACATATTAGTTGCAATTGTATGCATTTATCTATTTATTCTTTAATCAAATATCTTATACCTATTTGCTATTTTAGTGGATGAATGGATGGAATCGCACATAATTGTGCTAACATTTATTTTGCATGTATATTACTAGATTAGGACTAGACTTTTATTCATACTTTCTTGTCTCTTTTCAAATGTTTTCACTGGGAAAGCTCTGTAAATAATTGTAATTAATATTCTTTACTTTTTGTCATTATTTACTACGTCATATGAATGTGTATATATCAAACTATTATCACCGAAACTAAGTTGTTGCAATAGCCATATATTGAGTATTGTATAATGAGAAAGAAGAAAAAAGTATATACGATCTCCCGAACCTACTAGGGACAATACTTATTGAGTGACCCGAAGTCATCCCTTGCATCTTTTCCTAATTTTCTAAAAACCAGGTGGTGACTCCACAAACACAAAATTTCTTGCATCCCCATAAGACTAATCCTTTATCCCTATCCTATAAATGGAATGGATGTCCCATTTGATAAAGTTGCTAAATGTCCCATAAATTTTCCTAACCAAAAAAGGGAAAATTTCAGGTCGCTCACAGTGGCGACTCCACTGGGGATCCTAATTAGAGAGATTAATTAGAAAGTGGCTATTTCTCATTACATAATATTGAATTATATGGAGCCTTTCACCATTGCATTTGCATTACACATCACATGTACACTACTAGTCCTTATCAACCGACGATGATAGAAAGTTATCCACTATTATTCCACATAAGTCATAGGGTGATCGATTCAGATTTATCATCTTTAACCTTTATTTGTGGTTTTGTCGGACTCATATGACTAGAGTCTATGACCTAAGTCCTAAAAAGTGGTGATCCGAGTTATCAAAAGAATGCTAGACTCATTGATCAAAGTCTGTAACCCTAGTCATAGGGGGGCATTCTTGCTAAAGGCACCCTTAGCCTTTTATCCTCACTCAGTCCATGTAAATAAACCAATTGAAATTTCCACTAGGATCCTATTGAGCTTTGCATGCTAGCCCTAATGTTGTTTGTTTGACTTAACATTTACAAATGCCATGACATCTCTAGTTTTTATCACTGATTGACATCATTACATCCATTCTCATAGACTGCTCGCACTTAGATCCATATGATCCTTATTTACCTCACTCAACCTCGATGCATGAGGAATGATGAGAATCATACACCTTACTTTAAATAGCCTGTGAGAACTGGTGAATAGTGACATCTTTTGATGATAGAACCTATGAGACTGTCCATTTGTCCTTATCAAATTAAATGAATGGATTAGGAATTTGTCTAGATTGTAGACATTTATATTGAAATAATCAAATTGTAAACTTTTGAATAATACCTTGATACCCTTTGGTAAACATATTGAATATTGATATGGGGACATGAAATTAGACCCCTTTTATTAACTATAGCCCCCATAAATAAAGGTGTGTATGGACTATGTGGACACTATTTGTGACTCAATGATAAGTCCCTACATTGACATCATATGTTTACTTCAAGTGCATCTCTGTATTGTTCCCTAGCTTGCCTTTTAATTATAATCACATAAATCGAAGCAGCCTAGTTTGAATGTGAAACCATAGCCCCTTGTTGGCTATTGGGTCAAAACCCACCTAGGAAAGAGATTGAATAACCATATGGAGTGATAAGGTTAGAAGTGAGAGCTTAGTTGTGATTGGTTTGTTCCTTGTGCAGGAAATACTAATAAGTTTTCTTAAATTCTTTTTTATCATATGTACATGGCATGAATTTTGTAGTCATCCTGCATTTTTACATAAACACACCACACTTGTATTCTCATTCTATCATCTTACATAAACACATTATGCACACACGATAACTTTTTCTAGCTTAGCATTCATGACTCCTTCTTTTAGCTCAAATTATTTTTATTTACTAACCCTATCTCTTTTACTGTGTTTTCTTCTTATATACAAAGAGCGTTATCATTTGTAGCAAGGATTCATACATTAATAAATCTCTTGTAGCATTTGACATAACATGCATTCATGTTATCTTTGTTCCTTGTGCTAATCTTATCCTTTTGAATAAAATCATGCATCCATGCATACATATTATAACAATTATACTTATACATCCATTTCATGACATTTGCACTAACCTCATGATTTCTCCAGTCACAAACCTCTAAAGCAAGCCATGAGGGAGAGTCAGCAACGATTATAATTCAAAATGGCCAAACAATTTGGGATCAAAGCCTCAATGACCAACTCAAAGAGCATAAGAAGAAATCTGTAGCTGGTGGTGGCTTAACCAACATCCTCAAAGCTGAAATCAAGGCCATCCTTCAGACTAAAATAAAGAACTTCCTCAATCAAACTCTAGATTCTGAGGATGAGATAATCCCTTTAAGTGGAATTCCTAATAACAAGGGGGCATTCGAAACTCCTAGTCTTAAATTGAACAAAGGAAAAGAGGTCTTGAGCATGCTTGAAGATATTGAAAATGATTGTGAGTTTTACCAAGAAGAGCTTCCACAATCATCATTTGGGGCAGTAAGCATCGATGAGTTTGAATTGATAATCAAGATCTAAGAACTAGCTTATAGGATCACCCAGCTTGAGGTTCTAGTGAAGGAAAGCACTAATACCTTGACCAGAGGCTTTAATAAACTCTTCATGCTCATGAATGAGCTCTTGTAAGATCGCTCCAAGCAACCCTTCAGTTTTGAGCTGGATGAAGCTAAAAGTCCATGAATGGGTTGTCAAAACATAGTGGGATATGATCCATTACATCCATAATGCCTAGAACTGCCTACAGTTATCCTCTAATCAACCCATAGAAAATATGCAAAGTTCAACCAACCTCTCTCCAAGATATTCCAAAGACTTTCTTCAAAAGAACCTCTTGTGGCCTCGAGAACCAAAACTGCTACCAAACTCGCTACCCCCCTCAAATTGACTCAAACCTTTATTGTCACTTCCATAAGATGCTTGGCAATACCATTGATACCTGTAGAACCCTAAAAATGTAGTCCAAGACCTCATAGGTTCTAGAAAAATTAATGATCCTAAGAAAATATTAAATATCAAAACCAGCCTTTTGCCCAAATACCGAGACATTAGCATCACCAAAAATAAATCACTGCCTAACTATTCAATCACACCACAATCACTTTTAAAGCTAAACATTATCTCTTCTTGTTCATGTGAATCTCAAGTAGGTGATAGGACGCCTACCCTCTAGAATCTTGCATTTGATCATCATAAGAAGGGAGAGCAAAATGGAACCATGGGAATTTATCCTTTATGAAAGTCATTAATAAGTAATATTAAAGCAACTGGGATGAAGGAGATTAATAAACTCTATTTGGATGTAATAGCTAGATTAGAATAATGATCTCTTGCTTTTGTTATTTTGCTAGTGTTAATATTTATGTGGTTTATCAAACATCTTGATGGAATGCTAAGTTCTTCATTTGTCATTATCCTATAATTTATTGATTGTCTTTATTTACTCTTGCACTTCATTAAAACATTCAATTCTTATCACAACCTCAAAAAAAAAAAGAATGAATAAAAGATAAAAAGCCTAGCTAGGTGTGTGAAACTGCCTAGGCAAAAAGGGCAGGTGAGAAATAATAATATGAGGCATATGCTTGAATGAATACGTGATATAAGCCACTAGATTATGAGGAGTACAAACAAGCTATTGAGCTTGCATCCTTGGTTTCTCCCTGAGATGTGTCGATCCCCTTGGTATTAATATTGATCCTAGTTACTATGGCTGAGAGATACTGATTATTTGACTCTCCCCAAAGGGCATTGATTCGACATTGTAAAATAAAAGCCCTCTTACATTAGCTAAAAAAAGAGATCATTTGAAGCCTAACACTCAACTTTATCATATAACATGCTCATTTGTATGCATCTCACGATCATACCTTAGAAAGCGTGAGTAAAAGTTACTCCTTTCTGTATAACAATACTATCATCATTCCATGTATACACACATTGCACATCTATCGCCATTAAAAGTTTGGTCCTAGTGTCATCATTAAATGCATCCATATATAAGCTCAAAATAAGAAATAAGCTAATATTCATTATGTGACATAATTATCATGCATACATGTATTCATGTAGCACAATCATCATGCATATATTCATATAGCACAGTCATCAATCTAGTACAAACACACAGTTATCATTCAGAGGTACAATATACTACAAAGATACAAGAACAATTACACAACATAATTAGATGGTATAGTGTACAACACATGGGACAGAAGCCCAAGCATAACACCTAAAATCTATGATCTCGGGAAAATGGTACACCAGTAAGCAACCATAGCCAAAGGCTCACATCTAGCCTCATAAACAAACATATTAGCCATGGTTGTCATTAGAAGCAAAAGCTGAATCTACTCAAGCAGTCCTGCCATCCAGTCTAGGCACCTCATTATCTTGATCCATGGAAAAAGTGACTAACTCCAACTGCCTAACACGCTCACTCTAAGATGCTCGCTCCTTTTCCACTTTTGTCTAGCTAGAAGGTGCTCGACCTATATTACACATTATGCATTCATTCATATATGAAAGCATCTACATAAAACAAGTACAATTGACAATCAATAAAAAAAAAGTACACACTCTCTACTCACCGATAAACTCTATAAACTACTACCCTAAACTCCTTACAATAGTGTACCAAAACTCAACTGTATAAATGGGTACTTGTAAAGAAAAAGCAAATACTGCAAAGAGTGAAAGATGGTAAATAAAACAGAGAAAAAAGAAACCTAACACCAAGACAAAAACCCAACATGAGTGGTGTCCGGAGGCACAACATCCAATAAGGGATACCTAGGCCTAGGCAAAGGAAAATATGCGTCCGCTTTAAAAATCCTTAACCTGGATAGTTCCAGAGCTATCGTGTTCACTAAGTCTCCATGAACCTAGTTGCCAAAAGCTATACTACTAGCATGACCCATCATTTTAGTCCTCAAAGCATCTTCCCTATCAATATGAGAACCTTATCTCTTTTAGCGAGATCCCCTCCGCTACAAATAAAATCTTAAAAATTATATTCAATTCTTTTTACTAATAAAATTTTGTTATATATTTGTACATAAAAAGGAAAAATAAGACCAAAAAGTATACTAAATTAGAAGAAGATACTCTAGAAGCAAAATGACATTGAGAAGTCCCAGCTCTCGAACCTGAAGGCTAAGCAAGATCTACCTGAGGAGGTGGAGGTGATGGAACGAAGCCATTAGCCATAACATTAATCAGCTATGGGATTAAGACATTTATATAAGAAAAGGTCTCTCCCTCAAGAAAGCACTCAGAGGGATACCCTCTCTTAGCCACAAGAAGCTCAATCCTTATAATCTTTTAACCTTAAAACATATCACCAGGGGGCGCAATATGAACTCTCCTCACATAAGGTCCATCCCACCACTGATGAACTCACTTGGCTATATACCATACTATGTCAATAACGCCAACTAATAGCACTCTTTATTGAGTCAAATGCCCAGCCACTGACATTTTTAATGACTAACCCTTCCTCGCTATCCACTTATAGATATGGATCTGTGTGAAAGGAATAAGTAAGGACTACTAAAAAAATAAAGATAATAAGGATTAAAAGGAATCCATCACACCTGGTCAAAAATCAAGGCAATCATATACTCCCTAGCCTGCATTGGGCTCTCAATCAAATCAGAAGTCTTTTGAATCCATCGCTTATAGCATGGAAAACCACTCTCAGAGAAATGCTCAGTCAAAGGAAGAGGGAGGATCCCAAACTCATAAACCCAAATATATCGAAAAAGAAAGAGTCAAAACATTCAACATCAATAAAACAATCAGCAAAGCAAGTCATACTCACATCCAATATGAACAAGCAGTTGCATATCCTCAAACCACCTCTGCAGGCCACATCCAAGCCAAAATACATATGAGAATAGGTAGTCGTGCCCTAGTTATACTTCGATACATCATCCAAATTCTTTAACATAGGTGATAACTGTAAGGCACCAGTGTCTGAAGCATTCGAGAAGATAATGGCACTGAGAAAGTAGAACAAAGAGCATTGAGCCAACTACTATGAATTGGCATCTTCGGCATCATACTTGGACCTAACATCGGAAGCAAACTCCATATAACAAATGAGAGTAGAAATAACCTTCTTCACAAGTGCAACAACATCGAGCAATCTCATGGTGAAATTATCCCTCACCAATGTAGAACTACATGCCTTATCGTTAAAAGGGATAGCTGCTTCAAAGAAACTCAACCCAGTAATGGCAGTAAAATCCAAAGGACTGATAGTCATTTCTTTGAAAGGCAATTGGAAAGTATGCATAGTGTCCATTTATCATTTGATAAGAGAAGACATTGCAGCTTGACTTAATGCATAAGGACTATAATAGAGGGCAAATGATACCATCAAAGCCTTGACCAGCCACTAAATGTTTCACATATAAAAGGAGACCTTTATAATACATATTGACCTTATTGAAACTATCGAGTAGCATAATGACAGACCTACAAGGCTATAACCAACAGGCTAGTCTTTTTTGTACATTTTTATCAATCACCATAATCTAAAATTTTCTTTTCTTCATCATTGTAGGAATAAAACAAATTCAATAGCAAGATAGTGCATAGCGGCAAAAGACAGTGAGAGCTACACAAATGGCTAAAGCTAAAAATATAGAAAATAAAGAGCTAAATGAATAGACAACAAGAACCAAAGTAAATAGCAGAAAGCTAAAGTAGACAATAAAACATGCAACTAGAGCTAAAGGAAAATATGCAAAAAAATAAGAAAGAAAAAGCCAACAACACAAATTATAATAAGGAGTACCAATTTCATATGAATGAGTGGTCTAAGCATGAGTCTATAAGTTATGAACAATAGGAATCACACCACCCCAATAGAGCCCACGATGACTCTTAGACAAATAAGAAGGAGCTCTACTTCTAGCTTTTACAATAGTGCTAGAGGTCTTGGCAACTCCCACAATATCAATCCGAGAAGTACTTGTGATGGTCTCTATGGCCCCTAAAGTAGCATCTATAGTCTCTTAGTTGTCTCAATCAAACTCCTTCTCATCAAAATTGAAGGACATATCATCAATATTATCAGGAATTGCACCAAACATAGGGCCTGGAGGAGGATCCAAGGCTTTCAAAATATAGAAAAATGCAGTACAATAATAACTAAAAGAGGAAAACACTTCAGAGCAATCTATAGCAGGCCAGAGAAGAAGTTATGACCTCTCCCATAACTTGAGAATGGGCATTGATAAGCATGAGCATGCGTGTTGGTTGTGTGACCACGTGCACTCGATCAACCATGTGATCACACACCCCTTAGCACATGGTCATGCGCTCTTCCATCTTGGACACGCTACGGGACACTCACACACATACTTTGAGGCACTTGCACATTCACTTTAAGACCCTTACACATGTACTTTTAGGGCCCCACACTTGCATTTATGTAGAAAAACACATAAAAACATGTACAAAATATACAAACACAAGCATTTCATATTTTTAGGACACTGCATTTGACATAATTGTCTCAAAACATTACATCATCATTCAAGACAAGAAAGAAAAAAATTATAAAATGATGCATACATATCACACCTATAATTGTTGCATCATCGCATCATTGGAATTGCATTCGCAAAATGACAAATGATTACATCATTACTGCAATATCACCGCATAATAGGATTTTCATCTAACGCACACACAGGCATGTTGAACACATACTTCAAGGCATAAGAAACACATACATACTTTGAGATATGTACATGTATGCACTTTGAGACATATGTAAACACTTGAGAAATGTGCATGTACTTCAAAACACATGCACACACTTTGAAACATGTACACACACAATAGGTGCAAGATCTATAATAAGAGCCATAAACACTACAATGAGGGCTACAACAAGAATTAAAGACACTGTAACAAGCGCTAAACCTCTAAAAGGGAAGAGCAACTGCACTAATAAGCGAGGGCAAGGGGCATCAAATCTATAGAAGCAACGTAATAAAGGGGAAATTAAAATTTTCCCTGACTCAGAATCACAGTCTAAAGACATAACCAATACTAACTACAACTCTTTTATTTTGTTTTGTAGGATAATGCAATTGTGTAAGTTAAAGCAAATCCAAGCACATAAAAGTGAAAGCTGCTCATAAAGTAACACAACAAGGGTTACATAATATAGCAAGATCTACAACCATAAGAATATAGCAAGGGCTTTAGTTTCAAAGCATATAATATGCAACAACGGCAACATCAACAGTCAATAGCAAGGAAGAATAGAAAACATTAAACCCAATGAATCAACAAGTGCCAGCATCGTAACCACGTTTGCACGAAGAGTGCTCTATTCCTTCTTTCTTTAATACATGCATATGCATTCACATTCATACATAAATAATAAAATAAAAATGACAAAAATAATAACAATGACATATTTATTATATACAATAATAGCTCTATCCTTACATCTTTGTAAACTTTATCTGTGCCATGAATTGCATATATTAAAGTCGGGTAAGCTAATTTCAATTGTTATAATCTTCCTTGAATGCTCATTGCATGATTTCTCAAGCACGATTGACAACTATAAGTTAGGACTTTCTAAACTTTAATCAACTTAATGCTTGCTTACAACTTGGATGGATGAAGAACTTGCAAGAAAAAACTTATAAAGGACATTAATGAACAAAATAAATTACAATTATCAAGACATATTTCAAGTAAGCTTGCAATTTTTAAACCATACTCACCTACTCCAATGCTAAAAAATGAGTAAGAGTATCAAAAAAGACCTTATTGTGGTATTCACCCTGAATAATATAGGAAAGGTAGGGAATACTAAAAGGGGAGAATAAAAGAAATGCAGGAAAAGCAAAGCACAATAAAAAAGAGAGCTTTGCCTACTCCAATGCTCTAGAAGTGGAGTATGAGTATCCTAAAAGACCTTTTAGTGGTATTCGTGTTGAGTAATATAGGAAAGGTAGGGGATACTAAAGAAAGGAAATCCCTGCATACAAAAATAAATGATGGGTCGACCATCACTTCCTTGCTTAAAAGCCTTTTGATAATTAAAATTTATTTTATTCATTTGCATTCTTTATAAGTTCATCTTGCTACATTCTTCAAAAATTTACTTGGGAAACTTGCTCTCCACTTGGTAATTAATACAAATGGTCTTAATATGGATCATGTTTTCAAATTGATAATATCAATATTAACTTAAGATTATTATAGCAAAGAAAACTAAAATGCTTTAATACATATAACTCTTGGCATTGATGAATTAATTGCAAGAATTTAAAAATAAATGCACTCAGCTAACTATAACTAATTCAATCATAAATTCTTTAAAAATACTTCATGAATAAAGTTGAAATGTGCCTTCCGAGGACTTTAAGCTGTAACTAGCCAATAAAAATCCAAAAGCCATCATCATCGATCAAGATTGAGAAAGCATTTACAAGAGCATCAAGATAAGGGAAGAACTCCAAGTTGCAACAAAGAACTCAATCAAGCCAAAAGGAAAAAAAGAGAAAGACACATTGCATTTATCACACTAATCATAATCATAATAACATTAAGCATCGACCATGATTACAATCACAACCAATCATGTTTGTCAAATGCCTATACAGGTTTTAAGGGGATTATTTGCTTACCTGATGCCTGAAGAGATTTTAGTGGCATTATTTGCTCACCTAACGCCTAAAGAGGTTTTAGTGGCATTATCTGCTCGCCTGATGCCTAAAGAGGTTTTAGTGGCATTATCTGCTTACCTGATGCATAAAGAGGTTTTAGTGGCATTATTTATTGGCTTGATGCTTAAAGAGGTTTTAGTGGCAATATTTGCTTGCTTGATGCCTAAAGAGGTTTTAGTGGCATTATTTACTTGCTTGATGCCACAAGAGGTTTTAGTGGCATTATCTATTCACCTGATGCCTAAAGATGGTTTTGGTGGCATTTTCTCCTAACATTTAAATGAATTTAGAACCCTTAACACAACTAAGGAGTGTTAAGTACGACACCCAAAAGGGTAATCATTGCATTTGCATATGCAATGCATGCTTGCATATCACATGTTTGATTGCATATCACTATCAAATGCTTATCTCACTTACTTGAATCATTCTATAAGAGGAATTGCATCTTTTATATGTATCATGAATTATATAATTCTATATGTATCCCGAATTGCATCAATTTGCATGAATAGAAAATGCATCATTACCACGTTCATGTGAAAACTACATTCATTATTCTGTGAATCTCGAAATTGCATCATGCATTATGCATCCTACATATATTTAAAGTTGCATCATATATCATACATCTCACATATATCATTTTTATTCTGTCTGAACCCTGAAAATTGCATTTTTGCATGAATCCTAAAATTGCATCTTATGTGAACCCTAAAACTACATTCTTACATGAATTTCAAAATTGCATTCTTGTATGCATCGCAAATTGCATTCTTATGTGCATCTTAAATTGCATTATTACTTGCATCCCAAACTCCATTTGTGTGTCAGTCGAACCACAACAACAACTAAATCATAAACAACAACAAGACAAGACATCCAAAGATGACACAACACTCCAACAAGTAAGTACCTATCTTCTTAAAAAATATTCTTGCATCATTGATTTGCATGTATTGACATTAGCATAAGGAGGCTATGCAACACATGTGAAGCAAGTGGCAACTATCATACATTGAATTTTGATTGCTCCCTAAAAGGTTTAATTATGAAAATAATTTCCTAAATATGACTAGTGTTTGTTCATTTGTACTACCTCTGAGGTATGCTAAAGTCTTAAAAAACCCTAAATTGAGCCTCCAAAGAATGAAATCGATCATTGAGTTACTAAGCTGTACTTAATTTT
This sequence comes from Mallotus nudiflorus, assembly GCA_947683625.1. Lineage (NCBI taxonomy): Eukaryota > Viridiplantae > Streptophyta > Magnoliopsida > Malpighiales > Euphorbiaceae > Mallotus > Mallotus nudiflorus. The sequence continues at coordinate 1,118,877 of CANTUR010000333.1, read as the reverse complement.
TATGAATTATGAATTATCGAAATTATAAGTTGCTCAAAACATATAACTTGTCAGACTGATGTTCATCTCGTAATATAGGAATCCAACTTCATGAAAAATAGAAGCCAATTTTGATAAAACATACATTGGAAATGCATTTGGAAGGCTAAAAAACCTTTTAAAACAATGCGCTAACCCAAAAATAGGACTTGAAAAAGCTCACGTAATGCATCCAAAAGTGCGTTAGCACGTAGAACCTGCCTAACTACGTGACCACATGGTCAAGCTCGTGACCACAAGCTAAGCCATATGGACACATGGTCTTGTATGCATTCGCGCACTCTTGCACATTGACGCATGCCCCCAAATATGTACACACATATATTTGCGCATACACATGCACTCTAGATGTGTAGACATGCATAAAACCCACTTTCCTTTATAAATATTGGTATCCACCTCCCATTTTAGAGGAGCCTGTACACACATACTGAAATGCAGTCAAATTAAAGACTCAAGATTCCCAATTCATACACTTATTGCTTATGTTACAAACTTTTCCTAGGATTTTTAAACTGACTTAAACCAAACCCACCTACATCTTTGTTAAAGCATGCTTCAAACTTATACAAATTTACATTCTACACATCATTTTCAACCTTTTAACAAGGACAACTTGAAAATTTTGTAAAGCTAAAGCTTTGAAAACCTAAAAACAAGCTCAGTCAAATTTAAGGACCAAATAATCATTTTTTGCATGTTTATTTTACTTTCTTACATTTCATCTTATTACTGCAGTTAATTAAGAAATTGTTATAATTGTGTGATGAGACTAGGAATTTGCATGTTGATTGAATAATTTCTGCACTGTGTAATTATATTAAACTATCATTCTGCATTTTCTAGCTCCAAAAATGTGAAAATCACAAAAATATCATTTTTACACTAAATTTGCATTTTCTTCATAATTTCCTATCTTATTATGCATTTTCATTATTTTTGTTGCAACTTTCTTATAAAAATCACATTTTTATGATAAAGTTCACATTTTTGCATCAGATATGCACTTTTCATTATTTCTGCATCATTTTCATTATAAAAATCACATTTTTATATAAAGTGTACATTTTTATGCTAATCTTGCATCTCATATATAAAATTATCATCTTTTGCATCAAGCTTGCATCTTTATCTTTGAAAAATACAAAATTTATCATTCTTACATCATTTCTACATCTTTGCATCCTAAGCATATTTTCTTAATGAAAATCATATTTTTACATTAAAATTGATATCTTTATATCATTTTCTATAGCTTTATATGAAAAATAATCAATTTTCATATAAAGTATGTATTTTGCATCCAGTAAATATCAATATCATCATTTTGACATAAGTTTTGCATTTCCAATATACAAATTATACGTTTGCATCAAAACTACATATTTGCATTAGAATTGCACTTTTCCATCTCCCAATTTCCCCATTTTTGCATCAAAATGCATTTATAATGTCAAAGTTCACATTATTAAGCTAGAGCTTCCATTTTATGGTCTAATGATGTAATCATGCATGTTTCATTATTTCTCTACTATTTAAAAATATTTCATAATAATTCCTATAAGTACACATAAGCTACAACTGTATGCATTTATCTATTTATTCATTAATCGAATATCTTATGCCTATTTGTTGTCTTAGTGGATGAATGGATGGAATAACACATAGTTGTGCTAGCCTCTATTTTGCAGCTATATTAATAGATTAGGACTAGACTTATATTCCTACTTTCTTTTCTCTTTTTGGATATATTTATTAGGAAATCCTTGTAAATAATTTTAATTAATATTCTTTACTTTTAATCATTTTTTACTATGTCGTGTGAATGTGTATGTATAGAACTGTCATCACCCAAACTAGGGTGTTGTTATAGCCATATATCAAATATTGTATAATGAGAAATAGCAAAAAAGTATATACAATCTCCTAAACCTAGAATCTCTATTGGAGATGATACTCATTGAGTGACCCGATGCCATCCTTTTCATCTTTTCCTAATTGTTTAAAAATCAAGTGGCAACTCCACAAACATAAAATGTCTCGCATCCCCTTAAAACCAATCATTTGTCCTTGTTCCATAAACGAAATGGATGTCCCATTCGATAAAGTTTCCAAATGTCACATAAATTTTCCTAACCAAAAAAAGGAAAATTTTAGGTTGCTCATATTCATAAAAAATCACCTTTTTGCTGAGATATGATTAACCTCTCAAATGACTATCGTAAAATTGCACTAATTTAATCTTCTTATAAGAACATTTAGGGTTTATTTTGTAGATGTTATTTCTTTATTTTTATATGTCTATACAATTTTTCTAACCTTAAAAATATATCTTAGGTTATTTATATATCTATATATGTAAAGAAAGTATGCCCCTGATCAAATTTTCTCTTTATCATAATTATACAACTAAATAAGATAAGAACACAAGTTGTATAATTATCTAATGCATAAAGTAGTTTGTAGAGAATTAATACATCTCATGTATTATGTCTAATACATCTTCACATATATGATATAGACCCTATCTTTGCCATGGTCACTAATATACACTTAAGGGATAATGTATGCCTAATAAGACAAATTTGACCACATCATCTTTATGTGGACTTGGGCTTTGTAATTGGGCCAACACTTGGCCCAAGTGTAGACGACGGGGTTTAGCGAGCGTCTAAGATTTTAGCAACCACGACACTGTTTAGGCTCAGGGCCTTAGAGAACACACTAACCACTGTCACAAAGACATGACATGAAGATGAGGGATTGCCACCCGGGGTAATAACTGGGACAATTTGATTGGTGGTACTCAATTCTCTAAAAGAAAATTAGCACCACAACCAGGAGATTCTGGATACGGAATACTAACTTCTCTTAGTCTCGTGTTCATTTAGAATAATTTTATAAATGATTATTTCATCCTCTAATTACATGCAATTTTGTTAAACCCTAATTAGCATCCATCTACCCAAAAAGGCAACAAGTCAATAAAATTACAAGTAAAAAATGCACTTAAGATCGCGTTGTCCCTAAGTCTAAACTATGTTAATTTTATTACAAAAGTTAGCTAAATCTACATTTTATTTACAAGTGAAATAGAAAAAGTGGGCCTACATTAATTAATGAGCCTAAATCTATTTTTTAGTCTTTCTAAGAAATGGGTTTAAGTCTATTCAATTTTAAAGGAAAAACAAATTAGTGGGCCTAAGTCTAATATGGTTTTATTTTAAATAAAATATGGGTCTAGATCTATTTATTTTAAAAGAAATGCAATTAAATGGGCTGAGCTAAGTCTAAACAATTTTTAATTAACTAATGTGGGCCTAAAATCTAATTAACCTAATGGGCCTAAGTTGATTTTAATTATTTAAAGTTCTAAACCATTTTTAAACCTATTTATTTAGTGGGTTAGACCTAAACGTGGGCTTGGGGCCAAAAAACATAAAAAAAACAAGCCTAAAATAAATAAAACACAAAAATAGATCAAACAAACATTACACTAATTTTTCTAAAAAAGAACCTAAAATTAATTACATGCAAACCCTAATTTAAGCTACTGCCACCATTGATTTTAATTGATTTTTTTACCCAATTGAACCTAATTACTAATCAATTTTAAAATACAAAAAATGAAAATTTACCATTCCCAATACTGGGGCTATTACAAACTACGTACAAAATTAAAATTATACACCCAAAAATTAAAATAACTACACAAAACACCAAAAATGGAAAAAAATAATAAATAAAAAAATCCTAAGAACTATTGAGGAAATAATACAGTTTCATCCATATCATTCCATGGACCTTCTGTTCAATTCAAATATAGGTGGTATCCTCCTCAATCCACATGCACACATCAAAACAGAAAAAAAAGTAATCAGATTAGTAATGAAATTAAACAATAAAAAAGAATAACATAATAAAAGAAAAATCACAAAAAGAAAACAATAGAAAAGAGTGAAAATGAAATAGAAAAATATCACTGGAGATTTAGATGTTGTGCAGATGCTCTTTTTTGGCCCCTTAGATTAGGATTTTCACCATTGAAATTAATATGTTTGTTGATTCTGGACTCGGACTTGATTGCGTTTAAGGACACTGGCAGTATCCAATATTGGGGTTTTTTAGGGTTTCTGCATTTTTTTTGTGTAATAGCTCTCCAGAAAGAAAAATCCTTTCGAAAACTAGAAGAAAAAAAAAGAAGTTCCCCCCCAGCAAAACCTCTCCAAAAAACCTCCTCCCATGCATGCATGTAGACTCTGCTTTTAAATGTAAAGTCTGCGCGTACTGAACTTCCTCTAAAGGAGGAACGAATTGATGATCAAATAGCGTTTGTTCTTATTTCAAAAAAAGCCTTCTGCGTTAAAAAAAACTTTATCAGATAATCATAAGGATAAAATTTAAATTTGTAACCAATTAAAACATTGAAAAAATCGATAAAAATAAGGAAAAAATATGCAAAAAAATAAAAAAATGGAATTATTGTGCATCGGTACTGTGCAATGTCAACCGACATTGTATAATGTCGATCGACATTGTCTAATGATTTTTTAATTACCAAAAGACCTTGAAAAAATGATTTTTTGCAATCAAATCCTAAAAAATGTTGCAATTTAGTCCTTAAAGTCTAGAAAATCAACAACTAAGTTCAATTTTTGAATAAATTTCATCATAGGGGCTTATGCCGCAATTGTGCACAATTACATCCTGAAATTGGATGCTTACACCAAGCCTAATCCATTAATCAAATGGGCCTAGATAAGGTACATGGACCTTCTCAATATCTTGGACTAATCTTTGGTCCAAAACCCTTTTAGGCCTATGCCCAAATAACTTAGGCCATTAATCCAATTCTAATTAGAAACAACATGTATTATTAATTTAACACTTTAATTAATATCTCATATTAATTAAGTATAAACTAATAATTAAACCCTTATTTGAATTAGATTTCATGATATGCTAGAATCAATGCTTAAAACATAAATCCAATTCTATCAACTTTAATTTATTGATTAAACACTTTAATCAATAATTAGATTAATATTGATGATGATTTGGTAAATTCTTGTAAGTGTGACTTACTAGGTTTATGTCTAATTGGCAACGACAAAAAAATATCAACACTTAATATTATTTGAAACTCCTTTCAAGCATAAATGTGAAAATCTTAATTGTAGACATTTAGTTCTCATAAGTTATGAGTGACCCCTAGCATCAATATTAAAACTACTTGATTAGAAATGAATGCATATCTTGATTCAAACAAACCCTTTGGTCATATTACCATTCATTAAAATCCCTTCATTAGAAGATCCTATATAGTCTAGAGTCATGGTTTAGTCAAACTCCAATAGCTATATCATATGACATCATCTCAAATTATCATTCTTGATAAAACATAACAAACACTATACACACATTTATAGCACTGAAACTCTTTCAGACTGTGTTATATTTGTCCTAGCCAATAACTTATTCATCAAGAACAAACTTAAATAGCACAAGATCTAATGCTAGTTCATTCCAGGCAATGAATCCCATCTTGGTTGAACACTCATACCTATATTTAATCAACTAGAGCCATCACACACCATATACCCATGTGTGATTAACATAAGCCTATAAGTGGCAATAAACCCTAACCACTCAAATGTGGATGACTGTGTCACCTCAGGTCAAATGACTATATGCGCTATTATGACCTAAATTGTGATTGTTGACTATAAGTGAATGTCCACGCAATCACAAATCTAATGTCACTATTCCATCCACCCATCACATGAGTATCCATATGTCTATTATGATATCTCGTATCAAGTAGTATAAGACTCACTACCTCCCACTATCAGTATCACACACTAATCAAGGAAAATAGATAGAGGTGATAATCAAATTAATATTACCAAAATATTAATTTATCAACTATGAATAATTTATAGCATATGTACTAAATAAATTTATAGCTCGTATTATCAACTCTTGATAATAAATTTATTTAACATGATGTTAATAGATAAATATTCATTTAAATAACATAATATTATTTTATTGCCATTTAGGATCATTTACATTGCCAAAATATGCGGTTTGCCTCTAGGGCATACCATATATACTAATGAAAATAGATAAAGGAAATCTAAAAAGGATTTATTTACCTAAAAGAAAAAATTAGAGACAGTGTTGATTGAGAGGAAATCGGCACGGTCTTCATATGAAGCTTTCAGAGTTAATACTAACATTATCAAATCAAAATATTAAAATTCCACAAAAAAAAACCATATAAATAGGATAACACCCACACTAGTTGAGTATAACACTTAAATCTAACTTATCCAAAAAACCAGGAAAAATAAAAAAGAAAGACAATAAACAGTGACAAGGTAAGAGCTCAGCTTTTGTTGTGTCATATTATATGTCCGTCACAATACTTCAGTTGTTGAAATACTTCTATAATTTGGGTATAAAAAAATATTTTGTGCTTTATTTAGGGGGAAAGATTAGCGCCTTTTTTTTTACTCAATAATGACCAGTTTAAATCATTCTCAACCTTTTTTTTAGAGTTTTAGTGAGTTTATTTTACATTCCTCACTAAAACTATAAAAATTAAGCCCTTAGTGACAAGATATGTATCCTCTCGCTAAATTTTCATCACAAAAAATCAGCATCCTAGTAGTGAATTATGTTAATAAAAATTTTAATATATACTGATATTGTTATTCATATTATGTATTTACTATTTATACTAATTAAATATAATTTAAATATTTAGTGGATGGTATATACATTATTTAATTTAATATTAAGTAAATACAAATAATGAAAATACTAAAGTTATATAACTATAATATCAACTAATATTAATCATAAAAAAATTTCATAAATTTAGTGAATTATTAATCGTGTTTATAGAAATTCATATATAGTTTTGGTGAATTATTATTATCTATAAAAATTTATGCTAGTATTATCAATTACATTGTATATCCATAATAGAATTGTGTATCTTTAAACTTAAAAATTATTATTTAGGATTTGTATGTATAATTGTTTTTATATATATATTTTTTCAATTTGATGTTAAAACGTGTTAAATTGTGTTAAACATGTAAAAATGTGTTAAGCGTATTTTTGTTATGTTTGTAATGTGTCCAAACACATTTAGAGCTATATAGGTTAAACAGGTTACATGGGTTGTATCGTGTAACCTATTACTTAAATGTATATGTGTTTAGGTTTAAAGGTGTGACATGATTAATTAAACGGGTCATGTTCAGGTTAACCATATTTGTGTTATTATCGTGTCTCGACATGACTCGTTAACACGAATTGTCAAACCCACATTCATGATAATATACTACATAAGATAAAATAGATTAAAATAGTAATAGCAGTAGTAGTAATTTATCAAAGCAAATAGACAAATAAAAATGCTTATGAAAATGCATGATTTATGTAATTAATTGGGATCATTCCGTCATGTAATTTTGAAGAAAATTCTCTAAGTTGGGAATTTGATTACAAGTACATCGGTATTTCTCTAAAATGATATGCAAGTGAATAAACATGTAAAAATAACAAAAGGAAAATATTTTCATATTTATTTTTAATAAAGATAACAATTTTGACCATAAAGTCTCAAACTTTATTATATTCTATAATAAAAAGTATCACTTTATGACAAAAATGCAATTTTTATTGTGTTTTAGTAATAAAAATCCTAACTATATATTAAAATTCTATTGTAATGAAATGACATTATAAAAGTAATGAAAATGATGAAAATGCAACCTTTATCAAAAGATGATGATATTTTGTATAAAAAATATAAAATTTTATTATAACACAAGAAAATGGATAAAATAAATGAAAAATGTTATATAATTAGTATAAAATGTAAGATTTGTGGAACTGATATTTCCGTATCAAAATCACCAATAAAATATAATTTCTAACCATGAAAGTTGTATTAAAATAAAAATAAAACATAAAAATGAATAAAAATGCATGGTTTTTTATAAGAATGATCGCATGGATATCACATATCAAATAAAAATACAAACTTTACATTATAAATCAAATAAATAAATCTAACACTTCCAGACTTGATTTCATTATCTCCACACCACCAACATCATTACTTCAAATATTCACCAAATATCATAAATCTAATACAAATAACATAATAATATGAAAATGCATGTGTGATTATAAAAATGATAAAAAAAAAGTAAATTTTAATAAAAAAATAAAAAAATAAGAGAATGAAAATAAAAATAAAACTAAGATAAAATATAAAATAAAAAAAATAGAGTTAGAAATTGAGTAGAAGAAGAATATATATGCAAAATATGATAAAAATGCAATATTTAATAAAAATAATTAAATGGGTCCATAAAGGTTTTATCTTGATGCGTGCTTTGGGTTTAGATTTTGGATCTAAAATCCTAGAAAAATAAGCTTTAGTGGTTTATAGTGTTTAGGAAATTGGTTTCCATGAGTCGATCACCCTTATTTGAAGCGTTTTAGGCTTAATTTTTTTTTCATTTTTAGTGTCTTTTGGATTAAGAGTCCTATAAGTGTCCTTAAAAATCATTTAAAAATTATTAAAAATTGCAAAAATATCTAGAATTTTTTTTATAAAAATGATATTTATAAAACATTCTACCTAGAAAACCACAATACTTGTAAAAAAACCACGCACATGGATAAAACGGGACATGTGTGTTTTTAGGACTCACATGCGCTTATATTCTCCATAGACATTTCTTAAAATTTTTAGATTATTTTGGGATCATTTTTCAAATCCTTTTAGTTTTAAGGGAATTTTAGGCCCTCTAGCTTTGGTTTGATGGATTTTCCAGGGTTCTTAAGATTTTTTGAGCATTTAGGTTCGATTCGGTCCCTAAAAAGTCAAATTGAACTTTAAAGGCTTTAGTTCAGCCTCTTAAGGTCTTAATTCAACATTTCAAGGTCTTAGTTTTGCACTTAAGGTTTGATTTTCAAGATAAAAACCTAGCTCAGGTGTTTACGGAGGTAGTTTAGTCTTTTGGACTTTTGGTTTAAGGAATTGAAGGTCTAATTCAAGGTTTTTTAGGGTTTTGACTTTAAGAGCTTGTTATCCTTTTAATCTCATACTCTTCTAATTAACCAAAAACCTTTATTATAGGACCACTTTAAAGGACTACTAAAAAGTAGGTATCAACAATTGTCCCCTGCTTCATATACATTAACAACTCAATGCGTAAGAAGCATTTTATTGTGTAATCGGTATGCAACATTCTAGTAAAAGGATGCTAAGCAACCGTTTGGACCCTAAGCAAAGGTTTTGAAATAATGTGTGGCTGTTTAGACTGTATGCACATGCATAGTATGTATAGTCATTTGGACCATATTTGGTCATTTGGACTTGATGTGGTCCTTTAGACCTAATGTGGTTATTTAGACCTAATGTGGTCATTTGGACCTTATGTGGTTGTTTGGACCTCATGTAGTTTTTTGGAACTCATGTGGTTGTTTAGACCTCGTGTGTGGTTATTTAAACCTTCTGTGGTTGTTTGGACCTTATGTGTGTTTGTTTGAACATTGTGTGGTCATTTAGACCTTGTGTAGAATGATTGATGATGGTCATTTAGACCTTGTATGGAATGATTGATGATTGATTATGTTTTACCTATTTGATTGATGAGGATTTTCCATAAAGTTACCTTCTTATTGGTCACCAAGATCCTTGTGCAACTCCTTTTAACAGTGCAAAAAAAAATGTAATATTTTGTGAGTGAATATTCATTAAGAATTATTTTCTTCCATGTGAAAATGCATCATGTTTTATTTAAAATGTGAAATATGAACATTAAAGGTATAAAAAGCCTTATCTTCATTTCATCATACTTCCCTTATATTATCTAATTATTTAGCTTGTTTATTAGTTTTTTTATATAATTTTCATTTATCTAGTAAGCTTTTGGCTAAGGAGAGACAAGAAGTTTGATAAGGTCAAGCCTATAGAACATCAAACATGACATAAAAAGAGCAAGGTCCCATCATGACTCTCAAATGGGTAGCTTTTTTAATTACTCAAGAGTTTTTCCTTCTTCAGTATTCCTCATCTTTCATGTTTTACTCTATGTGAATACCTCATGAAGGTATGTTCAGGATATTCTTACTTATTATTTAGCATTAAAGTACTTTAAAATGCATCCCACCATTTGGTCCTTCTTAATATGCCCCTACCTTTTCATATTACTTAGTATGGATACTATTAAAAGAGTCTATTTGGACTATTCTTACTCATTTTGAGCATTGGAGTACTTTAAAGGTCCTTCACTCCTTATGTTGTTTGGTCCTTCTTAATATACCCCAGCCTTTTTGTATTATTCAGTATGGATACCATTAAAGGAGTTTTTTTGGACTACTCTTACTCATTTCAAGCATTAGAGTAATTAGCTGCACTTTTACATTGTTTGCATACCTATTTATGAGTCTTTCAGGCAAGTAAACCCTTTTAGGCCATGTTGACTTTTATGTTCTTTACCCTTATAGCTTCTAAAATTTTCTTACTTATTACAAGTTAGATTGCATTTATTATCATTTTATATGATAAAAGATTAGAAAAATCCAAAGAGGTATCATAAGATGCTAAACAAAGTCTTTATAAAACCTTTATTGTGTATTATTTTGAATTTTAAATTTCATGTATGTAGATGTATTCAATAAAATACGTTAAAAAGATAGTTTAGTCCCTTTTTAATTAGGCATGGCTTTGATTCCCATCGTGCTATGCATGTCGTTTACTTATTTGTGACCTTATTCAAGTTTGCCTAAATCCATATAGCATTTGTCACTTTTTATATACTAAAAAGGGTTTATAATTATGTTAAATTGGATTCAAGGAAGAATCCACACATGTAGAAAATAATCCATGCATGTGGATTCTTGGAATTCACATGTGTGGATAAAATCCACACGTGTAAATTCCTTTAAATCCATGATTTGATGGTCTATAAACGGGCTTCTTTTTCATCATTTTCCTTATTTTTTCTTTTTAGTTTTAGCGCTCTTCATCCTTTAGCTTAGTACTTCATTCTTGCATCATTTTCTTTTAAAATTGCCTTTTGCCATCATGGAAGGCAGAAACCCTCTTGGTGCTTTCAACCCTGGGATGTTCGAGGCTATTAAGGAGGATTAGGGTGATGACATCCTTGCTACAATAAGGCCTATTCCTTTCCTTTGGATCCATCATGGCATAGTGCATGGGCGGATTGTCTTGTTGGACTCTAACTTGAGAGGACACGTATTGTCACTTCATTAACAATATGTAAGTCCTTTTTATTGCTCTTTTCTTTTGTGTTATTTTGTAGTCTTGTTTATTATTTGCAAAATAAGAAAGAACTAGATCAATGTCTATTTGTTATTTTGATTAGGTTTTAGCCAACAATATAGTTTAGGCTTCTATGTCATATTTAGCTTTTACTTTTTCTTTTGTTATTAACTTATTCATACATTTAAATATTAACTATGAAAGAAAGAAATTAAGGATTTTTAGTCAAAATACTTAGTTGACTTCCCTCTATTAGGATGAGATTGTGCACTTAGTTTTAATCAATAGTTTTATTAGTGTAAAGCTATTTTATTGAGACATTCTTTAAGCAGTTAGGGCAAGAGTTGCCCACTTGGGACTTAATAGTCTCATTCAAAGTCTAACTATTGAGCCTACTATAACTAAGAGTAGGCAGGTTGTGATGACTATTCAGATTAAGGGGTGGTCTAACTACATCCATACTTTCCACTTCCAATTTGGAGAGCTGATAATTATTCTATTAGACTTTATTATTGTCATTGGGCTATTTTTCACTAGGTACAGAGAGGCCCTAGTTGAGGGTCCAAAGTGTATAAAGAGGCATGCCTGCTGCTTTATATTGTGTTTGTTGAGTACTTTGGTGTTTATAAATGCCAACAACACATGTGCCACTTAGTTACTTACTCTATTATAGGACTTAGATTGCCTTCATGAGTAGGACTAGGGTTCTCTAGTTTTAGGATATATGTAGTAAGGGCTGGACAATGCATGTCGCTATTGATTATGAATTTGTGGTATGCCACTGTTGGTTGATGTAAGTATCAACTTTTTGGCATTTTTATCCTCTGTAAACTTAGGCTTATGAGTTCTGTCTCTTACCTCCTCTGACCTTAGTGACTTAAAATTGTGAGGGATTTCCTTAGTATCCTATTTGGGTTGCTAAGGGTTAGTGAGGTGGTGTCCAATTATTGGAGGATTCCTGAGCTGCCCTCGATGGCTTGACCTTTAAAAAGGTATACATTGAACCTTGCTTTCACTTGTGTATCTTATTGTTTACTTTTACTAACCTTTTGATCTCCTTTTATAGATTAACCATAGATGCTGGAGTTATGTTGATGTTGAACCATTTGTCAAGCTACGTGTCTCTCTCTGTATTATTGAGAGGAGGATTCTATTGGAGATTCTAATGGATCGTGTATAGTACCATGGAGGGTGTGTGGTAGACTAGATAAGTGGTCCAAATGCTTATCACATTTGTTTTAGGGGAAGGAGTTTATAGTATGGTGCTTTTAAGAGTCTCTAAAAGGGGATGAGTGTTATCACTTCTTAATGTCACCAGGCTTTCTCTATAGGACTCATGTCATTTTGCTCTTGATCAATATGGTTTCTTTAAGGTTGGCTCCACCTCTGACTCCTTGCATTTCATCTTCTTCTTCTAAGTAAGTGAGTTCTCTTTTTATTTGCTTCTTTTTTTTTATATTTCTACTAGTACTGACCTTTCATCTTTCTTATAGCCATGTCCTAAGAGGGCTCATCCTAGGACTGTTAGATCCATAAGTGAGACATATGTTATAAGCACTACTCTAAAGACTATAGGGATCATGTGTGGTGACATCAAATCCTCTTAGATTTAGAAGGGGTTTTGATCTCTAGGATGACATGGTGACATTTCATTTCCTATGGATAATGGCCTTATTACCTTCATACTAGAGAATACTACCCATGTATGATTCTTACCTTGTCTCTACTTTTACTTCCAATTGGCTTTCTTCATGTTTTGACCATTACCTTTGCTAAAATGTAGGTTTCTAGGGAGGTGAATTAACATCTTTATCAGTATGCTTCTAGATTGATCTGTAGCACATTCATAGGGAGGTTTAATATCAATAAGAGATTGACTAGTTGTAATTCGAGCTTTATTAGCTATGGACATAAGACTTAAGTGTTAGTTCTAGTAGGAGAGGTCCCCTTGATGATGATGATGATGATGATGAGACTTAACTTGATGATCTTATCTTTCCTTACGTATTTTTTTATTCAATCATTGGACTTATAATGATGTTGCTAAAATTTTTTGCACTTTTTGACATTTCATTGATGTGTGGCTATTATTTCATATAGGCACATGCTTCCATTTTCCACTTTCTCTCTTTCTTTTTTCTTGTATAAAAAAAACTCTTACATTTATGTTCATAGGCCAAGAGCACTTTTGATGGAGTTTCAAGGCAATAAGGGACTTTTTAGAAAAGAATGGGGCTTAAAAGTTTGTGCGAAAAGAACCCAAGCATCATGGATTCTTAATTTTACAATCATGGATAAAACCTATGAGCATAGGTTCTTTAAGGCTCATGGATTTTGGTTCTTATGCTTATTTAAGGGCACTTTTGAGTGATTTTGGGTCCTTTAAGGCATTCATTGAGGCTTGTTTATGAGGTCTTTCTCTCTTTTAAGGTGAGTAAACTTAGCCCATTAAATAAAAGCCTTTTAATATCACCTTAGAATTAAAACATGTAGAATTAAGCCCACTAATTTAAATACTTCATAATTTATAGATTTAGGCCCACTCTTAGAATTAAAATAAATATACTTTAGGTTCACTTAATTAAAATTAAATAAGAATTATGCCCATTAGTATTTAGGCTCACTTATAAATTAAAACATGTAGATTTAGCTCATTTAATTAAAATCAATGTAGATTAGACTAACCTAGGGATTGTGATTTAAATGAATGCATTATTTACTTGTATTTTTCATGATTAGTTTGCCTGGAGTTGATTTTTTTAACAAGGGTTTACATGAAATTGCATGTAAATAGTGATTAAGATAGTAATTCATAAAGTAATTCTAAAAGAACACGAGACTGAAAGAAGTTAGTATTTCATACCCAGAATCTCTTAATTGTGGTACTAGCTTTCTTTTAAGGAATCGAGTACCACCATTTTTTATTTGTCTCAATTATTACCTTAGGTGGCAACTCCTCATCTCCATGCCATGTCTTTATGATAGTGGTTAGTGTGTTCTCTAAAGTCCTGAGCTCAAACAGTGTTGTGGTTGCTAAAATCTTAATCGTGCGCTAAACCCCACCATCTACAATATGCAAATGATTTTTGCTATATTCCTTGTGGGATGTTTAACGAAATATATGTAATGATTCTCGCTATATTCCTTGTGTGATATTTAGCAATTTATGATTTGAGAACATGCTATAGCTCCTGTGGGACGTCTAACAATAATACCATAACTACTGTGTAGTGTCTGGTGAACTGCACTATATTCCCTTTGATTGCTTATAGATTATACTGCAATCCATAATTGTTCATAATTAGCTACAACCCTTTCCATTGCTTACTGATGATACTGTAATCCATAATTGCTCACGATCAGTTGCAATCCATAATTACTCGTGATAAGCTGTAACCCTTTCATTACTCATTAATAATGCTATAATCCATAATTGTTCATGATTAGCTACAACCCTTTCATTGCCCACCGATGATGCTACAATCCATAATTACTTGTAATTAGATGCAACCCTTTCATTGCTCACTGATGATGTTGCAATCCGTAATAGCTCGTGATTAGCTACAACCCTTTCATTGCTCATTAATGATGTTGTAGTCCATAACAGCCCGTGATTAGCTGCAACCCTTTCATTGCTCATCGATGATGCTATAATCCATAATTGCTCATGATTAGCTATTGCTCGCCTTTGATAAAGCTATAGTCCATAACTACTCACTGATGATGCTACAACCCATAATTGCTTACAAATTGACTGTAATCCTTTCATTGCTCACCTTTGATAATGCTATAGTCTATAACTACTCGCTAATGATGCTGCAACCCATAATTGCTTACAAATTAACTACAATTCTTTCATTGCTCACTTTGATAATACTATAGTCCATAACTGCTTGCTAATGATGTTGCAACCTATAATTGCTTGCAAATTTATTAAAATCCTTTCATTGCTTGCCTTTAATGCTACAGTCCATAACTGTTGGTTGATTTTGATTAACTATAACCCTTTCATTGCTTGCCTTTGATGTTGTAATTCATAATTGCTAGAAAATTGACTATAATCCTTTCATTGCTCGCCTTTGATAATGCTACAGTCCATAATTGCTCGTGATTAGCTACAACCTTTACGTTGCTCACCTTTGATAATGTTACAGTGCATAACTGCTTGTGAATTGACTGTAATCCTTTCATTGCTCACTTATGATGTTGCAATCCATAATTGCTCGTGATTTTTATCTTTGGTTTTTAGAGTCAAATACTTTGAATTCTTTATGCTAACTTATTAGCATTTTTACTGTCTGACTTCGAATTTTGTTATGTTAACCAACTCTATAAGTTGGGTGCACTTCCTTTTAGATTTGCAATTCCTATAGACTTATTGAAGTTAGTTTCAATCATGATGAATGTACAAAAGTAAATTATAATGTTGAAAATTTATGAGAAAATACATCACTTTTTCACGAGATAGCATGCACTTAACGAATCTCACTATTTTTTATTTTCATGACTATCATCTATTTGCCATTTGCAAAGCTCAGAGGCATTGTTAACCATCTTATACTAAAAGCATATTTTTTACCAAGTGAAGAGCTTACTTCCATACCTAAGTTTAGGGAGAATTTGCAAAACAAAACTAATGGAATTTGAGTATAAACAGATCGAATTATGAGTATCAAAACAATCTTTGAGTTATTTTTATGTTTTTCTTCCTTATCCAAGTATTCCCCCACCTTTTTTATATCACTCAGTGTGGATACCATTGGAAAGGTCCTTTGGATACTCATACTCTTATAGAGCATTAGAGTAAATAGAGCAAGTTTTAACGTGGGTCCTCTTTTAGTATTCCCTCGCCTTTCTTGTATTCCTCAACTTGGATACCGCTAGAGGTTCAGGTTGATACTCTTACTCATTTTGGAGCATTGGAGTAAATTATGTTTGCCCTTATTTTGATTCTCCTCTTAGTATTGTCCCACCTTGCTCGTATTACTTAGCATGGATACCGTCAAGGGATTTTGTACTCATACTCATTTTTGAGCATTGGAGTAGATTATATGCGCATTTATTATTCAAAAGACTAAAAACATACTTTGAAATTCAAGCCATTTATACTGCAAGTCCACAGATTTTATTTCTACATATTCTTCCCCTTGTTTGGGTGAAAAGTAAACATTAGATTGATTAGAGTTTATAAACTCTCAACACAAAGCTGCTAACTAAAGATCTGAATTCTACAAGGCTAATAAAAAGAGCCATTATGATCAAAGGTTATGAGATAGGCTTTTCGCACATGAACTTATGAAGTGGATGAATTTACTTTCAATTTATGGATTTTATTATTGAGATGGCACTTTATTATAGAATTTAAGGAAACAGAGTTATGTTACTTCCCTTTATTATCTTGATGAGTGTTTGGCATTTGCTATCTGGCCCACTCTTATTAATGTATCGGTTCCTTTCCCCTTTCCCCTTTTTCATTTTCTTTTATTTTACTCTATATAAAATACCATAAGTTAGTATAGTCTATTAGTAAGTGAATAAATTTTGTCAAAATGTAGTGTTATTCTTTTGCATTCTTCCCTTTTGATTATGATAATGATGTCTCTGATCACAAGGTCATGATACTCCACAATTGAAGTCATGGCCTAGGGTTGAATTTACTTTTCACCATTCCATTAATACTATGGTAGAGGGCTTTATTCCTCTTCTTGATTTCTCTTGCAAAAAAGGTTCAAGAGTTAAAGATTTTATTTCATTATCAAATAAATTTTTAGAGCGCATTCATTTCAAGTTTTGAGTGCATTCTTCCATTTTAAGGTCGACAAATGTATTGCTGACATGTTGGACCTTCTCATTACCATATTCCATACCATACACTAGTCTAACTATTGTGGAGAGATATTCCAAATGATGCTCTAAATGAGACTATAGAGATGGATGTTGAATCTAAGGAGCTTAAGTGTTCTATCCAACCTCTTAAGGTTACCAGGATGATGCTTTTATAAGTGTCACTGTCGATAATATTCCCTTACTGGATGGGCTCATGATTTATTGGGCTCTTAAGGTCTAAAATCCCATTGAGTATCAGGTTCACCTTGATAGTGTTACCCTTTTCCTTCAGATGTGATCATTCTGACTACCTTTCTACACTTTTACAACACTAATTTTTAATGTTAATAGCAAAGTATTTACACAATCTCACCTAAGCTCAAAGACTTTATTATGCAAAGCAAGTATTTCATAATAAATGTATATAGGTGTATGCTTGTTATGTATGGCATGCATGATCCTAATGGGTCTCCTATTTAGAACAGAGCTATGTTTATAGCTTGGAGTATAAGAATGAGGTGCCTCATCGATAGCCTATAGGTTTGAGTGTTGAATGCCTCACAGTTAGTACTTCTGACATTAGAGCCTCTAATACAGCTTGTCCAGCAGATGACCAGGCGATGCTGTATTGATGAATTATTGGTTATTACTTGCGGTTTACTTCTTTTACCCCCAGAAATCTTATGCTATAGTGTTCCATCTTCGCTCTTTGAATGTGGACTTATTGTTATGCAATTTTCCCCCAAAGCTACATTTTGCCCCTAGTTTCATTCTGGATTCATTCATGCTATTCTAACAGTTTTTTTCATGTGCAAGAGACTCAATTCATTCACTACTATTATTAACCTAAATCCAACCTGATTTAGGTGCAGTATCGTGTATTAAAGATGCAGAGGAGTGGGTGAATTGACTGAAGCGAGTTCTTGATGATGAAATTAATTGGTCTTGCACTTCAAAGGACTCTTGAGCAGAATATGAGGCTTGATGTTGATGCAATGATTAATAGTTACATGGTATAGGTTGCAACGTAAGTTATTAAACAACTTGAATTCCCAAGGTACAAAGGGACACTAAGCTTATAAACAAAATCCTAAAAGGGTGGCAAAAAAGAAAACATAACTAAAATAATGATCTCATAGCTCTGATTTAGCTTTCATTATGTACTATCTTTCTATTCAGATACTTATGTAGTAAGATAAAGATGAATATGTAGTATTTCAACAAAAATTTCAGATTCAATTTTACTCATTCATTAAGGCAAAAATGAAAACATTTATTACATCACATGATACAACTTCTATTATCAGTTACTCCTTAAATTTTTCTCTCTAATTTTTACCTCACTATTTTTTTCTTTCTCTTTGTTTTTTCTCTTTTTTATCATTCTTTTTATTTATTTTTATGTATTTTTTTCTTAAATTTCCTATCTTTAGAAGTTACATCATGTGATATATGAATGTTCTTTGAATTTGCATTTGTGCCTATGCTAAATAAGTCTAATTGAATCGAATTTTTATATCAAACATGCAGATGCAATCAATATCATAATGCACAGTACCATCAAGATGCACAATACATAAGAAAGCATGATCAGAATTCGTATCATTGATCACTAAAACAAAAAAAGTTCTAAAGAGACTAAAATTTTATTCAAAGAAGATAATAAGAAAGTTTATTTCCTATTCTAGATACTAAGGACGCTGAGTCTCATAGTGGCTGTCCTTCAGGCGGTTGACATAATAACTATTCTTGCATCTTCTTGGTAACTATCTCTATGACTTCATCTTTCTGTACCTGAAATGTGCATTTTTCTTTCTTATCTAGTAGCTTCTCATCATCAAACTCATCACCCCATCCTATAGGCACAATTGACTTGAAGGGTATGTCAAAAAAAGGTGATTTAGTATAAAACAACTTATAGTTGAACTTGCCTAAAGGCTGACCCAATAAGTCTTCTGTTCTTTCCACATCTTTAGGGGCATTAAAAGATTTCTCATTGCTTTAAGGTATAGGTCTTCAAATGAGCCTAGTACTGCTTCCTCACGAACTCCTAAGTTGATTATCATGGTAGTTGGGGATGGTACATTTCGGTAGTTTGGGAAGGGATTATTTCTGGTGCTTGAGTTTTCAGGGTCTGTGATCTTTCCAAAGTCTATAAGGTTTTAGATTTCATGTTTAAGGCAGATGTAGTTATCTATGTGGGGTGTTTGAGGTTTTGATGGAATTTACAGTGTTTGTTTAGGTTATAACTTGGGGTGTTTGGGTTTGGTGGATTTGGATTAGGTAAAGGTTGAAGTAAGCCCTTTTGCACTAGGCGCTTTTGGAATTTTGACAAAGATTGGAGAATCTCCTTAGTTGTTGAATAGCATGCACATCCAAAATATGACTAGTGCTTCCTTGTTGTATGCCCCCAGTTGTGTAGTTTCTTGCTCCAGTGCTTTTAGCACTATTCTTTTTCTCACTTTCAATCTCCTCAACTTGCAAACCATCATCATACATGTCTATTAATGTTTTGCGATTCATCATTTACAATCTCTTAACCAAATTAGGTGACACATTACAAGCTATCATCCTAACCTGATCTTTCTCACCCAACTTGTTTTTCATTAATCCTACCTTGTTCATAAATTTGGTTAAGAAATTAGAAAAGGATTCATTTGATTTTTGCTTAGTCAGTTCCAAATCCCTGGTAGACACTTTCAATATAGTGTTATAATTATACTATTTCAAAAAAGTAGTTCACAGTTCTTTATAGTCAGCCCTGACAAACTTTTCTAACCCATGATACTAGTTTATAACCATTCCCTCTAAAGACAGTACAAATAACCTAGTGATCACTGCTAATGGGGCCTTAGTAGTGCTCATAGTTATTATGTATTGACTGAGATGAATCCTAGGATCTCTAGTTCCATTAAACTTATACAGCTATGGCATCTTGAACTTATCAGGCAACTTATCCTCCTTAAATTGCATCACATCATCAAAGTCAAACGAGTATCCAATGCCCTGTCCTCTCATTAATTCTTCCATTTTGGACATTTTTTAAGTAAGCACTTTCATTTGCTTGGATTTCAATTCTTTAACTTGTTCAAGGGATTCCCTTTTTGCTTTTTCAACCATGTAGTTCTCAAAATTCTCCAATTTCATTTCCACAACAGGTACATTCTTAGTAGCATTTAAAGGTTGCCCCTGGCATTGTCATTATTAGCAGGTGGTGTACCCACGATAGGTGGATTGGCCACAACTGGAGGTGCAGCAGCAGGTGGTGGAATTAATCCAGCTAGAGCATCTCTTAGTTCATCTTGCATCATTGCTCTTATGTTATCCATCAAAGCTCCCTTAATATTTTCTAGGGTCTAGTTTCCTCCTTATTATTGTTCCATTTCTTCTGTTTGTTTAGCCTGTGCAGTTTTTAGGTAAAGTGGATTGATGGAACTCCTATCTAGTCTACTAAGGATCTCTTTTGCAATTGATTATGGGCTTAAATTAGTTCTCACTATTCTGCCACCTTTTTGATTCTAAACACAAGAAGATCCGAATGAATCTATGATGGTCATGAAAGAAAGTGTTAGTATGATGCATGTATGCATGCATGATGCACGTGCTATGCAACAAGTAGTAAGTAGGAATCAAGTGTACAATATCCTTCCAACTTTATTCCTCCCACACATGTATTCAATGGTGATGCAGGCATTAAAGAAATTGTAATTTGGTTTATGGAAAATTATGAAAAATTATGAAAAATTGCATTAGTGGCATTTTTATAATTTTTAACAACTTTGGAGTTTCAAATTTTGGCACAACAGGAGCCCAATTTGATTGGAATCGACCCAATGATTCCATTGCTTTTTAGGAAAATTCCATCATTTAGGCCTCCAAACTGGCAATTTTCTATTTTTGGTTATTTTAGGTTTTCCTATTTTATTTATGATTCTTTTGTTTTAGGCTTTTTTCCCTATTTAAGCTGTGTTTTGGACTTTTGGTTGTGTTGTTGATTAATAAAAAATTTTGAATTCCTTTCAATTCCTAAAATTCTTTGAATTTTGATGTTTATTTCCTGAATTTGTGAATTATAGGTTATAGAAGATTAGTGTTTGGCAGTCGTGTGCAATTTAACAAACATTAATTCATTATTTTCACTCTTCTGCTATGTCAATTTTTTTATTAGAGCTAAGTTCCTCGGACAAGATGTCTTAGAGACGACAACAACAGTAACCACAACTCCAACGTGTAGAAGAGGTTTATGAGCATAATGACCTACATCGGCTTGAGCAGCGAGTGGAGCATATTGATCAATGGTTTGACATCTTCATGGAGTAGCTCATAGAGAGAATGGGTGAGCTATTGGCCAATCTAGAATAGGGGGCAGCCAAATTAGCGTTGGATCCCTAACATGGATGATTAGACCAACCCTTTTACTGATAATGAAGATGACTATGGTGATGACCCTGATGACATCCCATATGGGTGTCAATGGCAGCATGCTGAGAATGAAGATTAGAGACAGTGGGAGGCAAGTATGCAAACTAAAATCCTTGAATTTTATGGCACCTTACAACCAAAAGAATTCCTTGATTGGTTGCCCACGATAGAAGAGATCTTGGAATTCAAGGGAGTGCCTGAGGGCCAATGAGTGCCATTGGTAGCCACGAGATTTCAAGATCGAGCAACGGTGTGGTGGCAGTAAATTAAACAGACACGAGTGAGATTAGGGAAGTAAAAAATTATGACTTAGGAGAAGATGAAGAAACACATATGTGTCGCATTCCTTCCATTTAATTATCAATGTTTAATGTATTAATGTCTGTAGAATTTGAGACAAGGAAATTGCTCAGTTGATTATTACATCATTGAATTTTAGCAATTGATTGCTCACAATGATGTGCATAAGACAAAGGACCAATTGGTTACTCGGTATATTGGAGGGTTAAGGGAACAAATCATAAAGACAGTCAATATATTTGATCCTATGTCTATTTTCGCAGCACACTAATGGGCATTATAGATTGAGAAGCAGCAAACAGGTGGTTTTATGCAGGCCTTTGGATTCAGAAGTGCAAAGGGCAATGGCATTGTGAACCGTGCGACTGGCGAAATGGCTTAAGACATTATTATGATCAAAGCTGGGGCAATACCAACCACTGCACAAAAGGTTAGTTCGAGTAGTGGTATTAAGTGTTTTGCTTGTGGAGAAGTGGGTCATAGGCAATCTGAATGTAAGAAGAAAGGAAAAAGAGTGATGGTTATTGAGGTAGATGAGTAGTATGAAGATGAGGATGTAGTTGACCTAACTAGTGACCCAGTATTTGATCCAGATTTTATTAATGAGGAGATCATGACGAGTGATGTAGGGGCTACTTTGGTTGTTTAGAGATCCTGTCTAACACCTAGAGCTGCTAATGATGATTGGCTACAAAATAATATTTTTTAGTCCACCAGCACTATCAAGGGCAAAGTATGCAGATTTTTAATCGATAGAGGTAATTGTGGGAATATAATTGCAACAGAGGTAGTCTAAAAATTAGGGATTCTAATTGTAAAGCATCCTAAGCCTTACAAGTTGGCATGGTTGAAGAATGGGGTGAGGTAATAGTGTCAAAGCGTGCCTTGGTTTCCTTTTCTATTGGGGAAAAATATAAGGATGATGTTTGTTATGATGTGATAGCCATGGATGCATGTCATTTGTTGTTGGGATGGCCATGGCAATTTGATAGAGATGTAACTTATAATGGTAAGAATAACACATATAGTTTCATGTTTGAGGGTGTGAGGATTGTGTTAGTGCCTAATAAAGATCATGATCAACTTGAACATGTGTAGGAAGACAGCAAGGGTGGTGTGAGTTTATTAACCTTGACATAATTTAACAGGGTAGTGCAGAAATCCGAGGTTGTTTATGTCCTCTTTACGAAGATGGTGGATAAGGAGGTAGGAGTTCCTGACGTAGTTTTGCAACTTTTGCAAGAGTTCAGTGATTTATTTCCAGAAGAATTACTGGAAGGGTTAGCTCCTATGAGGGATATCCAATACCATATTGACCTTGAACTAGGTACAACCTTGCCAAATTGACCACACTATAGGATGAGTCCTACTGATCATGAAGAATTGAGGAGGCAAGTGGAAGAGTTATTGGCAAGAGGGTATATTCGAGAGAGCTTGAGTCCTTGTGCAGTACCAAACCTTCTAACACCAAAGAAGGATGGTTCTTGGTGGATGTGCATTGATAGTTGGGCCATTAACAAAATAACTGTCAAGTATTGCTTTTCTATTCCTAGACTGGATGACTTACTTGATCAACTTAGTAGGGCTAAGATTTCTACCAAACTAGATTTGAAAAGTGGTTATCGTCAAATTCAAATTCGAGATGGCTATGAATGGAAAATAGCCTTCAAGACAAGGCTGTATGAGTAGCTAGTTATGCCATTTGGGTTATCGAATGCACTAAGCACTTTCATGCGTGTTATGAATCAGAATTTGAGGCCTTTCATCAATAAGTGTATGGTTGTGTACTTTGATGATATTTTAATTTATAGTGCTAACTCGGATGAGCACCTTAGTCTCCTTATTGTGCTGCATAAGGAGAATTTATATGCAACCATTAAGAAGTGTGTATTTTTTACTGCCAGTGTGATATTTCTTGGCTATATAGTGTCGGGTAAAGGATTGCAAGTAGAGGAATCAAAGGTAGAGGCTATGAGATATTGACCAAAACCTACCACCATTACTAAAGTGAGGAGTTTCCATGAGTTAGCTTCATTTTACAGGCATTTTATTCCACATTTTAGCAGCATTATGACACCTATCACTGATTGTATAAAGCAAGTGGAAATATTTGTGTGGACAAATGAGGCTGAAAAGGCATTTGAGTTAATCAAATTATGCCTTACTATAGCTCCCATTTTAGTGTTCCTTGATTTTCATCAACCTTTTGAACTACATTCAAATGCTTCTAAGGTGGGAATTAGGGCTATTCTGAGTTAAAATAATAAGCCAATAGTGTATTTTAGTGAGAAGTTATAGGGACCCAGATTGCAGTATAGCACCTATGATGTCGAATTCTATGATGTGGTTCAAGCAATTAAGCATTGGCATTAGTATTTGTTTTAGAGGGAGTTTATATTGTATACATATCATAAAGCATTGAAGCATTTACATTAGCAAAATAAGATTTCTGTGAGACATGCTAGTTGGGTCACTTACCTTTAGAGATTTACCTTTATGGTGAAGCATAAGTCGAGTAAAATGAACCCTAAAACGGATTAAAAGTGCAAGCATGGAGCTAAATATGAAGAATTCACGCTAATTAGCTTAATTTCCTATTTTGAAATTAATTAGCTTGAT
Source organism: Mallotus nudiflorus (assembly GCA_947683625.1). Lineage (NCBI taxonomy): Eukaryota > Viridiplantae > Streptophyta > Magnoliopsida > Malpighiales > Euphorbiaceae > Mallotus > Mallotus nudiflorus. The sequence continues at coordinate 1,094,351 of CANTUR010000333.1, read as the reverse complement.
ATGGAAAAATTTTGAGTTATTTTCCTATTTTAGAGTCAATAAGGAAGATTTAAGAAGATTTTAGAAGATGTGAGAAGATTTAAGGATATTCCAAGTCAAAGTCAATAAGTCAACAAGTCAAAGTCAAATAGTCAACAAGTCAAAGTCAAGGGTCAATGGTCAACATGTGACATGGCATGCTTCAATGCTTAGTTGTCATGAGTTGTCATTTTGCTTAGTTGTAATGAGTTGTCATTAGTTGTCAATTTAACTTTTCAAAGATGAGTTGTCATTAGTTGTCCTATTTTGAATGAAACCTCCTTATTTAAGGATTTTCCTATGTAGGTATCTTCGGAATTAAAGAAGAAAATCTTTTCCTTCAAGGATTAGATTGTTTACATGCCTATATAAGGGCTACAATATGTAAAATGAATTTTAGAGAAGCATTGAAATATTAAAAAGTGAGGTTTTTCCTTAAACTTTGTTCTTTTAAAACTTTGCATGTGCACTTGAATTGTTTCACATCTACCTTTCATTATAATTGCTAGGTTAGATTAGACTTAGAATTGTATGATTGTTCATCTTTTAATAGTTAAGTATCTTTCTTCAATTTAAAAAGCAAGGAGTTTAGCTCCATCAACACAACCTATCATTGATGATCCTTGGGCTAGATTTCAAAGTTAGATGCACATTCTATCTTTGTTATAAGTTGGGTTCGTATCATCAGGTGTGACAAACAAAGTGGTTGATGCGTTGAGCAGGCGAAAGAGTATGTTGGCTCAAATGTCCATTGAGGTACTTAGTTTTCATTCCTTTACAAAATTACTTAAGACTGACCCATATTTTTCTACTATTATGGCTAAGGTTAAAGCAGGGGAGAGAACAGATTTTCTGTTGCAGGAAGGATTTCTATTTAAGGGTAATCAACTATGTGTTCCAGATTTCAGTTTGCATTTGAAGATTATTAAGGAATTACATGGTGTTGGGCATGCAAGACGAGATAGGACTGTGCAGTTGGTGCAGGCTTGGTATTTTTGGCTTACTATTCACACAAAAGTGGAAAACTGGTGTAGCGATGTTGGATTTGTCAAGTTTCTAAAGGGACAACATCTAATAAGGGTTTATATATGCCCTTGCCAGTTCCTTTGCAGCCTTGGGTGGAGCTTAGTATGAACTTTGTGCTAGGATTACCATGCATATAGCAAGGTAATGATTTTATATTTGTGGTGGTTGATCAGTTTTTAAAAATGGTGGACTTTGTTCCATGTAAAAAAACCATAGATGCTATTTATATTGCTCAATCGTTCTTTAAGGAAATTTACAGACTGCATGGGTTGCCTATATCTATTGTGTCTGACCAAGATACCAGGTTTCTTAGTCATTTTTAGTGTAGTTTATAGAAAATGGTGAATACACAACTTAATTTCAATAGTGCCTATCATCCACAGACAGATAGGCAAACTAAGGTGATGAATTGGTCTTTAGGGAATCTGTTGAGGTGTTTAGTAGGTGAATATATGAAGAGTTGGGATTAGAAGCTGTGTCAAGTAGAGTTCACTCATAATTTTGCAGTCAATCAGAGCACTAGATTTAGCCCTTTTACTATGGTGTATTTTATGGTACCAAGAGGACTACTAGATTTAATTCCTCTTCTAGAAAAAATAAGGGTTCATGGTAAGGCAGAGGATTTTGTTAGTGGATTACAGGAAGTTTATAAGACTATCCATGATAATTTAATCCAAGTTATCTCCAAGCATAAGCAAGTTATTGATAAGAAAAGGTGGCATGTTGAGTTCGATGTGGGAGATTATGTGTGGGCTGTCCTTACCGAGGAGAGATTTTTGGCAGGTGACTATAACAAGCTATTTGCCAAGAAGATTGGACTGGTGGAAGTCATTGAGACAATCAATCCTAATGCTTACCGTTTGAAGTTTCCTAGCCACATTCATACTGCAGATGTTTTTAATGTTAAACACTTGATTCCTTATATAGGTAATTCTTCAGACGAGTCAGATTCATGGGTATGTGGGGAGAATGATGCGGGCATTGAAGAAATTGCAATTTGGTTTATGGAAAATTATGAAAAATTGCATGTGGCATTTTCATAATTTTCAGTAAGTTTGGAGTTTCAGATTTTGGCACGACAGGAGCCCAATTTGATTGGAATTGGCCCAATGATTCCAAGTCACTAGCTTTACTTTTGAGCTCCATTGCTTTTTAGGCAAATTCCATCGTTTAGGCCTCCAAACTGGCAATTTTCTATTTTTGGTTGTTTTAGGGTTTTGTTCTTATATTATTTAAGATTCTTTTATTTTAGGGGTTTTCCCTATTTAAGTTGTATTTTGGACTTTTGGTCGTGTTGTTAATTAATAAAAAAATTTCAAATTTCCTTCAATTCCCAAAATTCTTTGAATTTTAATGCCTATTTCCTGAATTTATGAATTATAGGTTATAGAAGATTAGTGTTCGGCAGTCATGCGTGATTCAACGAACATTAATTCATTATTTTCACTATTCCGCTACGTCAAATGGCAAGTCTCTTTTCCTAGGATTTTTTATCTTGACCTTAATATCAACAGGGGATATCAAGAACCGATACGTATGCCAAATCTCTCTTAAAGTAATAAAATCATGGAAATAGTATTTTTAGGTATAAAGGTCTAGCCCATATGGGCAATTTAAAGTCTAGGTTGGGCTTTTATAGATAGAAATACCTCACGGCAACATACACAAGCAATTTGGATAATTATAGGGGAAGTAACTAAGCCATTATATGTGGTTAGGGTCTGTTGAAAAAGGTTAAGGTCCCCTTAGCAAGATGCCCTCCTTTAGGACTTGAGCCACATGCCAAGGTCAGAGGGGCCCAGTGCAAACTCGAGAGAAGACTACCCCTCTTTAGGACTTAGGTTACAAACTCTGGTCAGATGAGTACGGTAATCTCTCTTGAATCGAGTTAAGGCTAAGAGTGATGGTTAGCCAATTTACAATTCCATGAAGCTAGTGGAATCATGGAACCATAAGCCAATACCATCGATTAATAGGGACATGCAAAATGAATGCAAGAATAAAATAATAATTGATAAAATAATTTTAAAGAATACAAGTAGAATCAGTATCTCTTATCCCCAGTGGAGTCACCACTGTAGATGACAGGGTGTAGCGTGCACCCAAGATTTTAGCAACCGTGACACTATTTGAGCTCAAGTGATGTGGATGAGGTTGTATTGTCATTTATGAATGGATTTGACAAAGTGGACGTGCACACTTGGGCTTCAAATGGACGGTCATGGCGACCCTGATTGAACCACAAGGCCTATAATATATCAAGTCGAAGTTGAATCAGAGCCCTATAATAGGTACTATGCACTATGTTTGTAGCAACCCATCTTCAGGACCAAATTCCTTTGTTTAGGCCCTTAAATTTAGCTTAAAAGTTTATGTTCCTTTTTAGAATTTTTTAGTCTTTTCTTCCTTTTTTATTTTTAGGGGTTTTCCCTAAACTCTATTTATTTATCTCTTTAGGGTTGTTTAAGGATGGCTTTTGTTTAATTAATAAATCAAATTTATATTTTTCTAATATTCGATATTCCTTTGTGTGAATTAACGATTATTGATGCCTATTTCCTAGCATTTGTGCCCAAATCAACATGTTATAGAAGATTGTTAAACGATAATCGTGCGTGATTCAACGTCAAGTAGTATTTATCCAATTTCCTAGGCTTCCCCTACATCACCAAGCATGATCATTAAAAACATAAAATATTACCCATTTAGGAGGATTTTGGCATTTTTTTCGAGATGGACGCCTAGAGAGAAAACACCACTATTTTGGGGGATTTTCCCATATACACACACTCTCTCTCACTCCTAAAGCACTTTAAGACCCACTTACACCAAACACTTAACTAGAATCATTTTTTTTATTTTATCTTAGAATTCAGACCTTTAAATCCAAACCGAGCTCCTTTTAAGTTAAAGCATGCATTACGAGTAATAACCCGATCCCTTTAAGGATCTCCCAACCATTTATAATTGAAAATTACATTTTTATCATCTCATTTATCTCATTTTTATCATTTTTTTTGCATTTTTATTCATTTTATTGTGAATATTTATTATATTAGTAAAGTTGTTATTTTTGTGTTGATCTTGGGGTTGTTTGTCTCTTTTGGGGTTATTTAAGGATGGCCTTTGTTGAATTAATAAATCAAATTTATGTTTCTCCAATACTCAGTGTTCCTTTGTATAAAGCATGATTATTGATGCCTATTTCCTAGTATTTATGCGTAAATCAACAGGTTTTAAAAGATTATTAGACGGTAATTGTGCGCGATTCAATGTTGAGTAGTATTTATCCAATTTCCTAGGCTGTCGCTATGTTAATTAATATCAGGGCCAATGAACGTCCCTAGGGTTTTATATAAAAAATGGCACGAAGAAGACAATAACAACTCCTGGATGAGGTTTACAAGCGAGAGGCTGATCAATGGGTTGAGCAGCAGTTTGAGCATGTTGAGCAAGCAATAAGAAAGCTTGGGCAGACGATGGGGCAAATAGGGCAGATGGGGAGTAGATGAATAAGAGGATAGCTGCCGTAACAGTCAACCAGAATGAAAATACCAACAGCCAAAATCGTTATAACTGTCACAGGGCTCATGTAAATGAGAGTTATGATGAAGAGGAGGATGAGTATGAAGAAGAAGTGCCACGTAAACTTAGAAGGGCTACTGTGAAAGAAGACAGATGTCGTTAGGAGTTTGGAATGCGAACTAAAATTCCATAATTCCATGGCAGCTTTCAACTCGAAGAGTTGCTTGATTGGCTAGCGACAGTTGAGGAGATCTTAGAATTCAAGGGAGTACTTAACGATAAGCGAGTGCCTTTGGTGGCAACTAGATTGAGGGGGAGAGCTACAACATGGTGGTAGCAACTGAAGTTGACTCACACTAGGTTGGGGAAGGAGAAAATCAACACCTGGGAGAAGATGAAGAAACACATGCGAGCCACCTTCCTACCATATAATTACCAAAGGTTAATGTATCAGAGGCTGCAAAATTTAAAACAAGGTCAGAAGTCGATGGATGAATATACCACTAAATTTTACCAATTGATTGCTAGGAATGACATACAAGAGACGGAGGACCTGTTAGTGTCACAATATATTGGGGGCTTGAAATTGTAGATCCATGATACTATCAACATGTTTGATCCTGTCTTTGTTTCAGCCGCTCATTAGAGGGCATTAATAGTAGAGAAATAGTCATGTCATACTTCTACTGCTAGAGGTTCGAATGTTAGTGCTAATAGCAGTGGTGGTGTAACCAAACAGTAGTTGGGCATAGTGGGTCAAGGCAATTTAACAGAACAATTGGTCCGTTTAATAGAGCAACTGACATCAATGGTATAAAGTGTTTTAATTGTGGTGAACCTGGTCATAGGCAAGTTGAATGTAAAAAACTGCTACAAAAAAACCTTGTTTAATGAAACATACAACTATGATAAGGATGTAGTCAAAATTAAAGGTGCAGCAATATATGATGATGAAGGAGTTGAAGAAGTGCAACTGGAAGGAGATGTTGGTCTGTCACTAGTGGTTAGGCGATCATATCTAACTCAAAGGGTTGCAGACGAGAATGAGTGGCTGCGAAGCAACAACTTTCACTCTACCTGTACCATCCAGAATAAGGTATGCCATTTTTTGATTGATGGGGGAAGTTGTGAAAATATTGTGTCTAATGAGGCTGTCCAAAAATTAAAAATTCATATCGAGAAACATCCTAAGCCCTACAAGCTAGCTTGGCTTAAAAAAGGTGGTGAAGTTTCAGTGTCTAAGCATGCCTTGATTCCTTTTTCAATTGGTCTGAAATATAAAGATATTGTTTGGTATGAAGGAAGGCCTTGGCAATATGATAGGGATGTTACTCATAATGGGCAAACTAACATATATAGTTTTATATTTAAGGGGGTTAAAATTGTATTGTTGCCTAGTAGACAGGTGATCGAGAAGCCTAAGCAAGAAGGTGTTAGAGTTAGAGTCCATACATTGCTGTCCTTGGCCCAATTTGATATGCAAGAGTCGAACATAGGGTATATGCTGGTAGGGAAGGAAATGACTGACTCAGCCCATATTCCAGAGGTTGTTGCTCCACTTATTATAGAAGGATTGCCAACTTTATGTGACATTCAGCACCATATTGATTTGGTGCCTAGAGCAACCTTGCCCAGTAGACCACATTATCAAATGTGTCCTAGTGAGCATGAGGAATTATGTCGACAAGTGGAAGAGCTACTAGTCAAAGGCAATATTAGAGAAAGCATGAGTCCTTGTGCTGTACCTGCCCTCTTGACACCCAAAAAAGATGGCTTATGGCATATGTGTATGGACAGTAGAGCCATCAATAAAATTACTGTGAGGTACATATTTCCCATTCCTCGGTTAAATGATTTGCTTGATCAGATTAGTGGTGCTACTATTTTTATTAAGCTTGACTTGAAAAGTGGGTATTATCAAATTTGTGTGAGACTTGGGGATGAATGGAAAATAACATTTAAGATTAGGGAGGGGTTGTATGAATGGCTTGTAATGCCATTTGGTTTGTCTAATGCTTCTAGTACTTTTATGCATGTCATAAATCAGTTGTTGTGGCCTTTTATTGGTAGATTCATCATGGTGTACGTTGGTGATATCCTGATATTTAGTGCTAACCTTGATGAGCACATACAACATGTTAAAGAGGTTTTCAATGTGTTGCGTAGGGAGAAATTCTATGCTGCCATGAAGAAGTGTGTTTTTATGACCCCCAAAGTGTTATTTTTAAGGTATGTGGTTTCAGGAGCTGGTATGGAGGTGGATATAGCAAAGGTGCTAGACTTTTCTCAACCTTTCAAGTTACATATAGATGCTTCCAAAGTGGGCATTATGGTAGTCTTGATTCAGAATGGCAAGCCTGTGGCTTTCTTTAGTGAGAAATTATCTGGTTCAAAACTCAATTACATCACTTATGATATTAAGTTTTATGCAATTTTGCAAGCAGTGAGGCATTGGCGTCATTATTTGTTTCACAAGGAGTTTTTTTTGTACACAGATCATGATTCTTTGAGGCACCTACACCACCAGGATAAGGTGTCACCGTACCATGCAAGATAGGTGGCCTATTTGGAGCGGTTCACTTATGTGGTGAAACATAAGTCTGGGGTCACTAATCAAGTGGCTGATGCTTTAAGTTGTAGAAATTGTTTATTAGGGGCCATGAGAATTGAGGTGCCTGGGTTTGATTCTTTTCGTGACTTGCTTGCATTTAACCTTTTTTTTTTGTAGTGATACAAGATGTGCAGGTTGGGAGGAAGACAAAGTTTTTACTACATAATGGATTTTTATTTAAGGGTAATCAGTTGTGTATCCCCGACTATAGCCTTCACTTGGAGATCATAAGGGAGTTGCATAGAGAGGGGCACGTTGATAGAGATAAAACTTTGCAATTGATCAAAGCCTCCTACTTTTGGCCTTCAGTTCACAAAGAAGTTGAGAAGTACGTGTAGAGGTGCAAAATCTATTAAACCTCTAAAGGGACAGCCATAAATGTAGGGCTCTATATGCCTTTACCAATCCAATCCCTTCTCAACCTTGGGTTGATATTAACATGGACTTTATATTGGGATTGTCGCAAACGCAATGAGGTAATGACTCCATCTTTGTTGTTGTTAATAGATTTTCTAAGATGGTTCATTTTATTCCTTGTAAGAAGATGATAGACGCAGTAAATGTGGCACAACTATTCTTTTAGGATGTGTATCATCTATATAGGTTGCCTACATCCATTGTCTCTGATAGAGATACCTATTTCCTCAGTCATTTTTGGCATAGAAAAGATGATCAATACCCAACTGAATTTTAGCAGTGCCTATCACCCTCAAACAGATAGGCAAACTGAAGTAGTAAATAGGTCATTAGGCAACTTAATGTGTTGTCTAGTGGGGGACCATGTGAAGGGTTGGGATCATAAGCTATGTCAAGCAGAATTCACTCACAACCACGTTGTTAATCACAACATAGGATTTAGTCTTTTTCAGGTTATTTATTCCATTCAGCCAAGAGGTCCTTTTGACTTAATGCCCCTACCTAGCAAGACTAGAGTCCATAGGAATGCAGCAGATTTTGTTTTGGGCTTGCAGGATGTACATAAGACAGTCTTTGATAATCTGTCTGTTGCTAACTCTAAGTAGAAGCATATTGCATATTAGAAATGTAGACCTGTGGAGTTCGAGGTAGGTGATTTTATGTGGGCAATCCTGACAAAAGATTGATTTCCAGTAGGGAGTACAAGAAGCTATCTGCCAGGAAGATTGGTCTAGTCAAAGTGGTGGAGAAGATCAATTCCAATACTTATCATCTAAAGCTTCTTAGCCATGTTCGCACAGCAAATGTATTTAATATTAAACATCTAATTCCCTTCACTGGCGATTCTTCTGATAATGATGATGTGTCGCATTCAAGGCCGAATTTTCTGTCACCTAGGGGGAATGATGTGGATGAGGTTGCATTGTCGTTTATGGATGGATTTGACAAAGTGGGCGTGCGCACTTGGGCTTCAAATGGATGGTTATGGCGACCCAAATTGAACCACAGGGCCCATAATATATCAAATCGAAGCTGAGTCAGAGCCCTATAACAAGTGCTACACACTTTGTTTGGATTTTTTATTCTTTTTTTCCTTTTTTATTTTTAGGATTTTTCCCTAAACTCTATTTATTTATCTCTTTGGGGTTGTTTGAGGATGGCTTTTGTTGAATTAATAATTCAAATTTACATTTTTCTAATACTCGGTGTTCCTCGGTGTGAAGCACGATTGTTAATGCCTATTTCCTAGTATTTGTGTGCAAATCAATAGGTTTTAGAAGATTGTTAGATGGTCATTGTGTGCAATTCAACGTTGAGTAGTATTTATGCAATTTCCTAGGCTTCCGCTACGTCATCAGGGCTATAGAGAAGACACTAACCACTGTCACAAAGATATGGCATGGAGATGAGGAGTCACTACCCAGGTAATAACTAGGACAAATCAAAAATAGTGATACTTGATTCCCTAAAAAAAAGCTAGCACTACAATCAGGAGATTCTGGGTATGAAATACTAACTTCTTTCAATCTCGTGTTCTTTTAGAATTACTTTATGAATTACTATCTTAATGTCTATTTACATACAATTTCATATAAAACCCTTACTAAAACAATTAACTCCGGGCAAACTAATTATGAAAAATACAAGTAAACAATGCATTCATTTAAATCACAATCCCTAAATTAGTCTAATCTACATTGATTTTAATTAAATGAGCTAAATCTACATGTTTTAATTTATAAGTGAGCCTAAAGACTAATGGGTCTAATTCTTATTTAATTTTAATTAAGTGAACCTAAAGTTTATTTATTACAATAAAATTATTGTAATAACTTTTTAAGTTCACATTTTTATATTTAATTAAATTATTGTTTTAATGTACTTCTTATTTGAATTAGATTAACTTTTATTTTATATAATACAAACTAACTAAATAGTATATTCTGTCTAATTTATATGTTGTATAATTATTTAAATTAAAATTTATTGAAACCGCAAGAAATTAAGTTTGTAATGTTTAATTGTTATACAACCAAATAATGTTTTTATCATTTTAATTAATAATAATAATAACAACAACAGTAGCAACAACAACAATAATAATGTCAACTTATATATTTAAATATTTTATATACTATCACTAGTATAAACAATTTTATGTTTTAACTATTAAAAAAATATTTAAAAAATTTTGTATGATTATTTAAATAAAAATTTTGTAAAAAAATGTAATACAAGTTTGTAATTTTGATTTGTTATATAAGGGATAAATGCATCTGTGATCACTAATCTTTTGATTTATTTCATTTTAAAAAATTCTCATCATATTAATATTTAACATTTTAATATTTTAATATCCATACAATTTAGAAATATTTTATATCCCAAAAATTATAATATTAATATATATAATTAAAAAATAATTTCTCAATTAAATTTAGTAAAAATTTTAAAATATGTTTAAAATATATACTTTCAAACTTAAGAGATTAATAAAGTAAAATTATAAGAATTAATAACAAAATCTTGTTAAACGATAAAATTATAAAATTTTGTGTTTATATTAAAAAATAAAGTTAAAAAATTTGAACATATGTTTAACTTTATTTATTTAAAAAGTAAAACACATCATTCCTATTCCTTTTCCTTAACACATCTTTAATAAGTTTAAAATTAAACATATTTAAAGATATCAATTTTTTAATTTAATTAAGAAATAATTTTTTAGAAACATATATATATATTGAACATACAGTATTTATATTAAAAATATTAAAGTTGAATATTAATATGATGGGAATAAATTATTTATAGAATTAAGATTGATTAAGTGATAATTGTAATCAAATAAAGTATTTGTTTGTAATTTACATAAATTTTTTTTATAATTTGAGTAAACTATTGAAAACTAAAATATTAATATGAGGAGAATACTTTACTTACAGAATTCATATTAATTAAGTTTTAATGTTAATTTAAATGGTATTAAAAAGATAAACTTTTAAAATTGAGTATCCAAATATAATTAAAATCAAAGTTTGGTGAGTGCATTTAAGGTGGAAGATGACTTACATGGAAGTTGACATGGAGAGTATTCGATAAATATTCTTCAATCGATAACTACATCATCATTTTACTATTATGTAACTGAGGGTTGATATTTAAATTTAAATTTAGGTACTCTAGATATAAATTAAAGTTTAGTATTCAAAATGAAATAAATTGACAATTTGGATGACCACATGTGCATTTAACCTATAAATAATAATAATAATAATAATAAATTTTATAATATTGATGAAAATTTTATAAAATTAATTTTTAATTTTAATTTTTTAATTTTATATAAATGTTTAATACTAAATTTATTAATATTGATGAAATATATTTGATTTAACTGAAATTTATTTAAAAATAAAATAAATTTTTAATAGAATTAAAGTAAATAAGAAGTAATTAATAATTATATAATTCTATAATTAGGAATGTTCTAGAGACAATAATATCAGCAGCGCTTAAAAAGCGTGCTTGGATACCTATTCCATTTGTTATATGTACGGGAAATGAATGCCTCCCTCTTCATGACATGCGCACTTGGCTCTCACTTTGATACAGTTCAAGGCTAAGACAAACACATTGGGAGAAGATAATATTTTCCTGTTGCTTTATTAAAGATATGTTTGTCTGCAACAGATCAATGATACAACATGATTGGAAAAATCGAAACAACAGCATGCATAAGCATGAATTCATTAAAGGAAAAAATTATTTTTAAATCACTGAACTATATAATTTTTTGTTTTATTTAGCTACTATTTTTTTATTTTATTATATTAAATTTTTATATTATTATTTATATAGCTATTAAAGTACTCGAACCTGACAACTCCTCACAATACAGTCTTCAATCCGAAATACCTGCGATTCTCACCACCTTCGAGCAAGTGGCGCCCTGGCCATTTTAGAATTAGCTTTCTTAAATCCCCAAATAGAAGAAGACCCACCTCCAAATTCAGTTTTGAGGTTTTTGCTGATTATGGTGTAGTGTTGTTGCCAAAATAGAAGGAGAAGATGAAAAGAAGCGAAAAGAAATTTCATCGTCTTTTTAATTTAACTAGCCAAGCTACTTCTGACTTTTCCATCCGTTTTTCTCAATTTGCCTTCTATTTTTTTAGTTGACTGTTAAAAAAAATCTAATAGAAGAATGAACGAGTTTAACTAATCGAAGTTGAATATTTTAAAAGTTTTTTAAGATTAGATTATAGATTTTATCCTCCATTTTCCATTGTGGAACCTACATATATAAACCAAGGAAAGAAAAAGTTATTTTCAATTGGAAGGTCTTTGAAGGGGCTAGTACATATATGGTACGAGTTTGAGTTTCGTTTGACTATATTCAAGCTGAACTAAGCTAAATTCAATATACCTTTTAATATTACTAAGCTGATTACAAAATTAAACGAGTGTAATTGAACTGAAAGAAACTTTCAAAAGTATAAATTATAAATTAAAATTATTTATTAAAAATTTAAAGTAATTATTTACTAAATAAGATATATTATACTTAATAAAAATGATAACTTTATACTAATAATATATTTTTTAAAATATTTTTTACATTTATTATAAATAAAAATTTATATATTTTATATTTTATATCAAATCATCAGTATATTAAACTTTTAGGATGGGTTACAAATTTTTATTTAAATTTATTTATGAGTTTTGTAAGTCAAATTTTTTCTAATTTAAACTCGGCTTATTTATTAAATAAATTTTAATATATATGAAATTGGACAGATCTTATCGAGTTAAGCTTGGTGTAACTCACAACTCAATGACTGATCTATGATGTCTAATTTTCTTGAGCTGCCCTCGATTGGATATTTCTATGAACCTCATGAAAAATCACTGAAATTTATATCTTCATACAGAATTCTTCTCTTGACATTGTGACTTTTTCTTCTAATTAATCAGCTGAAAATCTCAAATAAAAAAAAATGGACCATGCCATAAAGCTTGTTATCCTCTATCGCCACTAATTTTGCTACTTTGTGTTTACCTTAACCACCTGCTAAGATCATTAGTTGAAGGAGGAGATACCTCATAGCCAATACCGTCTGTGCAACAAGAAGATATGTTAGACTTCTGTTCCATTCCAGGATAAGCTCCATGGATACCCTTGTAACTTGGGCTTCTCAGGTTATATTCATCAACATTGCTACAGTTTCCGTTGCTTGGAATTAGCGGGTCAGGAATTGGGAAAGATAGGCGTTTCCTGGCTGTACTATTCTCTCTTTCTGGGGTTGAGGGCCTTTGTCTTGGTGCACTCTGTGACCGAAAACGAGCCTTGGCAGATGCTGTAGCTGCCATGTAGTTAGGCATTGAACTAGTAGCAACGGCATGAATCGGAGTGTAAGTTGCAGTTGCGCCTCTTTCGTTGTTCCTGTCTTCTCTTTGGCAGCGAGGGCTAGCTGAATGAACTTGGGGTGTTCTCGGTTTGGATGGGGATGGTGTGACTAGCGACTGGATCTGGGAATTTTTGTGAGGCCTTTGAAGAGGGGAGGCAACAGAATAAGAACTAGGACTTTGTTGCTGGTAGTGATGAAATTTATTTGATTTACGGATACTTGCGGTTGAGAAAGTGTAAGGTTGAGAAGTGTCCACTTCAACAGTTTTGATAGGGTCTCTAAGATCAGTTGAAGCTCTCCCTCTGTTCTGCCATGCGTCCCTAGTTGCCCAAGGGTCATATCTTCTGGGTTTCTCATCTAATTCTCCTTCACTGGCATATATATCTCTACTCGGTCTCCATAACTTTTACCAAAACAGTGCAAAAAATTGCAGTCGTAAAAGAACTCAGTATTGTGCAGCAAATTAAAGAATGTGGAAAATATAGAGTAGATTAAATAAGGAAAGAGGAAAGAGATGTCAAACCTGGTGAGAGAAAGCATGAGCAAGTGCAAGAGCCTTCTCTTGTTCCATGGTAACTTCCTCTGTTTCCTGCCACATTTCTTGAATATCCTCTAATGACTCTTGATGTTCATCAGCGCAATGGACCCATTCACCGGAAATGCTGTTTTCGTCTCTAGACTGCATTTCAACGTAAACGCTACATTAATTAAGAACGCCCGCATATGTATATATATATATATATATATGTTCTGAAACAGCAGTGTCAATATTTTCTTACAGTGGACTTCCTATTATCTGCAATATGTGACCCCCACATGCTGCTAAAGGGATCACTTGAGATGAAATTTGCGCTTCCTTCATAAGAAAGCCTAGTACGTTGATCCCTCACTCGAGCTTGCACCCGCATCAGTGATTGCATGCAGTGAAGAGTCATCTTGGCTCGTTTTCTAACATTGTGTCCTCTCACTAAGGCTTGCAGCTTTACCAGTCCCTTGAGTGCTAGAAGAGCTCTCCTTGCCTACTCAAAAATTGATACAATAACACTAGTTATAACATATATCAACATATAAAGGATTAAAGAACACATTCTTTAATTAATTACCAGATATCCTCTGAAAGCTGTCTGTATAACAATGGCAGCAAAGTGTTGCTTAACAAAAAGGGAAGGTCTTGTCAGCCTAGCTACTTCCACGGCTGCTTGGGCTGTTGCAACTGCTGCCTGAGCAGCTGCTGTAGTGGCCATGGCAACTGCAAGGGCGTGTCTTTGCTTGGCATCAGTGTCTGCACTAATAGCAGTCGCGGTAATATCGTTGGTAGTTGTATTGGTTACGGTCTTTTCTTCAGAATGTTGTATAACTGTTTCCAGAGTCAAAGGCTTCCTGAAAATCCATCTTCTTTTTCCTCTCTTCTGCACAGACTCAGAAATAGTGATCAAATACTTGAAAGAAAATTCAAAGAACACATATATATAGCGACAGATATTGAAGAATTTCACCTTTTCTTCATCCTCTTGCTCTTGATCTTCTCTTCTTCTACTGCTTCTCTTGCCATTATCTTTATCCTTGGTAGGAGACCTGAAAGCCCTTTTAACAGCAGCCAACCAAGAGCTTCCTCCAACCTTACCCATGAAAAATATGTTCTAAGAAAACGGAAGTTTTTCTTTCTTTCTTTGTTTTAACAAAACACAAGCAAATTAAAAGGCTTTAAATGGCAAACAACATCATGCAATTTCGTTAATTGTAGCTTCTCAGATAGAGTAGTTGATGGCTTTAAATGCAAAATGCACAGAGATATAAATGAAGGAAAAGAAAAAAGTTAAAAAGAGGTAATATTATCTCTGCTAGTGAGTAGCACTAGTCCATGCATTCGGGAACAGTCTCTGCATTGTATATTGTATGTAACGTTAATATGTGCAGCAAGCAGATCCAATAATGGGAAAATAAAGAATTGGTGTTTTCTTGTGGCTTGGGATAACACTAATGGAGTTTTTTCGGAGTCAGTCGGTTGCAGACAACATCAAAGAGTGAGTAGTCTCGAGAAGAGTGAAAGCATGATAAGGAAAGAGAGTGAAAAGGAGAGGAGAGTTGGATGCAATATTCTGCTTCCCTTTCTTTTCCTTCGCTGTGCTTTGCTTTTGCTTTTCATGTTTCTGTCTTTAAAAGGAACAGCTGATGAGCTCTCATGGCTTCACGTGCTGAGAGAGTCCAAAGTGAAGGAATGGTGCGTTTTTGTTTCGAGGAATTTGGAATTGGACTACGATACATGTAGCCCGCGGCGAGGACAAAACCTTTTTTTTCTCAATTCCCATTTCACCCCAAAATTTGTCAATTTTTTTTTAAATTTCAATTTTTTAATAATTAATTAAAATTTAAAAATGAACAAGTTGAATCCCTTGTCCATTATTTAAACATTTTTAATTTATAATTACTTTATTTTTTTATTATTATCATTATTAAAAAATAAAAAAATAAAATATCATAATCAAAATACACTGTTGATAAAGAAATTATTAAGTGATATCAATATTCTAATTCAGCATACCTAATTGATATAACGACTTAATGAAATATACAAAATCGTTATACCAATTTCACTCTAACATTTCTCCTTATTAATGTTACTGATTGCCACACTAATGTTTATCCTTTGACAGGTAGTTTTGGTGACACTGTTTGGCACGGAACATCTATGAATTTTTTGGACTGTTTTGGTAATTTGAGGCAGTTTAGGAAGTGCACTTGGAACGTGCCATTGGAATTAGGCCGTGTGGAAAATTTGGGAACTTAAAGGAAGACCTAACCCTTAGCTACAAGCTTTTATACGAATTAATTATGGTGGGCATGTAACCATGTGAAAGTTATCCATTGTTGCAGTTCATAAACCGGTCAATTTGCTTGAAAATTTTGTTCTCATTTGTGAACTGAGGCATGAGGTAAATTTTTAACAGTTAAAATAAAAAAATGTAAATTTTCAAATTAATGACATGAGAGTTAAGGACAGTGATGTTAGGCCACAATTTTTTTTTTTTTTTAAATTATATTGCTATCCAAATATTTTGCAGATCTGTAATAGCGCAATAGCACTGTTAATATCGAACTTGCGATATTAATGATAGTCTTGAGTTAAAGACCTTGGATTCTCTGGGTTCCCTTCAAGTTTCTGCGGGTCACAAGATTACATGTGTTTCATTTAATATATATATATATGTATATTCAAATTTTTTTATTAAAATTATCATTAACTAATTAATATTAAATTATCATAACAACATTTGGTGCAGAAAGTAATTGCTATTTACCTCCTCAATTTAACTCTATTATACTATTTACTACTGATATTGAAAAATTATATTTTTATTATCATACTAGTTTTTGTCAAAATATATGTTAAAATCATAATTAATTAATTACTAAATTATGATAAATCCTTTAATAAAATAACGAATAATTAACTTTAACTTTGAAATGGTCAAATTTATAATCAATTATTTATAATTTATAATTTTCTTTTTAAGTACTTACTTTAAATTATGTTGCATCAAATGTTTTAGCTTCAATTTTTTTAATTTGAATTGTTAGTTTATATATTAAGGTATGCTCCTATGCACCCTCTTTACTGAAAAAAGGGTGCATAGCAGTTGGATTGACGTTTATTACTATCTTATGGCAAAAGTTTTAAAACATAAAAACAAATACCAAAATATGTTAATTTTGATAATGTGGTATTGGACATAAGGTTATATAACTTTGATTAGTGGAAAAATAATTTCATGTTGGTTTTTTTTTTTTTTTTTTTTTTAAATGGGTGGAATGCCCAAGTAGTTTATTTATTTTATTTTTTTTAAGTTCAAAAAGTCCATTTCCACTTCAAGTATCGTATTTTATTTTCTGCTTTTATATTATTGTGATCACGATTGTTTTGTTTTTTGACTTTGTTTTTTAATTTTAATAATAGTATGATTAATTTAATTTAATTATAATAATATTTAAAGTAATATAATTACATTATTATTATTATTAGTATTATGATAAATAATATTATTTTTAATTAGAATATTATTTATTTATTTGTAAAAAATTCAAAATGGATTTGATAATAATCGAGTTGAGTTTAACTTTGAGTTAATAAAGTAAAATATTGAGTTAAGTTCAAACTTTTTAATATTTAAATTGATAAACTTGTGAGAGTAATCAATTTAATTTAAGTTGTACATATTTACTGTATATTTTTATTTTAATATAATGACAAAAATATCTTATTAAATTGAGTCAAACTCGAATATTTAAAAATATAGTGAGAATTTATGTGTCATTTTAGAGACAATTTTTGTAAAATGTCCCAAAATTTGATATTTAGAGACGATATTTGTTGTGTAGTAAAAATAAGTTGTCAGTTAATTTCACATTTTGTTGTGGTGATCTCTTTTGTCTTCCAAGGAAGTCTTGTTTGTTTGTTTGTTTTTTACTTAAACTTATATGCTTGCCCACTAGAGACCATAAATTGCCGAAGAATCTAGAGCCTTTAGGATAAATTAAAATGTAAGTATTTTTTTATCACTTAATGAAATGGTTTTATTTTTTTTATTAATTTTTGAATTTTTAATTATTCATTCTAAGGAAATTATTTACTTCAATTGATTTTATATCATCTTTCAATTTTTTAATTTTCACTCTTAACTTCATTTTTACTTCAAATTTTTTTTTATTTTAATAATTTCTACCCTGCATGTCTAATTTCTATTTAATCTAAACCCATGGTTCTTTATTTATATTAGGCATGCGTTAGTCTATACTTTTTCATTTGCAAATGAATCTCCTACATTAAAATAATAAATCTATCATTTATTTATTAATGCTCATATTTTCAACAAAATGTCTTACTTTTGTCATACTTACTTTAATCAAGTAATTAAACCATCATATGATTATAAATGTGTTTTTAAGTATATTATCACGAAATATTTATGCAATGTTACAAAAAAAAAAAAAAAAAAAAAAAAACCATGGGAAGTCTGCCACTTCATAAGTTGTTTATGGTAGAAGTAGAAGTTTGCCAGTTTGATAGGCAAATCTGGTACTGAAAAAAATTTGAAATATTGTGGTTGATGAGGCTGGGTTGAATGGTTGTATGCTCCCTTTACTAGCCAGAGGGATTGGTTCAAATTCCAATTCCAACACTTTTTTTTTTTATCTTTAACTTTTTTATTTTCTTAAATTATTTATTTTATTTTCTTAGATTTCTAATTTTTTTATTTTTTAGATTTTCTTAAAAAAAAAGGAAAGGATGGGATTTGAAAAAAAAACACTCATTAGTGAACTAAATACTCTTAGTTGACTTATAACTATCAGGCTTATTGATGTGAAAAATTCAAATATTTACAACCTTTTGTAATTTTATTCGAAATTTTTAAGAGAAAATTTTCATAAAATAGTCCATTTGACCATGCTTCTTTCTTTTATGATCCAACCCATTTCGTTTTTTCAAAATTGGTTTTTACATTTTCATTTGTGAGCTAGCATCTTTTTGGTTTTCATTTTTAGACTTCTTCCTTTTAGTGGTTTCTAGTCAGTTTTTTTTCTTTGATTTAACTTCTTTTTAGTGGTTTTTTTTTTTATTTTCTTGGGATTTAAAATTTGTAGTTTTTTTTTTTAACTGATGTTTGTTGTTCGTTTGAGTTTAAGTTAGTAGTTATCAAAAAAGATAATGGTAATATTGTTTCTAGAAGAATGTCTCCTCATTTAAGCGGTGATGTTGAAAAATCTAGTTTAAAGATGGCTTTTTGTGCTTTTCCTTGGTCACGAAAGAAGAAGGATATGAATTCTCCTTCATCTGTCAAGAAAAAGAATGATAGTGTTTCTAAAAAGAGAAAGAATAACAATGTTTCTAAGAAGAATGACGGTGTTTCTAAGAAGAGGAAGTTGTCATTTCATGAAAGTTCTGGTAAGAAATCTGAAGGTTACTTTAAGGTATGTTTATTTTTCTTTTAAATATATATTTAGAAACAGGTGTTTTCTTATTAAATTGCATTTTTTTTGTTGCTTCTTGTTGTTGTTGTTGTTTATGTTGTTTTACATTTGTTGCTTTTTTTGAGTTTTTAATTCGATGTTTTTAATGTAATTTTATTTATTTATTTAAGGAATGAGAGTATTTCATTAAACTAGAAGACCATTTTAATAGTAAGGTTTCTAGTAGTATGAATGAGATTATTATTTTAAAATTGAAAGAGAAATTGATGGAAAATCAATTGAATTTGTTTTGGGTATTTTTTTTGGATATGAAGTATGTGAAGTTCCAAGCTCAGGTTGTTCATTACTTACTTTTAAGGGAAGTTAGTCAATCTAGGTCTAATGAAATTTGGTTTAATATTTTTGATTTTCTTTTAAAGTTTTCTCTTGTTGAATTTATTGTTGTTACTGGCTTAAAATGTTTTGGTGATTTTGAGAGACAAATATTGGGAAATCTATGAAGAACATTTTGGTTGATAAGTATTTTAATGGTTCTTCAAAAGTGAAGAAGAATGCTATTGAATATTGTTTTTTTCCCCTCAAAAGGTAGATAGTGATAAAGATGCTGTCAAGTTAGTTGTTCTTTATTTTGTTAGTTTGTTTTTGTTTTCTACTCCTAACGACAAGTTTATTAATAAAGATTATTTGGATGTTGTTGATGCTGATTTGTATAATATTCTTGGGGAAAAGAAGTTTTTATTTTTACTTTATATTTTTTAAAGAGAAGGCTTCTGAGGGCTAAGAAGAAAGGTGACAATGATTATTTTTATCGTCTTTTTAGTTTTCCATTGACTTTGCAAATTTTATTTTATAAATGTTGCGGTTATTCTATTGGTGTGTTTGCTGTTAATGAGGGTTTTTCAATTCCTTATTTGTTGAATTGGCGTGATTTTGTTGTTCTGAATTTCAAGAAGTTGAATTTAAAGATTATGAATTTATCTTCTTCTTAGGTAATTGCTTTTTATTTTTTCATGTTTTCATGTTTTCAGCTTTTGTTATTTCTTGTTGCTTTTTGCTTGCTTTTTATTTATTTATTATTTTTGTAGTTGAAATTGAAAAATATTATTCCTACTTTTGCTGAAGAGGAGTTGTTGGATTTGAATGGTTTTTTTGAAAAAACAAAAGTTGAAAAAGTGAATGTAGCTCTTATTTGTGATCAAAATATGGATAATGGAGATAAATTTCAATCACCTATTTTGCAAAATCTAAAAAAGTTAAATATGCTAGTCATAAAAAGGGATCATGCATCGGTTATAGTGTTGGTGATATGGAGTCTTTATTGATAAAGACATTGATGATATAGATAAAAGGCTCAATAAAAAGATTTCTATTTTGAAAATTTTTGTTGAGGAGAGATTATGTGTTATTTAAAAGGGAAGTTAGATAGAATTTTTCAATAGAAATTCAATTTTTTTTCTCCCAATGTTGATAAAAATGACGATAATGAGAAATATGATGAAGTTGGTTATGATGGTAAAAATAATAAGGATGGTTTGTTAAGAGAAATGATATTTTTTATTTTTTATATTGTTACTGTGGGTAACGAGAAAAATGTATTTAACGAAGAGAATAGTAGTGTTGATGAAAGGAATAAGAAAAATGATGAAGATAAGAAGAAAAATAAAAAAGAGGAGAGGAAAAATGAAAAGGAGAAAAAAATGATGAAGATTAGTAATGTTTCTTTGAAAGTGATGTTTTAGGTGTTGTTGGTATATATACTAATTTTAAGGAATCTGATGCTTTTGATACTAATTCTGATGATAGTTTTTTAAAGAAGATAAATGCTATTGTGAAGAGTTTTAGATAGAAAGAGATAAATTTTTTGTTGTTGCTTTTTTTATTTCTTTTTGTTGCTTTGTGTTTCTTTTTTGTTGCTTCCATACTAGATCTAACCAATTGCCCATCTTACCTCCTCTACGTGCTTTTTGTTTCTTGTTGTTGCATTTTGAATTTTTTGGTTTAATTATTTTTTTAGGAAGCTACACTTGAACCTGTTAATCCATCTGCTAATCCAGTGAGAAATATATTTCCATATGTTGCACTTACATATGTTGCACCTATATTAATGGTTTTTTCTCTTGAATGTTTGAAATATTCAAAGAGGGTTGCTAAGCCTAGTATGCAACTTAAATCTCCATTTGTTAAGGAGTTTGATTCAGGAGCAAGTTTAAAGCAAGTTGTCAAGTCTTCTTCTTTTGCTTAGCCTTTTGATGATGATGTTGGTAGTGCTCCTGAATTTGAAGAACTTGTCACTTTTAATAAATGGATTGATGAAGGAGTTTATAAGTGCAAAAAGTATTTATTTTATTTTATTTTTTTGTATTTGATTTTCATATATTATCTATTTTATAATATTATTTTTTATTTTTGTTAGGTTAAAGTTCAAGTATCCTAAGAAATATGAGGTGCTAAATCATGGATTTAACTATAACTTTGCTGTAATTTCTTCGAAAATATGGTTTTATACCTTGTTTTATCTTAGGGAGCTCATTATGGATTATGTGTGTTTGTTGTTTAATTATTTATTATTTTATTTATGTTTTTAGTTCTTATTATTGTTTTTTTGTAACACATTAATGTGATTTTTTTAATTATTTTAGAAAAAAAGGGAAATTTTCTAAAAGTTGTAGTGTATCTTTTACAATAACAGATACATTATTTGATCAAAGTCTATAGAGAGCTTATGGTCTTTTATTAGAAAATGACTTTACTTTTTCTTTCAATGATTCTATCTTTGAGTGTATATTAGGAGATGTTATGTTGATGTCAAAGCCATAGGTTGATGTTAGGAATATTTTTTTTTTGTTTGTATTAAAACTCAATAGCACTAGGTTCTTGGAAGGTTAAACATCAAGGATTAGTGTATTTATTTATATAATTCTTTGAAGGGTGCTCGTGATAATGCTTGTGTTTTTTTATGTCATTAAGTCTTATATTATGATGTTACCAATTTTTTTTAAAGAGATTAGGATTTTTTCTGACCATAATGTTGGTGATAAAAGACATTTATGTGTTGAACTTATTGCTGATTTGCCTCTTTAAAATACTATGTAAGGATTTCATATCTTTTTTGTTTGTTATTTTTTTTACTAATTTCATATTTTTAATGTTTTTTCAATGATTATGGTGCCTTAGTTGCTACATTTGTTGCATATTTTAATCATAGTAAGGAGATTCCTAAAGATTTTGATATTGAAGTTTATAGGTCTAGGCTTGCATTATCATTTTATCAATGTGGTATGAGAAAGGTTCATGGTGAAGTGGTCAATTATCTAGAGCAGACTGTGAAGATTGGAAAGAAAAGGAAGCTAAAGAAGTAATTTTTAGAATTTTTTTTGTTTGTTTAGTTCTGTTTAGTTTTTTCTAAATTTCTTTTCTTTTGTATTATAGTTTGTTGATTAATACATTAATTTTGAATTTGTGTAATGCATATTTATTTTTTTGAATATAGTTTTCTTAAAGTTTTGTAATTCCATAAGTGCAAAGGAGGGGGGGGGGTGAATTGGCTCTTTAAGTTAGATAAAGAATTTTGATTTTTCAATAAAGAGCAAGCTAAAAATAGAGTTAGAGCATAATAGAATGAAGAAAATGAGCTAGGAAACACATGAAATTTATGGAGGTTCGATCCTCAAAGCCTATATCCTCTCCTTAACAACTTGTTGAGAATTTCAATCCACTAACAATCTACTTTAAGGTGTATATTAATGTAGGAAACAGTTATGCAACTTTGATGTGTGGTGAGCACAAGCCATAGATGGGGTGAAATTTAAAAAATTTAACTTGCACAACCCTTCATCATATGAAGATTTCCACTCCCATAGATCCAATTTGCATTTTACACATAATTAAACTATACATTAACATGTAAAACAACATCCTAGGAAATTTAAATTTTAAGAAAACTTACCAACTCCTAAGTTTGATGTAGACCACAATAATTATCTACTAGCTTTGATGTTGTTAGTTTCAACTCTTGAATCAAATGCTCTAGCCTCCTAAGTGTGAGGCCTCTAGCTTGAAATGCTAAAGTTGCACCAATCACCTTCTTGCTTAGATAGAGCTTAGTAGCAAGTACCCTCTTTATTGACCCTTAGAAACTTGTACTAGGTTAACCCTTTAGCAATAATACTTTGGGTTTATTTTTGGTATATATTGTTTCTCTCTATTTTGGTATGTGTTTCTACACATAATCTTAATTCTCTAATTTTTTTAACCTTTTAAAACATATCTTAGGTTATGTATTTATATGTAGAGAAAGCAAACCCTAATGACATTATTGCTTACATCATATGTATACAACTCATCATAATAAGTATACAACTTGTGTAAGAGATATGTATGTAGAGAATTGAATACATCTTATGTATATATCTACATACATTCTCCACACAAATCAATGAACCTTAGTCTTTAATTTAGCTAAGGTCAACATTATACGCTTAAGAGATAATGTGCCTAACATGAAAAATTTGCCATGGTTAACATTTTACACTTAAGTGATAATGTGCCTAACATGACAAATTTGCCATTGTCAACTTTTTACACTTAAGTGATAATGTGTGACTAACATGCAAGCCTAATAAGCCAAGCTTAATACTTATCGTGACCATAGTCAATATTATACACATAAAGGATAAGGCATGCCTAACATGACAAAATTTGACTAAGTCATGTTAACATGGATTTGGGTTAGTAATTAGGCCAACATTTGGCCTAAGCCTAATCTATATAACAAATGGGCTTGGATTAGGTCCATGGGCTTTCTCAACATCTTGGATTAATCTTAGTCCAAAACTCTTTTAGTCCTAGGCCTAAACGACTTGGGCTATTAATCCAAGTCTAATTAAAAACAACATACATTATTAATTTAATACTTTAATTAATATCTCATATTAATAAAGAATAAATTAATAATTAAAAACTTATTTGAATTAGATTTCATGATATGCTATAATCATTTGCTTAAAGTATAAATCCAATTCCATTAATCTAAATTATTTGATTAAACACTTTAATCAATAATTAGATTAATATTGATGGTGATTTGGTGAATCTCTTTTAGGTGTGACTTACTAAGTTCGTGTCTAATTGGCAATAAGAAGATAATATCAACACTTGATATTATTTGAAACTCCTTTCAAGTTTAAATGTGAAAATCCCAATTAAACACATTTAGTTCTCGTAAGTTGTGAGTGACCCCTAGCATCGATATCACAACTACCTAATTAGAAATGAATGCATGTATTGATTCACATGAATCCTTTTGGTCATAATTATAATACACTAAAATCCCTTCATTAGAAGATTTGGATATAGCCTATAGTTAAGGTTTAGTCAAACTCTAAGAGCTTTATCATATGACCTCATCTCAAGTTTCAATTCTTGATAAAACATGACGAATACTAGAAACACTTTTCTAGCACTGAAACTCTTTAAGCTTGTGTCATATTTTTCCTGGCCAGGAACTTATTCATTAAGAATGAATTTAGATAGTATAAGATCTTAACCCAGTTCACTCTAGGCAATGAATCCTATATTGTTTGAACACTCATCCCTACATTTAACTGAATAGAGCCACCACATGCCATATACCTATGTATGATTTATACAAGTATATAAGCGGTAACAAACTCTAACCTTTCAAATGTGGATGACTATGTCACCTTAGGTCAAAGAATTATATGCACCATTATGACCTAGATTGCAGTCATTGACTATAAGTGAATATCCTCACAATCACAAATCTAATGTCATGTTTGATCCACCCATCACATGAGTATCCACATGTCTATTTTGATATCTTATGTCAAGTAGCACGAGACTCACTACCTCCCATTATTAGTATCATATACTAATCAAGGAAAATAGATAGACAGAGGTGATAAGAAAATTAATATTACCCAAATATTAATTTATTGACTAAGAATAATTTTATAACATATGTACTAAATAAATTTGTCACTCATATTATCAACTCTTAATAATAAATTTATTTAACATAATGCTAAAGGGTAAATGCTCAAATAAACAAACACTTTATTTAATTGAATATTTAATTACCATTTGGGATTATTAACAATATCTACCACCTGTACTAATAATTAAACCTTTATAAGCTTAAATGTAAGCTACCAAAAGTAGCTTAAAAACTTAGCATCTCTATTAGTCATAATTTTTCTAGGCATGCCATGCAAATGAACAATCTCTTTAAAGAACAAATCCATAGCATGTTGTGCATCATTAATTTTTCTATATGCTATAAAGTGAGCCATTTTAGAAAACCTATCGAGAACAACATATATTAAATCATGTCCATACCTAGTCCTAGGTAAATTAAGCATAAAATCCATGGAAATATCAATCCAAGGTGAACTAGGCATGGGTAGAGGCATATACAAGCCATGTGGTTTTAACTTAGACTTAGCTTGTTTACACACAGTGCACTTATCATAAATTTTAACATCTTTTATTCATGTTAGGCCAATAAAAGTGATCATATTAAACATCCAAAGTCTTGGTTATACCAAAATGTCATATTAAACCACCCTCATGTGCTTCACAAATAAGCAATTCACATATAGAACAGTTAGGAAAACATAACCATTTCTCTTTAAATAAGTAACCATCATACCTATAGAACTTTTCAAAAGCAAAATTTTCACATGCATGATAAACACTACCAAAATCATTGTCATTCTCATACAACTATTTTATGTATTCAAATCCTAGTAATTTAGCATCTAAAGAAGCAAGTAAAGTGCACCTTCTTGAAAGTGCATCAGCCACAACATTCTCTTTACATTGCTTGTATTTAATGACATAAGGAAATGATTCAATCAATTCATTCCACCTAGCATTTCATTTGTTAAGCTTGTTTTGCCCCTTCAAGTCCTTCAAAGATTCATGATCAATATGTATCATGAATTCTTTAGGCAATAAATAATGTTGCTATGTCTCCAAAGCATAAACTAAGGCATACATCTCCTTGTCATAAGTGGGGGTACTTCAAGCTTGCACCATTTAAATTTTCACTAAAATAATCAATTGGTTGTCCATCTTGCATTAGAACAGCCCTAATTCCTAAACCTGAATCATCACATTCAATTTCAAACGTTTTAGAAAAGTTAGGTAGAGTAAGTAAAGGAGTAGATGTCAACTTATCCTTAAGCATGTTAAATGCTTGTTCTTGTGCTTTTCCCCACTTGAAGCCAACATTTTTCTTGATGACTTTGGTTAATGGTGCAACAATAGTACTAAAATCCCTCACAAATTGCCTATAAAAGCTTGCAAGACTATGAAAACTTCACACATTACCAACTCCTCTAGGTGTAGGCCAATCTTTTATTGCTTTGACCTTCTCTTCATTTACCTCTATTCCTTTTGCACTAACAACAAAGCCTAAGAAAATAAGCTTATGTGTGCAAAAACTACACTTTTTGAGGTTAGCATACAAACATTTCTTACCAAAACCAAATGCACATGTTCAATATGCTCTTCCAAAGATTTACTATATATAAGTATATCATCAAAATAAACAACCATAAATTTTCCAATAAAAGCATGCAAAACATGGTTCATTAATCTCATAAAAGTGCTAGGTGCATTAGTTAAACCAAAAGGCATGACTAACTATTTTGTTTTAAATGCAGTTTTCCACTCATCACCCTCTTTCATGTGAATTTGATGATAGCCACTTGTTAAATCAATCTTGGAAAATATAATAGCCCCATGCAACTCATCAAGCATATAATCTAACTTAGGAATAGGATAACTATACTTTACTATTATTTTGTTAATTGCATGACAATTAACACACATTCTCTAAGTTCTATCCTTCTTAGGCACAAGTAAAATCAAAATGGCACACGGCCTCATGCTTTCTCTAATGTAACCTTTGTTCATAAGATCCTCAACTTGCCTTTATAACTCTTTAGTTTCCTCAGGATTGCATCTATATGCGGGTCTATGTGGTGGCAAAAAACTAGGAATATCATCAGGAAACACATCTTAAAATTCCTATAATAATCTCATAAAAGAACTAGGCAAAGAAGGGTCAAGTTCGTTAGAGCTCAAATAAGATTCCTTGTAAACAAGTACAAGCATAAGCTGCTTTAAAAGTAAAGCTTTCCTCACATCTTTTTCTTTTGCATACAAACTTGCTTTTCTCTCTTGTTTTACCTCATTCACACTTAACTCTCCTTTTACATATGTATCACTCTTCTTTTTTCTCATTGTGCATCTCCTCAAGCTCTCCTTTTTCCATTCTTTGCTCACTCCTCTTATTGTTTTTCTCACAGCTCTCTTTTTGCTTGTTTTCCTTTTCTTTTTTATGAAAACTCTCTCTCTCTCTCTCTCTTTTTATTGCTTTTTCTTTTTCAAACTCTTTAAATATTTGCTTTAGAACTTTTTGTTCCTCATACACTTCTTTAGGGGTTAAAGGCTTAAGGGTAATGGGTACATCATTCATTACAAAAAGAATATCTATTAGAAAAGCCATTATAATTTGCCCTCCTATTGTATTGCTAAGGATGCCTTAAAAGAATATGACAAGCTTGCATAGGCACTACATCACACAGTACTTCATCTTCATATTGCCTTATGGAAAATGCTATCTTTACTTGTGTAGTCACTTTTATCTCCCTATAATCATTCAACCATTGCAATGTGTAAGGCCTAGGGTGCTTCATGGTATATAAATGCAATTTCTCAACTAACATGGTACTAGCTACATTTGTGCAACTACCCCCATTAATGATCATACAACATACCTTATCTTACACCTTGCATCTAATGTGAAATATGTTCTCACATTATGCCTCATCCTCCATCTTGGTTTGCATATTCATGATTCACCTTGTAGCAAGTAATTCATCATGTGATGGACTTTGTACAGCCTCATCATTACTTGCATTCTCAAGCTCGGGCATCTCCAAATTGCACTCATCATCATCACTTTAACTAAAGACTTCGCTACCCCTCATAGTCATGGTGCACTTATTTGGACAGTTAGAAGAGATATGCCCATAACCCAAACATTTAAAACATTGAACATCATGAGATCATTTAGTTTGAGTCTCACCTTTGTCTTTAGTCTTGGCATTCCCCCCTTCATTTCCTCCTTTATTGTTGTCAAATTTTGCCTTACTGAAGCTCTTATCTCCATTCTTCTAATTTAACTTCCATGAAGTATTAGAAGAAGCTGAATTGCCTTTGAAATTCTTGAACTTTAATTGCTTCTCAATCTTGATCACCATGTGCAACATATCATCCATGTCAATATAGTGATGTAATTCCACTAAGTCAGCTATATTTCTATTCAGCCCATGCAAAAACCTCGCCATTATTGCCTCATGATTTTCATCAATATTTGCTCTAATAATAGCTATCTTTATTACTTGATGGTACTCCTCTACATTTTTAAATCCTTGTACAAGGTTTTGAAGTTTATTATACAATTCTATATAATAGTGTGTATGAAAAAACCTCTTGCACATTGTTGCCTTAATCTCCTCCCATGTCTCAATAGGTTTATCATGGTTCCTTCTTTTACTAGTCACCAATTAATCCCACCAAACAAGTGCATAATCAGTAAACTCTACAGCAACTAGCTTTACCTTCTTTTCTTCATAGTATTGATGGCAGTCAAAGATGAACTCCACTTTTTTCTCCCATTCCAAATAGGCTTCGACATCACTCTGGCCTTGAAAGCTTGGAATTTTTATCTTGATGCTTCCCAAGTTGTTATCAACTCTTGCATGCCTATTTTTGCCCGAATTAGATGTTTGTTTATCATCCTCTTGTTCATGTCTCCCACAGGTTCTAGTATTGGCTGTAATAGCATCTCCATGATGACTTGACTCCATCTTGTCTATTCGGTATGCTAAGTCTCTAATTTGATTTGCCAAATCTAGTCTCAACTTCTTAAACAATTGGGTCATAGATTTCATGTAAATCTTTTGATTTGGCATTCCTTCTTCACTTTCTTGAGTCATTGCTTTAATTTTTCCTACAAGAAATTATTAGTAGCAAAAAAAATCTCATAAGACACTCCCTTATGTGTTTCACTAAATTTAAATGGTACTCACATTCGTGTTTCACTCAATAAGGCTTTTACCCATTTATGAGCTCACCACTCGTCTTTTACCACTCAAATTCCCCAAATCTCAATTCTAATAAAACTAATGCAAATTATGCAAGAATTGCTCAATCAACTCAATGCCACAATCATAAAAATCAAATTAAACTTAAAATTTAAAGTGACTATTCATGAATCAAATAAACAAGAAAATAAGCAGGTGAACAAAACTTCGCTCAAAATCAAGAATAAACCAAATTTTTAGAAGCCAAGAAATGGTACATAATGAAAATTAACAAAAGAAGTCAAATATGAGTTCTAAACCTACAAACACAACCAATAATGCAATTTTTGAATTAAAAATAAAGTAACAAAATTTTTTTTTTAATAGATGTAGAAATTGAAAAAACTAAATCAATTAAAGGTTGATAGATTTTGAACCCTTTTGCTTAAAACACAATGATTGGATTTTTTTATTTCTTTGAAATTGAGAAGAAGAAGAAGAAGAAGAAGAAGAAAGAAGAAGAAGAAGAAGAAGAAGAAAGAAGAAGAAGAAGAAGAAAGAAGAATAAGAAGAAGAAGAAGAAGAAGAAGAAGAAGAAGAAGAAGAAGAAGAAGAAGAAGAAGAAGAAGAAGAAATTATGAATGAAAATTGAGTGATAAATAACTAAACCTTAAAGTTTGGCTTTGATACCAAATTGACACAAATCCTACCTATAACACAGATAGAACACACATCTAACTTTGAAATCTAGCCCAAGGATCATTAAGGATAGGTTATGTTGACGGAGTTAAACCCCTTGCTTATCAAATTGAAGCAAGATACTTAGTTATTAAAAGATGAATAATCATACAATTCTAAGTCTAATCTAACCTAGCAATTATAATAAAAGGTAGATGTAAAATAATTCAAGTAAACTTGTACAATTTCAAAAAAATAAAGTTTAAGGAAAAACCTCACTTTTTAATATTTCAACCCTTGAATTCGTTTTCATAGGGTTAGCCTTTATATAGGCATGTAAACAACCTAATCCTTGAAGGAAGGTTTTCTTCTTTATTCCCAAAGCTGCCTATATAGGAAAATCCTTAATTAAGGAGATTTCCTTTAAAATAGGATAACTCATCTTTGAAAAGTCAAAATTGACAACTAATGACAACTCATTACCACTAAGAAAAATGATAATTCATGACAACTAAGCATTGAAGCATACCATGTCACATGCTATGTAAGATGTTGACCATTGACCCCTGACTTTGACTTATTGACTTTGACTTAAAAAATCCTTGAATCTTCTTGAATCTTCCTTATTGACTCCAAAATAGAAAAATAACTTAAAAAAATTCTTCCAATTCAAGCTAATTAATTTCAAAATAGGAAATTAAGCTAATTAGCGTGAATTCTTCATCATGCGGTTCTAAGCTTGTACTTATAGTCGAATCCACCAACTTGCTTGTAATGTGAAAGAAAAGAAAATTCAATGCTTGTTTGAACTTCTTTGTCCTTGATCTTGTCATTGGCCCCTCACAATAAAATGGATCACTTGGTTTGATAGGCTTGCTTAGCTTAGTTGGATCACCATGACCTTTTCTTTAAGATGGTTAAATCTTTAAAAATGAAGACTAAAGCTATGATACTAAATGTAATTCCATAAGTGCCAAAAAGGGGGGTGAATTGGCTTTTTTAACTAGATAGGGAATTTTGATTTTTCAATAAAAAGCAAGCTAAAAACACAATTATAGCACAATACAATGAATAAAATGAGCTAGAAAACACAAGGAATTTATAAAGTTTCGGCCCTCAAAGCCTACATCCTCTTTTAAACCACTTATTGAGAATTTCAATCCATTAATAATTTACTTCAAGGTGTAGATTAAACCCTTACAAGCTTAAATCTAAGCTACCTAAGTATTTTCTAAAGGCTCACACTCAAACCCATATGCTAAGAATAATCCTTTTAGCTTACAAGTGTTTAAATCCCAATCTTAACTCACTTAATCTCATTATTGAGCTATTAAATGATGGTATTAAACACTCACCAACCCATACTCAAGAACACTCTTGAGATAAAAAAATATTACAAAGAATTAAAGATGAAGAATTTGGGTGGTTGAAGATTAAATTTAAGAGTAAATGCTCAAAGATAGCTTTTAATATATTTGCTCAACTTTGTTAACTTAATCTAGCTTAATTATCAGTAGTATTTAGACTCTCATAGAGAAAAAGAGCTGTTGGAGGTGCATTAAATACTTACAAAGTTGTTCAACCACCAAAATAAAAAAAACTCTACAACTTTTTCATGACTCATGAAAAAGTCATCATTGATCATGACAATCAGGGTGCCAAATTAGAGTTTTGAATTCACACACTTTCATAAGTTGTGATGCTTCTATAATTGGTAGTGACGGTAAAGTTATGATCATAACACTATAGATGACACTAGTCATGATGAGCTTTTGGAAATTAAATGGAAATTTGGCAATTAGACCTAGCCGCCATTACTTATAATAAATTTTCACCACTCATTACGAGTAAGTCATGACTTTAGTTTGCCCATGATGATGGTGGTGACACTAGTCATGACAACTCTTAGGAATTTTTAGAATTTTGCAAATTGAATCTCTATACTACCTAAGTTTATTCTTGATGAATAAGTTCATGGGCTAAGCAAACATGACATAGTTTGAAAGAGCTTCAATGATTGTTATGTTTTATCAAGAATTAAATTTTGAGATGAGGTTATATGACGGTTGTTTGACTAAACTATAACTCTAAGCTATATCAGGATCTTCTAATGAAAGGATTTTAGTGCATGGCAATTATGACCAAAGGGTTCGTGTGAATCAATACATGCATTCAATTCTAATTAGGTAGTTGTAATATCAATGCTAGGGTTCTCTCACAACTTATGAGAATTAAATGTGTATAATTGGGATATTCATATTTAAATCTGAAAGGAGTTTCAAATAATATCAAGTGTTAATATTATTTCTCATTGCCAATTAGACACGAATGTAGTAAGTCACACCTAAAAGAGTTTCACCAAATCAGCATTAATATTAATCTAATTATTGTTTAAAGTGTTTAATCAATTAATTAAGATTAATGGAATTAGATTTATTCTTTAAGCAATGATTTTAGGATATCATGAAATCTAATCCAAGAAAGGGTTTAATTATTAACTTGTACTTAATTAATATGAGATATTAATTAAAATATTAAATTAATAAATACATATGTTGTTTCTATTTAGACTTGGATTAATGGCCCAAGTAGTTTAGGCCTATCCCCAAAAAGGTTTTGGACCAAAGATTAATACAAAATATTAAGAAAGCCTATGAACTTAATCTAAGCCCATTTGTCTAATAGATTGGGCTTAGGCCAAGTGTTGGCCCAATAACCAATATATAAGGATATGGTCAAACTTGTCATATTAGGCACACATTATCTCTAATGTGTAAATTGTTGACCATGGAAAAGATAAAGATTAGATCATATAAATTTATATGATAATGAATGTAGACAAATACATGAGATGTATTCTCTATATAATTCACGGTACCCTAATGATACATATACAAGTTGTACACTTATAATGTAAGGGATGATGTCATTAGTTTTTTCTTTCTTTACATATATATATAACCTAAGAAATGTTTATAAGGTTAGAAGGTTAGAGACATACAACATAAAATAGAGAGCAACTATATACAACATAAACCTTAAGTGTTTTTGCAAAAAAAGATTGAATTACTACAAGATTTGTGAGGGTTATATGAGAGGACAATTGCAAATAATCAAATTAAGGCAAGAGGGTGATTTATGGAGCTTTGGTGTTTCAAGCTAGAGGCCTTACATTTGAGAGTCTAGAGGATTTGATTCAAGAGTTAAACTTAAAGCATCCAAAGTTTATAGATTAACTATTGTGGTGTACATTAAACTAGGAGTTTATAAGTACTCTTAAACTTAGAGTGTCCTAGTTTGGTGTTTATATATGTTGCTATGTTATTTAGCTATGTGTGAAATGCAAAATGGTTCCTTTGGAAATGGAATTCTTCATGTCATTAAGGGTTATGCAAGTAAAATTTTTAAAATTTTACCCTATTTAAGGCTTGTTCTTACCACACATGTAAGTTGCATAATCGATTCATTCACAAAAAAAAAACTCTAAATTTAACTTGATACCCATACTTTGATTGTTATTTCTAGAAATTGACTATATCCTAAGCAATTATAGTCTATAATTCTAGAAAATATTATTTATTGAGAGCAAGTTAGTGGAAGAAGTGTTTCCTAATAAAAGATAATTTCATTATTATAGGGAAAAGTAAACCTTTTAAGCCGTACACTCATAAATATCATGCTCAATATAAAGCATTAGGAAGTACCACTCCTTTTTAATACTCAATCAAAAGATCCTCAACATATATTATTATTGTCTTGGCTTCATATTTCCATATGGTGAGAACTTATAGTTTTTTATTTATATTCTAGAAGTAGAAATAAGAGTAATTATTGTGTGTATGTGTGAAATCATCTTTAAAAGTAGCATTTTAATTCAAATCTCTAATAAGTCCCATGCACATACATTAGGTGATTAAATTATAAGATGATTTTTTTAATTTTATGGCTTCAATAATGAACTTGGGTGGTCATGATATGACACTCCTTATGTTGATCAAACTCTAATAATTTGTAGTTTGTTTTATTATTTTGTTTAGTGTGTTTTAATCCAAATGAGAAAGTTTATAGATCTAGATAAAAATTAGCTGACTATTTAAATGTAACATTAACTTATAGGCAAATCTTGATAAGAACATTAACATTAAAAAAAAAAGGGTTGTTTTTTTTTTTTTGCATAAAAAACTATACTTTTTTTTATTTGAATTTTGATAATCTTGGTTAGTTCATATCAAATGCAAGAGTGTTTCAGAATAAAATCATAAGTTGTTATTTAGTGAAATTATTATTTTTTGCTTAAAAAGACATAAAGATTAGAATCTTGAGCAAGAAAAAAATGTCTATTTTTTTAAAGTATAACTTGATTTTTGGATTTCCTAAGAATCACGGACACAAACACAGGATGAAGACACAATACAATGTGGACATGGCAATATGACAATTTTTAAAATTTAAGGACACAATATGGATGGGACACATTATATATATATATATATCACATAAAATGTATATTATTTATATTATATAAGTATGATTTGTTAAAAAGAATGAAGCTAGTGTGATAAAACAGAAACTCCATAAAATTTAAACACTTACTATAATCATTTAATTAATTATCTATCATTGCCATATATAAAGCAAACATAAAAAGGCCCAATATACATGATTTATACAAAAGAAAAATAGAGCTAAAAAGTGTCCTAAAAAAGTGCCTGTCGTGTGCTAAAAGTGTCTTACTGTGTCCTACATGTGTCTTAGTCATTTCCTGGGCACATGTCCTGTCGTGCCAGACACGTGTTGGGCCGTGTCAAGCATGTTTCAGTGTCCAAAAAGTGTCTAACATAGATACTCCACCCTATTTGAAGTGTTAGTGTTTTATAAGGAATTTCCTTTCACAAGTCACTTTAAAATTTTGCTTTTAATTGCATATGGAGCTCAATTTTTTAGAAAAAATAATAAAATAAATCAATAATTTTTTAAATGATGATACATTTTTACTAATTATTTATTTTTCCCCACAGGATTGATGAAGATGACAAGAAAAATTGATATTGCTTTTATTTTTAATCTATTCACTCTTTATTTTTTTTGAATGATTTACTTGAACAAATTAATTGTAGAATATTGTCGTAATCTCTGAATTTAAATTATTATATTTTTTTAAAGCATAACTTGATACTTTCAATTTCCTAAGAAGTACGAACATAGACATGAGACACGAATACGATACAATACGGACATGGCAATATGGCAATTTTTAAAATTTAAGGACACGACATGGGTTGGACATGTTTTATATATATATATATATATATATATATATATATATATATATATATATATATATATATATATATATATATATAAATATATATTTCACATAAAATGTATATTATTTTCTATAATATAAACATGATTTGTTAAAAATAATGAAGTTAGTGTGATATAATAGAAATTCCATGAAATTTAAACACTTACTATGATCATTTAATTAGTTTTCTATCATTTTCATATATAAGGAAAACATAAAAAGTAGCCAATATAAATTATTTATACAAAAGAAATGGAGCTAAAAAGTGTCTTAAAAAGTGCCCGTCATGTCTTAAAAGTTTCTTACCGTGTCCTACATGTGTCTCAGTCGTGTCCTTCTGGTGTCCTAAAATAAAAAAAATAATAAAATAGTAGGACTCGTACCCCATCATGTCGGACACATGTCGGGCCATGTCGGGCGTGTATCGGTGTCTAAAAAGTGTTCGACATGGATACTCCACCCTATTTAAAGTGCTGGTGCTTCATAGGGAATTTCCTTTCATAAGTCACTTAAAAATTTTTCTTTTATTTACATATGTAGCTTAATTTTTTTATAAAAAAATAAAAAAATAAATTATTAATTTTTTAAATAATGATACTTTTTTACTAATTATTTATTTTTCCTTAAAGGATTGATGAAAATGACGAGAAAAATTGAAATTGCTTTATTTTTCTGAATGATTTACTTAAAAAAATAATTGTAGAATATTATCTTAACGTCTGAATTTAAATTATTACATTTTATGCATATGTGTGCGCGTGTGTGTATTTGTTAACCCGTAACGAAGCATGAGCAATCTTCTTAATAAATAAATAAATAAATAAGATGTAGAGATGTAAAGGAGGATACTTAAAAGAAAATAAAAATAAAAATAATGAAAAAATAAAAATAAAAGTAATTGAGAAAATAAAGAAAATAAGAAAAAGTGGAGAAAATAAATAAATAAATAAAATAAAATTTTATAAAATAAGAAAAAATGCAAAATTTATGAAAATAATCATTTGGGTTCTCAGAATTTATCATTGATGCATGCTTTAGGAAAGTAGAGGTTTGATTTGGGATTTTAGCTCTAAAATCCTTTAAAAAAATTGAAAAGAAATAGTTTTGTGTGTAGAGATTTTATTTCCATGAGTTGGTCAACCTATAGTAAGGATTTGAGGCTTAAATAATAGTATTTTAGTGCTTTTGACTTGAAAATTTTTTTAAAATTGCATACCGGCTAGTAATATAATATTTTTAAAAATTTGCCTAAAAGTCCATTGTAAATTAAAAAATGATTAATTTATAGAAAATTAGGTCTATTGAAAGAACCCAAGTGCATGGATAAGAATAAACACCTAAGGCTTAGTTTCAAAGTCAGACACTTACTTGGACATTTTAGAAAAAGGTTTGGTCTTTTGAGCCTCCAATTCAATGATTTGGGCTCTCGATTCAAGTACTTAGGTATCTGATTCACTGATACAGATGCTCAGGTAAGGGTTTTAAAGTTTACTACTTTAGAAGCACACTACAGATAACCTTTTAGGAGGTTATCCTCTGTTTAGTTGATAGAAGAGTTTTGTGCCTCATCTATTTCCACCTCCTTGAACTAAGCAACAAGACAGAGACCCTAACCAAGAGCCATAAGATTATTTTTTACTATTTTACTTTGTGAACTTCTTGCTTGTTTTATATATTTTTTGGTTTAGATAATACTTTAAAATTGAACATGTCGTAGGATGTAATTTTAAGTACATTAGTTGTTTTATATTTTTTATAAAATTACTTTTTAAATTTTATTCCATTTTTTGTTATTTTAATGATTCAATGGTTAAGTATGCTTGGGCAAGTATAAATTTGATGCGAACCAAGCAAGTACAAAGCATGATGATTCACTCAAGTACAATGGACCAATTACAAGGTGTAGAACTAAAAAGTTCAAAGATGCTTTACAAGAATTCATGAAATCCATATGGTGTAATACAAATGAAACTGAGATGAAGGAGTTTCATTGTGTTCATTTAATTCAAGTTCAAGCTAAACATATGGTTATGCCTGATTTGAAGCAACTTTGAGTTGATTCTTGACCTTTGTACCTCAATAGCATGCTTTGATATTTTGGTCATAACTTTTGTTACAAAATGGGATTGAGGTGATTCAAAATGCTATGGAAAGCTATGACAAAGAGCTATAACTTTCATTAGGACTATTTTGTCTAATTCAGTTGTCTTCAAGGGATAAAGGCTGAGACATGGACATGCATATGTTTAGACACGATCATGCCTGATTAATATTGGCAGACACGGCTGTGTGTGTCATTGACACAACCATGCCTATTGATGTTGGCAAACATGGCTGTGTGTGTCATTAAAACAACCATGCCTAGTTACTCTCTTTTATGCTTGGAATTACACATGGCCATGTGTAATTTAAGTATGGCCATGCATGATGAGACCATTTTAATATTTTTAGAGTTTTTATGCCTGTTTTTTAGCCACTATTAATGTCTATTTTACCCTTTATTCTAATAACATTATAAATAGCTTGTTTAGGGCTATAAAAGGGGGTGGTTGAATTTTCTTTAATTAATGTCAATTATTTTAAGAGGTTAGAATCCTTTTTTTTTTTGTTCTTAAAAGAACTCTTAGAATTATCAAGTGAAGGCTTGGTACTTTCAAACCTAGTTTGATTTAAACTTAAGATTGGCTTAGTTCAATATTAAGTTTTCATTAAGTACCTGCTATTTAAGGGTCTTGTTAGGGGTTAGAGTTTTCTCACTTGATTCATTGAATGATCCTTGGCAAAGACATCAAGATTGAATACAGGTTTGGTAGAAGTTAACCACATTCGTATCATTTAGTATTAGAGCTTTGACTCAATAATCAAGTATGTATCTTTTTTTTAATTGTTCTTTGCATTCTTAAAAAAAATTCCAGAATTTTCTCATTTTGTTTCGTTCATTCTTTATATGTTGTTTTATTGTCATCTTTATTCCTTTTGTGATTCCTTTTATTCCTTTCATATCTCTAGCAATCTTTCTCATTCATATATTATTATTTTTCATTTGTGTTATAAAAAAGGTGCGCAAATTCAAAAAAAAAAGGTCAAGTTAAAATATCTTCAATTAAGTGTTTTTTGTATCCAAATTCAAGTGCTTTGCCTACAATAATTGTAAATCATTCTTAAGTTGCATTTTGGGTAGTTTAAACACTTATTCTAAATTTTTTTATTTTTGTTTTGTTCAATTATTTTCTTTATTTATTGTGTTTTCCTTTGTTCCTATAGTCAATTTGAGTTTAATTTAACTTTTTTTAAGTTATATTAGGCTTTATTTAATAATAATTAACTTGAGTTCTATAAGAATTAGAGAGAGGTAAAATGCGAGTGGTGAGCTCATTAGACGGTAAAAGCCTAATTGAGTGAAACATGAGTGTTGGGTGACATTTTTTAAGTGTAAACACGTAAGGGAATGTTACTTGTGCATTTTTTTTCTTTTGCTTCTTTATTTATAACATGGTAGATCTAAATGAGGTTAAGATAGATCTTAAATGGAAGCTCTTTTTGAAGGCGATGCAAGAACACAAGTCAATTAATGAATAGCCATAAAGAGGTTCAAGAGTGAATAGGGAGAATGGAGGAAAGTCAAAACACAATAGCCATTACAAATCAAATTGCACCAATACAAGTTCACAGAGGGAGGTGGCATGAAGATGATGATAAATCCATTGATGAAAGTAGTCAAAGGCATATGAGGCAAGATAACAACCTTAGGAGCATAACGATGAAGATACCTACTTTTCATGGTATAAGCGATCTTGAAGCATATCTAGCATGGGAGAAAAAGGTAGATTTCATGTTTGATTATAACAACTACTCTAAGGAAAAGAAAGTCAAGCTTGCATCCATTACATTCATTGACAATGCATTAGCTTGGTGGAATCAACTAGTGGTCTCAAGAAGGCATTGTAGAGAAGAACCTATCTCTACATGGCAAGAGATAAAGACTATCATTCGAAAGAGGTTTGTATCAAATTATTATTATAAGGATTGGCATAATCACTTTCAAAGGCATAAAAAAAGTTCAAGGATTGTTGAAGTCATTGAAGTGGTTAAATTTTCTTTGATTAATATCATTTATTTTGAGAGGTTAGAGTCCTTTCTTTGGTTCTTAAAAGAACTCTTGGAATTATTAAATGAAGGCTTAGTACTTTTTGATTTAAACTTGAGATTGGCTTAGTTCAATATTAGGTTTTCATTAAATGACCTTAATTTTTAAAACTAAGGTTCCTAAGTACAGGTTATTTAAGGGTGTTTTTAGGAGTTACAGTTTTCTCCCTTGATTCATTGAACGATCCTTAACAAAGATAACAAGATTGAATACGAGTTTGGTACAAATTAAAAAAGTTCAATTGAATGTTTAAATGCAAGGGGAGAGGACACATGCAATGAGATTGTCCAAATAAAAAGGCAATGATCATTGTTAATAGGGAATATGATAATGAAGATGATGAGGGTAAAGATGAGATGCCCCTACTTAAAGATGCAAGTGATGTTGAAGAAGATCTCGAAGAGGTTAATTACAAAGATTTTCTAGTTACAAGGCACACATTGAGCATATAAACAAAGGTAGAAGAAAATGAACAACATGACTTCGATGCAAGTAGTTGACTTAAAGGCAAGGTATATTGTTTTATCATTGATGGAGGTAGTTGTACAAATGTAGCTAGTACTTTGTTAGTTGAAAAGCTTAATTTACCAACTTTAAAACATCTTAGGCCATATAACTTACAATGGTTGAATGATTGTGGAGAAGTAAGGGTGACTAAACAAGTACTTGTTCCTTTTTCTTTAGGGAAATATGTTAATGAGGTCCTTTGTGATGTTGTGCCCATGCAAGCTGGTCATATTCTTTTAGGGCGACTATGGCAGTTTGATAAGAGAGCTATTTATGATGGATTCACCAATAAATATTCATTTTTCATGAATGGTAAAGAGATTGTACATTCATCATTATCACCTAAAGAAGTTTATGAAGATCAAATGATAATAAGAGAGAGAAAGAAGGTTCATATGAGAGAGAAAAAGGAAAGAATGTGTAGTAAAAGGATAGATGTGAGAAAACAAATGAGAGTGAGCAAAGAGTGGAAAAAAGAGAGCTAAGAGTGGATGCGCACAAGAAAAGAGAGGCGTAGGCAAAAAGAGAGCTTAAGGGGAAAAAGAAAGAAAAACAAGTGAGTTTCTATGCAAAAAGAAGTGATCTTAAGAGAGCATATTTTTCTTAAGTGCCAATGATTGTACTTTTATACAAAGA
This sequence comes from Mallotus nudiflorus, assembly GCA_947683625.1. NCBI lineage: Eukaryota > Viridiplantae > Streptophyta > Magnoliopsida > Malpighiales > Euphorbiaceae > Mallotus > Mallotus nudiflorus. The sequence goes on along the minus strand of CANTUR010000333.1, from coordinate 1,053,982 downwards.
GGCATATTTTTGCTACTAACTAACTTGTCATTTCTTTGCCTAGTGTTTTTGTGTCTCTTTTACAGAAACATAAAGATGTATTTCCTAAGGAGATGCCCAAGGGATTTCCACCCTTAAGAGGGATTGAGCATCAAATAGATTTTGTTTTGGGTTCCTAAATTCAAAATAGACCAACATATCGATGTAATCCTAAGGAGACAAAGGAGTTACAATGACAAGTGGAGGAATTATTATATAAAGAGTTGATTAAGGAAAGCATGAGCCCTTGTACCATACCCATTTTGTTAGTACTTAAGAAATATGGTTCATGTCAGAGTTGTGTTGATTGTAGTGATGTCAATAAGATAACAGTAAAGTATCACCATCTTATTCCTTATTTGGATGACATGCTTAATAAGTAGTATGGTGCATGCATTTTCTTTAAAATTGATCTTAAAAGTGGTTACCATCAAATTAGAATGAGAGAAGGGGATGAGTGGAAAATTGCTTTTAAAACAAAATATAGGTTATATGAGAGGTTAGTTATTCCTTTTGGGTTGACTAATGCACCTAGCACATTCATAAGGTTGATGAACCATGTTTTGCATGCATTTTTAGGGAAGTTTGTAGTTTTTTATTCTAATGATATACTTATTTATAGTAAGTCATTAGATGAGCATCTTGAACATGTATGTTTGGTTTTTAATGTTTTACATAAGGAAAGATTGTTTGCTAACCTTAAGAAATGTTTTTTTTTGCACGAGTAAATTTATAGTGCGTGTGTAAGAGAAGGTTAAGGAGGAATGGCCTACACCTAAGTCGGTTGGAGAAGTTCATTCATTCCATGGATTGGCAAGTTTTTATAGAATATTTTTATGTGATTTTAGCACCATTGCCGCTCCATTGACAAAAGTGATAAAGAAGAATGTGGGATTCAAATGGGGAGATGCACAAAAGGAAGCATTTAACATGCTTAAAGAAAAGTTTATTTCTACCCCTTTACTTTCTTTACCAACTTTGCTAATAATTTTAAAATTGAATGTGATGCCCCAGGTTTAGGTATTGGGGCCGTACTTATACAATAAAGAAAGCTAATTGCTTACTTTAGCAAAAAGTTGAACGAAGTAGACTTGAAGTATCCTACATATGATAAGGAGATGTATGCGTTAGTTTGAGCCTTACAAACATGGCAACATTACGTGTGGTCTAAAGAGATCATGATTCATATGGACTATGAACCTTTGAAGTGCTTAAAAGGATAATAAAAGTTCAATAACCAACATGCTAAATGGAGTGAGTTTACTAAGTCTTTTCCGTACATTATAAGATATAAGCAAGGTAAGGAAAATATAGTTGCTAATGCGTTATCTTGAAGGTATACACTTTTTTCCATTATTGATGCTAAGTTATTAAGTTTTGAATATATAAAGGAATTTTACGCTAATGACCATGACTTTAGCAAATTTTATGTTACTTATGAAAAGGTTGCATTTAAAAGATACTATAGGCATAATGGTTTCTTATTTAGAGATAATCAATTATGTGTGCCTATGAGTAGCATGCATGAACTTTTAGTTAGGGAAGCATATAAAGGTGGATAATGTTTTGCATGATCACTTTTATTGACCTAATATGTGCATTGATGTTCAAAGACTTTGTGATAAGTGCATTATGTGTAAGCAAGCTAAATATAAGTCGAAGCCTCATAGGTTATACATGCCACTACCCATACCTAGTATGCCTTAGGTTGATATCTCCATGCATTTTGTTTTGGGTTTTAATATGAACCCTAAAAGGGGTTAAATGCAAGCATGGACCTTAATAATAAAGAATTCAAGCTAATTAGCTTATTTTCCAATTCTGAAATTAATTAGCTGAATATGGACGAATTTTGATATATTTTTCTATTTTGGAGTCAATAAGGAAGATTCTAGAAGATTTTAGAATATGTGAGAAGATTCAAGAATATTCCAAGTCAAAGTCAACAAGTCAAAGTTAAAGTCAAATAGTCAACAAGTCAAAGTCAATGGTCAACATGTGACATGGCATGCTTTAATTCTTAGTTGTCATGAGTTTTCATTTTGCTTTGTTGTCATGAGTTGTAATGAGTTGTCAATTTTGAATTTTCAAAGATGAGTTGTTATGAGTTGTCATTAGTTGTCCTATTTTGAAGGAAATCTCCTTAATTAAGGATTTTCCTTTATAGGTATCTTTAGGAATAAGGAATAAAACCTTTTTCTTCAAGGATTAGGTTGTTTACATGCCTATATAAGGGCTAGACTTATGTAGGACGAATAAGAATGTATTTTTGACAATTTTAATCAATTAAGTGAGGTTTTTCCTTAACTTTGTTCTTTTAAAACTTTGCAAGTTTACTTGAATTGTTTCACATCTACCTTTCATTACAATTGCTAGGTTAGACTTAGAATTGTGTGATTGTTCATCTTTTAATAGCTAAGTATCTTGCTTCAATTTAATAAGTAAGGGGTTTAGCTCCATCAACACAACTATCCTTGATGATCCTTGGGCTAATATTCAAAGTTGGATGTGCATTCTATCTGCATTATAGGTAGGGTTCATATTAGGTTTACCTAGGTCTAAACATGGTAATGATTAAATATTTATGGTTGTGGATGGATTTTCCAAGATGGCACATTTTATTACTTATCATAAAACTAATGATGCCTCAAATGTTGCTGATCTTTTCTTTAAAGAAGTTGTGCGGTTACATGGCATGCCTAAAACTATTATTAATGATAGGGATGCTCAATTTCTTAGTTATTTTTAGAGGACTTTGTGGGGATAAATTGGGGACTAAATTATTGTTTTCTACTACATGTCACCCCTAAATTGATGGTCAAACTGAAGTAGTAAATCACTTTTTAGGACATTTATTACACACATTGATTAAAAAGAATTTGAAATCATGGGAAGAATGTTTGCCACATATTGAGTTTTCTTATAATCGTAGTGTTCATTCATCTACTCATTATTGTCTTTTTGAAGTTGTTTATGATTTTCTTCCTTTAAGTCCATTAGATTTGTCTCCTTTGCTAATGAATATGAGAGTTAATATAGATGGTAAAAAGAAAGCTAATTTTGTTAGGGCATTACATGAAAAAGTGTATATGAATATCGAACAAAAGAATTCAAAAGTTGCCCAAAAAAGCTAATAAAGGGTGTGTGAGAGTAATCTTTGAAGTAGGTGATTGGGTTTAGGTTCATTTTAGGAAGGAAATGTTTCCTAGTTTACATAAGTCTAAATTGAATCCTAGGGGTGATGGTCCTTTTCAAGTTCTAGAAAGGATTAATGATAATACTTATAATATTGACTTGCATGGTGATTATTGGGTTAGTGCTACTTTTAATGTTTCTGACTTATCTCCTTTTAATTATGATGAGGTTGATGATTCAAGGATGAATATTCCTGAGGAAGGAGGGAATGATGGAAACCAAGCAAGCACCAAACATGATGATTCACTCAAGTATAATGGACCAACTATAAGGGCTAGAACTAAGAAGTTTAAAGATGATTTACAAGTATTCATGAAGTCCATATGGTGTGATACAAATAGAACTAAGATCTAATATGAGAAGGAGCTTCAATGTGTTCATTTAATTTAAGTTTAAGCTGAACATATGGTTGTGCCTGCTTTGAAGCAACTTTGAGTTGATTCTTAACCTTTGTACCTCAATAGCATGCTTTTGATATTTTGGTCATAACTTTTGCTACAGAAGTAGGATTGAGGCAATTCAAAAGGCTATGGAAACCTAAAATAAAGAGCTACAACTTTATGAAGACTATTTTAGCTAATTTGGTTATCTTCAAGGGATAAAGGCTTAGACACAGTCATGCATATGCTTAGACATGGCCATGCCTAATTGATGTTGGCAGACATGACTGTGTGTGTCATTGACACGACCATGGCTGATTGATGTTGGACAACATGGTTGTGTGTGTCATTGATGTCTATTTTACCCTTTGTTCTAATATCATTATAAATAGCTTGTTTAGGGCTATAAAAGGGGGTGGTTGAATTTTTTTTTTAATATTAAGTATTTTAAGAGGTTAGAGTCCTTTCTTTGGTTCTTAAAAGAACTCTTGGAATTATTAAGAGAAGGCTTGGTACTTTCAAACTTAGTTTGATCTAAACTTAAGATTAGCTTAATTCAATATTAGGTTTTCATTGAATGACCTTTAATTCTTTGTACCTAAGGTTCTTAAATACATGTTATTTAAGGGTCTTGTTGGGGGTTAGAGTTTTCTTGCTTGATCCATTGAATGATCCTTGGTAAAGAAATCCAGATTGAATATGAGTTTGGTACAAGTTAACCATGTTCATATCAAAATCTATATAAGGAATGCCAATGAGAATGATTGAGTTAGTTATGAGTAATAAAAATGCAAGATGTAGTTCTACAAGAATTAAGTCTACTATATTAACATGACTGTGTGCCTCAGTATGCACAACCATGCATGTATACAAACTATAGGAATATGATAAGGCATGGTTATGTGCCCTTGGATGCACAGTTGTGTGTTACATAAGTTCAAGAACACTCACTCAGGCATGATAGTGTAGCTCAGGTGCACACAGCTGTGCCATAACCATCCCATAAATCCTAAGTCAAGAATGACTAGGTACCTCTGTACTCATAGTTGTGTGTCTACACAAACATAAAACTACACACTCAGTATTGCACATCCATATGCTAAAATGCATACAACTATGCACGAATAGAGATGTTACTTCAGTTATCTCTTTTATTTTTCTTTTGGATTTACCAATATTGAGGACAATGTTGATCTTAAGTATGGAGGGGGGAATTGCATTTTTCGATAGTGTAATTTTAATTTTGATAATTTTGATTTTTACTTATTAAAAAAAACCTTCAGTTTTTTGTTATTATTGGTTATTTTAAATTTTTGGTTACATCTTATTATAGTATGTTAGAAATTTTTAATTTAGGTTATTTTTGTTATTATCAATATTCAGTTAGGAATTGTTTCTAGTTTTACTTTTCTTTTTCTTTTTTGTTCCTTCCATTTTAAAGAGGGGTTATTTTCCTTTTCTTATAAAGAATACTCCCTACTTATACATTATGTTTTATACTATTCACTCTATAAGTTTTAAAAAACCCTAATTGTGTTTAATTCTTCCCTTCTATTCATATGTACAAGTGACTTTTAATTATATTCATCTTGTTGCCTCAAGAGAAAAACCATGCAAAATAAAAGAAGGGTAAGATAGTAAAAAAATGAAAGAATAGGGGATTAATCTTACTAATGAGTATAATGATTTCTTCCGTATTCATTTGCAAAAGGTAGGTAAGAAATTTCGCTCTCTATTAAAGCAAAACTTCCAATTACCTAAATTCTTTGAAAATTATGTTTTTATAGACATAAGGCTTAATGAAATTGTTTTCTTGTGTGATCAATTATGATGGACTAGGTTCTTTAAAATGAATTATGACACATTCTTTGAACTCACAATTAAATTCTACACTATATTAAAGTTTATTAATGAAAATAATAAACTATTTTCTTGTAGACTCTTGGGTAAAGAATTTCATTTTGATTATGGACTTATGTTTAATGTTCTTAGGTTTCTTGATAAAGGACTTTATAATCCTCTAATAGACTATGACATTGTAGATGGTGGGGTTTAGTGGGCATCCAAGCCTTTTGCAACCATGCCACTGTTTGAGTTCAGAACTTTATAGAACATGTAACCAATATTATAAAAAGACATGACACAGAGATGAGGAGTCACCATCTATAATAATAACTAGAACAACTTTTGAGTGGTGGTAAGTTGATTCCCTAAAAGAGAGTTAACACCACATAGAGAGAATTTTGGGTACAAAATACTAACTTCTTTTAGTCTCTTGTTCTTTTAGATTTACCTTTTAATTATTACTTTATTCCTTATTTACATGCAATTTTCACGTTAAACCCATTTAAGAACGTAAGGGCACACTGATTGTTCATGAAAACCATGTAAAACACATTCATAAGAAAATAAACAAATCCCTAAAGTTAGTCTAATATACATTGATTTTAATTAGATGGGCTAAGTGTATATATTTTAATTTACAAGTGAGCTTAAAAGCTAATGGGCCTAATTTCTATCAATTTTATATTAATGAATGTAAGTCTACTTATTTTAATTCTAAAAAATTGGCTTAAGTCTACCAATAATGACGTATTTGAATCAGTGGGCCTAATTCTATGTGTTTTAATTTTAAAGTGATATTAAGTCTGTAAGTTATGAAAATGGGCTTTTAGTTAGTGGGGCCTGTAGACACCTAATTTCGGGATGATATGTTATGGATGCAGCAAAGGACTCAGGTGATGAAAATATCATGAATAGGTCTTTGATACTTAATCTTTAAAATTCTAATGGTTTAAATGTAGCTTTTAAAGTTTTTAGGGATTGAATTGTAAGATTTTTTTTAAGACCTAATTGCAAAATTTAAATTCTTCAAGGGGTCTTTTTATAATTAAATGTAAAAAAAAATATAAGTGTTGGAATTCCATAGTTCCGATCGGAATTATGTAATTCCGGTTGGAATTACATAATTCCAATCAGAATTACACCAATTCTGATTAGGATTGTGTAATTCTGATCGGAATTACACAATCTCGGTTAGAATTGAATTCTTTCATCTTTTTCCTATTTCTAATTACTTCCAATTTAGTGTTTTAGGTGGTTTAAATTTCCTAACTAGTTTAATCTTCCTAATTAATTCTATCCTAATTGGTTCAAAATTCCTAAATACACTTTAGGAATGAAAATCACATTAGGATTAGGGTTAGGCTTCCTAGTTCCATTATAAAAAGGGAAGGAAGAAAGGAGAGAAAAAAGAAAAGGAAGAGGAGAAGCGTAGAAAAGAAGGAGAAGAGAAGAAAGAAAATTGTGATTTTACTCTTCTTATAATTATTTTTAATCAAAAAATTTCTTTTTGATTCATCAATTAATTCAAGACTCATGAAGAACTTTTGAAAAAAAGATTCGAAGATTTATTAAGAACGATGAATCATAAATCTGAGGAGCACCCTAAATCATCCATACGCATATCATATTCTTCTATTCTTCATTTATTTATTTATTTACTTATTTTATTTATTATTCTTATTATTTTATCATAATTTATTCATTAATTATTACTTTATTTTATGTTTTATGGTGATTATAGAGGAAAACACATGATGATCTTGTAAGGGAGATGAATTTCATTAGAAGTCTACAGAAGACTATGGATAAAGCCTCATAAAGACTTAGTTTCTAGGGTTTTATTTTTATTTTTATTGTCTTTATTTTTATTTTATTCTTTATTGTTATTTTATTAATTATTTTATGAATTAATGTAATAGCCCCAACAGTGGGAGTAATAAAATTTTGTGTGTGGTTGCATGTTTATTTTGATTAAACTGGTTAGTAAAATTAGGTTTCAATTAGGTAATTATTTAAGATCAATGGAGGAAGTAGATTAATTTAGGTTGCATGTTAATAAAATTAGGATTTTAGTAAGGATTAATAATTATTTGTTTGATCTTATTTAATTGTTTCTTTTATGTTTTTAATTGTTTTTGGGTTTTATTCATTATTTTTGTATGTTTTGGACCTTAAGCCCACTTTAGGTCTTAATCTATTTATTTAAGATTAGGTAATTCTTTTAGCCCATATCATTTGATAATTAATTAGGTTTAATTAATTAGAATATATTTTAGGTCCATAATTAATTAGATTTTAGGTTAGAAATATCTTTAGGCCTATTTAGTTAATTAGATATAGGCCCACCTAATTTAATTTAATTAATTTAGACTTAGCTCACTTAATTTAGGCCTTCTTTCATAATTTGTAGATTTAAGATCATTATTTAATTAAAACATATAGAATTAAGCCCACTAATTTAAATACCTTCATAATTTATAGATTTAAGATCATTATTTAATTAAAACAAGTAGAATTAGGCCCAGTTAGAATTAAAATTAGTAGACTTAAGTTCATTTAATTAAAATCAAAAGGAATTAGGTCTTTAGGTTCACTTATAATTTAAAATATGTAAACTTTAGCTCATTTATTTAAAATCCATGTAAATTAGACTAGGTTAGGGATTATGTGATTTATTGAATGCATTATTTACTTGTATATTTCATGACTAGTTTTCCTTGGAGTTGATTGTTTTAGGTTTATATGAAATTGCATGTAAATAGAGAATAAGATAATAATTCGTAAAGTAATTCTAAATGAATATAAGACTGAAAGAAGTTGGTATTCCGTATCCAGAATCTCCTGGTTATGGTGCTAGCTTTCTTTTAGGGAATCAAGTACCACCTTTTTTATTTGTCCCAGTTATTACCCTAGGTGGCGACTCCTCATCTCCATGCCATGTCTTTATAACAGTGGTTAGTGTGTTCTCTAAAGCTTTGAGCTCAAACAGTGTCACGGTTGCTAAAATATTGGATGTGCGTTAAACCCCGCCGTCTACAGTGGCGACTCCACTAAGGATAAGAGATACTGATTCTACTTGTGTTCTTTAAAATTATTTTATTAATTATTATTTTACTCATGCATTCATTCTGCATGTCCTTATTAATTGATGGCATTGGTTTATGATTCCATGATTCCACTAGCTTCATGGGATTATAGATTGGCTAACCATCACTCTTAGCCTTAACTCGATCCAAGAGAGATTACTAGGCTCATCTGACCAGAGCCTGTAACCCAAGTCCTCAAGGGGGGGGTAGTCTTCTCTCAAGTTTGTAAAGGATGTTGGGCCCCTCTGACCTTGGCCTATAACTCAAAGTCCATAGTGGAGAGCATCTTGCTAAAGGAACCTTAACCTTTTTACCGGACCCTAACCATATATAATGGCTTAGTTATTTCCCCTAGGATCTACCCAAATTGCTTGTGAATGTTGCCATGAGGTATTTATATTTGTAAAGGCCCAAGCCCATAATTTATAAACCCGTTTAGGTTAATAAAGATCGGGCTAATCTTTTACACCTAGAAATGCTGTTTTTATGCTTTTATTGCTTTAAAATATTTGGCATATGCGTCAGACCCTGATATCCCCTATTGATATTAAGACCAAGACTAAAAATCCTAGGAAAAGAGACTCGCCATTGAATACGTGTGTGGGAGGAATAAGGTTGGAAGGATGTATGTATACCTAACTTGTTACTTGCTACTTGTTGCACAGCACGTGCATCATACATACATGTATACATGCATCTCATGCATCACACTAACAAATTTCTTTCAGCCATAATAGATTCATCTGGGTCTTCCTGTGTTTGGAGTCAAAATGGTGGCAGACTTATGAGAACTGATTCAAGTCCCCAATCAATCGCGAAAGAGATCCTTAAAAAACTAGAAAAGATCCCCATTAATCTGCTCTACTTAGAAGATACACAATAAATCGAAAGAATGGAACAATAAGAGAGAGGAAATTGGACCCTGGAAGATGTCAAAGGAGCACTGATGGATGATATGAGAGCAATGATGCAAGATGAGTTAAGACAAGCTCTAGCAGGACTGATGCCACCACCTATTGCTGCTGCACCACCCACTACAGCCAAACCACCTGTTGTGGGTCCACTCACTGTTAACAATGACAATATTGGGGAGATGAAACTCGAGGATGTTGAGAGTTACATGGTTAAAAAAGCAAAAAAGGAATCACTTGAGCAAGTTTAAGAGCTAGAATCCAGATAGATGAAGGCATTAACTCATAAGATGTCTAAGATGGAGGAGATGATGAGGGGACAAGGTCGAGGATACCCGTTTGACTTTGATGATGTGATGCAATTTGAGGAAGGTAGGCTACCTAACAAATTCACAATGCCACAACTATTGAAGTTTGATGGTACTGGGGACTCGAGAATTCATCTCAGTCAATACACAACTACTATGAGTACCACTAAGGCTCCTTTGTTTGTGGTTACTAAACTATTTGTTCTGTCCTTAGAGGGTATGGCTGTTAATTGGTATCATGGGTTAGAGAAGTCTATCCGAGCAGATTGGAGGGAGTTGTGTACTAATTTTCTAAAGCAATATGACTATAATACTAGGCTTGAGGTGTCCATAAGAGATCTAGAACTAACCAAGCAGAAGCCCAATGAATCATTCTCAGATTTTCTGACTAGGTTCATGAATAAGGTGGGAATGATGAAGAACAAACTGGCAGAGAAGGATCAGATTAGAATGATAGTCTAAAATGTGTCACCTAACCTAGTGGAGAGGTTGCAAATGATGAACCCCAAGACATTTGTGGACCTTTATGATGATGGGTTACAGGCTAAAGAGATCAAAAATGAGAAAAAGAAGGCCACTAGTAACACTGGAATGAGAAATTAACCAACTGGGGGCATACAGCAAGGAAGCACTAGTCGGGTTGTAGGAGTCCATGCTGTTAAACAATCGAGGAGGTTCTCAAATTTTAACCAACCTTTATCGAAAGTCTTAGAGCACTTAATGGAAAGGGGCTTACTTCAACCTTTACCTACTCCAAACCCACCAAATCCAAATATCCCGGGCTATAACCTAAATAAATACTGCAAATTCCACCAAAACCTCCAACACTCCACAGATAACTGCATCCACCTAAAACATGAAATCCAAAACCTCATAGACTCTGGAAAAATCACAGATCTTGAAAACCCAAGCACCAGAAGCAATCCTTTCCCAAATTACTGAAACGTGCCACCCCCAACTACCATGATGATCAACTCAGGAGTAAACAAAGAAGAAGTGTTGAAATCTTTTGAGGATCTATGCTTTAAAGCTACTGAGAAAACTCATGATCCCCCTAAAGATGTGGAGCAAGTTGAAGATTTGCTAGGTCAGCCCTCAGGCAAGTTTGACTACAAGGTGTTTTACACTAAACCACCTTCTTTTGACATACCCTTCGAGTCAATTATACCTACAGAATGGGGTAAGGAGTTTGATGATGAGAAGATACAAGACAACAAAACATATAAAGTGGAAGTATGGAAGGATGGAAAAAAAAGCAAAACCACTGAATAAGAGTTTCATCAAAGAAGGATATGGAAAGTATTACCTCAGTGTAAAGGAACCTATCAATATGCCCGGTGTGAATGGGAGTAGGATCTATAAGGAATGGATTGTTGAGAATCTGGTGCAAGACAAAAAGGATAAGGAAATGCAAGAATAGCTATTATGTCAACCACTTGAAAGACAACCACTATGAGACTCATAATCCTTAGCATCTAGAATAGGAAATAAAATTTCTTATTATCTTCTTTAAATAAAATTTTAGAAATTTTTTTATTTTAGTGATTGATGATATAAATTATGATTATGCTCACTTATGTAATATGCATCTTGATGGTATTACGCATTGTGATATTGATCGCATCTACATGTTTGACAAGAATTTAATTCAATTAGATTCATTCAGTATGGGCACAAATGTAAACGTAAAGAATAGTCTTATATCACTTGACATAACTTTTAAAGAGAATAAAATCTGAGGAAAAATATGAAGAATGATAAAAAAAAAGGAGAAGAAAAACAAAGAAAGAAGAAGAAAAAGAACAATAAGGTGAAAAATTAGAGAGAAAAATTCAGGATTAATTGATTATAGGAGTTGTGTCATGTGATGTAATGAATGTTCTCATTTTTGTCTTAATGAATGAGTAAAATTGAATTAGGGATTTTTGTCAAATATCACATATTCGTCTTTATCATATTGCATAAATGTATGAATGGAAAGACATTACATAATTAAAGCTAAAATTAGAGCTATGAGATCACTATTTTAGTTATGTTTCCTTTGTAATTTTCTTTATAAGCCTAGGGTCCTCTTACTCATTGAAGAATTCAAATGGCTCAATAACTTGCATCAACCATTGCATCAATATCAAGCTTTATATTTTGCTCGAGAGTTCTTCAAAGTGCAAGTCCATCTGATTTCATCATTAAAAACTCATTTCGGTCAGTTTGCCTATTCCTCAACATCTCCAATACATGAGATTACAACTAATAGGGTTAATAAGTCAAAGGATCAACAACAGCAGTGGACGAACTGGGCCTCTTGCACATAAAAATGAAAACTGGGGTCAAAATACAACTTAGGGGGCAAATGGTATCAGCATTCAAAGAGCGAAGATGGATGCTGAAGTGTAAGAGCTAATACCTCAATCATTAACAGTAATAAAAGAAAAGTTCAACAGTGCATCGATCAATCATAAGCTCTATTGTAAAGCCATGGACCATACTTGGTAGCCTAGTAATCAGTATGATGAATCATATCAGAAGCTTCAACATCAGAAGTACCAACAACGAATCATTCAATGCTCAAACTGACAGGCTATTGATGAGTGGCTTTGTTCCAAACAGGAGACCCATTAGGATCATACACATCATACATAGCATGCATACACGTGTATACATATTTTATGAAACACTTATTTTGTATAATAAAAGTCTTTAAGCCTAGACAAGATTGTACAGATACTCTATTACTAACATTTGAAATTAGTATTAGAAGAACAGGAAAGTAGTCAGAGTATCCGCATATGAAACATCTGAAAGAATGAAAATAAGAGAAGTGACACTACCAAGAAGCATTATCCTGGAAACTTCAAGAGGCTAGATAGGATGCTCAAGCTCCTCAGATTCAATATGCTAATGATACATGCGCTTGGCCCTAAAAAGGGAAGAATGCACTCAAAACTTGAGATGAATGCACTCTAAAAACTTCTTTGATTATGAAATAAAAACCTCTAACTCCTAAATCTTTTCTTTTATAGGAAATGTGGGGAAGATAAATAAAGCCCTCTACCATAGCATCAATGGGATAAAGCCACAACTTCGATGGTGGAGCATCATGACCCTATAATTGGAGACGTCATCATAACAATGAAAGGGAACAATGCAAAAGAATAACATTGCATTCTGATAAATTTTTTACTAGCAAATAGACCATACTAACTTATGGTATTTTGTGTAGGGAAAATAAAAGAGAACAAAGAAGGGAAAAGGAACTAATACATCAATAAGAATGGGCAAGATAGCAAATGCCAATCTCTCGTCAAAACCTCACCTTGTGCAAATACCAAAGGGAAGTAGCACAACTCCATCTCCTTTGATTCTGTAATAAAATAAATCCTTAATAAGAAAATTCATAAATTGAAAGGAAATTCATCCACTCTATGAGATATTGTGCAAAAATTTATCTCATGACCTTTGATTTTAATGGCTTTCTTTTATTAGTCTCATAAAATTCAGATGTCTTGTTGACAGTTCTATGCTGAGAATTTCTAAACTCTAATCAATCTAATGCTTGTTTTGCATCCAAACGAGGGGAAGAACATGCAAAAGCAAAATTTATGGACTTATGGTATAAATTGATTAAATTTTAGGGTATCTTTTCAGTCTTTTGAATAATAAATATGCATATAATCTACTCCAATGCTCATAAATGAGTATGAGTACAAAATCCCTTGACGGTATCCACGCTGAGTAATGTGAGAAAGGCGAGGGAATACTAAGAGAAGAATAGAAAAAAGAGTAAGCATAATTTACTCCAATGCTTAGAAATGAGTAAGAGTATCAACATAAAACCTCTAGCGGTATCCATGCTGAGTAATACAAGAAAGGCAGGAGAATACTAAAAGAGGACCATGCCAAAAAAATTGCTCTATTTACTATTATGCTCTATAGGAGTATAAGTATCCAAAGGACCTTGCCAACGATATCCTTGCTAAGTAATATGAGAAAGGTGGGGAATACTCGGATAAGGAAGAAAAGCATAAACATAATTCAAAGATTGTTTTGATACTTAGAATATGATCCATTTATGATCAAATACCATAAGTTTTGTCTAGTAGATTCTTTATGAATTTAGGTGTGGAAGTAAGCTCTTCACTTGGTAAAAAATATGCTCTCAGCATAAAATGGTTAACGATGCCTCTGCCCTTTGCGAATGGTAAATAAATGATAGTCATAAGGATCAAAATTAAGGAGATTGGTTAAGTACATATTATCTCATGAAAGTGATGAATTTTCTTATAAATTTTCAAAATAATAATATACTTTTATACATTCATCTTGTTAAAACTAACGTCAGTAATTATGTAGGAATTTCAAATAAAGAAGGGGGTATACTCAACTTGTAAAGCCAATCAACACAACAAAATTCAAAGTCAGTCAACAAAAGTGCTAATTAGTTAGCACAAAGAATTCAAAGCATTCGACTCAAATAACTAAAGATAAAAATCAGCGAACAATTATGGACTATAGCATCATCAAAGACGAGTAATGAAAGGATTGCAGTCAATTTGCAAGCAATTATGGATTGCAACATCATCAGTGAGCAATGAAAAGGTTGCAGCTAATCACGAGCAATTATGGATTGCAGCATCATCAGTGGGCAACGAAAGGGTTGTAGCTAATCACGAGCAGTTTTGGACTGCAGCATCATCAAAGGCGAGCAATTAAAGGACTGCAGTTAATTTGTAAGAAATTATGGATTGCAGCATCATCAGTGAGCAACAAAAGGGTTGTAGCTAATCGTGAGCAGTTTTAGACTGCAGCATCATCAATGGCGAGCAATGAAAGGATTACAGTCAATTTGCAAGCAATTATGGATTGTAGCATCATCAGTGAGCAATGAAAGGGTTGTAGTTAATCTTGAGTAGTTTTGGATTGTATCATCATCAGTGAGCAACGAAAGGGTTGCAGCTAATCACGAGCAGTTTTGGACTGTAGCATCATTAGTGAGCAATAAAAGGGTTGTAGCTAATTGCACGAGCATTTATGGACTGTAGCATCAAAAGTGAGCAATGGAAGGGTTACAGCTAATAGTGAGCAAAAATGCAATCACATCATAATAGTAGGCATAAGAAGTTCATGGATTCATATGGTTCCACCACCTCTTCATTACTTAATCCATTACAATGCCAGGAGTACTTTCCTTTCCTTTTTTATTTTATTATTAGTTTATGTTTTAAATTTAGTTTTAAAGTAGTTTAAAAGGGGAGGGACCATGCATTTAGTATATTTTGTTATCATTTCTTTTATTGCAAGTTAAATATGAAGAAATCATCTCATACATTACACTTAAGTTTTTTGAAACCTATTCAAATGAATAGTTTAGTTCATAAAATGAGGTTTGCTTGAATAAGTGTGATAATCTCCAATTAATATTTGGTTTGAGCTATTAAGCTAGAAAAATAATTTATCGTTAGGAATTTTTTATTTTAATACACTTAATGCTCACTTCTCTATTGAATGAGTGAATTTAAATGCTTGATGTTAGAGAAGCATGCATGTAAATAAGAATTAAAATTCAACTCTTAGGCTAGTCGAGTGTACATGTGACATGGTTTTCTTTTATTTTCTTCTAAAAAAATAAGATGAAGCATAAAACACATTCTTTAATAAAATAATTGGGAGCTACAACTTTATTTTTTTTAAAAAATTTTATATGTTCCTTTTATTCCAATGCTCTAAATTAGAGTATGAGTATCCAAAGGACCCTTTTAGAGATATCCACACTGAGTGGCACGGGAAAGGTAAGGGATACTGAGATTGGGAAAACCTTTAATAAAAATAATGAAGTAGGATTTCCATGTGAATACCTTGTATGTGTTGGATTTTAGACTTTCTAAAGTGTTAAAAGGATTCCTATTTACTTTCATTTTTCTCCTATGTCAATTGTATATTTTCATAAATTTAATTAAGAAGATTGCTTTTCACATGGTAAATTGTACATCCTTGACCTTGAGTTATTATTTTAGTTTTTGACTTTTAACTTTTTTATTAATGGAAGATTAGAATGGTTATTCAAGTTGAAACTAGTTAATGGATTTAATTCTTCATATTAATATGACGCTCTCATGTTTTGCTTGAGAACAAGAAAAAACTCAAGTGTGGAGGACTTTATGAGCGTGAAATGTATTGTATTTTGAGTGCCAGTTTATTAGGCTTTATGAGTCAAGAGTCTATACTAGTACTGAATATTGACATTTTTTAGTTTAAAAATTTTAATTTTAGATTTTTAGGACTTTTAGGAATTTAATTATATGTTTAGTAGCTTTTATTTGATTTTTATGTTTTATTTATTTTTGTGCAAGTTATGCTCGATGCAGAGTCAAAATATAAGGTGCTAAGGCTTGAACATAAAGATTAAAGCTCAAGATCTCCATGGAAGTGATTAAATTCACATTTTCAAGATGTAGGATAACATGCATGGCTGTATGCTTTATGGCACATAGCCATGCTTGATCAACAATTAAAGACCAATCAAGGAGTCAATTAGACATGATTGTGTGTATGAGAACACACGACCATGCTTGATTCAAAAAAGAGCAACCTATTAGGAAGGCAATTAAATGTGGCTGTGTGTGTGAGCACACATGACCATGCATGAATTAGGATAATTTAGAAGGCATGAGGACACACGGCCATACCTGATTTAGGATAATTTAGAAGGCATGAGGACACATGGCCATGCGCATTTGCGCACCCTATAACAAATTTAAATGGAAATTTTATTTTAGGGTTTTGGAAAGGAACAATATAAATAGTTTTATTTTGCCTCATAGTGAGAGGTTGAAGTTTTATTTTGCCTCATGGTAAGAGGTTGGCTAATCATTGACAAACAACAAGTATTTAAAAGTTTTCATACTTTTTAGAAGCATTTTTTAGCTTTCAATTTCATTTTTTTTTTCAATTTTCTCAAGGATTGAATAGAGATTGGAAGATTGAAGTGTCAAGAACTTAAACAATATTTCAAATAAGAAGAATAAAAAGGGTTTTTCTTCTATTATTTCTTACTATATTTAATTCTTATATTGTAAGGAGTATGTGAGGTTCTTTTATCTATTCTTCTCTCTCTTCTTTAATTTCTATGAGCAAATAAATATTCAGTTAGGGTTTTTAGACCTAACTCAATGTGAACTTAATTAACTCATATTTTTAATTAACAAATTATTATTTCTTGATTTTTATTGGAATTAATGCTTTTATTGGACTAATCACCCATTAAATTGATTTAGACAATAGGGTTTGATTGAGATTGATTCTATTAAAGAACACAATAATAATCTATTAATTAATTGAATTAGTTGAGAGATAGTTCAATTATTAATATTTCCCTTTAATAATTATGCTTCAAACATTGAATATAATTAATTACTTAAGTTAATGAGAGCTAAATAATTAGGTAATTGTTGTAAACAATTAATTTTGGGAGTACTTGAGAGAGACTTCCATAATTCAAAAGATGTTTGGAAAATAAAATGGAATTTACAATTGAGAAGAAAGCTGACACAATTCTTAAATAATTTTTTTGAGTTAGAGATAAAAATCCTAACAATTATTCATATAGTGAATTGAAGAGTAATTAGGTTAATTCATTTCATTTTTCTTTTATTTTATTACTTCTAAACAAATAATTGACCTTCTAAACAAACAAATACTAAAAGTAAATTAATTAGTTCTCAAATTCATGTGGGATCAATATTTAATTACTATTTGGATGACTTTGTGTGCTTGTAGATTATGCAAACCATAAGTCCTCAAATTTTTTTTCTTTTTTGTTCATCAGTCAAACGACCTATAATCACCATAAAATTTTAATTATAGATTCTTCTCCTCATCCACTACAAATCAATAGTCTTAATTTTGTTGAAAATGTTGTAGAATTTTGTTGGACCACCTCCATTGTTATTGTTCCACCACAACCAATACTATTATCTTATTCGCCAACCTTGTGTCTGATCTCCATAGTGT
Source organism: Mallotus nudiflorus (assembly GCA_947683625.1). Classification (NCBI taxonomy): domain Eukaryota; kingdom Viridiplantae; phylum Streptophyta; class Magnoliopsida; order Malpighiales; family Euphorbiaceae; genus Mallotus; species Mallotus nudiflorus. Next base: position 1,036,232 of record CANTUR010000333.1, on the reverse strand, counting down.
TGATCTTCATTAGAATTATTTTAACAATTTTTTTATATCTTAATTTGGTGAATATTTGATGTATTTGCAGAGATATTTAAGTTCTACATGTTGTTAGGAACATATTGGTATAATTGGTTTGGTTAGTTAATCTAATTCTAATGAGAATTTGAGTGAGTTCCATCCATTTTTAGCGATTAACAGTGACTAATCCAAAAAAATTATAATTTTATTTTTAATAAATAGTATAAATTGTGGTGATTAATTTCCTTAACTATGATAAATTCTAAATCTTTGCAGGTAATGAGATAAAAATTCCAAAATGGTTATAATATAAATTATTTTATTTCTATTTAAATTAATTTAGCTCACCAGAGATATTCTTTTAAGCCTTAAACTGTTTATTTATAGCATTCACAAGTCTATTATGATAATTTTTTGACTTTATTAATTTTCAAGAATTTTTAGGGATTTATTTTCTATATTCATTAAATAAATATTGCTCATTATAGAGGATACTAAAGTGGGGACATCAGAGATTGCAGATGAAGACATGTCAGTCAACTCGCTTCACTTATAAGTTAATATTTTAGAATTTTTGTTGAAAATTTATGGATTATAAAGTAGTATAAAAATGATTTATTTAAAGAATTTTTATTTTTGATATTTAGGAATGTTATTTGTGTTTGCTTGATATGGTATTATCTTGCTACTATTATTGTTATTATTTTTAATGTCCATATTTTATTAATGATAAGCAAAAGTATTTTTATTGGCTTTTATTATTGTTATTTGTATATTAAAATATATTAAATGATTTTAGAAAAATCTAGTAAAATTGACTACCTAATGGGTGTATTAGGATCATTTGCACATTGATATTGATAATTGAGTTGAGCTCTTACTTTAATAAATATTTTATGAAGCTCAGTTGACACTTAGCTCTTAGGTGTATTGAAGTGAGAAGTTCAGTTGATGAATAGCTCTCAAGCGTAACATGGTTTATGGTTTAGCTATTTACTTAGATTGGTGGCTCGTTTGATACTTGAATATCAGGAACCACCAGTAAATACTAGAACAAGAGACAGATTGTGGCTAGTGGCTCATTGGATGCTTAGCTTTTGAGAACTAATAGTCATTGAAATAAGAGAGCCAAATGGCTATTAGATTTGTGGTATAGGGTTTTACCATAATTGTCTACTTAAAAGTATTAGAATTACTGTTATTTTATATTCTATTATTTAATTATCAAATATTTTCTGTCTATTGTTGATTTAGACATTATGATGGATCATTTAGAAGAAGCATTTATAGACAACAAAGAAAATTTGGTGGAAGAAATCGACATCAATATTAATTCACAAGAAGAAGTGCAACCCTCATAAATTAGAGATAAAGGTTAAGGACGATGAGGATCTTATATTTTTCAAGTGCATTTCAAGAAGCCTCAATAGCCAAATGCAAATGGCTTCTATTAAGTAACTTGCCCAAAAAAAATACACATTTCAAGTTGGAGGTGGGTATGGAACGCTTCGATGGCATTTAACTACCAAGCATCCAAACCAAATTGGAGTGGAAAAACAACAAATGCAAATTTTTGAGTACACAGGTTCTTTTTCTACTTCATCTCAATTATTTAAATATTCAGATGAAACTAATAAAATTTAATTAGCTAAAATGATTTCTATGGAACATTTATCCTTTAATTTTGGTGAGAAAGTAGGAATTGTTAATCATTGTCAAAATACATTAAATTGATGTGAAAAATGTATACCTAGAAATACTTTAAAATGTAGTATTTATAAATTATATTCAAAAGAAGAAAAGAATTGCATAAAATATTTTTAAATTTGGATGGACATGTATTAATTTGTTCTAATAAATGGAGTGATCATTGGTAAAAGCACTCATGTATGGGAATAACTAACTATTGGATTGACAATGAATGGAAAATACAAAAATGAATTATTGCATTTTGAGTTTTTGATGATCAGCATCCTGTCAAAAATGTTTTTAGAATTATTCAAAATATTTTACAAGAATATAGATTAGTAAAAAAATGTTTTTTATAGGTTTTGATAATGCAACTGCAAATACTGCATCTATTGTTGACCTAAAAAAATATTTGTCAACCAAATATTGGAGGAAAATTTTTTCATATTAAATGTGTTTGCCATGTTTTAAATTTATGTGTACAAGATGGTTTAAAGTCATTAGATGTATGTTTACAACCAATAAAAAAGGAAATTACATTTTTGTGGGCACATCCATAAGTAATGAAAAATGTGGGCAAAATTTTGTAGAGAAAATGAAAAAAAACCAAAAAGATTTCCAAGAGATGTTCTAACTCGTTGGAATTCAACATATGAATTATTAAACAAGTTTTTTTTTTATATATAAAGAATTATTGTGTATTTTTATCAATAATAATGTTTCACAAGTTAATTTATTTTCATAAAATTGGGTATCTTGTCAAAAAAATTTAGATCTTTTAAAAGTTTTTAATGATACAACATACACATTAAGTGGAGTATATTACCCAACATCTCATTTATCATTAATTGAATGTATTAATATTTTTGGTGCTATACAAGAGAATAAGACTGACTTAGTTTTAAGAGAATCAATATTATGAATGAAAAATAAAAGGCTAAATTAATTTAAAATGATTCCACTAATTAATCTTGTTGCATGCCTTTTTTTCCAAGAATTAAATTAGATGGTTTTGCTGATTATTTAAGTATGTATTATGGATGTTTAAATATTGATGAATTTGAAATTGATATTAATAATATTAATAATAATGTTAGAAGAGTTTTATAAGAATTATTTAATGATTTTAAAATGCAGTATGGTGATGTTTCATCTGCTTCTCAACCTACATGTCAAGTTCAAAGTGTTGACATTGGTAAACTTAGTATGGGGGATTGTGTATAACTTGAACGATAGAAAAAACCTTAAGGATCAACTAGAGCACCTAAAATTAACATTTATCTAACAACTTCTTTTGAATTTGGTGACAACAAAACATGTAAAGAATTTTCAATTCTTGAATGGAGGAGTTGACATCAAAACACATACCCATTATTGGCAAAAATTGCAAAATAAGTTTTAACATGTCATATCTCAATAATTGTTATTGAGCAAGCCTTAAGTGTAGGAGGGAATATTTTGGATGAAACACGCTCAAACGTGACTCTTGAATCACTTGAAGTTCAAACATGTGTTGATGATTGGACAAGAGCAGCTATACAGGATCAAAAAATTAAAAGGGATGATGATGATGATGAATTTGTAAAGATGACAACAATCAGAACTGAGGGAACTTTAACTTTCAGTATTGATAGCGACTAAATTGACAAGGGAAATGGGTATCAAAATTTGTTTTCAAAGGTAAAAGAACAACGTTGGCTTTTAACGTAGGCAACTTAATTTTTGGTACCTTTAATTTTTCTACTTTTTCATTGTTAATTTTAATTCATTTATAATTTATAATTTATTCACTTTAATTTTTAATTGCATTAGTGTTTTTTACTTAATTTAAATTATTTTAAAAATTATTACAATATTTTAAATTATTTAAATATAATTATAAAATAAAAAATAAAAAAACTTTTAGAATCTAAATCTGGTTAGGAATCGAGATTGGCTGGTTCTAAACTAGCCTTAAACCATACTATTTTTTGTTCATGTTTATTTCTAAAAACCTTTAAACCAAAACCGTCCAGTTCCGAATAATAGCCACCCTTAAACATAGCCATGCTTCATCTCGTGCACTCTTATGCTAAGCATGTAAAAAAAAAAAAGAATTCAACATGGCTTGTACACGGTCATGTCTTTAGTCTGACTTGACAAGAAGCATGGCTATAAACACCCAATTTCAGGATAATAAAATATGGATGCAACAAAGGACTCTAATAATGAAAATGTTATAAATAGGTCTTTAAAACTTGAAGTTTAAAACCTCAAAAGTCTAAATGCATTTTCAAAAAAGAGTTTTTGGTTTTTTAAGGGCCTAAATGTATTATTTTTTTGGACCTAATTGAAAATTTTAAATTCTTTTAGGGGTCTTTTTATAATTAAAAGTAAAAAAAGGATCAAAATTACATAATTCCAATCGGAATTACATAATTTCCATTGAAATTCTATAATTTCAATTAGAATTCTATAATTCCAACTGGAATTACATAATTTCGACTAGAATTATGTAATTCTGATTTAAATTATATGTTTTCTGTCCGTTTTTCATATTTTTACAGAAAATAAAAATGTATTTCCTAAATTTTTATTGGTTAAAAAAAAAAATTTTAATTCCTTTGTAAGATTTATTTAGGTTTTCAGGAAATAAAATCCTAAGAAAACTGAAACTCTTCAATACATGATGAGCTAGGTTTTTAGGTTTTTTCTATAAAAACCTAGCTAAAGCTCTCTGGAGGGGGGGTCAGAAAAAAACTCTCGGCTCTTTCTTTTTTGCAACTTTTTTTACACCTCTAGCTCTCTTGGCGTAAAGACTTTTTCTTTTCTTAGGCAATACACAAAAGTATTCTTTTAATCTATTAGTGTTTTTTGAAGTAAGGAGCAATAGACCTTGGAAAAGAGAATAACAAGTTTTTTTGAAGGTCTACTTAATAAACAACGATAATTGATCTTAGTCTGAGGAACCATCCACATTGCATCCATAATAATTATTTTCCTTCCTACCTTCTTTTATTTTTATTATTTTATTATTATTTTGATTTACTAAATCTCAATTTTATTTAATTTTAATTGTTATTTTATTTAGTAATCATTATTTATTCTTTTGTGTTGGTGATTATCGAGAGGATATAGTTTCTAGGTTTTTTTATTTAATTTTTTATTATTGTTTTTGGTTTGTATTAATTTTTTTCCTTTTTTATTATTTTCAATAGCTATTTGTAAGAGCCCCAATAGTGGAAATAATGAAATAATGTGTGTGTGATTGTGTTTTTTATTTTAATTAATCAATTAGTAAAATTAGGGTTTTAATTGGGTAATTAATTAAAATTAATGGCTATAGAAATCATTAGGGTTTGTTTAATTAAAATTGAATTAGATTTAAGTGGATAGAATTAGGGTTGCTTGTTGATTATTTTATTTTATTTATTTGCTTGTTTAGAGTCAGTTTAATTAAAATTAGGGTTTTTTTAGAATAAGTTGAAATTAATTGTTTGATCTTTTATTTGTTTGTTTTGAAATTTTTTTTTATTATTTTTGGTCTTCTTTGTTTATATTTAAGTGTTTTGAGCCCTAATCTCACATTAGACTTTAACCTATTTAAATAAATTTAGGCTCTTTTAGGTTTAATTAATTAAAATGCATATTAGGCCCATAATGAATTAGATTTAGGGTAGAAATAACTTAAGCCCATTTAATTAATTTAGACAAAGGCCTACTAATTTAAATACTTCATAATTTGTAGATTTAGGCCCATCCTTTGGAATTAAAATAAATAAACTTAGGTTCATTTAATTAAAATTGAATAAGTATTTGGCCCATTAGCCTTTAAGCTCACTTGTAAAATAAAACATGTAGATTTAGCCCATTTAATTAAAATTAATGCAGATTATACTAACCTAGGGATTGTTGATTTAAATAAGTACATTATTTACATGTATTTTTCATTACTAGTTTGCCTAGAATTGATTGTTATAATAAGGTTTTATATGAAATTGCATGTAAATAGAGTATAAGATAGTAATTTATAAAGTAATTCTAAATGAATACAAGACTGAAAGAAGTTAGCATTCCGTACCTAGAATCTCTTAGTTGTGGTATTGGCTTTCTTTTAGAGAATCGAGTACCACCATTTTTCTATTTATCCTAGTTATTACCCTGGGTGGCGACTCCTCATCTCCATGTCGTGTCTTTGTGACAGTGATTAGTGTGTTCTCTAGAGCCTTGAGCTCAAACAATATCACAGTTGCTAATATCTTAGGCGCGCACTAAACCTTGCCGTCTATAATGGCCATGCTCAAAATTGTACTGAAAGAATTATAACATGACACCATATGAGACACGACCATGTCGAGGCTGTGTCAGTGAAAAAAAGGGTTTTCCTCAACAAATAAGGAAGAGAAATATAAAGGAAATAAAGTTTTCTATCATACTCTTTTATATAAGGGATGCCTAGAAGTATTTTGGGGGATCTTACATTCATAAAGCTAAAAATAAAACCCAAATGAAGTTTGAAAGAGATTTATATATGATTAAAAGAGTTTTATTTTATTTTCTTCTTCATATTTCTTCTTTAAACATGTTTATGTGCTTCGCCACAATTATGCGTGACTAAATTTCTTTTTGGTCTTAGGTTAGGAGTAGCTATTCCATGATAAGATTAAACATAAGTTTTTATTATTTAATTTGATTTTCAATTAATCTTTTGAGTTGCGCTTAACTTATGCTTTCATTTTTAGCCATCTTGTTTGCATGTTTATGGGTAAATTCACTAATGAGAGTTAGGAGAATTTATTAGCATAAGACTCATAGGACTTACACCACTCAACCACGAGAGTAGGCAAGCTCTTTAGGGTAAAATAATTGTTAAAGAATTAATGTGTTTTGATTAACTTCTTAATCATTAGAGTAGGTTAAACTTTAATCTTAACATGCTTAATTGAATTAGAAAGAGTCTTTAGGTATCTTAGAGCAATTACCCTTAACTCAAATAAATGTTTTTATTTGTTAAAGTGTTTTATGATCGGATTGGAATAGTGAAACTAAACCTAAGCTCTAAGCTTTTAATTATTTGATTTTAATTTACATTATTTTGGTTTATATTTTATTTGTTAAATAACATTTACTCAATTTACTAGTTGAGATCATAAGTAGAAATATTAGCATTCAACATACAATCCTCGAGGGAACGATAACTCTTTATACTGCAATTCATGATTCATGCACTTACGGGTTTTGAACGTAACACTAGGAGACTTAAAAAACCGCTTTTAGAGAGAAAATGGGATGAATTTATAACTGATTTTCACTCCAAAACTCTTACCAATAGGGTGAACTACTTGTGGAGACCTAATCCAAAACACTTTTAGCCTACTATTTTATTCATCTTTTAGGATTTTTAGCATAGAAGTAGAAGGAGCTTATGTGTTAGTGCTACCATAAGAGCTTAGGTAGTGTCGCACCTCATCTCACGTAGCCCAAGATGGAACTTTAAAACCAATCATTCAATAAACCATTTAACTTAGTTAAATTCTGTTATAATTATAATTACATACTAATAGAATTGAAAATAATAATATTTTGGAAAAGTTTATTAACATTTAGAAAATAAGAACTTTTACAACTGATATGTTTATGAATAACACTTCATGCCTTTATATTATATTAATATTAATAATTATACAACTAAAACATGGTAATAAACATTATTAAAGTAATATAGAACATATTTCTAAACAGTTTCTTTACACATATAGTCTAGCCACCTTTCGTTTAACTATAAGATCTTTTCATTTGTAATACATAATATAAAAAAATTAAGAAAACAAAATATAAGGCTTCCTTGATAAGGATGTTGACCATCCTTACTATCAAACTTCCATATACACTTACACAACTTAGGCCACCCACTATTAAGCCCCATAATCTTAAAAGGTTTATAAAACAAAGTAAAATGAGTACAAAATACTCAATGAATAGATGTTACAAGCACAAAATATTTTAATCAAATTAAACATAATAAATTTTATAAATCAAAATTCTAGAGCATTAACAATCAAATTATAATTCACTTGTAACATTAAATCCCATCTTGCTTTCAAAGACATTTCAAGCTTAATCAATAAAAACATATGCCTTTGCAAACCTTAATACAACTTTTCATTTTTATTAACCATCCTATACAAGCATCACAACCTGGCCACAATATATAGGACATCACAAATTCATTCACTAGGCACACATGAAGGCTAACCCTTCGATTACATTAGCACGAAGCAACCTTTCCCCCTTTTCCATCCCACAATCAAGTGCCCTATTGTTTATTGCACAATAATAACCAATATAATCTTAAATGTGCATATATTATCTTAACACATTCAATAACTCATATAGGGTGGTAATACACAAAATAAATACTATTTCTATCAAATAGATAATTAAAATATTATCGACAACTTGTAGTTTAGCAAAGCATCCAAAATCTATCTATTTCCTACCAAGAATCAAAAAAATGAAACTAAGTCTCAATATATTCATCAAATAACTTAAATAATCTTAAATCAATTAGCAAACAAAAAACATAGAGTATTAATCATTTAACTTGTGTATTTGTAAACATTGTTGTTTCAAAGTTTAAATCTTGAATAGGTAAATCAAGTTATAACTAATCTAATTTAAAAAAATTTTAGTACATCTATTCAGATTCATAAACCAACATTTAGAGGTTCATTTTATTTTAAATATGAATAGAGTTTAAGAGCTTGAACATCTACTCATAAAATAGCTTTCCAAATAAACACAATTTGATCACCAATTTGCTTAGTTTGCACAATTACTTTCCTTGCCTTTTCTAGCACCTAAAGCATGAAATTTTATTTACAAATCATCAATATAATGATCTCAAATTCTAATCCAACCATTTAGCCCCTAAATGATATGCATAAAATGCAAACTAACTCAATTTCATGAATTTGGCCCATTAACTCCAAAAGTGTTGTTTCAAGTCAATTTAGAAAAATTGCTCAGACCTATTCAAAAGGAATTTTGAGCCTAAAATTTAAAAAGTTATTATATTTATATGTCTAGTACCTTCATTAAAAATTTGCTTCATTTGGACAACTATAGAGGGAGATATTGACAGCTAAACACAACCAAGTTAGTTTAATTTAATGGATTGAGTAATAAAATATTTTCTATTTTTACACTAATATAGACACTAACTAAGATCAAGGTCAATGAGGGAAAATTTTATGTAATGCTTCATAGTTTCCATATCATCAAAGAACACTAAATTTGGAGCTTTCTAGCTAATGATATGACTAAAACAATCAGATTGATAAAATAGAATTCTCAAACTTGAAAACTGTTGCATATAAACCCTAATCTAAATCAGCCAAAACAATAAAATTACTTACCAATTCAATCAATATAGGCTTAGAGGCGATGATTAATGGCCTAAAATGGCTTTAGACATGCAAATTTAGCTTACAACAATTAGCTTCACTTGAAGAATTTTGAATTCTCCCTAGCTCTCTCTTTCTTTCTTTAAGAATAGTTGCTTTTCTTTTTCTTTTCCTTAAACAAATAAGGCTGGTTTCATGAATACAAGATGATTCCAAGTGTAAATTGGATATATCATATTGAAAAATATATATTTTGACCTTTAATGGAAAGCTAACATAACCTATTAACCCATGAACTTCCAATTGTTCATTCTAGGACATTCATTTGTTTCAATTGAGTTCAAATCATCCTAAACCTTTTTAATTCTCAATATTTACTTTATTTTTACTTCGAATCCTCATTTTTCATATAATTTCACTCATTTTTAGTTTTATCAGAAGTTAACAATTCTTACTTTTTGATAGAGTATAAGACACGGGTTAACTCGATACACTAGTCTAACTATATATATACCAGTTTATACTTAAATTCTATCAACAAATATGTAAATACAATGCAAAATGAATGCAAATGTACCTAGAGTTAGAGTACAAATGTGATAGGTAAAGAGCAAAAGTATATTATCCAAGCCCGTATATATATCGCTTCTTCTCACCACCTAAAACCTCTAGATATAGACTTTTCATGTCAACTAGAGATGACTATGACTTGTCCTTGGCTGACTATAATGCAACATAAATGAGTTGTGTTCAAATTATACAAAGCTCGGTTTATGAAACTCACAAACAAGATTGAATAGAAGCTCATGAGTTTGCTCGTAATTTTAATGTTTAATAATTTGATTTTAGATACATAATATATAAATTCTTATTGTAAAAATGTATTTTTAAAAATATACTATTAGAATGAAATTATAATTTTTTATTAAATATATTATAATTTATTTAGTAAATAATTTATTTTGAATCTTTAATGTACAATTTTAATTTATAATTGTATTTTTTAAAATTTCTTTAGGCATGATTAGGTTCATTTAAACTCACAAATAATTTATGAACACAAAGTGACATAGCAAGTTTGGCTTAAGCTTAGCACTATTGTAAATGAATTAAGCCAGACTAGCCAAAGTTCAGCTCGGTTCTACTCAATTACACCCCTAATTACATGGTTATTTTAGGAAGTTCAAAAGATTAATTTTGTTGTCTATAAATAGCTAGAGGGGGAAGAAGATTTTTCCTCACAAATCAAATTCTCTCGAAATTCTCTAAATTTACATTCATTGATTTTCAATTTATATGATTTTTCAATTATTCATTCTCTAATATGATATTTTGTGTATTTACTTATTTATTATTTGCTTTCATACTCTATAATATATATTTTTTAATTATTTCACTCTTTCAAATTTTTTCACTCTCTTAATTCTCCAATTTGTATTCACTCATAACAAGTGGAATTCAAAGATGTGGTGGATTAAGATCACAATACTTTGGTGAATCACAACCAAATATTGTTGATTTGGATAATATAATAAATAATTTAGAATATAGTTATCCAACACAAGATTCAAGAAGTTTGTGTGGATAAAATTGCAACAAATATTCTACCACAAATTCAAGAAGAAAAATTTCAGTTCGATATTTTTAAGGGAAAATGGTCTCATTTATCCTTAACTATGGGTCAATTTTCTAAATAATCCTATCATTTAATTTGTATCAATTTAGACAGTTAATTTTTTTTATTTCTTTCAATTTTATTCAACTTTCAATTGGCATGTGTAGTTAATGACATGCTTGCTGAAGTGTCAAAGACAGTGCTAACGGGGCAAGTAGGGGCTAGCAAAAATAATTTAAAACCAAATAGGTTCCGCTTGGTTTAAGTTGTAAAAAAATGTAGTTTGATTTTTAATTTAAAGAATTAAAATATTTTCAGTTCGGTTCGATTTGTACTATAACAAATATAATTAAATCAACCCAAAATTGAATTTCTAAAATATATTAAATTATATGGTGTTTATGGTTTGACTTGATAGGTTTATCACTAATATTTTAAAATAATTTAACAATATCATTTTAAAATATTTTAAACTCTTAATAAAATTATTTAGTACCAAAAGATTTGAATCAAAATTATGTAAGTTAATTTTAGAAAATCAGTTCGATTGATTTTCAATAAAATTAACAAATAAAATAAATATAAAAACTAACTCTACTAGATCTCATAAATATTATTTAAATAGTAGAAAATTACATAAATACAATATGTTTAAAATTGTAAAACTAAAAAAAGTAAAACTAAATAAATTGATTGAACCGAACTGTATTGACCCTTGTTTAGTTCAGTTAGGTTATTTTTAAATATTTTCATTTTAGTTTGGTTTAATATGTTTCTAACTGAATTGAACCAATCAATTTTTTTTTTATTTTAGTCTTAATTAAAACGACTTTGTTTTTATCTCTTTGCCTCGTCAACACTATTTTTGACATGTAAACAAGTCAAGTCATCAATTGCATATGTCAATTGAAAGTTGGATAAAATTGAAATAAGTAAAAAAGTTAATTGTCTACATTGATACAAATTAAAAATAGGATTACTTAGAAATTGACCTAGAGTTGAAGATAAATGGGACAATTTTTCATAATTTTAAAGTGCATTTTAAGAGGGAATGTAATGCAGATGACACCTATGATATATCATTTGCAATATTTGTGTCCAAGTTACAAATTCAAAGTTCGAGGTTGCTATGGGACATTTAGAAGGCATTTGATGAACAAACATTCAACACAAATTGGTGTTGAAAAAAGGCAATCTCAAATTTTCGGGTGCATAATGTCTTTTTCTTCTTCTCAATTATTTAATATGGTGATGAAAAAAAATAAAATAGAATTAGATAGAATGATTAGTAAGGAACATTTATTTTTTAGTTTTCATGAAAAAGTAGGTTTTGGCAATTATTGTAAAAAAAAAAAATTAAATCCAAAATTTAAACATTTGCCTAAAAAACTTTTAAACATGCTTTATTTAATTTATATAAACAAGAAAAAAAGAATTTAAATTTTTTTTTATAAACTTTAATGGGTGTGTATGCATGTGTAATGATATTTGGAGTGACTATTGACAAAATCATTCATACATGGACATTATATGTCGTTAAATTGATAATGATTGGTTATTACGAAAAATAATTATTACATTTTGAGTTTTTGATAATCAGTATACCGCCGATAATTTATTTAGAATGATAAAAAATATTTTATAAGAATATGGATTGGTAAAAAAAACTTTCAATTTTTTTTTTTTTTGATAATGTGGCTACTAATATTGCATCAATAAATGGTCTCTAGACTCTTTGTCAACATAATATTGGACGTAAATTTTTTTCATGTTAGATATGCATGTCATGTTTTGAATTTATGGGTTCAAGATGATTTAAAATCTTTGAATGTGCTTCTATCTCCTATTAAAAAAAAAAAAACAATTTCATTGTTATTAACACATCCACAAGTTATGGAATCATGGGAAAAAAATTGTAAAGAAAATGATAAAAGACTCAAAAATTCCAAAGAGATGTTCCAACTCATTGGAATTCAACTTATAAATTTTAAAATGAGTCATATGGATATTGAAATTTATTGTGCATATTTATTTCTAATAATGTGTCACAAATTAATTTATTTCGACAAAATTAGAAAGTTTGCACAAAACTTTTAGATTTTTTTAAATTGTTTTAATAATAATGTTACACATGTTTTAAGTGGTGTTTATTATCCTCTATCTCATTTATTATTAATTGAATACAATAATATTGTTGGTGCATTACAAAAACATGAAAATGATATTATTTTAAGAGAATCAATTTCAATAATGAAATTAAAATGGTTAAAATATTTTAAATTTTTTTCATTAATTAATCTTGTTACATGTGTTTTTGATCCTATATGTAAAATAGATGGATTAAATGATTATTTAAGTGTATATTTTGGATGTTTACATCTTATATTTAATAATGAAATTGATATGGATTTAATAATTAATAATGTTAGAAGAATTGTATTAGAATTATTTAATAAATACAATAAAGATATTTCTATTTATAGTTCTACATCTTGTAGTTTTTTTAATTCCTTTTCTACTTTTACTCATAGTCAAGTTCAAGATGAATAAATAAAAATTAGTATGGGTGATTGTGTCTTGATGCAAAGAAATAAAAGACCTCAAGAATCAGTCGGTTCATCTCCTGAATTTGACATTTATTTAACGACGACTGTTGTGTTTGGTGATAGCAAAACAGATAAAGGTTTTCACATCGTTGAATAGTGGAGTCGACACCAAAATATATTTTCGGTCCTTGAACAAATTGCTAGACAAATTTTTCGTAGTCCAATTTTAACGGTTGCCGTTGAACAAACATTTATTGCAGGAGGAAGTATTTTGAATGAGACTTGATCTTCAATGGCCTCTTAAATCACAAATATGCATTGATGGCTGGACTAAAGTGACATTAAGGATACAAAAAATAAAAGAGAAGAAAATGAAAATATATTCGACTTCACAATGGAAGGAGGAAAAAGAACATCAACTTATGGTGTAGGAAGTGTTTAAATTTAAAAGGTAAAAAAGGAGTAAATAATTTTTTTTTAAAAAAGGTAAAAGAACTACATGAGTTTTGATTCCTTTAACACTCAAGAGGATAAGTAGACAACTTAATTTTTCCTAAGAAAATTAAGTTCAAACCCTTTAATTTTTGTTCATTTTATTTTTCTAATAAAAATTTATTAATTCAAACTCCTTAATTTTTTTTTCATTTTAAACCAATATATAAATGGTAAACTAATTTAATGAATTTACTTTAATTTTAATTTTAATTAAAACTCTTCAATTTTTTTATTTCAAATGAATTTCTTAATTTTGTTTCAACTTCAAAGTAATTTAATTTAATTTAATTATGTAATATGAATATTACTTAAAAGTAAATATTATTTTTTAAAATAAAAATATTATTAAAAAAATTAAACTGACAGAACTAGAATTGAAATATGAAATTAGCCGGTTTTGGCTCGGTTCCGCCTTACCTCAAGTTCATGAAATAGAAACGGCGGTTCCGAAACTATGGCCACCTCTGGTACTGCAAGGGGCATTAAAAACACTTTAATAGTTCAAATAACCTTTTTCCAAACAGGTACAAAGTATATCAGTACCCCCAATCCAAAAGATGGGATTATTGTTGTCAAAGCATATGCATAAGCTCTCCAATTTTTATCGCTTTCTTCCATAGCATTGTACTCGGCAATAAATGTTGAAACAGTGCTTAATGAACCCAAAAATCCAAACTGAATGCCTGTTGAAACGATAATACATGTCTTGGTTTGCACCTGCATCATCCAGAACTCGACCGGCCAAAATTTCACAAATGTCAATTATAATGGTATTGCACTTAATTCATGATGCAGATTTCAACTTCATAGTATCGTAACATTGTTCATTCTACATTTTATGAACTTGATTTGGAAGATTTAGAACTTACTGCTTTTTTCAGGGTAGCAAGGCCTGCCATGATCCAAGCTGCAGAAACATTGGCAACTAGAGTCCCTACAGGGACCCATTTCAGATACCCAGCTTTTCCTAATCCACGTCCATTGAGTCTTGCCAATAACCACCTAATCCATACGCCTGGGGCAGCAACTAGGCAAGCTAGCCATAACTGGGCTTCATTGCTGCCAGTACTATTATTGAACTCCTTCTTTAGCATTATTCCACTCAAGCTCAATAATATGGCTAGCATAAGCACCAAAGCCACCATAACAGTTAAACGACGCCTGTAGTTATCCACCCTCCAGTTGTTGATAGTTTCCCTTCCATTTTTATTTAAGCTTTTGAGAAATGACTTAAAACACGTAGCTGTTCCAATTCCAAATTTGATGGAGTACGCTACAAGAAAAAAGTCTGCAAATACACTGTTGGATTGAGCTCATTTTTGCATTTTTTTTTTCCAAGGGAAAGTTTAAAGAGTTTTCAATTTTTACAAGTATTTTTTATCCAATTTTTTTAATTGTTAATGTGTCTAATTTATCAATTCAACTTAAAACATATATACAATCGAATCAAAGCTATTTTGCCACTGTATAACCACATTATACTCTCTTTCAACTCGTCTCTTCGCTCACAAATAAACTTTCTTTAAAATTTTGCACCATACACAACTCTTAGGAACTCTTCTCAATTTTCTGCATTGTTATAATATTAAAAGTTTAAAAATTGAAAGTAAGTCAGACAATATTCACTTTTCATTATCCAACATTTTTACTATATGAGCATAAAACAACATAAATACAACATGGAAAAAGTAAAAGAACATAAACTTGTGCCAAAAACATGACATTTTTGTGCTTAGGATAAATTTTTGTGTTTGAAAATGGGAGAAATATTTTCATTATCAAAACCCAATTCTTGTATCTAAAAATGGGAGAAATAATTTCACTTCAAAACCCACTTTCATGAAAATACTGAACCAAACTTGTGTTGGCTTTGTCCAAAAAAAAAAAAAAAAATCAACTCGAAATGAATTTTTCAATCAATACCTAAACCATGACTTGTATGTAATTGTCGATGCCTTTCTAGCAAGCTTTGATAATAATCCATCTACCTTTTTCTTTCAAATATAAGAATCCCCTTCCATGGAAACACATTTGCCTTCTTCTTCTCCATAGATCATGTAAACTAACAAGTTCCATTGTAAATTAATATTGTAAACAAATAGAGTAGCCCAAAATCTTCATCTTCTTAAACTTTCATTAATTTTGATAGTGACTTGAGTATGAACAATGATGGGTAGTGGTGGGTGGGATATAGAGGTGAAGTAATGGTTGAAAGGAATAAAAAGTTAATGGTAATTTGTTTTATTTAATATTTGGTAGTAGAATGCTGAGTTGGCTATTAAGTCGACTGTAAAAAATGTCCTAATTCAATTGGATAAACTAAATATATCAACACTTTAACGTGGTAGAACTAATGGTTAAATTTTTATTGGTTTATAGGACTCAATTAGAAAAACAGAACTTGTAAAACTTGATGGAAAAAATTGAAAACTCTTAAAACTTACGGTATCATTTTTCATTTTTCAAATTCTGACAATTTGTTAAAATTTGATCAGGCACATGGATAACAGCAGTGAAACATTTTTCATGCGGTATTTGAGTTGAAGCTTGTGAAGGCCATTTTACCTAGAAGAAAACCAACCAAAGCAAAACCCCAGTGGCCATCGTTAGTGGTTTTTAAGCAAAACCCCAGGGCGATATAATCAAGCATTTTCTGATTCCATCCGCTAAAAGTTGTGAGACTTCCCAAGTAACCAGTAGTTAATCCAAGGGCTAGATGATCAGAGACACTGACTATATCGCCCTTAAAAACGACACCCAACCATCCCATCAAGAAAGATCCAACCTAAAGATGAAAAAATTTATTGAATTTAGTGATCTTTCGTAAGAAATAAGAGAGACAGATGGATAGAGAGAGCAGGAGAGACCATGTTAGAAGGAAGGTCAAGGTATAAAGGGTAGTGGTCACTCATCACACCAGCACCATTAGGGCCAAAAAGTTTCTGTAATATGTATCTTGTTAGGACCTGCATTGCATACATGCCCAACGTTATTAATCTTTTATAGATCAATCAACGGCTAAACTGAAGGCCACCTCTCCTTAAAACAAAATTTAATTTAGGCATGGAAACGAAAAATATAGCGCACTTTGGTTCCTACAGAGTTTGTCACGTACCGCGCAATTGGATGTATATCAGCCACAATAAAATGACACTAAAAAAAAATAATATGAAGAGATAGATAGACAAAAACAATTATGGAATGTCAGGCATCATTCAATCTAAAAATTTGAGCTTGTAATGATTTTACATCATTCAATCCTCGCCATGAACTAGTTCAGGTTTGAAATCAAACTGAAATTGGCTCGGTCAAAATCAAGATTGAAATTGGTCTAAACAAAGAAGAATCGGTTATAAAACAGTTTCATCCCCTGAAACCATAAACCGCCAAATACGGTTCTGAACAAAAAAAAAAAGGCTTATACTCGTTGCATGCATGTACAATGGTCACCTGTCGGGGAACTTCCTTATATATATATATTTTACTTTTTATTTAGAAATAAAAAAAAAATTGTACGTAAAAAGATAATTTTACCCTTCTAACAACTATAAAACAACTAATTTATAGGGTTATTTTATAAAGTTAAAATAATTAATTTTATTCTTTGTAATAGCTAGAGGGAAGGGATTTTTCCTCACAAATCAAATTCTCTATATTTATATTCATTAATTTCTTTTTTTTTTTTCAATTAACCACTATCTAATATAATATTTCATTTATTTATTTATTTACTCTCATACTCTATAACATTTTTTAAGGGAAAAGTACAAACAATTACTATGATTTTACTCATTTTCACTTAGAGGCTATGGTATTTTTGTGACAAAGAGCTACCTACCATGTTATTTAATTTGTTAGCAACTAGAGACAATTCACACTAACACCATTAGAAATGATGATATAACATGGGCAAAATTGAAATTTCATACTGATTAAAAATTTTATCCTATAGTTGAAAATGAATAAAACCACATGATAGTTATTTGTACATTTTTTTAATGAGTTTAGCTATAATAAAATGATTTATTTTATTTGAGAATATTTATTTTATTTTGTGAAAGAAATGTAAAAATATTATTAATTTGATATTATATTAATTATTTGATGTATTATCTTAATTTATATTTTTCATTATCTAAGGATATTTGTCCTTCTTGTTATTGTAAATAAAATAAAATTATTTTATAAAAATATTGTTGATTTAAAAAAAATTACTTATGGTACTAGCAAAAAAATTTTATTTTCATAAAATATATAACTCTTTTTTTGGTAAAACATTTTTTTAAAAAGATAATATCAATTTTACATAATAATACTTTTAATTATAAAATAGTACTAATGCGTTGTGAAACATTATATAATTATAAAAGACAAATTTATAATTTTACCATACTTACAAAAATATGTTTAAATAAACTAAAAATAATATACACACACCATTTCACCCCTAAACTTTAATTCATTAACCTATTTCACCTCCTAACTTTCATTTTTTCCTATTTCACACCTGAACTTCTATTTTCAACCCATATTACCCATGATGTACCCATATTCCACACCTCCTCAGTACACTGAGGAGGCACTTTAGTGGGATTGGTATGAATAGAAAATTTTCAAAGGCTATATTTAGATTTCTACAACTTTAAATGAGTTGATTGTTGATTTTATAGAAACTTTGAAGTGTCCTCTACAACTTTAATAGAAATAGAAAACAATTAATTCCACTATTTTTGTGGCCTTTTAAAGCAATAAAATTTAACATTCTAACCATAATGAGCCAATTTTGATGTAACTTCTTTCATATATATATATATATATATATATATATTAGTGTAAAACCAATTGTAAATTACTTTAGACACATTATACTAGTAATATGTAGAAAATTACTTAACAAAATATAAATTTTAGAATTTCTTATGAATTTTTGAATGCATATTTAATAAGCATATATAAATATTGGCACTCCGAGTGCCATAACAAAATAAGTAAAATTATATATACAGACATATATGTATCACACACACACATACAAATATATGTATAACTAAAATTGATTTTGAAACTTGAGTTACCTTAGACTATAAGTGTATATTTATATATGTTAAAATTTAAAGGATTTTCTCATGATTCAAAGTAAGTAGATTTTGGCACAAACGAAAATTATTTTAAAGAAGGAAATTACTCCCGTAACACATTTTCTAAAGTATTATTTTAGTTTGAACGAGAACTTCTTATAACCAATAATAATCATGTTTATAGCTATTTAATGTTTAAAAAGACTCTTGTATGCTTTTCTCTAAATTATTAAGGTTTGATGATTTGTAAGTTTCAGATCCGATTGCTTTTATTTGAACCCAGATTTTAGTTGCTTTTAATTACTATCATTAAATAATTTTATTCCAACTAATCATACATGTGTGAATATATGTCAATATAATATCATGCCTTACGTAAACAAATACAATAAGAGGGAGAATAACTATTATAACTTCTAATTTCTTAAACGAGGATTGAAAATTGAATTGAGAATACTAATTAAGCTAAATTGAAAGATTCTATAAAAGATAAGATAGTTGTCAATGAAACGAATATGATGTGAATATCAATGATATAACAATGAACAATGTCATTAAGAGATAGTAAGTCTATGTTGAGGACATGGCAGGGCTTGGTGAGTTACCATGAGATGTCTGAGACATAGCCATTCACCAGGTGAGTTAAGATGTAAGACTGTATCTAGGATACGACATTCAAAATGAATTAATAGAAAAGTAACTTGGGCTTTGATCAACGATATGAGATTTAAAAGGCCTTGTTTAAGATATGATTCTTTAGGATCATGAAGACACAACCTATAGGGTCAGGCCAACACATTATGAATGAATAAATATGATAACCTTCAATAAGGTGATAGTACTAACCATACTGATATTTGCTTATGCATATATTTTAGGGCTCCAAAATTAAATGTGAACCATTTTAAATAATGTTTTGACTTAAACAAATAGATGTTGAGTACAATAAAGAATACATTATGATATATGAGATGAGCATGAGCTTAAGAGGTTGAGAGCATCTAGTACGATCGGGTTATACAAGGAACATCATGTTATGTATAATTATGAGAAGGTTGTTATGAAATAAAATATTAACCCTTTATTAAATTACATAAAGCATTGATAATCTTGTAAGAGATTACTAATTGTGCTTGAACAATACCGGTTGTATAACATGAAAAAAATAAGTGAATATTGTTATGATTATCAATATTGTTACATAAACTGAGAGTGTAGTACTAGAAAGTTATTCAAAATTTTGAGAAATTAAATTTAAACTTTGGTTATTTTAGTTATTTTAAATGTTTATCTTGGTAGTGTGATAAAAAGGGGTTTGATAACTATTTAATTAAAATTCAACATCTATGAATCTTTCTTCGCTACACCATAGATTTTAAGTTTTTACTTCTATGAGTTATTAATTGGGATCCTAATGTAATGATATTCTTGAACAGTCCCTATTTGTACTTTTTTTTCACTCACTAAGTATTTTCGCCTCTCCTTTTTATAAAATTTTCTTAGAGTAACATATTATTGAGAGTAGCTATTTAGAAGATAGTTTGAGGCGTAGCAGGTTAAGCAAACGGTGGAGAAACTGAGTAAATCTCTGTCAGAATATTTTATTATAGAAATTCTATGTGTTTGAACATACTCTATTCCATTGTTTGTAATTTGGCATTTATGTATAGTTAAGAAGAAAGATTTGCAATGGTTATCTTATATTGGTTATATGTAATGACGAAGTATATTTATATGCTTAAGTTTGTAATAGTTAAATGGTGATCGGATGAGATAGAATGATAAAAGTAATGTTTTGCCACAATGGTGCTCGAGTTAGGTGGGTCTGAGTAGTGGCCATCTAGTAAGGGTATTGGTGGGTTGGGGTGTCACAATAGAAACAAGAAACTGAGATAGAAGAAAATGAAGATTTATTCGACTTCACAACCGAAGGAGGAACTTCAACTTCCGACGTAGATAGTGACTAAATTTAAAAGGTAAAGGAGTGAATTTTTTTTTTTTTAAAAAAAAAAACATAAGAGAACTACGTAGACTTTAATTCGTCTAAACCTCAAAAGTATACATAGAAAATTAAGTTGAACCCTTTTAATAATATTTGTTTATTTTATTTTTTAATTTAATTTATTAATTCAAACTCTTTAATTTTTTTATTTTTAACTCAACATATAAACGGAAAACTAATTTAACATATTTGCTTTAATTTTATATTTAATTCAAAGTCTTTGATTTTTTTTTTTCAAGTGAATTACAATTTTTTATTTTTTTATTTTAATTTTGAATTCAAACCTTATTAAAATTAATTATTAATTTAATATTTCAGTTTTTATTCAACTTTAAAGTAATTTATTCACCCTTTAAAGTAATTTAATTTAATTTTGTTATATGAATATTATTATTTTTAATTTAAAAGTAAACTATTCAATTTTATAAAATAAACATATTATTAAAAAAATATCTTAACCGGTTGAACCGTGAACCAGAACCAACCAAAATTTGAATAAGAAGGTAGAACCGTGAATTGCTGGTTCTTAATTGGAATTTAGCAATTCCTGAACCGTGGCCAGAGCTAATATTAATAAATTATTCAACCTAAAAATTTAAACTATTAGCTAGGTGATATTCTAAAAATAGTTTTAGTTTAACAAATCAAAATTAAGCCTAACTAAAATATCCCTTCATATATTTTTCATGCAAGCCTCTATCACTATAATTATCAATGGTTTATTGGCTATAAGAAAAAAAAAAAAAGTTAGCCTACGTATTCCTAAGTTGGCCATTCATTATGTCAATAAGTTTATGAAAGTGAGAACTAAAATGTTATATGCATATTACCCCAAGTATCCCAAGAACAGATAGAAAAAGAAGACGTGATATATGCTCCAATATTGGGAGTAACACTATCGCAGCCTCTTTGTCCTGTATAGAGAAGCAAAATCTGAACATATAAGTAACACGCATTTGTTTGATTAATTACATAATGCGATTGTATAAACGTTTATTAAAAGCTCACCAGCTTTTCATCTTTGATGTAAACTATTGCATCGGAGGAAAGAAGAGATATGAGTTCTTCTGGCAAGGGTGGCACTGGTGATGCATTGTCTTCCAGAATGGGAAGCGCTACTTCATTCTGTAATGCATTATCAATAGATATCTGTATGCTATCACTCTCATTCTGTGTGTTGCTGTAAACAGCTCTGTCTCTAGTATATATATCAGATGCTTCTGAAACATTTTCGCGCTTTGAATCTTCGCCCATCTGAAAGGGAACAGTACTGTGTGGTCCTCCAAGTAATGTAGAATCAGTATTCCCAAGCTTCATGACCCTGAACGGATTGCACGGTTTCATTTATCATGGAACATCCACAGAAATGGGAGTTTATTCACGGGCAACACCAGGAAATTTAATCAATGGCATGAAGGGGCTGCGTAATGCTTGGTGCCAAGCGCGAGCAACTTCTAAGAAATTTCGGCTAAAAAATATATATTGAAGGGATAATTATAGATAGCTTGCGGCCCGCACGATAAGTAACTTTTTTTGGGGAATTTATTTATTTTTGAAATTTATTTGTTGTTTGAAATTTATTTGTTTTTTGAGTTTTTTTTAATAGAAAATCTAAGATCCATTATAGTGAATTCGTTATGTAATGATTTAAACACATATAACATGTACATAATTTTTATTTTTTTAATAATATAATTATAAAAATATTCTAATGGCATAATAATTAAAGTTACACAATGTGACGTCACTGTTGACATCACGAGGTACAACAAGAAACATTTTTCATATCCAAGTGGTTGTGATGTGGATATGGGTTGAAATCTAATTCTTCTTTTGTCCAATTTCACTACATAATATGTTTGATATAAATGAATTTTATAAAATTGTACAGAATTTATTTGCAAATTCAAATTATGTGTTTGGTTTAAATGAACATTTTGTAAAATTCATTTGGAATTTTAACTTTTAAATTTGTGAAATTGATTATAACTAGACCAACCTCTAATAAAATAGTTGAAATTTTCAAATAAATTTCACAACTTTTAAATATATATATGACTAAAATACCTCTCGTTATTTTTATTTTCAAATATATTTTTTATTTAAAATGGTATTTTCGATCAAAATTAAAATTAACTTGAAAGCTAGATTTATACTAAACTAAGAAGATTACCCATGGCGAACATATAGACATTAAATTTGTATTTATTATTTAATACAAATATTAAGTTGATATTTTTTTAATATTAATGTTTTATTTAAATTGTTCAAGTGAAAAAGAAAGAGCAAATATGTTATTATTTAATACAAACATTAAGTTCATATTTTTTAATATTAATATTGTATATAAATTGTTCGAGTGAAAAAAAGAAAAGCAAATACATAAAAATTAAAAACAATGTCAATAGCTGAGTCATCAAGCCTGCAAAGAAAATGAAAAATCAACCAAAATGATCAATTCAGTGGAGAGACCAAGAAAAAAGATAAAATAAAATGAAAATGAAAATGAAAAAACTGCAAAAACCCACGCCCATCTCCTACAAAACTGTAAAAAAATTTTCAAAAAAACATGGACAAAACAAAAAACAACAACCAATTCCATTTAATTAGAGTTTTGGGAAAAATAAATAGCAACACTACAATTCTTTCACACAATTAAAAGAATTGAAAATATCTTATTTTTATTTTTATTTTTTAAAAAAATTGGAAAATAAAAAAACAAACAAAATGAACAATACATATGTCATGACCCGAACCCAAAATGCACGTGACCGACACCAGAGAATGGGAAAGCGTCAAACTTCCAAAACCCGTAGTAAGCCTTAAAGAAAATATCAAAATTAAAATAACTAACTTTCAAGTTTTAATGAAAATCCAACAGAGTTTCCTCTATATCGGGAACAAACCAAAACTTGAAAAAGTACAAATAACACTTCAAATATATTCTCCAATCAACACTACTTCATAATAACACCATAATCTATATCAAATCAACCACAAGTACAAATATCTCCAACATAGCAAAATCTATAAAAATTCGGGTTATTACATTCTTCCTCCCTTAAGAAAATACGTCCCCAAATTTTACATTAATATTGAAATAGATAAGGGTATCGACTCTGCATATTGGCCTCTGTCTCCCAAGTGTAATCTTTCTCTGCATGGTTGCTCCACAGTACCTTCACCATAGAAATTTCTTTGGTACACAATTGGTGAACTTGTTAATTTATGATCGCCATTAGGTACTCTTAATAAGTCAAATCTTCATTGAGCTCCACTGTCTGAGGCTAAAGAACATGTAAAGGATTAGAGAAATACTTCTTTAAGATAAAGACACAGAATACTTGGATGAGTCTGCGATAACTCTAGCAGCAACACTAGTCTATAAGCCACATCACTAACTCTTGAATGAATTTCAAAGGGTCTGATATACCTTGGAGCTAGCTTGTAGTTTTTACCGAATCTCATTACTCCCTTCATTGGGGACACCCTGAGAAACACCATGTCTCCAACACAAAATGATACATCATTTCTCTTAGGATCAACATAGCTTTTTTGTTGGCTAAAAGTTGTTCTCAATCATTGTTGAATGAGAGGAACCTTTTCAAAATTTACTTGCACTAATTCTGGGCCTATTTTATGCCTCTCTCAAAATTCCCAACACAAAAGTGATCTACACTTCCTTTTATGCAATGCTTCATATGGACCCATCTTAATACTTGCATGATAACAATTGTTATATGAAAATTCAATCAATGGTAAGTGCAAATCTCATTAACCACCAAAATCTATCATACACATTCTTAGCATATCTTTTAATGTTTGAATGGTCCTTTATAATTGACCATCTTTTTGAGTATGAAATGACGTACTGAAGTCAAGTCTTGTGCTTAAAGCCTTATGCAATTCCTGCCAAAAGATTAAAGTAAATGTGGCTCCTCTATTAGACACTATACTTTTTGGTACCCCATGTAGGCAAACATTCAATTAATATATAACCTTGCTAACCTGTCAGTAGAGTATGTCTTCTTAATTGGCAAAAAGTAAGTTGACTTGGTTAGCCTATCAATTATTACACAAATAGCATTATAGCCCTTAGTTGTATTACGTAATCCAGTCATGAAATCCATAACAATCATATCCCCTTTCCATACTAGAATGGGCAATTGTTGCAACAATCCCAAGGGCCTCTGATGTTCCAATTTCACTTATTGACATGTTAGACACCTAGATATAAATTTTTCAATGTTTCTTTTCATCCTATTCCACCAATATGTATATTTTAAATTATAATACATTTTGGTAGAACTTGGACGAACATTATAAATAGAAAAATGAGCTTCCTCCATGATCTCCTTTCTTAGCTTATCCACATCTGGCACACAAAACCTAGTGCCTAAACGTAGTACACCCTTACTATCAATAATAACATTTTTTGATTGACCTTGTTGCACTTCAAACATTATCCTTTGCAACTATAGGTCCCTTCTCTAAGGTACCTTGACTCTATCTAAGTACAACTATTATACTTTAAATTAAGCCAATAAACATTTATTGGTTACCTTCCACTACAAACCCTGATCAATCAAGTCATGCAATTATTTAATGATTAGCTTCCTCTTTGAGCTAATATGAGCAAGGCTTCCTGCTGACTTTCTACTCAATGCATCAGCTACCACATTAGCTTTACCCATATGATATAAGATAAAGCAATCATAGTCTTTTAAGAGTTCCATCCATCTTCTTTGCCTTAAGTTCAAATCTCTTTGCTAAAAAAAAAAATACTTCAAGCTCTTGTGGTCAGTGTATATTTCACAAATTACACCATACAAGTAATGCCTCCAAATATTTAGTGTAAGCACCATTACTACCATTTCCAAATCATAAGTAGGGTAGTTTTGCTCGTGTTTCTTTAGCTGACGTGAAGCATAAGCAAATACTCTCCCATTTTGCATCAATACACACCCTAATCCTACTCAAGAATCATCACAATATATTATATACCCTTTATTTTCCAAAGGTAAAGTCAACACTAGAGCTGAAGTCAACATGTCCTTGAGCAACTGAAAGCACTCCTCACATTTATCTGTCCACACAAACTTAGTAATTTTCTATGTTAACCTTGTTAAAGGTGTGGCTATCTTGGAGAAATCCTTTATAATTCTCCTATAGTAGCCAACTAACCTAGAAAACTCCTTATTTTAGTAACTGTTATGGGTCTAGGCCATTCTATAATTGTTTCATTCTTCTTAAAATCAACTTGTATGCCATATTTGGATACTACATGGCTTAAAAATGCCACTTGCTCCAATAAAAATTAACATTTTGAGAACTTGGCATACAACTGGTGCTCTATTAGAGTTTGAATCACCATTCTTAATTGCATAGCATGTTCCACCTCACTCTTGGAATATACCAAGATATCAATAATAAAGACTATCACAAATCGATCCAAGAATGGCCTAAACACCCAATTCATCAAGT
The DNA here is from genome assembly GCA_947683625.1 of Mallotus nudiflorus. Classification (NCBI taxonomy): domain Eukaryota; kingdom Viridiplantae; phylum Streptophyta; class Magnoliopsida; order Malpighiales; family Euphorbiaceae; genus Mallotus; species Mallotus nudiflorus. The sequence goes on along the minus strand of CANTUR010000333.1, from coordinate 1,009,935 downwards.
CCATAAAGGCTATTGGGGCATTAGTTAACCCAAAGGACATTACTAAAAACTCATAATGACCATATCTTATCCGAAATGCAGTCTTAGGTATATCTCCACTTCTAATTCTCAATTAATGATACCCTGACATTAAATCAATCTTGAAAAAACACTGAGCTCTTTGAAGCTGATCAAATAAGTCATTTATTCTCAAAAGAGGATACTTATTCTTGATGGTGAATTTGTTCAACTATCTATAGTCGATACAAAGTCGGAGACTACCATCTTTCTTCTTCATAAATAACACTGGAGCACCCCAAAGAGACTTGTTAGGTCTAATGAAACCCTTATCAAGCAACTTTTGTAACTACTTTTTAAGTTCTTTCAATTATGCAGGTGCCATCCTAAAAGGTGGCATAGAGATAGGATATGTACCAAGTGCAACATCGACATAAAATTCTATCTTTCTTTCTAGCGACAAACCTGTTAATTCTATCACGACTCGAACCCAAAGGGCACGTGACCGGCACTAAGGAATAGGAAAATGTGAAGCTTCTAAAACTTGTAGTAAGCCTTAAGAAAATTTTTCACAATAACATTTGATCACTTTAATATGTTAAAGAAAATTCGATAGAGTTTCCTTTGAACTAGGAAAAAACCAAAACCTGTAGAAAGAGATAACACTTCTAAAATAATCTCCAATCAACATTACTTCACAATTACTCCAATAATCCATATCAAATACATATATGTCCAATAAAACAAAATCCATAATACAAAATTATACAAGATAGTATACTACTGTAGTGTTTTAGAATTCAAATACACAATACATGTTAAATAGACTTACAAAATATAGCTGAAGAAAAAGAAATCTGGCGCAGATGGTGATAACTATCAAGCTGATGGTGAGGTTTTAAAAAAATAAAATTGAGAGGAATCAAATCTCATTGAGTGAATCAATTATATAAAATGCATGCTGGTTTTAAAATCATTATTTAAAACCCTTTTTAAATAAAATAAATATTTAAAATCCTTTACTTTACTAAAATTAGATTTAAATAAAATCATTTCCCAAATTCATAAAACATTTTAATACGAAATCATATAAACTAAAATCTTTGGTGAAAAACAAGGTAAAACCCTAAACCTCAATTCTAATAGCCTTTCGGCTCTTTTTAATCTAAGTGACTGCCATCTCGAGAGTAACCTTAACGAAGGTCCAGTTGTAGTCCATTTACTTATTCCATTATTAATGTCCTAAGAGCAAACTCAACTGATTTACATCTCATTTCCAGCTCGAGAGCACCCGTCGAGTTATATCTCAATCCATACATTAACCAAGAGCACCTGCTCCACTAAGCTCAATCCATACATTGCCCAAGAGCACTCACGCCACTGAGCTCAATCCATATATTGCCCAAGAGCACAAGCTCCATTGAGCCACAACCCACATTTTCTTTGACATGAGATCTTAAGCAGTGCGCACGTGATCCTGGTGACACTCACTAGGTACCACATTCTACCATTTTTCTCTAAATCAACTTATACAATAAATAATTAAAAAAATAGAAATAATAAAATAAGTTCCACTAAAGCATCTTTCCAAATATTATTCATTATAATAAAATAGATAATCATGCATATGGTAAGATATATAATCATAAACAAATTCATATAATCAACTTAAATATTATATTAACCACATGAAAATTCTAGTTTAAATATTCTCAACAAACATTTCATCAAAATTAACTCATAGGTGGAGCGTGCTAGCCGACTTGTCCTTGGTTGTCTTTGCTCTACACCTCTCGCTCCTAAATTCTCTAAATAAATAATATTTATTTAATTAAGTCACTTTAAATAAATTTCCAAATTTTTTGGAAAATTATAAAAATACAAAAATGATAAAAATAGCCTTAAAACACTAAAATAATTAATTTGATGCTTAAATAATTTTTCAAATGATTTAAACTCATAGATATAGAAATATATAATTTTCCCCATATTCACTCCAGAATTTTTATTGTAAAATCCATAAGGATTTGGACTTCGGCCTAGTTACAAGAAATGATCACCATAATATACTCTATTTATTAAAATAACTGAAAATTTTCCCAAGCTAGTTACTGTTCATTACCAGAATTTGGGTAGTACCCATCGGATTCTCATTAGAAGACACAATATCAAACCCAACCATTTATATCAAAATATTCCCCATAATTTATAGAATATATCAAAGGTCTCAAATAACAAAAAATGCTCATAGAAAAGGGAGATCAAAGGATATAAGGGAATTTATCTAAAAATTCACCAAATATTCCACCAATGGAAATCAATGCAAGACCAGCGTCTATAGACTCCTGAGATAGTGGGGAACGAAGTAAAAATATTGGCTTTGACTAATTGGAACTAAGATGAATGTTCCAATTTCAACAACTTTAGGCCAAATTTTAAAATTGAAATCTAGAATTTTCTAAGCTAAATCTGTTTAAACAAACATTGTCGTTGCTTAGAGGACATCGAGAAATAGTTGGGTACCAAATTTCATATCATTCGAAGCTCATTTGAATAGTGAATGGAGAAGAGAAAAAAGAAAAAAATAGGGACCAAATTAGATATTTTCCATAACACACCTATTTTCTCCCATGGCAGCCCTGATCTTACACATGTAAACACTCACATGTCCATCTCCAACAACCAGGATTAACCCAAGAGCAACCCAAGTCAACCTACGACAATTCATTAACTTTGGTTGACTTAGCAACTCAAAACAACCAAAGGCACCCACTAGCAATTAGCAACAACAATCACAAAACAATCCAACATTAACAAGAAAATGACTAGCTACTATGGAAACAAAGCTCACTCCAACACGACCTCCAAATGATAACAGAACGACTTCAAAATGACTATAGAACAACCTCAAAATGCCCAACGCATATACACACCTTTAACACCCTTAAATCAACCAAAAACAACTAAAAAAACCTCTAATTAACCAATTAACTTAAACCACTACAAAACTAAAATTATAAACAATCATCAACCAATTTCCACCCAAAACAACTTAAATCAACATCAACTTATATATATATATCTATTAACCATTTAATCAACCAACTTCCACCATTTTCCACTTAATCAACCTTTCTCCATATCAATGCACATTTATTCAAAACAACCTCTCTCTCTCTCTCTCTCTCACTCTCTCTCTCTCACACACACACATATACATTCTCCTTATTCCCAAATTAACCTTCCTTCACCAAACAACTAATTAGCATAAAATAACTAACATCCATCTCTATTAACCCATATCTACATCAACCAAAATATATATAAATATAAATTTTTTTCCTTATTTCTAACCAAACCATTTCCACTATTCTCCACCTTCCTCTTCTTCACTCGATTACTTTGATTTCTCATAATCATTTTTTTTAGTATTACATTCTTCCCCCCCTTAAATAAAATTCATTTGTGAATTTTAAAAATCTCCTCCTCAAACTTCAAATAAATAAGGAAAGTAACTACACATATATACTTTTGTTCCCCAAGTACAATCCTCTACTGTGTGGTTACTCCACAACACTTTCACCATAGGAATTTCCTTAGTATGGAGCTGATGAACATGACGATCTATAATCGTCATAGGATATTCTTCATATGACATATCCTCACTAAACTTCACTATCTGAGGCTCAAGAATATGAGAAGGATTAAAGATATATCTTCTCAACATTGATATATGGAACACTGGGTGAATTCAAGATAATTCAGGTAGTAACACCAATATATATGCCACTTCTCTAACTCTAGAGTGAACCTCGGAAAGTCTAATGCATCTCGGGGCTAATTTGCCTTTCTTACCAAATCTCATAATCCTTTTCATTAGAGACACCTTCAAAAACATCATATCTCCAACTGAAAATGATATATCTTTTATTTTAGGATCTGCATAACTCTTCTGCCTACTAAAAGCTATCTTCAACCTTTACTAGATAATAGAGATCTTCTCTAAAGTAATTTGCACTCACTCTGGGCCTGTTAGTTACCTCTCTCCAACTTCTTAGCATAAAGTGATATACACTTCCTACCATATAATGCTTCATATGGAGCCATCTTAATGCTCGCATGATAATTGTTATTTTATGCAAATTTAATCAATGGCAAGTGTAACTCTCATTAACCACCAAAGTCCATCACACACATTCTTAACATATCCTCTAATATCTGAATGGTCCTTTTTTACTGATCATCTGTTTGAGGATGAAATGCCATTATGAAATCAAGTCTTGTGCCCAACACCTTATGTAACTCTTGCCAAAAGATTGAAGTAAAAGTTACTCCTTTATCTAACACAATACTTTTAGGGACACCATGAAGGAAAATAATTCAGTTAATGCACAACCTTGCTAATCTGTTAATGGGTACGTCTTCTTAATTAGCAAGAAGTGAGTTGACTTAGTTAGCCTGTTAACTATCACCCAAATAGCATCATAACCTCTAGTAGTACAAGGCAATCCAGTCATAAAATCCATGGCAATCATATCCCACTTCCACTATAGAATGGGCAACTGTTACAATAATCATGAGGGTCTTTGATGTCTAATTTCACTTGTTGACAAGTAAGACACTTAGATACAAATTCTATAATGTCTCTTTTCATCCCATTCCACTAGTAGGTATCTTTCAAATCATGGTACATCTTAGTAGAACTTGGATGAGCACTGTAAGTAGAAAAATGAGCTTCTTTTATAATCTCTTTTCTCAACCCATCCATATCTAGCACACACAATCTAATGCCTAAATGAAATACACCCTCACTATCAATAATAAAATCTATAGATTGACCTTCTTGCATTTTAGACATTGTCCTTTGTAACTTTGGGTCCCTTCTCTAAGTTTTTTTTACTCTATCCAAGTACATTAAGTGTACTCTAAAAGGGGCTAATAGAAATGACTTAGTTGCCTTCTCTTGCAACCCCTGATCAATCAATTCATATAACTCTTTAATGATTGGCCTCCTTTCTGAGCTAATATGAGCAAGGCTTTTGGCTAACTTTCTACTCAATGCATTAGCTACCATATTAGCTTTACTTGGATGATATAAAATCGATCAATCATAATCTTTCAAAAGTTCCATCCATCACCTCTACCTCAAGTTTAAATCTCTTTACTGGAAAGGATAATGTATCTTACAAGTAACACCATACAAGTAGTGCCTTAAAATTTTTAATGCAAACACCACTGCTGCCATTTCAAATCATGAGTAGGGTAGTTCTGCTCGTGCTTATTTAGCTGGCATGAAGTTTAAGCAACTACTCTTCCATTCTACATTAATACACATCCTAATCCTACTTGGGAAGCATCACAATATACTGTATACCCTTCATTTCCTAAAGGTAGTGTTAACACTGGAGTTGAAGTTAACCAGTCCTTAAGCAACTGAAAGTGCTCCTTACATTTGTTCATGCATAAAAAATTAGCATTCTTTTGGGTCAACTTCATTAAAAGTGCGGCTAGCTTGGAGAAATCCTTCATAAATCTCCTATAGTAGCCAACAAAACCTAAAAAACTCCTTATTTCAGTAACTATTGTGGGTCTTAACCATTATGTAATGGCTTCTATCTTCTTGAGATCCACTTGTATGCCATCCTTAGATACCACATGGCCTAAGAATGCCACTTGATTTAACTAAAACTCACACTTTGAGAACTTGGCATACAACTAGATCTTTTTCAAAGTCTAAAGCACCATCCTCAAATGCATAGCATGCTCTGCCTCACTTTTGGAATATACTAAGATATCAACAATAAACACTATTATAAATTGGTCCAAGAATGGTTTAAACACCCAATTCATCAAGTCCATAAAAGTTGCTGGGGCATTAGTTTACCTAAAGGACATCACCAAGAATTCATAATGGCCATATCTTGTCTAAAAAGCAGTCTTAGGTATATCTCCACTTTTGATTCTCAACTGATGATATCAAAACCTCAAATCAACATTGGAAAAACACTAGGCTCCTTAACGTTAATAAAATAAGTCATCAATCCTCAGGAGTGGATATTTATTCTTGATGGTAACTATAAGCACCCAATTTCAAGATAGTCGAGCATGGATGTGATAGAGGACTCCAATAATGAAAATTTATTACAAATAGGCCTATGGACATTGATTTTTCAACCTCAAGGCTTAATTGCATTCTTTTAAGGACTTAATTGTATTGTTTCCTTTAAGGACATATTTGTAAATTTTTATTTTCTTTCATTGGTCTTTTTGTAATTAAATGTTAAAAGAAAAAAGTTATCGATGTGAATTATGTAATTCTGATCGATGGTGATTTCATTTTTATTAATTTTTTATTTTTGAAAATAATTTTCTTTGATTTTTGATTGGTAAAAAATAAATAAATAATCTTGATAATGTCATCATTATCAGGATGTTTTATTAAAAAAATTTGAAAATCACATTTTATCTCATGTATAAGAGATTAGGGTTTTATTTTAAGTTATAAACGTCACTTAATGTATGTGAGTGAGGGGGGGGGGGGGATTGTCTTGGAAAAAAAAGAAACTTTTTACATAAAGGGAGTTTTGAAAAAAAAGTTGTTCTTTTTATTCTTTTGCACGTTCATGATTTCTTAAAAAAAAACATAGTAAAGCCAGAGAAATAAAATCAAGCCTACAGATTCTATTCTAACAACCAATAGTGAACAAAAAAAAAACTCTAAAGAGAAAATCAATACAACATCACACTATATTCATCCTACTTTTTTTATTTTCTTTATTTCTTTCCTATTTTCTTTTATATTTTATTTTGATAATTTGAGTTGATTCTAATTCTTTTTTGTTTTTATGTTTGGTTTAATTCTTTTGGTTATGGTGGGAGTGATCTATACAAGAAATGGAGGAAGTCATGTGATTCAACCTAGTGAAGATCCATGGAATGCCATTGATTAAATCTTATGTATATCACATAGTTTTAGGATTCATTTTATGTTGTCTATTTTGTGTTTTTTTAATTTTCTGTGGTTTTATTTATTTTGTTTATTTTGGCATGTATAATTAATTTTGTACGTAGGAACTGTAATAGCCCTAGTAGTGGGAATAGTTAAACCATTTTATTTTCTACACCTTAAAATTGATTAGTACATTAGGTTCAATTCGGTAAACCCTAATAAAATTAATGGTGGCAGTAGTAATGTTTAGGTTGCATGTAAATTAAATAGGGGTTAGAAATCACAGCATGTATGTTTTTTATTTATTATTTGCTTTAATTTGTTGTTTGTGATTTTTTTTATGTTTTATTCATTTTGGGCCCCAAGCCCATGTTAGACTCTAACTTATTAATTAATAGGCTTTTAAAATTATTTTTTAGGTTTAATTAATTTTAAAATTAATTTAGACCCATTTAGGTTAATAGACTTAGGCCTATTTTAGATTAATTAAAATTAACTTGGACTTAGTTTAGCCCATTAAAGCATTTGCTTTATATAGATTTAGGATCACTTTATTTAAATTAAAATTAATTAGAATTAGACTCACTAAATTTATCCAAATTAATTGTTCATAAAATCAATAAACTTAGGCCCACTTTTTTAGAATTAAAACAAGTAGACTTAGGCTCATTTAACTTAAAATGTAGGCTCACATTTAGTTTTGTTTTGATTGTAAGTAAAATGTAGACTTAGCTCACTTAAATTAAAATCAATGTAGACTAAATTAACTTAGGGGCGTTGCACTATATGGATGCATTTTTTATATACTCTTTCATTACTAGTTGCCTTTGGAGTTAGATGGATGCTAAATTAGGGTTTAAATGAAATTTTATGTAAATAAGGAATAATTTAATAATTAATAAGGTAATTTTAAATGAACACAAGACTAAGAGAAGTTGGTATTTATTATCCAAAATATCCTGATTGTGGTGCTAATTTTCTTTTAGAGAATCGAGTTACCACCACCTTCAATTTGTCTCAGTATTACCTTGGGTGGCGACTCCATAATCTCCATGCTATGTCTTTGTGATATAGTAGTATGTTCTCTAGAGCCTTAAGCTTAAATAGTATTATGGTTGCTAAAATCTTATATGCGCATAAAACCCCACCGTCTACAGTGGTGACTCCACTAGGGATAAGAGATACTAATTCTACTTGTGTTCTTTAGAATTATTTTATTCTTGCATTTATTCTGCATATCCCTATAAATCGATGGCGTCGGTTTATGGTTCCATAATTCCATTAGCTTCATGGGATTATAAATTGGCTAACTATCACTCTTAGCCTTAACTCAGTTCAAGAGAGATTACTGGGCTCATCTGACTAGAGTTTGTGACCACCTAAGTCTTTAAGGGCAGTAATCTTCTCTTGAGTTTGTAAAGGATGTTGGGCCCCTCTGACCTTGGCATGTAACTCAAGTCTTAAAGGAGGGCATCTTTCTAAGGGAACCTTAACCTTTTCATTGGACCAAGCTCATGTAGTGGCTTAGTAACTTCCCTGGATTTACCCAAATTGCTTGTGAATGTTGCCATGAGGTATTTCTATTTATAAAAGCCTAAGCCCATACTTTAAAGGCCCATTTAGGTTAATAAAGATTGGGCTAATCTTTTATACCTAGAAATATTATTTCTATGCTTTATTACTTTAAGAGATTTACCATGCACGTCGATTCTTATATCCCTTATTGATATTAAGGCCAACACTTTATTTTTTAGCCATCGTAGATTCATCCAGGTCTTCCTATGTTTGGAAACAGAGTAGTGACATATTAGCAAGAACTAATTTGTGTCCAAAATCAATAGCTAAAGATATCCTTTCAAGATTAGAAAAGAGCCTTATCAACCCGCTTTACTTAGAAGCTACACCAACTCAAATAGAAGAGATTGAACAACAACATGGAGGAAACTTGACCCTAAAGGACATTAAGGGAGCTTTGATGGATGACATAAGAGAAATGATGTAAGATGAATTAAGACAAGCGTTAGTTGGATTAATGCAACCTCTTACAGTTGTTATACCACTTGTTGCTGCTATTCCACCTGTTATGGATAATCCACCTATTAACAATGACAATGTTGGGGAACAATAATTGAATGCTGCTAGGAATGTGCCTATTATGGAGATGAAATTTGAGGATGTTGAAAACTACATGGTAGAGAAAGCGAAGAAAGAATCACTTGAGCTAGTTCAAGAACTTGAGTCTAAGCAAATGCAAGCACTGACTTAGAAAATTTATAAGATAAAGAACTGATTAAAGAGCAAGGCATAGGTTACTCATTCGACTTTGATGATATACTGTGCATGGAAAATTGTAAGTTGCCTGACAAGTTCAATATGCCTTAAGTACAAAAATTCAATGGTTCTAGGAATCTAAGGATTCATCTTAGCCAATATACAATAACTATAAGCACCACCAAAGCTCCATTATCTATAGTCATAAAGTATTGTGAACTGGTATTATGGATTATAAAATTCTATTAAGGTTGACTGAAGAGAACTACGCACTCCTTTCCTAAAACAGTATGATCATAACACTAAGATGGAAGTGTCCATTCAGGATATGGAATTGATTAAACAAAAGCCCAATGAATCATTCTCTGATTTTCTCACTAGATTCATAAATAAGGCAGGATTAATGAAAAATAAGTTGGCTGAAAAGGATCAAGTTAGGATGATAGTCAGTAATGTATCACCTAATCTAGTTAAAAGGTTACAATGATGAATCCTAAAACATTTGTAGACCTTTATGATTATTTTTTACAAGCTAAAGAGATAGAGAGTGAGAAAAAAAAGAGCTTTAGAACCATTGGAACAAGGAACTACCCAATTGGGGGCACACAGTAAGGGAGTACTAGTCAGCCTGTGGAAGTGCATGTTGTCTAATAACTAAAGAGATTCTTGACCTTTAACCAACCCTTGTCAAAAGTCCTAGAGCACCTAAAGCAAAAGGGCTTACTTTAACCATTACCTAATCTAAGCTTACCAAACCCAAACAGCCCAGGCTATAACCTAAACAAGCACTGCAAATTCCACCAAAACCTCTAACACTCCACAGAAAGCTGCATTTGCCTCAAACATAAAATCCAACACCTTATAGACTTTGGAAAAATCACAGACCTTGAAAACTCGAGAATTATAAATAATCCTTTCCTAAACTACTAAAATGTACCTCCCTCGACAGCCATGATAATCAACTCAATAGTAAGTGAGGAAGAAGTGTTAAGCTCTTTTAAGGAACAAGACCTTAAAACCAATGAGAAATCTTTTAATGCCCTCAAAGATGTTAGAATAGTAGAAGATTTGTTAGGATAACACTCAGGCAAGTTTCACTACAAGGTGTTTTACATAAAACCACATTCTTTTAATATACTCTTCAAGTCAACTGTGCCTACAGGATCGGGTGATGAGTTTGATGATGATAAGCTACTAGACAAGAAAGAAACATGCATAGTTGAGGTACAGAAAGATGTAGTTATAGAGACAGTTGGTGAGAAGATGCAAGAATAGCCACTATATCATCCGCCTGAAGGACAACTACCATGAGTCTTAGCATCCCTAACATTAAGAATTCAAAATAATTTTCTTATTATTTTCTTTAGAACTTTTGTTTTATTAATCAATTATATGAATTTTGATAATGTTTACTTATATAATGTGCATCCTTATGGTACTATGCATTACAATATCTACCATCTATATGTTTGACATAAATTTGATCCAATTAGATTCATTTAGCAAAGGCACAAATGAAAATTCAAAGAACATTCATATATCACATGATGTAACTTCTAAAGATTGGAAATTTAAGGGAAAGAAAAAGTGAGAAGAGAGAAGAAAAAATAAGAAATCATAAAAGACAGTCAGGTAAAAATGAGAGAAAAATAATTAGTGAGAAAATAAAAAAACCTAGCTGATAACAAGGGTTATGTCATGTGATGTAATGAATGTTCTCATTTTTGCCCTAATGAATGAGTAAAATTGAATTTGAAATGTTTATTCAAATATTGCATAATTGTTTTTATCATACTACATAAGTACTTGAATGGAAAGACAATATATTATGGAAGCTAAAATTAGACCTATAACATCATTATTTTAGTAATGTTTTCTCTTCTTACCACCCCTTTATGATTTTATTTGTAAGTCTAGTGTCCCTTTGTACCTAGGGAATTCAAGTGGCTCAATGACTCATGTTACCTTATAACTATCATCAATCATGGCATCGGCATCAAACCTCGTATTCTGCTTAAGAGTTCTTCCAATAGGAGCAAGTTTAGTTGATTTACGTATCAAGAACTCCTATTAGTCAGTTCACTTATTCTTTTCATCTTCAATGCACGAGATCATAACTAATGGGGTTAGATTAACAACATCAGTTCTAAAAAGGCATGACAAAATCCAGCCAAAATAAGGGGCATGTGATTAGCTTTATTGCCTAAAGAATATTGATGACCCTAGTTTAAGCATCTTTGTAAAGGAAAATTATCACAAACTGGAGGGCAAAATGTAGCTCTGGGGGAAACTTGGGGGGAAAACAATAAATCCACATTCAAAGATTAAAGATGGAATACTGAAGCTTCAAAGTCAATACAAGAGTTTTAGGGGCAAAAAGAAGTAAATTACAAGCAACCACCAATAGTTTATCAAAATAGTACAACCTGGTTATCTGTCCAGCAAACTATATCAGAAGCTCTAACATCAAAGGTACTAATATCATAGCGTTTAATGCTCAAATCTATAAGCTGCTAATGAAGCACCTCATTTTCACACTCTAAGATTGGCAACATAGCTTTGCCCCAAACAGAAAACCTATTAGGATCATGCATATCATACATGGCATGCATACATTCACATATGTCTATTGTGAAAATAATTGCTTTGCATAATAAAAGTCTTTGAGCCCAAAAAAGATTGTACAAATACTCTACTAATGACATATAAGATTAGTGTTATAACAGTGTAGGAAAGTAGTTAGTGTATTCATATGTGAAGTATCTATTGGGAAAAGAGCAATAATATTAAGGTGAATCTAATGCTTAACGAGACTCTAGACTATAGGAGCCTAATAAATCATGGGCCCATCCAACAAGGGGATATCACCAACATTGGTACTTGTAGAAGCTTCATTTGGTAACCCTAAGAGGCTGAATAGGATGCTCAAGCTCATCAGATTCAATATTTATATCTATAGTCTCATTTGGAGCATTATATCGAAGATCACCTAAAGTCTCAATAAGAGGAAAACCTACTCCCACAAACTATAAAAGTAAAAGACAGTCAATAACATTAGGAGTAGCAAAAGATAAGCGTACCTTAGATGGGTCAAAAGAAATTTATTCCAAGAGATGCTCCAGAATGTAGCTTTAATAACCACAAGAATGCTCAAGAAAAAGATAAGGCACTAAATCCCTAGAGAGCCTTCTTAACTCCTGACTAGTCAAAGCAAAACTCCATAATGTTAAGACTATTATAAGATGAGGAATGTAGTAATGAGAAGGTCCAACATGCTAGCAATACATGTGCTTGGCCCTTAAAAGGGATGAATGCACTCTGAAAACTCCTCTAATTATGAAATGAGACCTTTAACTTTTAAACCTTTTTGCAGGGATATCAAGAAGAGGAATAATACCTTTTATCATAGCATTAATGGGAATGATAGGAAGATAAATTCAGCCCTAGTCCATGACCTCAATGGTGGAGTATCATGACCTTTGTGATAAAAAACATCATAACCACAATCAAAAGGGAGTGCAAAAGAACAACATTACATTTTAATAAAATTTCTTCACCTGGCTGTAAATAGACATGACTAACTTACGGTATTTTATGCAGGGAAAATAAAAGAGAATGAAGAAGGAAAAAGGAACTAATACAATAATAAGAATGAGCAAGATAGAAAATGCTAATCACTCATCAAAATATCACCATGTGTGGCAAATACCTTAAAAAATAATCAAGGGAAGTAACACAACTCCATATCTTTGGCTTTCATAATAAGTACAATCTTAAATCCACAAATTGAAAGTAAATTCATCCACTTCATGAGATCATGTGTGAAAATTTATCTTATGAACTTTAATCTTAGTGGCTTTCTTTTATTAGCCTTGCAAAATTTAGATGATCAGTTAACAACTCTATGCTGAGAGTTTCTAAACTCTAATCAATATACTGCTCTTTTTGCACCCGAATAAGGGGAAGAGAATGGAAAAAAATAAAATATGTGGACTTGTAGTATAAATTGCTTAAATTTTAGAGTATCTTCTTAGTCTTTTGAAGAATAAATGTGCACATAATCTACTCCAATGCTTAGAAATGAGTACAAGTACAAAACCCCTTGATGGTGTCCATGCTGAGTAACACAAGAAAGGCAGGGGAATACTAAAAAGGAAATCAAAATAAGAGAAATCATAATATACTCCAATGCTAAAAAATGAATAAGAGTATCAACATGAAACCTCTAGCGGTATCCACGTTGAGTAATACTAAAAAGGTGGGGGAATACTAAAAGAGGACCACCTTAAAAGTTGCTCTTTTTACTCCAATGCTCTAGAAGGAGTATGAGTATCTGAAGGACTTTTCCAATGGTTTCCACACTAATTAATATAAGAAAGGTGAGGGAATATTCAGATAAGGAAGAAAAGCACAAAAATAATTCAAAGACTGTTGATACTTAGAATTCAATATGTTTATGCTCAATTTCCATGAGTTTTGTTTAGCAGATTCTCCCTAAAATTAGGTGTGGAAGTAAGCATTCACTTGGTAAAAAATAAACTCTCAACATAAGATGGTTAATGATATCTCTAACCTTTTCGAACTGTAGATAAATAATGGTCATTAAAATCAAAATTAGTGAGATTCATTGAGTGCATGCTATCTTGTGATAAAGTGATAAATTCTCTCATAAATTTTAAAATATAATGTGCTTGGAACTAACTTCAATAAATTTTCAGGAATTGCAAATCCAGAAGGACCTACATAATATAGTCGAAGAAGAAGAAACCTGGTGCAGATAACGATAACTATAAAATGCATGCTAATTTTAAAATCATTATTTAAAACCCTTTTTAAATAAAATAAATATTTAAAATCCTTTACTTTACTAAAATTATATTCAAATAAAATCATTTCCTAAATTCATAAAAACACTTTAATGTGAAATCCTCACACAAAATCATACAATTCAAAATCTTTTGTGGAAAACATGGTTGACCCCTAAACCTCAATTCTAATAGTCTTTCAGCTCTCTTTAATCCAAGTGACTACCAACACGAGAGCAAGCTCAACCGAGTTACAGCCATAGTCCATTTACTTATTTCATTATTAATGCCCCGATAGTAAGCTCAATTGAGTTACATCTCATTTCTAGCTTAAGAGCACTAGCTCCACGAAGCTCAATCCATACATTGCCCAAGAGCACCCACACCACCAAGCTTAATCCATATATTGCAGAAGAGCATAAGCTCCACCGAGCCACAACCTACATTTTTTCTTACTTGAGATCTCAACCTGTGCGCACGTGGTCCTAATGACACCCACTAAGTAGCATGTTCTACCATTTTTCTCCAAATCAAGTTATACAATAAATAATTAAAATAAATAAAATAAAATAAAATAAATTCTGCTAAAGCATCTTTTAAAAGATTATTCATGATAATAGAATAGATAATCATGCATGTGGTAAGATATATAATCATAAATAAATTCATATAATCAACTTAAATATTATATTAACCACATGAAAATTCTAGTTTAAACATTTTCAACAAAACATTTCATAAAATTAACTCACAAGTGGAGTATGCTAATTGGTCGGTCTTGGCTATCTTTGCTCTACACCTCTTGCTCTTGAATTCTCTATGTAAATAATATTTATTTAATTAAGTAACTTTAAATAAATTTCCAAAATTCTTGAAAATTTTATAAAAATCCAAAAATGATAAAAATAGCCTTAAAAACACAAAATAATTAATTTTGATGCTCAAATAAATTTTTAAATGATTTAAACTAATATATATAGAAATATATAATTTTCCACATATTCACTCTGGAATTTTTATTGTAAAATTCATAAGGATTTGGACTTTAGTCCAGTTACCAGAAATGATTACCATAATACATTCTATTTATTGAAAATAACTCAGAATTTTTCCAGGCAAGTTATTGTTCATCATTGAAATTTAGGTAGTACTTGCCAGAAAACACAATATCAAACCCAACCATTTATATCAAAATTTTCCCTACAATTTATAGAATATATCAAAGGTCTCAAACAAACAAAAAATGCTCATAGAAAAAGGAGATCGAAGGACATAAGGGAATTTACTTAAAAATTCACCAAATATATCTTAACCAATTAATAAACCAACTTCCACCATTTTGCACTTAATCTATCTTTCTCCATATCAACCCACATCTATTCAAAACAACCTCCTTCAACCTTTGTAAATAAATACACACACACACTCATTTTCCTTATTCCTAAATTAACCTTCATTCACCAAACAACTAGTCAACACAAAACAACCAACATCCATCTCTATTAACCCATATCTACATCAAGCCAAATATATATATATATATATATATATGATTTTTTTTCCTTATTTTGCAAACCAACCCATTTCCACCATTCTCCACCTTCCTCTTCTTTACCCAATTACTTTGATTTCTCATACCCTTTTTTTTTTTGTATTACAAATTCTTCTAAAAAGACATTAGGAAACTCGTACATAACTAGCATATTCTCAACTACTTCTTTATCTGCCTTTGTATCTTTGACCATAGCTAAATAGCATTGATGCCCCCTTCTAAGCATCTTTTTAGCTATGATTGCCAAAATGAGATTTTAAGGCATTAAACTTTTATCAATTTTGTATTAGAATTCTACATCATTTGGAATTCTAATGATCACCTTTTTCTCCTAACAATCCAAAGTAGCATAGTGTTGAGCTAACCAATCCATTACCAAAATCACATCAAAGTCTATCACACCCAACAAAACTAGATCTGCAAGCAACTCTCTACCTTCCACCAACATTGGACTAATGGAACAACTATAACTATTTCTAACTCATTTCTAAGAGGAGTTGCTATAAATAATGGAATTAATAACTTGGATGGTTGTCATCTCATTCTTGAAGTAGAACAATAGGAGATATAAAAGAATGTGATGCACCAGGATTAAACAAAATTCTAGCAATAAAATAATCGACTAAAAGAGTACTTGCCATAACTACATTGGATGCCTGAGTATTTATAGGAGTCAATGTAAGCACTCTAGCCTGCCCACGGCCTGCTTGCTGTGAAGTAGATGGTTGCATAAATCCTCTGCCACTAAGTCTCTCTCCATATCTACTTCTTGTACCACGACCCTATTGGCCTACAAACTGAGTACCACTTTGTTGAGTATACAGCAGTGCATGAAACTGAGGAGTGTGCTATACTAGTTAAGCAATTGTAGCAAATGAACCTTATGGGTAAGCTTATTTATAACCAGAAAGCATACATGCTTTAGCAAAGTGTCCAACCTATCCACATTTGGAACAAGCTCCTGATGGTAAGTGACAAGGGTTTTGATGTACTTAACCATAATTAGGATATGCACTAGGCCTTGAGCCTATATTGTCGTACCTAGAACTCAGTCTACTACTACTACTACTAGCTCCACTCTGACCTCTATGTTGTTGGGAGGTACCAATATGCACACCAATACTATATAATTGAAACACTATTTGGTGAATACCCTGAATGCTGGTTGCCCTACCATCTCCACTTATGTAGAGGTTTGGGATGGTACTATGCCTTATATGTCGCCTCTCTAACTATCTAGCCTCATCCATAGCACTATCTAAAAGTGTGACTCTTAGTACATATCCCCGTATATGCCGGTCCTAACCTAGTCACTTACAAATCCACTATTTTACTCCTATCTCCTATCACATCCTCTACATGATGTGACAATATGAGAAATTGCCTCATATAATCCTTAACTGATATGTCTACCCTACTGATATACAACAACTACCATATATATACATCCCTCATAGTAAGTGGATAGTAATACCTCATGAATCAACCCTTAAACTCAATCTAAGTAATAGTGTCCATATAGGACTGTATGGACTACATGAACTAATCTTGGTTACTGCTTGGACTAACAACTCGATAATAAGAATCCTCTGATAATCTGTATACCCAGTCGTAGTTCTTGAATCAATGGCATTAATGTAATCCAAGGCATCTTTAGTCCCATTAAAGGAAATCCTCTTAACTATAGAGTACAAAAGAAAAGTGTCAGTATCTGTCATTCTTTGATTCCTTTATTAAAGCATTCTAGATACCAATGGCATGGCTTGGTTAAATGCAACTAAACTTTGATTTATTCTTGCTATTCTAGATACAAAGACTGTAGGATCCATCTATGGAGCTTCTGGTTCTCCTTACTACTATTGCTCTTGTCTATGACCTTTTGTTACTTTAAGTCTACCCCTTTTTTAAACTAGTGGCATAAGGGGAAGAGCTTCATCCTGAAAGAACTGCTCACCATCATTATATGTTGCATCTGCAATAGGAGCATTTCATACTCTCCTCCTCATTCTAAAGGGCATAAAAACTAACAAGATTCAAAACATAATAAGGGAAATAACATATACATGAAATTCTAGAGACAATGAGGACAATGAATGACATTTATCAACCTAATCACCGCAATAGTTCCAAGAAAAGACAAACACCAATAGCCAAAAGAATAAGAAATCAACCATCACTATGATACCAACTTTGTCACGACCTAAACCCAAAGGGCATGTGATCGACACTAAGGAATGGGAAAGTGTGAAGCTTCCAAAATTCATAGTAAACCTTAAAGAAAATATCATAATTAAAATAACTTACTTTCAAGTTTTAGCAAAAATTTGATAGAGTTTTCTCTGTACCGGGAACAAACTAAAATGTGAAAAGTATAAATAACACTTCCAATATATTATCCAATCAACACTACTTCACAATAACACCATAATCTATATCAAATCCACAACAAGTACAAATATCTCCAACATAGCAAAATCCATATAAATTTAGGTTATTATAATAAAATTCATATAAAAACACAAAGCATAAAAAGTAAGAACCATTAATTAAATAGAATAAATATAATAAAACTCACAACACACATAATTCAAATGTCATACAAGAAATTTAGCAAAGAACCCAAGAAAAAAAATAAAAATTAAATTGGTAAAAAACTAGAAAAAGGCCATGTCCTTTCACAGCAAAAACTATTTTTTAACAAAAAAAAAATAAGGGACAAAAAAAAACCAATTACATATAATAAGAGCTACGAGAAAAATCAAATAGCAAAAATTGCATTTTATTTCTCTTATAATTAAAACATTAAATGTTTAAATCACAAGAAGGAAAAAAAGGATAAGGTTCATTTAAGCCCCCCAAGTTTACCTCGAAGCTTAGATAAGCCCTCTATTTTTTAGGCTTAAATAAGTTAGGGTATATTTAAAAGCAACTTTCTTGGCCCCTATGAACATATAAATTTTATCTCCATTAACTAAGTGATGACATAGCAAATTTTCAAGGCAAAAAAAGTCAAAATTGAGTTTCCCCACTGTTGGATCCACCTCCAGGTCCTCCTTACTGGCTTAAGTATTCCTCCACATTGCTCGGCATTGACCTCTGCATTAATACCTTCACCATATCTCCTCCAACAGTTCAAAGAATTATTTCTCATATGCACTGTTAATCATTAGGCCAATCTTCTTTAACCTCGTTCGCCACTCCTCCACTTTTTTTATAACTTCTTCATCGCTAATAGACTTAGGTAGGTCTCTGAAGCCTAACTTATCAAACAAGGCCTGAAAGTAAAAGAAAAAGGGTGGTTAAAAAGACCAATAGGTTCAAAGAATGGGACCACTTGGTTCAATGATGGAATCTCCATTCATGCAACCATCATAAGAAGACCCTAAAACTTATTATTTGATTCTTAGTGCAAACACATAATCATCCTCACCAAATACCAGAGCACAATGAACAATTCCAGTACCACTATTATCAGTCACACAATTGTTCGCAATAACTATAAATGCCACACCAAAGAACTTTGAGAAGAAATTAAATAACGACTCATACCTGCATACATACTCTCAGAAGTTTAACATTGTCCATAACATCCCACTATTAACATACATAACCTTATTTCAATAAGCACCATATCATGCTACTATAAATTTCATGAGTTATAATTTCACGTTAATTAAGTCAAGCTCAAACTTAAAAAAAAAAGGTTGATCAAGTTCAAGTCGATGCAATTGGCCTTAAATGTTTACATTAATAATTTTAAGTAAATGAACCAATTTTCCCTTGTAGCCTAACCAAGCACTCATATTTCTTAGTCAAAATTTGAAACAAATCATGCTTTCCAAATTAATGTTCCCAAGGGTTTTTTTATTTAACCTTTGTAGTAGTACATTTTCAATATTTAATACATCTTGCTTCCAATGTTTAGAGTACATATATCACATCAGTGTTTAGAGCACATTATATTTATATTTAAATCATATTCGATATTAAATTGTAAAAAAAGGAAAGAGATTTAAAAGATCTTTTTCCTAAAATTCATTTTGACCATTTATACATTCTTCTATTGAATATTCTCTTTTTAGGAGTTATAATTTGAATAAGAATTATTTATTTATTTATAATGTGTGAGTAAAAAATGAGGTTTTATAATAAATTGATTTCCATTTCTGTCATTTTTATTTAATTTATTAATTTAATGATTGACTAGAATAAATAATTAATAAATTATATGAACTTTGATTAACCAAAAGCTTTTATGCAATGATTTAAACTGATAAATTCTTCCATTTGTGAATGTTTCAAAAAAATGATTTTAGAATCCAATTGAATCTAAGATACAAATAGTTGGTTTATATTACGAAAGAAAAGCATTTATATGGAATATTAAGTATGGATTTCAAACAATTATAATGGCTAAATCTAATAAGATAACAATTACAACCTAGGAAGTAATAAGTACTAGAGCATGGATTTGGAAACCTCTTAGTTTCCAATAGAATTGTTGGCCTACTTCCACATTGAATATATCATATAACCCTTTTATTGTGTTTATAGAACATGATAGAACATTCATATTTCCCTTTAAAAAAAAACTTTAAAAGGAATTATTTTGCTTCAAACCATCTTTTGTTCGACTTGCCTAATAAATTTGATTTTATGTGTTTTCTTTTTATTTTAATATTACATGACCCAAACCAATCTTAAGGGCTCATATTGCTTTTGGTAAATGAATAAAGACTTGTAACATACTTTTCAAGTTTCATGCTTTATGTGTGCTTTCTTATGAATATGTGCATTATAACTTGTGCTTATCTATGTTTGTTTATTAGGTTCTATTATGATTGCATCTCATGTGCTTAGTTGCATTTCACTAGCATTGGTATGACTCATTCATAAAATTCTTAGGGAGCATATGCATTATGTGGACCCCAAATTGCATCACTTGCATCCTTGCATTTATGTGCACCCTGAATATGAATTCATTTACATGCACCAAAAGTTGCATCATGCATCATTTGCATTTATGTGCACCTTGAACTTTAGCTTGCATGGAACATGGATTTGCATTAGGGTTACATATCATATTTTCATTCCATAAATTTTGTTATCAGTGATCAAGGTCTTATCTCTCCAAGCTACAAACTTTACTAACTCTTACTAACTCCTAATAAAATCTAACATTTACTTTTCAAGCACGTTTATTAATTATTCATGCTCTCAATCTCAATCTCAATATATATATATATATATATATTATGATTGCATCTAATATGCTTGATTGCATTTCACTAGCATTAGTATGACTCATTCATAAAATTCTTAGGGAGCATATTCATTATATAGACCCCAAATTGCATCACTTACATCCTTGCATTTATGTGAACCCTAAATATGAATTCATTTACATGCACCAAAAGTTGCATCATGCATCATTTGCATTTATGTGCACCTTGAACTCTAGCTTGCATGGAACATGGATTTGCATTAGGATTACATATCATATTTTTAGTCCATAACTTTTGTTATCAATGATCAAGGTCTTATCTCTCCAAGCTACAAACTTTACTAACTCTTGCTAACTCTTGGTAACTCCTAATAACATCTAACATTATATATATATGCACTATATTATACTAATATTTATCAATCTTAAACTTTCAACCAACTCACTTTTATTTTATATTTTATTCCTAACCATTTACTTTAATGCTCTAATATTATGTTTTGTTATTCCACTAAATCTCTTTATTACATTAACCTCTTTTTATATCTTATACCATTGTGATGTGAATATTTATGCTTAGCAACCTTATAATTATCTCTCCATCAAATTTTTTATATTGTACTATCTTATTTCTAAGTTCACTTTTATTTCATTTTCATAACACTCTTTCTTATTTTTTTATGACTATAGAGTGGTATTAGCTTCTTGAAAATAAAAAGCAATAACTTAATGAATGTGATTGATTCATTAGAGGTATAAATATTTATTTAATGCCTTATGATGGATTGACAAGATCATTCCTAAGACAAGTTAAGGGTATCGATTTATTCAAGTTGCTAGTTTCACTTTATGATCAAATATCTCACTTTTCCTTGGCACTAGATATATTTGGATTTTACATTTGAAAATTTCTAATCATTTGGGATTCAGTTTCTTCTTTTAGGATCTAGACATCCTTGTTTGGTGTTTAAAGTGAAATAAGATGAAAATCTTCAAAAAAAGAAAAAGAAAAAGAAGAAATTAGAATTGTCATATATGGGTTTTAAAATATTTGGTACAAAATATTTCATGTATGTATTACATCTTTGCATAATTTGAATTTTTCATAACAATAAGACTCCTTTTAGCATAAAATCTTCTATATTTTACTATTTTTTAACATCAAGTCATGCATTCTTTTCCATCATTTTGCTAGTTCTAAACGTACAAACAATTATATATTTCTAATTTGATATTTTCATTATTTTTATCACGTTTAGCATAATTTCATATTTTTCCATTTTTCATCTATAATAAACAATAAAAAGCCTATTTAAAATTATTTTTCCACCATTTACCCAATAATGGCTTAAAATGGTTGCCTCAGAAGCCTTACCTCCAACATCAAAGAAAATGAAGTGAAAGGAGGATATCGATGAAAGTGTAGCCATTTTGTTTTTTTCCTTTAAATACATACATTACATGCATGATATTTGTTTATACACTATGTTTTCTTTGCATGTCTACATTATTAGCCATAATGCACGATATATTAGGTTGCCTAGAAAATTATATGTATATTATGCCTTAATTTGCTATAATACGTATTGCCATGTTAAACACAATAGATTTTTCATGTATTACTATGGTAAGTTTATTACTTTTTGCTATGCTTGCATTGTTGTTATGTTATATTTATTGCATTTATGCTATGTCCCTAGATCATTACCATTATATTTGATACAAACCCTACCTATAACAGAGATAAAACGTCCATCCAATTTTGAAATCTAGCCCAAGGATCATCAAGGATAGGCTTTGTTGATGGAGCTAAACCCCTTGCTTATTAAATTAAAGCAAGATACTTAGATATTAAAAGATGAACAATCATACAACTCTAAGTCTAATCTAACCTAGCAATTGTAATGAAAGGTAAATGTGAAAAAAATCAAGTAAACTTGCAAAGTTTCAAAAGAACAAAGTTTAAGGAAGAACCTCACTTTTTAATATTTAAATCCTTTCCAAATTCATTTTTCATAGGGTTAACCCTTATATAGGCTTATAAACAACCTAATCCTTGAAGGAAAAGGTTTTCTTCCTTATTGACAAAGATGCCTATATAGGAAAATCCTTAATTCAAGAGGTTTCCTTCAAAATAGGACAACTAATGACAACTCATCTTGGAAAAGTCAAAATTGACAACTAATGATAACTCATTACAACTAATTAAAATGACAACTCATGACAACTAAGCATTAAAGCATGTCATGTCATATGTTATGTAGGATGTTAACCATTGACCTTTGACTTTGACTTATTAACTCATTAACTTTGACTTGTTGACTTATTGACTTTGACTTGTTAACTTATTGACATGGACTTGAAATATCCTTGAATCTTCTCACATCTTCTAGAAATTTCTTGAATCTTCCTTATTGACTCTAAAATAGAAAAATAAATTAAAATTCATCCATATCAAGCTAATTAATTATGAAATATGAAATTAAACGAATTAGCTTGAATCCTTCATTATTTGGCTCCAGCTTTCACATTGCAACCCTTTTAGGGTTCATATTATTCCCTCCCTCTTGAAGATGATTTGCCCTTGAATCATAGCCATCTTCTAAAGTTAATATATTCATAAATCCTCCAGGGTTGAATACAAATTTCTTAGTTGAAAACTTTATCTTCACAACATGTATTGCAACACTTGTTTTCTAGATGAAGTATGTCAATATGATAAACCTGTTTGAAATAACAAAACTAGGTAATTAATGAAGAATTTGGCTGGTGATAAACAAAACATCCTTGTACATAGGTACAAGTATAAGATGGCTCACATCACTCATTTTTGCACAATCAATTATTTTCTTTTCAATCATGCCTTGCTTGTTTTCTCTCACAAAGTGTTTCCCATTTTCCTCACTTTTCTCACTCAACTCATTTTGAGCACTTATCTCAATTTCTGCTTTTCCCTCAATTTCATAGGTTTCCTTTCCCAAAGTTTTCCCAATTGAAGATGGAAACTCTTCACTTTGTTGATTAATGCACATGTCTTTAATAATTATCTGTAGTGGTGAAGTCTCAATTTAACACTCTTCCTCCATACTCTTCTCAACTTGTTGCTCCACCAATTCACTAACTTCAACACCATCATTATCCTTGGATTCATATACCATTATTGTCTTCTTAAACAAAACATCTTCTTTTTCACACCTTTGTTCATGAATAGTGCTTTCCCCTATAGTTTGCTCATATAATTGATGTTCATGTTCCTTCTCATGATCATTTAACACCACTTCAACATTAGCACCACTTTGATTATCAACCTTATTACTCCAACTCTCTCTATCCAAAGCAAGTGTAATTACACCCTTGAAAGACAAAGAAAGTTACAATTGTACAATAAAATAAGGATATTGTCTAATTTCACTCTTAAGACCACTTATGAATCTTGTAATTTTTTGCCCTTCAGATTCACCTAAATCACTTGCAATTACAAACAATTTAAACTCTTTAGCATAATCTTTAACACATAATTCATCACCTTGTTTAAGCCTTTGCAATTTAAGATAGTATTTATCCCTAACATCCTGAGGAATAAAATGTCTAATCATTAACTTTTTCATTAATTCCCAATTTCTAATCTCACTATTCCCATTATCTCTCCAAAAAAACCATCAAATCTTTCCACTATATAGCAGCACAACCTAGAAATTTTTAAAAAGCAAGTTTGCACTTTTGGAAATCAATTATTTTAAGAGAATCAAATATCTCCTCCATTTGTTACACCCACTTCAAGTAAACATAAGGATTATCCCCACCAAGAAAATAAGGCTTGTCCATGCTAAAAATCATGTTTGAAAAGATATAAAAAAATCCTCAAAAGCACTCCCTTATGTGTTTACACTCAAGGATGTGAATGCTCTCATGTTTCACTCAATTTTTTTTAATCTATGAAGAATTGAGAAGAAGAAGAAGAAGAAGAAGAATAAAAGAAAATTAAAAAGGATAGTTAACCACACCTTGAAGTTTGGCTCTGATACCAAACTGATATAAACCCTACCTATAACAGAGATAGAACGTGCATCCAACTTTGAAATCTAACCCAAGAATCATCAAGGATAGGTTATGTTAATGGAGCTAAACCCTTTGTTTATTAAATTAAAGCAAGATAGTTAGCTATTAAAATATGATCACATAATTCTAAATCTAATATAACCTAGCAATTGTAATGAAAGGTATATGTGAAACAATTTAAGTAAACTTGCAAAGTTTCAAAAGAACAAAGTTTAAGGAAGAACCTTACTATTTAACATTTAAATCCTCTCCAAATTTTTTTCACATGGGGTTAGCCCTTATATAGGCATATAAACAACCTAATCCTTGAAGGAAAAGGTTTTCTTCCTCATTCTCACAGAGGCCTATATAGCAAAATCCTTAATTTAGGAGGACTCTTTCAAAATTGGACAACTAATGACAACTTATCTTGAAAAAGTCAAAAATAACAACTAACAATAACTCATTACAAATAACCAAAATGATAACTCATGACAACTAAATATTGAAGCATGCCATGTCACATTTTGTGTAGGATGTTAACCATTGACCCTTAACTTTGACTTATTGACTTATTGATATGGACTTGAAATATCCTTGAATCTTCCCACATCTTTTAGAAATTTCTTGAATCTTCCTTATTAACTCTAAAATAGAAAAATAAATCAAAATTCGTCCATATCAAGCTAATTAATTTCAAAATATGAAATTAAATTAATTAGCTTGAATTCTTCAGTATCTGGCTTTAGCTTACACATTGCAACCCTTTTAGGTTTCATATTATTCCTTCCCTCTTAAAGATGATTCACCCTTAAATCATAGTCATCTTCTAAAGTTGATAAATTCATAAATCCTCTAGGGTCAAATACAAATTCCTTGGTTGAAAACTTTATCTTCACAATATGTATTGCAACACTTATTTTTTGGATGAAGTATGTCAACATGATAAACCTATTTGAAACAACAAAACTAGGCAATTGATGAAGAATTTGGTTAGTGACAAACAAAACATCCTTATACATAGGTACAAGTATAGGATGGTTCACATCTCTCATTTTTGCACAATCATTTATTTTCTTTTCAATCATGCATTGCTTGTTTTCTCTTACAAAGTGTTTCCCATTTTCCTCACTTAACTCATTTTGAGCACTTAGCTCACTTTTTTCTTTTCCTTCAATTTCATAGGTTTCCTTTCCCAAAGTTTTCCCAATTGAAGATGGAAACTCTTCACTTTGTTGATTAATGCACATGTCTTCAATAATTTTCTTTAGTGGTGAAGTCTCAATTTAACACTTATCATGTATACTCTTCTCAACTTGTTGCTCCACTAATTCACTAACTTCGACACCATCATTATCCTTGGATTCACATACCATTATTGTCTCCTCACACACAATATCTTCTTTTTCACACTTCTCTTCATGAATAATGCTTTCCCCCATAGTTTTGATCATATAATTGATTCTCATGTTCCTTCTCATGATTATTTAACACCACTTCAACATTAGTACCACTTTGATTATCAACCTTATTACTCCAACTCTTTCTATCCAAAGCAAGTGTAATTGCATCCTTTAAAGATAAAGAAACTTACAATTGTACAACAAAATCAATGTCTTGTCTAATTTCACTCTTAAGACCACATATGAATCTTGTAATTATTTGCCCTTCAGATTCACCTAAATTACTTGCAATTACAAACACCTTAAACTCTTTAGCATAATCTTCAATATATAATTCATCATCTTGTTTAGGCCTTTACAATTTAAGATAGTATTTATCCTTAATATGATGTGGAATAAATTATCTGGTCATTAACTTTTTCATTAATTCCTAATTTCTAATCTACTATTCCTATTATCTCTGTACAAAACCATCAAATCTTTCCACCATATAGTAGCACGACGTAGAAATTTTTGAGAAGCAAGTTTGCACTTTTGGAAATTAATTATTTTAAGAAAATCAAATATCTCCTCCATTTGTTACACCCACTTCAAGTAAACATAAGGATCATCCCCACTAGGAAAATAAGGCTTGTCCATGCTAAAAATCATGTTTGAAAAGATATAAAAAAAATCCTCAAAAACACTCCCTTACATGTTTACACTCAAGGATGTGAATGGTCTCGTGTTTCGCATAAATAAAGTTTTTTTTAACCTTTGAAGAATTGAGAAGAAGAATACAAGAAAATTAAAAAGGATAGTTAACCAAACCTTGAAGTTTGTCCCTGATACCAAACTGATATGAACCCTACCTATAACAGAGATAGAACTCGCATGTAACTTTGAAATCTAGCCCAAAGATCATCAAGGAAAGGTTATGTTGATGGAGCTAAACCCCTTGCTTATTAAATTAAAGCAAGATACTTAGCTATTAAAATATGAACAATCACACAATTCTAAGTCTAACCTAACCTAGCAATTGTAATAAAAGGTAGATGTGAAACAATTCAAGTAAACTTGCAAAGTTTTAAAAGAACAAAGTTTAAAGAAGAACCTCACTTTTTAATATTTGAATCCTCTCAAAATTCATTTTACATGGGGTTAGCCCTTATATAGGCATATAAACAACCTAATCCATGAAGGAAAAGGTCTTTTTTCCTTTTCCCAAAGATGCCTATATAAGAAAATCCCTAATTAAGGTGGTTTCCTTTAAAATAGGATAACTAATGATAACTCATCTTGGAAAAGTCAAAATTGACAACTAATGATACGTAATTACAACTAACAAAAATGACAAATCATGACAAGTAAGCATTGAAGCATGCCATGTCATATGTTGTGTAGGATTTTGACCATTGACCCTTGACTTTGACTTATTGACTATTTGCCTTTGACTTTGACTTATTGACTTATTGACTTAGACTTGGAATATCCTTGAATCTTCTCACATCTTCTAGAATCTTCTTAAATCTTCCTTATTGACTCTAAAATAGAAAAATAAATCAAAATTCATTCATATCAAGCTAATTAATTTCAAAATATTAAATTAAACTAATTAGCTTTAATTCTTCATTATTTGGCTCTAGCTTACGCATTACAACCCTTTTAGGGTTCATATTATTCCCTCCCTCTTGAAGATGATTCACCCTTAAATAATAGTCATCTTCTAAAGTTGATAAATTCATAAATCCTCTAGGGTCAAATACAAATTTCTTGGTTGAAAACTTTATCTTCACAACATGTATTGCAACACTTGTTTTTTGGATGAAGTATGTTAACACGATAAACCTGTTTGAAACAACAAAAGTAGGTAATTGATGAAGAATGTGGTTAATGATAAACAAAACATCCTTGTATATAGATACAAGTATAGGATGGCTCACATGTCTCATTTTTGCACAATCATTTATTTATTTATTTTAATCATTCCAT
Organism: Mallotus nudiflorus; assembly: GCA_947683625.1. NCBI lineage: Eukaryota > Viridiplantae > Streptophyta > Magnoliopsida > Malpighiales > Euphorbiaceae > Mallotus > Mallotus nudiflorus. Next base: position 981,725 of record CANTUR010000333.1, on the reverse strand, counting down.
GCTTGTTTTCTCTCATAAAGTGTTTCCCATTTTCCTTACTTTTCTCACTCAACTCATTTTGAGCACTTAGCTCACTTTTTGCTTTTCCCTCAATTTCATAGGTTTCCTTTCCCAAAGTTTTCCCAATTAAAGATGAAAACTCTTCACTTTGTTGATTAATGCACATATGTCTTCAATAATTGTCTTTGGTGGTGAAGTCTCAATTTGACACTCTTCCTCCCTACTTTTCTTAACTTGTTGCTCAACTAATTCACTAACGTCAACACTATCATTATCCTTGGATTCATATACCATTATTGTCTCCTCACACACAATATCTTCTTTTTCACACTTCTCTTTATGAATAATGCTTTCTCCCATAGTTTGATCATATAATTGATGATCATGTTCCTTCTCATAATCATTTAATACCACTTCAACATTAGCACCACTTTGATTATCAACCTTATTACTCCAACTCTCTCTATCCAAAGCAAGTGTAATTACATCCTTTAAAGACAAAGAAAGTTGCAATTGTACAACAAAATCAATATCTTGTCTAATTTCACTTTTAAGATGAATTATGAATCTTGTAATGTTTTGCCCTTCAGATTCACCTAAATCATTTGCAATTAAAAACAACTTAAACTCTTGAGCATAATCTTCAACATATAATTAATCACCTTGTTTAAGCCTTTGCAATTTAAGATAGTATTTATCCCTGACATAATGAGGAATAAAATGTCTAATCATTAACTTTTTCATTAATTCCCAATTTCTAATCTCACTATTCCTATTATCTCTCCATAAGACCATAAAATTTTCCATCATATAGCAGCACGACCTAAAAAAATTTTAGAAGCAAGTTTGCACTTTTGGAAATCAATTATTTTAAGAGAATCAAATATCTCCTCTATTTGTTGCACCCACTTCAAGTAAATATAAGGATCATCCCCACTAAGAAAATAAGGCATGTTCATGCTAAAAATCATGTTTGAAAAGATATAAAAAAAAAATCTTCAAAAGCACTCCCTTACGTGTTTACACTCAAGGATGTGAATGCTCTCATGTTTCGTTAAAAAAATTTTAATCTTTGAAGAATTGATAAGAAGAAGAAGAATAATACAAGAAAATTAAAAAGGATAGTTAACAAAACCTTGATGTTTGGCTCTGATACTAAACTGATACGAACCCTACCCATAACAGAGATAGAATGTGCATCCAACTTTGAAATCTAGCCCTTATATCATCAAGGATAGGTTGTGTTAATGGAGCTAAACCCTTTGCATATTAAATTAAATCAAGATACTTAGCTATTAAAAGATGAACAATCACACAATTCTATGTCTAATCTAACCTAGCAATTGTAATGAAAGATCGATGTGAAATAATTCAAGTAAACTTGCAAAGTTTCAAAATAATAAAGTTTAAGGACGAACCTCACTTTATAATTTTTGAATCCTCTCTAAATTTTTTTTACATGGGGTTAGCCCTTATATAGGCATATAAACAACCTAATCCTTAAAGGAAAAGGTTTTCTTCCCTATTCTTAAAGATGCCCATATAAGAAAATCTTTAATTAAGGAGGTTTCTTTCAAAATAGGACAACTTATGACAACTCATCTTGAAAAAGTCAAAATTGAAAACTAATGATAACTCATTACAACTAATCAAAATGACAACTCATGATAACTAAGCATTAAAGCATGCCATGTCACATGTTGTGTAGGATGTTGACCATTAATCCTTGACTTTGACTTTGACTTATTAACTCATTAACTTATACTTGGAATATCCTTAAATCTTCTCACATCTTCTAGAATTTTCCTTATTGACTCTAAAATAGAAAAATAAATCAAAATTCATCGATATCAAGCTAATTAATTTCAAAATATGAAATTAAACTAATTAGCTTGAATTCTTCATTATTTGGCTCCAACTTTCACATTGCAACCCTTTTAAGGTTCATATTAATATTTATTTAGATGGTATGCCATCCCCATTAATTGTAATAATTAATTCTTTACTTTACTACACTCATTTACATGCTATTATATAAATTGTTTATTTTATGCTTGTTATTATATAAAATGTTTATTATATGCTTGTGCAGATATATAATCTGTTGCAACTTGGTACATATTTCTTAGAAGCATATAGTAGGGCTAGCAATACTTTGTATCATAGCAGATTAAGAATGCTTCTCACTAAATTATCTCTACCATTATGAATATTTGAACTAATTTCCTTATCTAAGCTATGGACAAATATAGTTTCAAGTGAGAGATTGAATTTCGGTAGTCCCTGAATGGATAATTTGATATTAAGTGGTGACTCCTTTTCTTCTCCTAACTGAGCTCTAAGGTGGTAAGTGCTCTAATTAGCCATCTTAAGTGCACTTCTAGTTTCCCCTCATTGTTCTTTTATTTTCCTGTATCAAGGAAAAATGCTAATAAGAAAATTAGTGCTAAGTTGATGTATTAAGATCAATAATAGTGACAACATTGGAGATACATATATTGATGTCAAAGTTTATACCTTTTTTTCAATTATGTATACCATTTTGAACCAACTTGCATCATAATACTATACACACTTGCACCATGTACCCTCAATCAAAAGATGAAGCTACGATATTATTGATATCAATGCATCAACTTGGCACTATTTAGATCATGATCCTTTTTTTCTGGTTAAGGGAAAATAGAGGAAAAGTGAGGGGAACACTAAAAGAACTTAGGGATGACATTATTGCACGTAAAACCCTTTACCTAGCTAAGAGAAACAGGGAGTCACCACTCAATATCACTTGATAAATTGTTTAGTGAAGGATTAGGTAAATTTTGATCCCTCACTTGGAACTAAATCCGCATGCAAGATAAAGCATTAAGTTCAAATGTCAATGTTAGTAAGAGCTGACTCTTTTTATTTGAGGCATCTCTATATTGCTCGAATGTTGAGTAAGGCTGGCCTTATGTGTTTACATAATACTTCCAATAAATATGTACAATTTTGGATCAACCATTACATGTAAATGCAAACATAAAATATATACATAAGCACAAACTGATATATAATATACATGAATATGATATGATGCATAAACATGACATAATACATGGACATAATAATTATGATGAAAATATAAACATGGCAAAATGATGTATGTACATGGTAAGCATGACGCATGATTATGGCAACCATGAAAGATACATAAATCATGGCAAATGTCAAATCATGATACACATATTATTTCTACATGTCATGGAAATCATGATAGAATAATGGCATTAACATAGCACAATCATGTCATGAATAACCCTAAGCATGCAATTATATTCAAATAAAAGTAATTAAATTGACAAAAATAAAAAGAATAAAGGTTAGAAAGGTAAACACTCGAGTAAGCTCCTCCTCTTCTATATTGGCTTTATTTACTAAGATTTGGGGCTGTTTATGTAAAGAAGTCAAAATAATTGAAAAAGAAATGTAAAAAAAGATATAAAACATTAAAAGGTTAAATGGAAAAAATATTTGAAATTAATAGCTTTTAAGAGATGATTTAAGAAAATAATGAAATTCATGATAAGTAATTGAATATGATAAAGCATTTATTTATAATATGAATAACCCATCAAGTTAGGCTTTAAAACATTAGTTTTATACCTTGCATGGATTTAATTCATACCATAAACTACTGTCTTCTCGTGATTCGAATAATTATCAATAAAAAAAAAACTTAAAAAGAAGAGAAATTCAAGGAGAAGAGAAGATGTTTTAGTTGAATTAAAGATCAAGTGTTGTAAATAAACACACATGAAAGAAAATGACACACAATATGGATATAACACAGACTCACAAAAGAAATTAAAATACAAGACAATTTAGAATAAAAATAATTTATGAAAAAGGAATCATTAGGTGACTAAGTTAAGAATTGAGATGTGAGTAAAGAAAAAGTGATGAAAATATATTTAGATATAATTAACACAAAATGAAAGAAAATGACATATATAGAATCATAAAGTGAAATAAAAGTAATATATAATGAGGAAATTATAAAGTAAGTTTTATATAGTATCTCATAAAGATAAAAAATCATAACAAAAAGAAAATGAAAAGTAAATGGTTTAAAATATAATTAATAAGAATAATTGATTTTAATGGATAAAGAAAGAAAGCTTTAAGTAGAAATCCCATAAACATTCACATTAAATAAACAAGGACAAGATTGGGTCAATTTAATCAAGATAAGTAATATATACAAATAAACTCAAAAGAAATGAAATAGAGGATAATATGTAGAGAACATAAATAAAAAATACAAGATATGTAATAAAGTGATTAATAATGTTAGAATGATAAAATAAATGGTAAAATAAGAATAAAAATAAGAAAGAGATTAGCGAATAGGAACATATATGAAAATAATAAAAGAAATAAAGTAAGTATTAGATTCATCAAATTAATTAATAACAAAATGAAATAAAAAAAAGAAATAAGAATGAGATGAGAATTGGAATTGAGATGAAATCATATTATATACATAAAATATGAAGAGAAAAGTATATAGTTAGTAACTAAAACATGAAATGTAAAGAGGATGAGATTGAGAGACTTGCATAATAGCTTATTCATATATATATATATATATATATATATATATATATATATATATATGATGAGCAATATATAAAAATGAAGAATAAATAAAAGTGATTGAAAAACTTTTTGTTAGTTTGACACCTTAACTTATAGTTTTACTATTTTGACACCTAAACTTGGCTAAAATGAAATTTTGAAACCCCTATCAGCACAAGTGCCATGGAATAGTAAATTAGCATCTGCCACATCATAAGGGTTTGACTAACCAAAAACTACAAGTCAAGGTGTCAAACTGATAAAATGTGACAAGTAGATGTGGTGGTAGATGCATTATATCATCATATTAGTGCAAACTAGTGCATTTTAGCCAAGTTCAGATGTCAAAATGACAAAATTATAAGTTAAGGTGTTAATTGACAAACAGTGACAAGAATAGGGGGTCATGTATGTATTATGCTAAAAATAAATGTACATATATATATATATATATACACACACACACACACACATAAAAATAAAGGATAAATAAAAGTTCTTGAAAAGTAAATGACAATAAAAATAAATGTTAGATGTTAGTAGAATGATGCAAACCAAGCAAGCACTAAGCATAATGATTCGCTCGAGTACAAAGGACCAATTACAAGGGCTAGAACTAAAAAATTTAAAGATGCTTTACAAATATTCATGAAGTCCATATGGTGTGATACAAATGAAACTAAGATCCAAGATGAGAAGAAGCTTCATTATGTTCACTTAATTCAAGTTCAAGTTGAACATACTGATGAGCCTAATTTGAAGCAACTTTGAGTTGATTCATGTACCTTAGTAGCATGCTTTGAAATTTTAGTTATAATGTTTGCTACAAAAGTCAGATTAAGGTGGTTCAAAAGGCTATAGAAGACTAAGACAAAGAGCTACACTTTATGAACATATTTTGGCTAATTCAATAATTTTTAAAGGACAAAGGCTCAAACACGGCTATATGTATGTTTAAACATGACCATGATTGATTAATGCTAGCAGACATGGTTGTGTGTGTCATTGACATGGCCACGCCTAGTTACTATCTTTTATGCTTGGAATTATAAATGGGTGTACATAATTTAAGCATGGCCATGCTTGATAGAACCATGGTAATATTTTTAGGGTTTTTTATGCACGTTTTTAGTTGTCATTGATGTCCATTTTACCTTTTGTTCTATTAACATTATAAATAGCTTGTTTAAGGCTGTAAAAGGAGGTGGTTGAATTTTCTTTGATTAATATCAATTATTTTAAGAGGTTAGAGTCCTTTCTTTGGTCCTTAAAAGAAATCTTAGCATTATCAAGTAAAGGTTTAGTACTTTCAAACCTAGTTTGATTTAAACTTGAGATTGGCTTAGTTCAATTTCTTTGAATGACCTTTAATTCTTTGTAACTAAGGTTCTTAAGTAGAAGTTATTCAAGGGTCATATTAGGTGTTAGATTTTTCTTGCTTGATTTATTGAACGATCCTTGGCAAAGACATCAAGATTGAATACGGGTTTGGTATAGGTTAACCACATTTGTATCATAGAGGTTAACAAGTTAGTAGTGTTAGAAACTTGAGAGATTGCAAGCTTTAAAATTAGATAACAAGATATATATATAATGCAAAGGATGATGTTAATGTGAATGCATGATTCACACAAGCATTAACTAAATCCAGGGTGGATACAAAGATAATGCATGATGCAAGTTGAGGTGCATACAATATGATGCAAATTCTAAAATTCATGCAAGAATGGTAGTGACTCAAGTCAGGGTGCATATAAGGATGCATATAAAGGATATAAAAATGATTCATACATATAATATTGATAGACAAAAGGAAAATGATATTCCAACAAGCCCCTAAGAATGCATGAGATGGAAAAATGCAAAAGACAAAAACAGTGGTTATCACTACAAGAAAAAAGGGTTTTAGTGACTAAGTCATAACAATCGATACCTAAAGTGGTCTCAATAAAATGGTTTTTAATGACCTTTTATTTAATCGGTCATAAAAAATAATACATAAAAAATCTTTTTTTGCAATAAATAATTCCTTTTGTTAAAAATGTACTACTTTAGTCGTAAATGCATTTCAATCTTCAAATGGGTGGGCTATGGATGGATTAGTTACCATTATTAATTTTCCATTTATAAAGAAAAACTTAGAAATAATATTAAATCTATGTTCTTATTCTCAAACCAAATAAATCTTTTGTAGTTTTTACTAGTAAGCCTTCCTCTAAACTCCATCTGTAAACCTAAATGGAGCAAACCTAAATAAACCAATCAACATACCAACCCATTGACAACTCTCTCTTTATCCCATTAAATCCATCTCTACACTAGTGTATCATAAATGTTTTTTTTTTTGTTTCTCCTTAAAAAGTTATAATTTATTCTGCTCTTTTTTTTTTACAAGGTTTGTATTATATATGTTCAGGTATGATCATAAGTGCATCAGCATCATCAGTTTGGTACAATCTAAGAGTAACCCATCCAAAAAAAGAAGTGTCTATTATTGATTATGATTTGGCTCTTCTTTTTTAGCCTATATTGATGTTTGGTATCACAGTTGGTGTTTCCTTGAGTGTTGTGTTTCCTTACTAGTTAATCACTATTTTTATCGTTATACTCTTTAACTGGGGAAACCCTTAATTCTATACTTGGCTATAGAGAAAGATATGATTGGTGCAATGTTGGCTCAAGAAGGAGAAGGGAGAGTTGAACATGTTGTATATTATCTAAGTAAGAAGCTTCTACCCTATGAAGCCAATTATAGTCTAGTAGAAAGAACCTGCTTGGTTGTAATTTAGGCAACAAAGAAGCTATGACATTACTTCCAGTCCTACAGGATTTAACCAGTTTTCGAGCACGATCCTCTTGGATATCTCCAGCAGACTCCATCATTGATAGGGAAATTAGCAAGATGGTTAGTTCTGCTTATAGAATTTGACATAGATTATGTTACTAAAAAGGTGATAAAAAGGAGAGTTGTGGTAGACTTCTTGGACTAGAATCCAGTAAACGATGAATAAGAATGGGAGCTAGAATTTTTGAATGAACATCTGGGGGCAATAGAGATATAGACATGGAAAATGTACTTTGATGGGGTAGTGAACAGCAGAGGGGCAGGCATTGGTGTAATTTTGGTCTCGCTAAAAGGAGAAGTAATTTTGATGGCAAAGAGGCTGGAATTTGAGGTCACTAATAAACAAGCTAAATATGATGCCTGCATTTTTTGTCTGGAAGCACTTAAGAATGTAGGGGCAAAAGAGATAACAGTGTATGGGGATTCGATGCTGGTAGTGAAACAGATCACCAAGGAGTGGCAAATAAGGGAAGATAAGTTAAAGCCGTATTGGGATTACTCAGCCATGATCCTATTATCCTTTGCGCAATATAGATTCATACACTTACCTCGAGAGGAGAATCAAATTGCAGATGCGTTGGCCACTTTAGCTTCGACATTGGAAGGAGGCATACGAGCAAACATGAAGCCTCTTATCTTAGTAAAGGCCCAGATTCCTTGCTGTGAGGAGATCAAAATAATTTCAATCGACCTAGTAGAGAAGCCTTAGTTTTATGATCTATAACAGTATCTTGAAATAAGATAATTCCCAAAGGAAACTGATAGAAAAGAAAGAATGTCTCTAAGGATGGTATCTCGATAATTCATTAGCCATAATGGGATGTTGTACAAAAGGATGCCAACTGGAGCGCACCTGAGATGTGTTGATAAGGGGGAGGCATAGAAAATCATGGAAGCATTTCATGAGGGTGTATATGGGCCTCATATGAATAGGACAATCCTTACTAAAAAGATAACCCGTTAAGGGTACTTCTGGCTAACCATGGAGGCAGATTGCGTGAAGTATGTAAAGAAATGCTATAACTACCAAGTCTATGGTAATGTGAGTCACCTGCCTTCTATGGAACTTCAAGGATTGACCTCTCCTTGGCCATTTGCAGTCTGGGAATTGACATTATCAAAGAGATAAGGCCAAAAGCATCTAATGGTCATCGTTACATTATAGTGGCAATTGACTATTTCTTTAAATGGGTAGAAGCTAAATCATTTACAACTGTAGGGGTGAAACAGTTGGCCAGGTTCATAGAAAAGAATATAATTTGCCAGTATGTGTTGCCTCATCATGTCATCACTGATAATGGTGTTTAGTTTAGGGTAGAAATGACCACTCTATTGGAAGAATACAAAATTTAGCGTCAAAGATTATCCCCTTATAGATCACAGGCTAACGGAGCCATAGAAGCAGCAAATAAGAATGTGAAAAGAATATTGGCCAAGATACTGGAAAATTACAAAGACTAGGCAAGTTACCTACGGTTTGCATTATGGGGATACAGAACCACTACCAAAATATCAATAGGAGCCACTCTATATTCTCTAGTATATGGGTGTGAAGTTATGTTGCCAATTGAGGTTGAAATCCAGTCATTAAGGGTTCTCCTAGAATCTTAAATCCCTGATTATCAATGGGTAAAAAGTCGATTGGCACAACTGATGTTATTGGATGAAAAGAGGATAAAGGCCATGTATCACTCTCAGTTGTACCAGAAAAGGATAGCTCAAGCTTATAACAAAAAGATTAAGCCAAGCAAGATCAAAGAGGGTGACTTGGTCTTAAAGTTCACTAAGCTAATCATGATTGATCCATGAGGGAAATTTAAGCTAAACTGGCAAGGTCCCTACCAAGTGAAGAAGATATTTTTCAAAGGGGCTACTATTCTATCTGACTTAGAGGGAAATAAATTTAGAGAGCTCATCAATATGGACAAGCTCAAGAAATACTTTTTGTAAAAGTCTCACTAGGGAGAAAACCTCAAAAGAGGCTACCTAAGCAAAAGTTAGAGACAAAAAAAGGAAAAAGTAAAAAGCAAAAAGTCCTATTGAATTCAAAACCTAAAAAGGTGGTCCAAACAAAAGTAAAGGACAGGTAAAAGGAGAGAGAGAGAGGACAAGAAAATAATTAGTTGGAAAACTTGCAAGGGCAAGCCAATTAGTGACATGAGATATGTAAGAAGCAAAATTGTATAGTCGTGTTGTGCTTAAATTAAATGGAATGAATTGCCTTTATTATTGAAAACATTGCATTAAATGCTTATTACACATTGTCTGACTCAAAAGGAAATCCCATCCAGTAAGAAAGTACCTAAAAAAATTTCATAAACTGAACTAATATTGTTTACTTCTCTTGTGACTCCCCTAGGCACTCCATGCCTGTAATGCCATTATCCTTTTGTTTCCTATAAATTCATCCCTTTTTACTTATTGTAATTGAATCCATGCCTTGTACTGGTCATTAGTAAACAGATCTCCATTATAGTCAATGAACCTTTGGATGATTCTACGAGGCCAAGTAGCAACTAAGTTGTCTAGAAAGCTTTAAGAAAGAGGCCTTGGTTCAAACTCATGCACTAGCTCCATAATCTACTATTTCTATCCATATTACCTGTAAAGTTGAGCTGGAATGTTGAAGATGGCAATATAGAGGCCAACTAGGGAACACACTAGGTATAGGATCGAAGGGTCATGTGCTGCAATCTCCACCATGGGCACATCCACTGAATCAAAGTATCAAGGAATGTAGACAACCAATTGTGAGCATCTTCTAGGATAGGATGAAGTCTCCTAGTGTGATAGTGTTTAGCCTTATAGTGAGCAATGTCTCTAGGTGGTTCGAGCAACCTCAGTTTCTCTTGCAACCAAGCCTGTAAGAGTTACAAATAGGTAAGAATGATGGAAAGCAGAAGATGATAAGAGGAAGAGGAGACTCTCCTCCAGTAGAAAAGGATTCCCAAAGAATCGCCTGGTCTCAAAAATGTTGTCAACCCCGATAATAGACTCAACTAGAAATAAAGGGAAAGGGTTCAGTCCACTCTCCACATGGTCCAGAATATAAAGGATCTTCGGGTCACAGTTGCTAAAAGGGGAGACTAACAAGAACTGAGCATACAGGTAAAATGCTATCATTTGAGGCCAAGGAACCTCGTTGTTATCTACAACCACTATAATTTCCATAAAAGGGCTCATCAAGATTTCATTACCAAAAATGTGGTGAAGAGAGGACTGAGGGGGACATGTTGAACAACCTTGCCATTTGATATTGAATGGTGTGCAAATCCGGGGTTGCGACTGAAGGAATGGTGATTGTCGAGCAGAATCTATTTAAGAGTCCAAGATAGCTTTAAATTCTTTTAGAATAGGGCAGATCTCCATTGTATTAAACTAGAAAACATGTTTTTGAGGATCCTAAAACTGAGCAAGAACATGGAGAAATGAGAAGTTGATCTTCCTAGGATGCAAAGATCAGAAGGCGGATAGGTGAAATGGCTCTATTCTCATAACCCACCATCCAAATTTTTTTAGAATCAGTTGTAGTTGTTTCAAGTTTCTCTCAGTCATTATTCAGTGTCAAAATATTGTCTGGAAAAGAAGAATAAAGGGAAGTGGAGAGATGAATAGAATAGGGATTTTGAAGAAGATTTGGGGGTTTTTATAGTTACAGGACAGATGTGTAGAGGCAATGCTTTTATAAGGAGAGGTGAATTATCCATCGCCTCTTCACTTAGAGGTGATGCCCTTTCAAAGAGGTGACGCCTCTATGACATGCAAAATAGGTCTTCACATTTTTGGAAATTCTCTAGGTTGAATGTGTAAAGTCAAAGCAGACTCAAAGATAAAAAGGCCTCCTTCAAAATTTTGCCAAAGATTGAGTTTAAAAGTCATAATTCCTATCCATACAATGCAAAATATGAAGGTATAAAAATTAAAAAAAATCAATTCAGATAGTAAGGGGATGACAGTGTAAAGCATCTAATGTGTCTAGACAAGAATAGCCCTATGCTAGCAAAAATCTATGGACTCATCACTATCAGACTCATCAGCCTCCTCATCATCTAGCTCATCCATAGGCTCATCAGTTAGCTCATATGTAGAAGCATCAGTAGGGTCAATCCTATCATTATCGCTACTACCCTCGGACTCCTCGTCGGTTGCCCTCTCCTCCTCATCACCCTCGACCTGAAGAGCGGCAAGCTGGCGCTCAAGGGTGGTGATCCTAGCCTGGCTGGCCTCATCTAGATCTTGTTAAAGTATAATAAAAGGTAAGAAAATCATAAAAGCATGCATAGAAATAAAGCATATTTTGTGTTTACCTTCCATTGTTGAGTCACCTGTATCAAGAAGTCCTTATGGGCCTTAATCACTTGGTACATATACTCCCTCTAATCTCGAGGCATCTATTCCATTGATAATATTAAAATTAACCATGTGTTATAAGACTTAAGAACACAGTTGCGAGAGAAGGAAACTTACATGGGTAGTAGCCTCTAGGAAGAATACTGGCTCTAAAGTCATATCCAACATTAGAAACTGATGAGAGAGCTCACCAGAAGGCATCCAACAATGAGTCAGTAGATCAAGAGTGGCAGTAAGTATGCTGACCACTACTTGGGATCGAGAACTGGCAGGGTCTGTCAAGGATAGCGCCCTAGAAGAAGAGCCCTCACCACTATGAATGATGCGCGGGCACTAATGAGGCCTCTCTTGTACAGAGGGCCTAGGGCAAGGAGCAGGTGCCCTAGTAGCTGCCTAAAAGATGAAAGATAAGTCAAAAAATAGCATATATAAGTAAATATAAAATAAATAAAATAAAATATTGCATGCTCACCTGAAGTGCAGGTGTAGGAAGAGGCACTCACTATAAAAGATGAGCTCGTGTAAAGTCCATATAGCGAGACTTCCTCTACTTGCAATAGTCTATAGCATCCTCTCCCTACAGGGCATGATCAAGCTCATCTCCCTCTAACTCATGCACCCAGAAGATATGATGGGGAGGAGCAAGAGGTGGATGCCTCACTCAGGCACCTGACTGCCACTGATGTATCCTCTCCCCGAGGAACCAAACTCTACAGTTAGGGCCTCTAAGCAAAACCATCTTCCTAGACATAGGGATAAAGCAAATCATAGCCTGTGTCCACCTTGCCTAATGGCCCCATAAGTCTGGACATAGCTGCATGGATAAACAAGTAAGTGGATGAATTTGATTAATAAATTTATTGTTAATTCCAGTTACATTTGCAAGTACCTAACTCATTGTAAATGAGCATGTTCAGCCACTCACGGTGGATATGAACATGAGCCACAAGCCTCTTCCAAGCCTAGCTAGGACCCCACCTCACCATCATAGGGAAGGGAGAATCATAAACCCTGGTAATCCCCACTATCAACTCTAGCTCCGGAGCCCAGTCCTACAAAAGAAGCAAAAGGTTGTCAGTGAAATCACATAACAATAATTGGGATGGAATATAAAAGGAAAAGAGAAAGTAAAATACTAGTATGGCATGCTAAAAACCACAGAGTTGCCTAGCTCTACGCACCAGCTCATTCATGCTCCTATAAAGATAAGCTAAGGCACAACTACCCCAATCATAGGTTGCCACCAAATATAGATCCCTTAAAGGCATCAGGAAGCTCAAGTCCATGGAACTAGTTGTGCCGACAAAGAGCTTGGTGCCCAACAGATAAACAAGGAAAGCATGTACCACCTGATCAATCTATAGGGATATAGTGGCTACCTCAACTCTAGCACGGGTGTAGAAGCTCCTAATCAACTCGAGCTTCATTGTGTGGGTCCCCTTCATGTCTAGGACCATCCTACGCAGACGCTCAATGAAAGTGAGATGGTCAGGAGATAACTGATGGAGGCTGGCATCAAAGGGAACAAAATCCCCAACACAAGCAATGCTAGTAACTATAGCGAAGGCCATTAGGTCCAGGGTGAACTCATTGAAAGGAAGATGAAATGTCTAGGTTGTGTTCTATCACCTCTCCATTATGGCATGCAAGGGCTGGTAGTCTGTATGCCCTTACTATCTTGGGAGTGCTAGGATAAAGTCAAAGAAGCCAATATCATGAATCTGAGTTTGTACGACCTCAAAAAGCTCATCGTACTAGATGTGTGCATTGTTAAAGTTCCTAGCACCCTTGAGGGTGTGGGCATCGAGCTAAGGGAGTAAAATTGTCATTTTATGTAATAAAATTTTAAAATTTTATCGAGTCCTCTCGTTGAGGCAAACACCTCTATCAACATGGCAATCACCTCAGTGATGAGGCATCACCTCTAGTTATAAAGGTGATCGCCTCCATATATATAGGCAATTGCCTCATTACACTTAAAGAGGCAAATGCCTCTTTATGAGGAAGCTATCGCCTCTTCGAAGAGGTGACGCCTCTTCATGATGGTAATTGGAAAGAATGATTCAAAATTTCAATTTTTAATTAATAAAATTTAATTTCTTTTAGTTAAATTGATAAATATGCATCTATAAATAGTAACCTAATGCTATTTGATGATATTTACAGGAAAAATTAAAGAAATTGTTTACTAACCTCTCTAGTAGCTAGGCCATAAATATGGGATTGCACGTCCATGAACAAGGGGATCTCGTGTCCAATATTGAGCCCGAACGGACTCCAGATCTACCAATATGGGACCTAGTAACACCTATAGTGCATATTAGAGAGAATGAGAGAGAAAGAGAAAGGAGAGAAAAAGTGTAAAGAGAGAGAATCGAGAAGGTTAAAGTGACCCTTGAAAGAGATAAATGAGAATTTATATGATTAGGGCAGAAGAGGAAAATTAAAGAGAAAGGAAGATAAGGAGAAGGGGGTGAGGCCCACTTAGTGAGATTAAACACTAAACAGCCTATGGCCTGCTAAAAAAAAATAAAAAATACCCTCGAACAAGAATTTAAGTATTATTGCTTGGGAATATCCCAAGATCAATCTTTGGATTTCAATGCATTCTAATTGAAGCATCAGGAAGGACAAACATCTAGTCAGGTTTGAATCCCTAAACTTCATGGAAGAACAAGCGTCTGGTAGGGTTTTAATTCTCGAAGTGTGCAGAAGGACAAGCATCTGGTCAGGTTTGAATACTTGAAGTGCATGGAAGAACAAATGTCTAGTCGAGTTTGAATTCCCAAAGTGTGTGGAAGAACAAGTGTCTGGTCATGTTTGAATCCTCAAAGTTCATAGAAGAATAAGCATCTGGTTGGGTTTGAATCCCCCAAGTGCGCATCTCAAGAAATATCTGGTCAAGATTGAATCCCTGAAGTGCACTTCTTAGGAGGTGTCTAGTCGGGTTTGAATCCCTAAAGTCCATTCTTATTTTACTGAGTAATTCTAGAGCCAGGATAACCTAGGTTTTATGCCAAACTATAATGAGTAGTTGATTAGGCCAAGAAACCTGAGGGACACGGTTATGTTTCATCTTTTTTTACTGAGTAGAGACTAGGCCATGCTTAAGATTCACTCCAAACTATAATGGGAAACTGATTGAGCTAGGAAAACCCAAGGAATATGATTACATTTCATCTCTTCTACTGAGTGACTTCTCGAGCCAAGAAAACTTGGGAATCATGCCAAATTTATAATGAGTAGCTGATCGAGTTAGCTTAACCCGATGATCATGGCTACGTTTCTCTTCTATCTTTACTGAGTGAAGATTAGGCCATGCTTGAGATTCATGCCAAAATTATTAATGAGTGATTGATCGGGCCAACAAAACTTGAGGATCACGGTTACATTTTGAAGATGAAGTTTGACCTCTTGGGTTTGAATTCTTGAGGCTAATGGCCCGAGCAAAGATCGCAGGTTAGGTATGTCATTCTTACTTTTTATTGTTTGATGTTTATGTTGTTCTTTTAAAAAATTATTTCAGAAAATTTGATTTTTTAAAAAACTAAGGGGGCAAACTATGGACATTGTTAGTTTGATCGGCCCGCAATAAAAGCCCAATGATGAGAAAGTTTGAGTTTTGAATGTAAAGAGAACCCAAGATTTCTCTAAAATTGACTCGAAAAGCCCAAACACTAAGCCAAGCCCATAAATACCATATCCAATCCCAAAATAGAAGCTAAAGCCCAAGCCCATCATCTCTTGACCCAGGGCCTTGACCTGGCCTAGGTGAAAAGGTGATCGCCTCAACAAAGAGGCGTCCCCTATAATAGGATTGAATAGGGATTCTTGAAATTTGGCTTTTGTAGTGATTTAGTGGATAGGATAATAGGTTATGTCACTACAATTTCATATGAACTCCTTTATCATGGTGGTAGTGTCATTTTTTCTACTATAACATGGGGAATTCATCAAGGAGATCCATTGTCTCCCTATCTTTTCATTCTTTGTGTTAAATGTTTCACCTCAATGCTTTATTTAAAAGAGGCAAAAGGATTAATTCATGGGGTTAAGATTGTTAGGGG
The DNA here is from genome assembly GCA_947683625.1 of Mallotus nudiflorus. Classification (NCBI taxonomy): domain Eukaryota; kingdom Viridiplantae; phylum Streptophyta; class Magnoliopsida; order Malpighiales; family Euphorbiaceae; genus Mallotus; species Mallotus nudiflorus. The sequence goes on along the minus strand of CANTUR010000333.1, from coordinate 965,843 downwards.
AGGTCCATCAGTGAGTCATCTCCTTTTTATAGATGATTCTTACTTATTTTTTAGAGATTGTTCCCTAGAGTGTTCATCTATACAAGGTATTCTTAATGACTATACTGAGGCATTTGTTCAATTAATTAATTTTTCTAAGTCTTCAATGGCATTTAGTATAAATATTAATGATTCAGTAAGGTTGGAATTAACTCAGCTTTTCTATATCTGATAAGATGCTTCTAATGATCTGTATTTGGGTTTCCTTTCCATCATTGGTCAGGAAAAAAAAAGAATTTACAACTTTGTAAAGATCGAGTTTGGCATAAAATTCAATAATGGAATTGAAAGTTTCTTTTAAGGGCTGGGAATGAAATCTTATTGAAGTCAGTAGCTCAGTCTATACCCAACTATGCTATGAACACCTTCCTTCTTCTAGTCTCTCTTTTGATAGAGTTAGAGACAATTATGATCACTTTTTATGGGGGCATAGAAGTATGAATGGTAGGGGAATAAGGTAGAAGTCTTGGTACATGCTTTGTCTTCCTAAAAAAACATGGTGGTTTAGGTTTCGAAAAACTCAAAAGCTTTGATTTGGCATGCTTAGCAAACAGGCTTGGAGCTTTGTTCAGGGGCCCAATACTTTGGTTACTAAAATGTTTAAAGCCTATTATTTCCCTTCTTCTTCCTTAATACAAGACTAGGTAGCAACCCTAGTTTCATTTGGAATAGCCTTTTTACAAACTAAGAGTTTGTTAGGCATGGTGTGCGAATTTGAATTAGGAATGGTTATTATACTCTAATCGAATATGATCTTTAGTTACCATACCCTTTTAATGGTTCTATTTCTTCCTATGTTTCATGTGAGGTATCATCTACTTTTATCTCTTTATTGTTTGAAATAAATAGCCAGTGTTAGGATCATGAGGTAGTGAATGATTTATTTAATAAAAGGGAAAAGAATTTAATCTTTAAAATCCCTTTGTCGCTATGAAAGGTAGAAGATATATGGATTTGGTTTCCATCATCAAATGGTAGATTTTTTATTAAGAGTTGTTGTCATCTCATTCAAGGGGATTTGGGCAATAGTGATTATGGTTTTTGGGCAAAGCTCTGGCATTTAGAAGTTCCAACAAAGGTTAAAGATTTCTTGTAGCACTGTATGTCTGACTGCTTGCCTACTCTAACTGTTTTCAATCTAAGCATGTTCCATTCGATGAAGTTTGTCCTTCTTATTTTCTAAATAAGGAAAGTATTTCTCATTTTTTTAATTTTTGTCCAGTGGCATTGGATTGTTGTTCTAGATGTGGTTTTCGTGTGATTCCAATGGAGACCTCTTATATGAAAAACTATATGCACTATGTTATGAATACTATTAACTCTACTGATATAAATCTCTTTAATTGCATAAGTTAAGTCACTTTGGCATCATAAAAATTCTATTATTTGGAAGGGGCGATGGATCTATATGGATTCCATTTTGAATGTAGTTAGTGTTCTTCTTTATCAATGGTTAGTAGTTAGAGGGATTCAAAGTCTCATTAATTATTGTTGAGCTAGATGCATTGGCTATTGTCAAACACTTATACAATCTAGTGAGTGTTTTTTATTTTGAACTGATTATTTTATGTTGCTACAGATGTTATTCATGTTTTGGTTAGAGATGGCCTTTCTTATTGAAAGAAATTTATTTTACTTTAAAAAATTAACAATTTGTCTTTTTGAGCGTAACCTCTATTTATTAGACTTTACCTTGATAGGTTGGGTCATTGTAAAGTATTTTAAAAAAGATACGGGCAAAGAAAATAAATATCAAAAAGAAAAAGGAAAATGAAAGAAAAAGCCCAAAATTATAGTATCTTCATCTATCTGTGTGGTTCTTCTATTAGATGTTTATATCAATCAACCTTCTCATTTTTTTTTGCCTTCATTTCTTTTTCTTATTTAAGCCATTACCCTAGCCCTGTGATAAGCTTAATAAAAGTCCTTTTTTTTATCCCTTTTCCATTCAATACATGTATTAGTGGAGAAAGTGTGGTTGGTCATGGCTATGGAATTTCACTATATGCATTTAAAAGAAATAAGGGTTACTAAATGTGTATATGCTTATCTAAAGTGCAACAACCACTATATATGTGGTCTATGTAGATTTACTTGATTTAGAAAATATATAATGTTAATAATCCATGAAATAGAAGTGCCTAGATTTTAAGTTTGAGCATTGTTTCCAACATATTCTTTTTTACTTATGTATTTATAATAAATATTGGCACTCATATGATAAAACAAATCACCATAAAGAGAATATGTTTAAGCCTAAAAGACAATAATCCAATGATTTTTTTTTCTAAAAAAAATTCCAAATATCCTGGTTTCTTACTAATACTGTACATTTTCTTTAAGGCACGAATAAATAAACCTTTTCTTGAAAAGCCCCCAAAGTTTGCCAAACTTTTGACCATACATCAAGGTGACTAACTATGAACATACATCCAATAATTTCAAATGTATCCTTTTATCTCTAAAGTTAAATCATGCATTCCACTAAGAGCTAAACAAAATATTCTCCTAGGCAAAGGTTAGGAATATGGTGAACATGAAAAATATTTGGTTAGAAAACCTTTTAAAGGTTAACCAATAATAGGTGTTATGTTATATGCATGATTAAGACTCATTTGTCAAATGTGTTCAAATTTATAATAAATGTTGGCTAAAGAAAGCAACCTATTTCACGTTAACAATGATTAGAAAAGATACATACATGGTAAAAAGTTTTCAAAATCTTTTTAAGTTTCTTTTTATTTAATTTTTTTTCACTTGTAATAACTTTTTGCTACACTTCTAGCATTCATTATACTACAATTACTAATTGCACATGTGAGATTATTGATCCTAAAAGCATGTTTGGTTCATCCTTAATTATGGTGACATGATTAATGAAGATCTTAGGTGCATGTTTGATTTAATTGGCCTGTTTAGTTCTTTCTTAAATGTCGAGGTCATGTTCAGTTCATCCTTAATCATGTTATGATTTTTTATTTTGATAACATATTATAGTTTATTTAATAAAGATTTTGAGCATGTTTGATATGCTTTCCATTTGGGGGACATGTCAAGTTGATATGGATCTAGGTACCATGATGAGGTGATTTTTATCCTGGGGCATTTCAATATAATTCAAGAGAAGTGAAACAAGCTAGATAGTATATGGTGCTTTTACCAAAAAGGGGTAGCTTTCTTTAAAACATGCATCCATTCATTTCTATTTGTACATATAGTCACATATTTAACCTTGCATACATTCTTGTAAATTATAATTTTGCATAATATACATACATGTGTTTGCATTATAATCCTTAATAGTTATTTCTTCCATGCACTTTCATATATTGTTGTACAAATGAATTTTTAATATATGCATCCTATGCATGTATCCATGTGGTTTAAATTTCTTTTCATTACTACATGTTTATATAAGCATAAATAGATACTCACATGTTAGTTCATTGCACTACACGTTCATTCATAAGGGCTAATTTTCTTATAGGTCATATTTAAATCTTTGTATTATATGTTGCTAGTTCCTGTAACATATGCACACTTCTAATTATAGATGGCATACTTGTTACATGTGTACATCCTTATCCTTTTACATTAATTTGTACACTTCTAGTTGTAATAAGTATACTAGATATGTTAATATGATTGTTTGCTTTTCTTTTACTTACACACATGTTTTTTTTTTGCTTAATGTAGTATTTATATCTTGCATTATATCTTTTGTTTCTCTGATAAAGTCTCAAAGATTTACCTCTACCATTAGAATTAAAAATCATGTTATGCATAAGTGTTTTCTTTCAATATCAAAACCCCTTTTTAATTCTTATATTGGATCATGCATTACATTCACTATTCCCACAAGTATCATCATGCATTTAATTTTCCTAAAAGTAGTCATGCATGGTAATTCATTGTCAAACATTGTTTTACTTGCACATGTAGTAATTAGCATTCATGTTGTATTTTCTTCTTTAGTCATTAATTATCAAATAAACATTTATCATTCCTTAATGAGTCTCATATCCATTAAATAAAAGCATTAAAAAAACATCAAAATAAAATTTTCTAAATCAGGAGTCTTTCTTAGTAGGCATTCAATTAAATCTTTTAAAGAGTCTTAATTCCTAAATATTCCTTTTTACAACCTAGGTCCTTTGTTCTTATTTAATTCTCATGTCTTATGTTTAATTTATCTTTATAATCTTATAATTGCACTGAAGTTTTTGAGTTTGTAGAGAGTTGTAGTGGAGTTTAGAGAATTTGTTGATAAGCTTGTAGAGGATATATCAATATATAAGGGCAACTAGAAAAAGGCTAATGAAAATGCAAAAAGGTCCCTCTCACTTCATCAAAATTACCAAAAGGCACATGCAGTTCAAGTAAATAATTCTTCTAAATGACATTCACATCAAATGTTATTTTCATTGCATTTAGTCACTTTTCCTTAAAAAAAATTCTCTTCAAAATAAAGTATCTTGTCTTCTTTTTACACATTTCGATAAATATCCTAGTAGAGTTTTCATAGAAGTTTTAAAATTCCCAATGTTTTAATAAAATATTTTACTGTGTTAAAAAATTCAAGCATTTTATTTTAAAATAAAATATCTTTATCCCTAATAGATTCTTTCCATGGAATTTCTTCACTTTATCCTAAATAAACTCTAGTTTTTAAATTATAATAACCATTTTGTCTATTTTTTTTCAAACTACTCAGTGTTTTACAATTAAAATTTTTAGTGGTGTCTGCATATCCAAACCTCTCTTTTCAAAAATAAAATCTTTAAGAAAGAATTGTTAAATTAAAATTCCCCAATCAGACTTTATCACTCATTTCTTTATGGGATGACTTATAAGAGGCATGGAACCTGTTTGTGGGATGACTCATATAGAATCATCAAAACTCTTTATAGGATGACTCATATGGGGTCATTAAAACTCGTTCGGGGATGACTCATATAGGAGTCATGAAACCTATTTATGGATGCCTTATAAGGAGTCATCAAAACTCTTTATGTGATGACTCATATAGGACTCATGAAACCTCTTTATGGATCACCCATGTGTGAGTCATTAAAAATCTTTATGGATGACTCATATGGGAGTCATCAAAACTCTTTGTGGGATGACCCATATTGGAGTCATCAAAACTCCTTGTGGGATGACCCATATTAGAGTCATCAAAATTCTTTGTAGGATGATTCATGTGGGAGTCATCAAATTCTCATTTTAATGTGGGAGTCTAAGCAATTCATTTTAATATAGAAGTTTAAATGACTCATTCCAATATGAGAGCCCAAGTAGCTCATTTTAATGTGGGAGTCCAAGTGACTCATTTCAATGTAGGAGTCCAAGTCACTCATTTTAATATGGGAGTCTAAGAAACTCAATTCAATGTGAGAGTCCAAGTCACTCATTTCAATGTTGTTGTCTAAACTACTCATTCTAATTTGGGAATCCAAGTGACTCATTCCAATATGGGAGTCTAAGCAACTCATTCCAATGTGGGAGTCTTTTTGCCTCATATTCTCTACTATACAATCCATAAAGGTCTATTTGACTCACATTCTTTATGACACAATTCTATAAGAGTCTTTATAACTCATTTCATATAGGATTCCTCGTGACTCATTTCAAATAATTTCAAAAGAAACTTTCATTTAACTTTTCATGCTTACCTATGTTTTCAAGTTTATATTTGCAGGAAGCTAATATGATGAATAGGTTAAAATAAACTTTAGTGTGATATATGAACTCTTAACTTTGTTTTATGCTTTGTTAGAATTTTTGTGTTGTAATCGGAAGATTAAAATTGGTGGCTTTGCAAATACCAAAACACATAATTTCCCCCAAAGAACAAGCCAAACTGTTGGATTCATTTTTCAAAACCTTGAAGGCCAATGATGAAAGTAGAAATATCTCATAAAAAATGAGATTTATGAAGGAAAGTGAGTTCCAAACCATTTCACAATCATTTGAGACACTAAAACCTTACTCAATCACTTGTTGTACCCTATTAAGACCAAAACAAACCTTAACCAAGCCTTTCACAAACCATGTTTAAGTTAGAAAAAGAAGTTTTAATGAATGAGAGAGAAATAATCTTTGTTAGGTATTTTCTGTCCTTTCAATAAGCCATGTCCTAAAAAAGGCCATTTTATGTATATAAAATTTATTTTTTATACTATTTTTTATTTTGGAAGTCTTGATTTAATCTCGAGAAGCCCTAGGATGAAAGTCAATCATTGGTCAACTGACCTTTTCAGAGGTTGAATCAGGATCCCTTAGTCAAATTTTATGCCATAAATTTCTTTTAAAATTATAATGTGTATATAGGTTCAATTTGGTAAAAAGATAAAATTTTTACCTTTAGTGGTCAAAACGGGTTGTAACCGCATCCACCTCACCATTCCTAGGACACTTGTCATCACACAATATCACTGTGAGAAGCTTCGCATGAGATGAAATCATTTAGGACTCTTGTCATGTTTGGTGCTCTCCAAGTAAGGCATATACTATTTAAGGTATAAGCTAGGACGTTTTATAATTAGGGTGGAAGATGATATTCATTTTACTCTTTAAACCTCAAACTTAACTAAATAATTACACTCCTTGTCATCAAGGCCCTTGTCTATAAATAAAAGTTTTAAGGAGTTAAAAGGTGGAGAATTAATGAAAATTAGATAAATTGTGGAGAAATAAAAATTCTCAGAAATAAGAATAAAGAAAAAGGAGAAAAACTAGCCTAAACTCTACCTCTCTCAACTCTCTCAATCGCTCAACAATTTCTAACCCAAACATACCCTTATATACCTAAAAATATACTTAAATCCTAGCATAAAACTCTATGAAAAAATAATCCAAAAACAATCCTCAATCGACCATTAAACTGTCTTTTTACACTCACTTACCCAATGCACTTCAATGTCACTTCTTTCAATCTCTTGTTTTGGGAGAGTTTAATCTCAAATTATAAGGCTAAACATTTTTAAAAGCTTTTTATTCTTCTATTTGTATCTTTAATTTTGGGTTTAGGACCTTGGAATTTTCAGTTTTTTAAGAAAAATGTTTGTTTTGAAAGCTAACTAGAGATTAATAGCCAAAATTAGTGGAAGAACACCCAACCAAGTATCCACTACCAAAATTAGCTATCCACCATCCAATTTTGGCCATTAAGCCTCTCAAACTAGGTGTTGAGCCTCCAAATCTAGTGAGATAGAGGCCAAATCCAACTCCTCTCCTCTTGCCCAAATATGACTCTAATTATGGTCTCAATGACTCATATACGTATAATGATAATGATACATCATTCAAATGAGCTTCAATAGACCTAGAATTACTGGAATTTGTTAGTATAGGTATGCCCTAGTGTCATTTCTTATAATATAAATGACATTGTACTTTTATCCATATGGAAATAAAATATTCATTTAAATAAAGTGTTAGTTTATTTGAATATTTACCCTTTAGCATTATGTCAAAAGAGTTTATTATTAAGATTTGACAATATGAGTGATGAATTCTGCTAGTACATATGCTACAAAATGTTCATAGTCATAAGATTAATAAATGGATAATATTAATTCATAGATTATCACCTCTGTCTATTTTCCATGATTGGTATTTGATATCGATAGTAGGAGGTAGTGAGTCTCATGCTACTTGATATGAGATATCATAATGGATGTATGGATACTCATATCATAGGTTAATCGAACAATGATGTAAGATAAATGATTGCATGGAAATTTACTTTTGTCAAGAATCACTATCTGGCATATGGTTGGTTATAGTTTGTTACTACTTATATACCTATGCTAGCCATGTATGGGTATATGGCGTGTGGTGGCTTTAGTTGGTTATATGTAGCATTGAGTGATCGGCCAAGATGAAATTCTTTACCTGGAGTGAACCATGATGAAATCCTATACTATATAGGCTATTCTATATGAATATGTACTTGGCCAAGTCAAACTTTACTTAACCAAAAAACATTTTCAGTGCTAGAAAGTGATTCTAGTATAAGACATCTTTTGTCAAGATTTGAATTGAAGATGAGGTCATATAATTGAGGCAATTAGAGTTTGATTGACATGACTCTGACTGATGTCAAGATCTTGATATAAAGGGACATTAAGTGTATGGTAATTATCTTCTATAATTCTTTTCAATCTACAGATATCATTCATTTCCAGTTAGATCGTCATGAAATTTATGCTGGTGGTCACTCAAGACTTATGGAAACTAAATGTGATTAATTAGGATTTTCACATTTAGCTCGGAAAGTGTTTCCAAAAATATTAAGAGTTAATTTTATTTATTTCCATTCCCATTTGGACTTTAACCTAGTATGTCAAACACATAAGAATAGCACTGACAATGATAACTATTAATTTGATTATTAATTAAAGTTTTTAATTAATTAATTAAATTAATTGGATTGGATTTTTGCTTAAATGGGATATAGCATATCCCAAAATGTAATTCAAATGTTAGGACTATTAAATATTAATTTGGACTTAATTTAATATGTGATATTAAGTTAAAGGACTAAATTGATATTTGCTACCAATACTAGCTTGGATATGGGCCATGAGATGGGCTATATACATGTAGCTTAATGGATGATGCATGTGCTTAGACAATAAGGTGTACTATTAAGATGGGCCTTCTTTAAGTCTTAAATAAAGCCCATATGACTAATTAGTGGATGTTGTAGAGATGAGCCTATTTAAGAGTTATTGAGGCCAAGTATAAGCCCACTTACTAAATGAGGTGCCACTTAACCATCTGACTTGGTGGTCATATAAGTATAGCTTTAAATGCAATGTGATTGCATGGTTGACAAAATGGAGATGTATTATAAGTGATACAGAACCTCCAAGAATAAACTTGAGAACCCTTTTATGTATTCAAACCCCCAAAGCATTAACTTGAAAACTCCAAAAGTCAATTTAGCAATAACCCCTAAGAATGTTTAGAAATCATATTACTTAGATGATCAAAGAATTAGAATAAAGAAAACTCATTTTTGAATTCCAATTTTGAAACACTCCATAAGAAGATGATCAATCTATTTGAATGTTACTTAAAGCACTTATTCTATTCAAGAACACAAAGATAAAAACAAATGGCTTTTAGGTTTCTAAAACTTCAAATCTGAATAATCTTACTTACATTTGGATTGCCATATATAGGACGTTATTGTGCACTTTTCACCATGATGAAGGCCGAATTGATGCAAATGCAAAACATAAAAGTTGTATCCCTTCTTGTTTTGTTTCATTATCATCTTGAATTGCTTCATTTGGATCTATATTTAGTGAGATATGGCCCATTTATTGATGTATATTCAGTCTGCCCAATATTGTACATGACCTGATAATCTTTCATAATTTTAGCCCATGAAGATTATCAAATTAACTCTAAATTTCTTCATCAAAGTTGTAGCACTATGTGTCAAATTTTCATAGAATTTTTAATTACCTCAATAAAACTTCTTTATAAAAATATATGACCAAAACGCTAAAGTAGGCTACCAAAAGATGAATTGATAAAAATTAAATCTTGGATCACATCAGGATCATATCATTGCCTCCCTCTTGAAGATGATTCATCCTCAAATCAGCCCTATGTTTTGACATTGGTATATTTAAACATCCTCCAAGATCAAACACAAACATTTTGGTTGAAAATTTTTCCCTCACAACATGCATCATATCACATGTTTTCTGAATGAAGTATGTCATCATGATAAACTTGTTCAAAACAAAAAAACTAGACAATTGATTGTGAATTTGGTTATGATAAACAAAAAATTCTTGTACATAGGTACAAGTATAGGTTGACTCACATCACTTATTTTTACACACACATTAATATTCTTTTCACTCATGTCTGACTTGTTTTCTCTCACTAAGTGTTTCCCATTTTCCTCACTTTTCTCACTTAACTCATTTTCAACACTCATCTCACTTTCTTATTTTATCTCAACTTCATTGGTTTCCCTCCCCAAATTATTCCTAAATGAATATGGAAAATCTTCACTATGTTGATTAATGCATGGGTCTTTAAAAGTTGTCTTTGGTGGTGAGGTTTTAACTTGGCACTCCTCCTCCTTACTCTTCACTTCAACTTGTTGCTCAACAACTTCAAGGACTTCTACACTTTCATTCTTCTTGGATTTACACACTATTATTCTCTCAAAAAAACTCACTATCTTTTCATACTCCGAAGCATATTTCATTATTACCTTCAAAGATATAGAAGGTTCAAATCGTACATCCATCTTTAATCTCTTAACAATCTCACGCTTAAGCCTACTAATAAATTTAGTAACCTGCCACCTTTTGGAACCACCTACATCACTTGCTATTATAAATAATTTAAACTTTTTCATATATTCATCAACACACATTTTATCACATTATTTAAGCCTCTGCAATTTAATATAGAATTTATCCTTAACGTTTTGAGGAATAAAATCCCTAGTCATATGCTTTTTCATTACATCCCAATTTCTAACCTCAATATACCCATTCATTCTCCTCAATGACATAAAATCTTCCCACCACATAGCACCATGACCAAAAATTACGAGAAGTAATTCTGCACTTTTGGAAATCATAATATATTTTAAGAGAATCAAATATCTCTTCCATTTATTACACCCATTTCAAGTAAACATAAGGATATTTTTTGCCATGAAAATAAGGTATGTCCATAATGTCCATTTGGTTCGGCATTTCTGTAAAAAAAATTGTTATAAATAAAGAAAAATAATTCAAGGACCTCATAAGCACTCCCTCACATGTTTTCACTCAAATTATGGGGATGGTCACTCGTGTTTAACTCAAAAAAAATTCACTCACAGGTTTTCCCACACCACTCGAGCTAATTTCTTTTATGTTTTTAGGTGAATCGCACTTTTAGACTAATTCAAATAGTTGGAAGCAATTCAAGTAGAATTCCAAAACTAAAATTTCTAAAACAAGTTTGAAGCAATTCAGTCACAAGAAAAAAAAAAGACAATTCAGAAGCAATAAATTAGGAAAACTTAAACAAATGCAAAAGACATGTGAAAGAAATACAAAGATCTTCTAGAATAAAAAAATGAATTTAGAAGTTATTTTAAAAAGAAAAGTCAAATATGCCTCAATAAGTAATATTCTTTAATGAGCAAGTATTGTAAAGATATACAAAATCCTTAATTGACAAGGAATACAAGATATGACAAGATCTATTTAGATATGGCAATTATTAACCAAATAGGATTAGGAAATCTAAATTAGACCTTATTAGTATATTAATCACTCAAACAATATTCCTTAATGAACAAGGAATGGAAGGATATGCAAATCATACCTAATTATGAAATAAATCACTCAAGAATCTTAATTCTTCCTTTTTAATCACTTTCTTTTTTCTTTTTCACAAATTTTTTTATTTTCTTCTTTTTAAAAAAAATTCTTTCTTCTTTCCCTTTTTTTCTTGGCATGATTTTTTTTTATAAACCTTCAACTATAAACACAAATATGAATTTCAAAATGCAAACAATTAACTAAATCAAAGAAAAATAAGAACAAGACTAACAAACAAGAAAAAATAATAAAACACAAGAATGAAGAACACATAACAAGAATAGAATTTAAATGAATAAGAAAAACATAAGAAGTCAAAATTAAGAATGAAAATTATAAAAGATAAAACCTGATCTAGAAACAAAGCTCTTATACCAAATGATATGGAACCTCCATGAATAAGCTTGAGAACCCCTTTATATATTCCAACCCCCAAAGCATTAACTTGAAAACCCCAATAGTCAATTTAGTAACAACCCCTAAGAATAGTTAGAAATCATATTACTTAGATGATCAAAGAATTATAATAAAGAAAACTCATTTCTGAATTTTAATTTTGAAACACTCCACAAGAAGATAATCAATCTATTTGATTGTTCCTTAAAGCATGTATTCTACTCAAGAACACAAAGATTAAAAAAACAGCTTTTAGGTTTCTAAAACTTCAAATATGAATAATCCTGATTACATTCAGATTAACATATGCAGCATATTATTGTGCACCTTTCACCATGATAAAGGTCGAATTGATGCAAACCCAAAACATAAAAGTTGTAGCCCTTGATGTTATCTTTCAATAGCATCTTGAATTGCTTCATTTAGATCCATATTAAGTGACAAATGGCCCATTTATGGATGTATATTCAATCTACATAGTATTGTACATGACCTGATAATCTTTCATAATTTTAGCCTATGAAGATTATCGAATTAACTCCAACTTTCTTCATTAAAATTGTATCATTATATGTCATATTTCCATAGCATTTTTAATTACCTCAATCAAAAATTTGTAGAGAAATATATGACCAAAATGCCTAAGTAGGCTACCAAAAGTTGAATTGATAAAAATTAAATCTTGGATCGCATCAGGATCATATCAATAAGCATGCAGCTTAAGTTAGTGGTCAATCTCTACATGCATGAAGTAGCTTATTTTACACTTAAAGTGAAAAAGTAAGCACATGCATGAAATGACTTAACCTACACTGAAGCTTGAGTTAGTGGAGAATCTCTATAAATGTAAATTAGTCTTTTACATACATAAAACCAAGTTAGTGGAGTTTCTCTACACAATTAAATTACCATTTCACATTAGCAAGACATCTAAACACTAAGAGAAAAAATAAAAGTGGGTGCTTAAGAGTTAGGTCGTCTTCTTCTTCTTCTTCTTCTTCTTCTTCTTCTTCTTCTTCTTCTTCTTCTTCTTCTTCTTCTTCTTCTTCTTCTTTCTTCATAAGTCCATTATCATCATCTTTGTGCAAGAGCTAGCAAGTGAAGGCTACAACCAGCCAAAGGAGGAAAGAATTCCTACATTATCCAAGTAAGGAGATGAGATCTAGCAAGTGTTTGGGTCACCATAAAGTAGGAGCTTATAGGTTTAAACTCTTTAAAGGCTTGGAGTCATTCTAGTATCACTTATGTGTCTTAAGCTAAAGGCTTTACACTTGGGGAGCTAAGAGCTTATAGATTTACATCAACTGATCCTTAAAGCTTATTGAGTGTGCTACCAACATTAGGAGTTTGTAAGAGTTACTAAACTCTTAGATTGAGCTCTCATGCCATGCTTAATGCTTTGGTTGATTGTGAATCTATGTTATATGTTAACTATTTAAGCTTGCAAGTAATTATTTATGTAAATTGAATTTATTGTGATCATGGTAGTTTTGGAATTCTTACCATCATGTAAGGGTTACACTATAGGGAAAAATTTTAAAATTAACCCTTATCAAGTTCATGCTCACACCACACTTCTGCTCATATTTTGGTGTGTGTAATCAATTCCTTTAAGTGGCATAAAAGCCAAAATCACTTGATTTACATGTTGAATGTTGTACTAATTGCAAGGGTTATGATTATACTTGTTGTTAGTTGCAAGAGTTATGACTAAAGACGCTTAAAATGTGATATGGGTAAAGTTGTACATACCACTACTTCAATCACAACCGTCCTTCAATCAAAGCAGAAGGTATTGTGCTTCAGTCAAAGCAGAATGTATTATGCTTTAGTCATAACCTTGCTTCAATTGAAGTAAAAGGTATTGTGCTTTAGTCATAATCTTGCTTCGATCACAACAGACCTTATTTCAGTATAGACAACATTTTTTTCTTATTTTTTTTGACTTTGCAAATACATGATAACATGAAAGAGTTGTATTTTATTAAATTTTTACTTGTGACAAAGGAGTCTTATGATTTGAAGGCTTTTCTTAGGCTAGGCCCATTTGTAACATATTTTAAGAGTTAGAATAGGCTAGGAAAGGCCCATGATCACTCCTTATTTGTGCATCCATATTTTTTCATGTTCAATGTATATATATGATATATATGTTGTAACTTACAATATGTATATGAGATATGTATATGATAGATGCCATGCCTTGTATGTATAAGATACATAAAAATGAAACTAGCTAATGTGCAAAGTGAGACCTTAATAATTAAAGACCTAAAAATCTTCCAAATTAAATTTAGGTCTAAGCTCTCATTTGGAGTAATAACTTTCATGGCTTTAGGCTTATGTGCATCGGCTATGGACACATAGGGGTGTACATAAGGCCTAAAAGATTCATGCAGTGTTATTATTAAGCACAAGATGTTATGGGTGTTTGGATACACTATGGGCCAAGAATGGCAAATATAAGTACCTAAGGTTTATAGTGTTCCAGTCCATACATTTCAATCATCCAATGGTATGGACCTAACTAATGCCAAAGGCCAAAAATGACAATGTGTACTTAAGGCCTATAACATTAGGAGCTGATTTAATGGAACCTTATATGAGCTGACAATGACAAAGTGTACTTAAGGCCTGTAACATTAGGAGTTGATTTAATGGAACCTTATATGAGATGTGATGGATAAGAGTTATCCACTTAATAAGAACTATTATTCCAAGAATGGCAATGTGTACCTGAGGGATATTAGTGGTCCATTAAGAATTTTGATCACCTATTAGAAATTCATAGAATGAGGGATTTCCATTTCCTACTTTGGAAGTATAGGATTCGCAGAGTTAGTGGAAGGCCACTGTGATTAAAGACCAAATCAAATGGTAAAATAAAAATGTCATATAAAAATTAATCTTGTTACCTTTCCTAAAAAAATTAATAATATGAGATCATCAAACCCACTCGTGATTATACTCAACCAATATAGGCTCATGGGCCCTAATTTTATTGATTCACTAAGAAACCTAAAAGTTGCTTTAGCTCCTAAAAAAAATACTTTATATATTATAACAAAATGCTTCCCAAGAGGATTAAATCACTCTTGATAAATGGAAGAATGATTATATGCAAGCATGTTGCATCATTTGGGCTTCCATGAGCACTGAAATCTATCGGTAACAAGAGAAGTACACTAGTGTAAAGGAAATCCTACTTCACCTACATGAGTTGTTTAGTGAACAAAGTATAACCACTAGATATGAGATATCTAAGCAGCTTTTCCATGCTAAGATAAAGGAGGGAGAGAAATTGGGAGCCCATATGAACTCCATAATTATATCAATGGAGGAGCTAGAAAGTCTAAACTTCACAATTGACTTCCACCTCCAAGTGGATTTGATCCTTCAATCCCTTTCCAAATCTTTTGGGCAAGCCATTGCCAACTTCCTTTAGAACAAGATAAGGTGCACTCTTGTAGAACTTTTAAACATGCTCATGATGGACCAAAAGGCTTTTCAAGGGAACTGAGGGAAGGAGGTTGTACTTATTACCTCTTTTAGTGAGACTAAGAAGGAAGGCAATAAGAAAAATAAAGGCAAGACAAGTGTTGTCAAGCCTATGGGTAGCATAGCTAAGAATAAGGGCAAGGCCATAGCGAGGGAAGAGCAAGGCAAAGGAAATTGTTTCCACTACCAAGGTGAAAGACATTGGAAGAGAAATTATCTTAAGTTCCATGAGTCTCTTAAGACAAATGGAAAGGGCAAGTAAGGAGAAGGTGAGACTTGCTCTAATTTATTTACTTCTAAATGTTCTAAAAGCTCATATAATGCATGGGTATTGGACACCAGTGCAGGTTCTCATATTTGTTCATCCTTGTAGGATCTTAAAAATAAGAGGAGGTTGAGGCCCAATGAAGTGACCCTAAAGCTAGAAAATGGTGTAAGTGTTATAGACAAGGCTATAAGATCCACTTCAATTGATTTATATAATCATGTTTTGTTATTGAATGATGTATTATATATATCCAATGCCTATAAAAACATTATCTCTATTTCTAGTTTAACTAGAAAGGGTTATGAATTCCTTTTTAGCAAAAATGTATGTAAGATTCATTTTGGAAATGAAATGGTTTGTATTGGTTATTTAATACATGGTTTATATTCTGTTGATAATATGTTTAGTAATAATGAGCCTTAAACTAATGTGAGTGATATGAATATAATGCTAATTGAGAATGCCTCTAACTTTAAATATCTATGGCACTTGAGATTATGTAATATTGCGAAGGATAGGACCACGAAGTTAAAAAGGATAGGAATCTTGAGAAATCTTGAATCCGCATCTAATCTGACTTGAGAGGCTTGTCTTTAAGGCAAGATGACTAAATCACCATTTATTAGAAAAATGGCAAGAGCCAATGATGTATGTAGACCATTTAATGAATTGGCTAGAGGTGGTTTCTACTACTTAATAATCTTTATAGATGATCTAGCAAGATATGAGCACTTGTTTCTTATAAAAAACAAGTGTGAATTCTTTAAAAACTTCAAGGAGTTCAAAGCTCAAGTAGAGAACCAAACCAGGAAAAGTATTAAAACTCTAAGATCGAATAAAAAAGGTGAATACTTAAGTACCAAGTTCACTGAATTCTTTAAGTAACATGGCATTGCATTACAACTGACACCGCTGGAAACACCTTAATTAAACTATGTGTTCGAGAAGCATAATCATACTTTATTATATAAAGTACATTTTATGATGAGCTACATCAATCTTCTTATATCACTTTAGGGTTTGGCACTCCAAACAACCTCTTACATCCTTAATCGAGTTCCATCCAAGTTCGTTTCTACCACACCATATGAGATATAGTATGGTAGGGCACCAAGTCTTAAACATGTTAAGATTTAGAGGTGCCCAAATTTTATTAAAAAGCTAAAATCAGACATGTTAGATGTGAAATCGATTAAAGGAAGGTTTATTGGATATCCTAAAAACAGTATAGGGTATTTATTTTTATCTTCCTATTGAACAATTTATTTTTATAAGTAAAGATGTTATATTCCTTGAGACAGAGTTTCTTAAGGAAGGTGGCAAAGGAAGGAACATAATGTTAGATGAGGAGTCATCGAAGAAAGCCCAACAAATTAATCAAATGAATATTGATCAACCTTAAAAGCCTATTCCACTTAAGAATGCCATCACACCAATTAGTAGAAATTCTAGTAAGGTATCTCATCCTCCAAAGAGATATGACTTTCTCTATGATATGCAAGAGTTGCATGTTCATGAAGAAAGCATTCATGTTAATGATCCTACTACATATGAAGAAGCTTTATGTGATAAAGATTCTTTGAGAGGGCTTAAAGTGATAAGAACCGAAATGGATTCCATGTATACAAACCAAGTATAGACACTTGTTGATCCTTCTGAGGGTATTATACCTATTACGTGTAAATGGATCTTTAAGAGAAAGATTGGTGGAGATGGGAAGGTAAAGACCTATAAAGTTAGGCTTATAGCGAAAGGGTTTCACCAAAGGCAAAGTTTTGACTATAAGGAGACCTTCTCACTACAAGCCATGCTTCAATCCATTCAGATTCTTCTTGCTATTTCTGCACACTATGATTTTAAGGTTCGGCAAATGGATGTCAAGACTACCTTCCTTAACGATCATATTGAGGAAGACATTTTCATAGAGTACTGCAAGGGTTTTGAATTCGAGGATAGCTTAAAAGTGTGCAAGCTTAATAGATTGATCTATGGTCTAAATCAAGCTTCAAGATTTAGAATCATCATTTTGATGAGGCTATCTATTCTTATGGTTTCATTAAGAATAAGGATGAGCCATGTGTTTACAAAAAGGTTAGTAAGAGCCAACTCACTTTCCTAGTCTTGTATGTGGATGATATTATGTTAATTGGTAATAATGTTAGCATAATAACCTCTATGAAAGTATGGTTGTCTAAAACCTTCTCGATGAAAGACTTAGGGTAGGCTATTTATCTTCTCAATATTTGAGTATATAAAGATAGATCAAAGAGAATGATAGGTTTATCCTAGAGTCTTTACTTGGAAAGGGTGTTAAAGAGGTTTAACATGCTTAATTCCAAAAGGGGATTTTTATCTGTTAGGTATAGCATCCACCTATTCAAGGAGATATTGCCCAAGACACCTAATGAAATGGTAGAAATGGCCAAGCTTCCTTATGTTTCGGCTATAGAAAGCCTAATGTATGATATGTTATATACTAGGCTAGATATTGCTTATGCTGTTAGTATGACTAGTAGGTTTAAATCCAACCCAAGGTTAAAGCATTGGGTGGTAGTTAATGCTATCTTTAAATACTTAAGAAGGACTAAGGATTTAGTGTTGACTGATATAGGAGGTGACATATAGCTTACAGGTTTCATATATTCTAACTTCCAATCATATATGGATGATAAAAAGTCTGTCTCTGGGTTTGTCTTCACATGTAATGGAGGTGTAGTGAGCTAGAAGATTTCCAAGTAAAGTATCACTGTTAATTCCACGACAGAGGCTGAGTACGTAGTTGCATCGGATGCTGTTAAGGAAGCTATTTAGATTCAAAAGTTTGCCACCAAATAAGGAGTTGTTCCTTCCATTGAGTCGATAGTTCCTCTCTTTTATGACAATAATATAACCATCGCTTTGGAAAAGGAACCAAGGTCTCACTAAAAATCCAAACACATAGAAAGGCAATATCATATTATCAAAGAACCTAATGAAAAGAGTGATGTGCTCATGCAAAAGGTAGCTTTCGTCGATAATATGGCTGATCCAATGACTAAAGTGCTCACCCAACTATAGTTAAGCCGACATCTTAAGAATATAAGTCTTAGATATGGTAGTGAATGATTTTATTGCAAGTGGGAGATTGTTAGTATAGATATCCCTAATGTTATTTATTGTAATATAGATGACATTGTACTTTTCTTCCTATGACAATAAAATATTCATTTAAATAAAGTGATTATTTATTTGAATTTCACCCTTTAGCATTATGTTAAAAGAGTTTATTATCAAAAGTTGATAATATGAGTAACAAATTTTTTTAGTACATACGCTATAAAATGTTCATAGTTGTAAGATTAATAATTTGGTAGTATTAATCCATAAACTATCACCTCTATCTATTTTCCTTGATTGGTATGGGACATTGATAGGGGGAGGTAGTGAGTCTCATGCTACTTGATATGAGATATCAGAATAGACATATGGATACTCATGTAATGGGTGGATCGAATAGTGATGTAAGATAAGTGATTGCATGTAAATTCACTTTTATTAACAATTAATATCTTGGACATAATGGTGCATATAGTCCTTTGACCTGAGGCAACATGGTCATCCATATATGGTTAGTTAGAGTTTGTTACCACTTATATACTTGTGCTAGCCATGTATGGGTATATGGCATGTAGTGGCTCTAGTTAGTTATATGTAGGGATGAGTGATCAGCCAAGATGGAATTCATTACTTAGAGTGAACCAAGATAAAATCCTATGCTATTTAAGTTATTCTTGATGAATAAGTACTTGGCCAAGTCAAACTTGACTAAACTAAAAACTGTTTTCGGTGTTAGAAAGTGTTTCTAGTATAAGTCATATTTTATCGAGAATTAAAATGAAGATGAGGTTATATAATTAAGGCAAATAGAGTTTAATTGGCCATAACTCCAGCCAATGTTGAGATCTTGATATAAAGGGACATTAAGTGCATGGTAATTATGTTCTATGGTTCTTTTGAATCTATGGATAACATGCATTTCCAATTGGGTAGTTGTGACATTTATTCAGGGGTCACTGACAACTTATGGAAATTAAATGTGATTAATTGCGATTTTCACATTTTGCTTGGAAAGAGTTTCCAATAACATTAAGAGTTAATATTATTTATTTCCATTACCATTTGGACTTGAACCTAGTAAGTCACACACAAAATAGTAGCACTAACAATAATAACTATTAATTTGATTATTAATTAAAGTGTTTAATTAATTTATTTAATTAGATTTTTGCTTATGTGAGGATCTAGCATATCTAAAAATCTAATTCAAAGGTTAGGAATATTAAATATTAATTTGGACTTAATTTAATATGTGATATTAAGTTTAAAGATTAAATTGATATTTGCCACCAATACTAGTTTGGATATGAGCCATGAGATGAGCCATATACATGTAGCTTAATGGATAATGCATGGCTTCGACAATAAGTTTTATTATTAATATGGGCCTTCTTTAACTGGGTGAATGGGTATCACTACTGGCTCATGATCGTGATGGTTACTCATGAGCACCTTAGGGCTTAAAAGCTTTAAGGGGCTTATAAAAGCTCACAATCCAAAGTGATGGTCATGGTATGAATGCCTTGGTCACAATCACATTTTGATCATGAGGCGCATCTGTGAGTGATCCTGACTCTTAGGATCTTGAAAGTGGCCTAGTCATCATAGTCTAAATGGCTTGGTCATGGTTTGGACTATTGGTCAAGATCTACTTACGATTTTGAGGGTAGATTATGAGCAACACTAACTTCTTCAAATTACATAGCCTTTTTAAATCTTCAACTAATGAGTTTGGCTCTCGATTGTGACTGCTACTTATAAGGCACACTAAGTGACTTAAAAATAATTTGAACTTAATGTAGGGTAGCTCCTATTTTTTCATTGGTATTTGATAAGTGCAAAAAATAATAGATTTTGAGCACTAATTAGTAAAGTTTTGTGTGACTAAAGTCTAGGATAATAAGGAATATTGACATGTTTTCAATTAAAATTGTTAAGTCTAGGTTTTTTATATGTTTCTAGTATTTTGTTATATTTTTGTTAGTTTTTAGTTGCCTATTATGTTTTCTATATAGTTTTAGTAGCTACACTCTTCATGGAGTCAAGGATGATGTGAAAAAAGTGACTTAAAGTTAGGGGCTCATCTCATCATGGAAAAGGATAAGGCACAAAATCCATGTTGAAAGGAAAGATAAGAGCTTAAAGTGCAATTTCAGAGTTGGGCTGATTTGACATATGAGATTCAGTGAAGCTTTTGACATTCTTAGAGTTTTAGAATGAGAAAGTGATCTTCTATACATTTGGATTAAACATCTTAAGCTTTCTAAATTGAGCATACTTGTCAAAATTTGAGTTTTTTTTAGTTTTCAAATCTTGTGTCAAATTCAGCATATACAGCTTTCCTTTTAGGTTGCACAATTCAATGATATCTTAAGCTACAAAGGTCCAATTAAGATGATTCAAAATATTATAGAAATTTTACTTTTTTATCTACAAATTTTATGAAGACATCAGGCTCTAATTCAGTGTTTATTAATGTGAAAATTGAGTAACAAGTTGGAGTTAAAACATGAGCTGCTTAACATAGTCGTGTTTAAAGTGTTTTGATGGTAAGAAGATTCATAGCTGTGCATATGGATGTGCATGGCCATACCTGATCTGGATAAAAGCCAAGTCTACAAATGCATGGTTGTGCACATGGGTGTGCACGACTGTACACTCTAATATGCATGATTGTGCACCATGGTATGCATGGTTATACCTAATTCAATGATTTGTGGCATTTCCAATATTCACGGTCATGCACAATGGCTAAAACTCAAATTTAGGAAGTTTTATTTTAGGGTTTTTAAGGGAACAATATTTATAGTTAGGTTTTTTTACCTCTTTGGCAAGGGAGAAAGGTTGCCAACTCTTATTTTTCAGCCCTCTTTACATTATAAACTTTAATTTTCAATTTTTTTTTCATATAATCAAGTGGATCAAAGTGGAAGAATTAGGTGTTAAGACTTAAAGCATCATCTAAATACAATTTCATAAGGGGAGTTTTTCTTTTGTTATTCCTTTTTGTGATTAATTGTTATATTATACTACATATGTTTAGATTTTCAATTGCTTTTGCTTCTTCTCCAATCTCTATGAGTGGCTAATTTATTTAGTCAGGATCTTTTAGACCCAGCTCAGGAATGAATTTAATTGATTAAACTTCATATCACTAAATTTATAATCCATGATTATTATTGGACTTAATTCGTTCTCAGGTTTGATCACCTTTTGAATTGATTTAGACGATGGAGTGAGATTGAAAAAAATCCCTACTGAGAACAAAACAATAATATGTTAATTTAATCAAATTGGTCAGGAGACGATTTGGTTGTTAATATTCCTTGAAAAGTTTTGCTTCAATATTGAGAATAATTAATTGCTTAAATAGCAGGAGCTAATTACTTGGGTAGTTGTTATAATCAATAAATTATAAAAGTGCTTAGAATAAATTTTCACAGTTCAAAAGATGCTTGGGAAATGGAATGAAATTCATAATTGAGACAGTAGTTGACATAATCTCTGGATAGTTGAGCCGAGTATAAAAGCCCTAACCCTTATAAATTTATTGAATTTTAAAACTAGTTAGTTGTTTAATTTTAATTTTACTTTCTTTTCTTCTTTCATTTTCATTATACAAAAATATCAGTCTTCTAAACAAGTAAATACTAAAAGTAATTCAATAATTAGTCCTTAAATCCTTATGGAAATGATATTATTTTACTACTTGGACAACTCTATGCGCTTGCGAATAGATTCATACCATTAGTATTTTTTCATGCTCTAAATGACTTAGGGGTACACCAAATAGCCTTTTAATTTCCTTATACATTCTTAAACAGAAGTTAAGTCTACAAACACTTAACAAAATTAGATCAATCAAATTACTTGTTAAAGTAAAAATTTAAAGATTAATCGTATAAATGGTGAAGATGATCTTCAAAATCCCCTTGATTAATAGGCTTGTCTCAGACTCCTAGTACTATATTTTCTCTTCAAATGGGAATTTAGAAGTTGCTATAAAATTGTCAAATGTGAGGTGGTATCGAGAAGTTACCAAGTATGGGAATGCATATGGCAT
Source organism: Mallotus nudiflorus (assembly GCA_947683625.1). Lineage (NCBI taxonomy): Eukaryota > Viridiplantae > Streptophyta > Magnoliopsida > Malpighiales > Euphorbiaceae > Mallotus > Mallotus nudiflorus. The sequence goes on along the minus strand of CANTUR010000333.1, from coordinate 943,126 downwards.
CTACAAGTTCCATCAAAGATCAAAACATTTATATAGTGTGTTTGCTCCGGTTGTCTTCCTACAAATGACACTCTTAATTCTAGAAGGGTCATGGTCAATATAGAATGTAGTCATTGAAAATTGAACATTGAATCTTGTATGCATTTTCTAGCCATATGTCCTTTTGCCAATGAGATGTACGTTAGATCTTCTTTACTGATGTTCTGTCATAATCATAACTCAATTGTGCCTTGGTTTAATTGTCTTTTTTCTATCATGTCGATGGAAGAAAAGGCTATTTTTGCAGTAATATGTCGGAATAAGTAGAATTATAGAAATAATAGAGTCTAGAGAAACAAGCAATGGTTTGCAAATTATCTTCTTAATACTTCAAGTCGATTTTTGTTTCAATGGATGGATATAGCCATGATTCGCTCTCTTTCTCTCTCTCTCTCTCTGTCTCTCTCTCTCTCTCTCTCTCTCTCTCTCTCTCTCTCTCTCTCTCTAATGTTTCTCATTATTTATCTTATGGAGGAGATGTTATTTGGTCGAAGCCACCAAATGGTTAGATTAAAGTTAACATGGATGCAACAATTTCTAAGATGTGATAGGTACTAGTTGCATTATCAAATCCTCCTATGGAGATTTTATTTGAGCTTTCTTATAGGTAACTTTTGACAATTTCACTCCTAAGACAGAAAATCACTCCATTATGATCGAATTATATTGGAAACGGATGCTCATCAGGTTGTTTAATGCCTTCGAAAATCAGATGATGCAACTTCTTTTGGATTAATAGTTTATGATTATTGTTTTATGATAAATCTACTTTGTTTTATATTTGTATTCACTTTGTTAGAAGATATACAAATGAGGCAGCTCATGCTCTTGCAGAAGCTGCTTTTTCTAGGAAAAATAATTGTAAAAATAATTGTAATTATAATAATAAAGTAGGAAAAATAATTGTAAAAATTGAAACTCAAATCGAGAAACACATTTGGAATGGTAAATTTAATTTAGAAATAAATACATAAATGATATTTAAACTTTTCATTTTTATTTTTATTTTTTACTATTTTGGTGTTTGAAAAAAAAAATTTACAATCAAGTATTTAATTGACAAAAAAAAAGTCTAAATTGATATTTTTAATAGGTTTTACAGGTTAAAATAGTTATATATCTTACATTAAATAGTAAATTGATTTAAATATTTTTTTATATTAGACTTTATTTCTTTTTTTATTCTAATTATTTTCTTCAAAAATTATTTTTATTTATCAAACTAAATTAGAAAAAAAAAATAAATATGATTTCATTTTAATTTTTATCTTATTATTTATGGTAGTTGAATTTAATTTTTATTTCATAATTTTAATTAAATTACTTTTTTATTTATTACAAAATTATTTATTTTTATTTATGATAAGTAAATTTTATTTTAATTAAACTACATGGTTATTTTCACTCTTTATCTAAATTTTAAAAATAATTAAAGATTTTTTATTATATTTTTATTTTTAAAAAATAATGGTTCAATTTTTATTTTATTTTAATAATTTTTTTATATTTAACTTTCAAATTTAATATATATGAATGAATGAAAGAAAAAAATAAATTTTTAAATAAAATAAATTAATTAATATAACAGAAGTGTATTTAAGTCAATTTAATATATTTAAAATAAAATATATAAACATTTTAATCTATAAAATATGTTACAGACATAAAAATTTCTTTCCAAGTTTAAAAAGTTATTTGTAAAAAAAATTCAAATACCAAAATAGCAAAATTAAAGAGGTTACAAACTTCACAATATTCATCCCAACTTCATAAATTATTCACATAACGAGGAAATTTTAATTTTTAGATAAGGGAATGAAGATATTACTAGATGCTACAACGAAATTTGAGTAGTGGATAATTTACGAATACAGTGCACGAGCGAGGACAAGAATTCCAAGTGTTGAGTTGGGTCCAGAAGTTTCAAAACAATTCTGAGAGTTTCAAGGCCCTTCTATACTCTTCCCTCGCTCTGTTCCCCTTCTTTCTCTATATATATCCCCCAATCTTGACGCCTCGTTTCACCAGCCTGGTTAGGAAATCGAAACTTTCAAGATCCATCTGCTGCAGCTAGAGCTAGCTATACTAAAACTAATGGCTTCTTCGACACTGTCTTGTTCAACTGCTCCTTTGATGTCAAGGAAAAAAACGACTGCTACAACTAGAGGAATGGTTTCTTGCTCGGTGAGCTTCCCTCAAGGAGGTCTGGACATGGGCAAGCCCTCGCGGCTGTCATTTGTAAGATGTCAGGCAGCTGGGGATAACAAGGATACATCTCTGGATGTTCATGTCAATCCAAGTAACCAAGGTGCTGCAGTTGGGAAGAAGCCTCCTCGAAGGCAATTGGCATTTGATGTTTCACCTTTTGGTAAGTTTCTTATTATGTTTTTTTTTTTTTTTTTAATTTCTCTATGAGTTAACAACACTGAATCTCTAAAAGATTTGATTGCTTAACGGTGCGTTTTAATCAAACAGGTTTGTTGGATCCATTATCCCCTATGAGGACAATGCGTCAAATGCTGGACACAATGGATAGGCTGTTTGAGGATGCCATGACATTGCCAGGAAGAAGCATAACAGGAGGGGAAGTGCGTGCACCTTGGGACATCAAAGATGAAGAAAGTGAAATCAAGATGAGATTCGATATGCCAGGGCTCTCCAAGGAAGATGTCAGGGTCTCTGTAGAGGATGACGTACTTGTCATAAAGGGAGAACAAAAGAAGGAAGAAAGTGGAGATCAAGATTCATGGGCCAGCAAGAGTTTCAGCTCCTACGATACTCGTCTTAAGCTTCCCGATACTTGCGAGAAGGATAAAGTCAAGGCTGAGCTAAAGAATGGAGTTCTGTTTGTTACCATTCCTAAGACCAAACTGGAACGTAAGGTCATAGATGTGCAAGTCCATTAACATATCAACAAATTTTGCATAGAAACATACATACATATGTTTGTTACCATTCCTATTCTAGCTTCTGTTTCTATTCTAGATTTTGTTTGTGTAAAAGATCTAGCATGGTATATTTTTCATTTACTGATTTTCTTACTCTCTCGTACTGTATAGAACAATCAATGAATGAAGGTATATCTTTCCAATCAGCCAGGAATGCATCTTGTTGTTTCAAGCTATTTTTAATAAAAAAAAATGGTTTTTTGTTTTTTTGAACTATTTATAAAAAAGAAAATTTTGTTAATTATTATCATAGGGACTGAATATATATATATATATATATATATATATATTATTTTACGGATTTTAAGATATTTTTAGAAAAAAAAATTAATGAATCGATCACATAGAATGATAACGATGTATAATTAGATTAACGCGTTCTTCACGTTAAATTATTGATATTAAAGGCATAATTTTTTTTAGAAATAACAACATTTGTAATTCTAAAAGTAATACATTTTTTACAGTTAAGTAATACATTTTTTATAATTAAGTTGTGAATGTTCAATTTGTAATATTTAAACTCTCTAAGCTTTAAAAACTTTAACAATTAGTTCTATTTGTTAAATTTTTTAGCAATAGCAATGTGGCAACAATTTTCACTTATGTGTTGTCCACATCAGCTCCATGTGGATTGACAAGTCTCTTAGTCATTGTCCACGTGGCAATTTTTTTTCTTCTTCTTTAATTCTTTTTCTTAATTTTCTTCTTCCATTTTCTTCAACCCTTTCCTCACAAATCTTATTTTTCTTCTAAACAATTGCAAACTGTTCAATCATTTCCTCACAAATCTTCAACTCTTTCCTCATTTTTCTTTTTTGTCCAAACATTGCCTATGTGGCTGCTGCAAAATCTTCAACCATGATATTCTTCTTCTTCTTCTTTTTCTTCTTCTTCTTCTTCACAATTACAAAATCTTCAACCTTTTCCTCATTTTTCTTTTCTTCTCCAAACATGAAAAAAATTGCAAAATCTTCAACCCATATCACATAAACAACACACACCCATCAAAATATAAACATAAACCCACATGGACATTCACATGAATTTCACAAAAAAAAACCAGCAAAACCTAAATTTCTTTTGCTCTAAATGAGTACAAAAAATATAAAAAGGAAGAAGATTTATGAGCTTGTAAATGTGGGTACAATTACATATAACAAATGGGTATGATTTTTTTTTTTTTCTATTTATGGGGAGATTATGAAAATTACAAAAAGGAAAATGCAAAAATAAAAATAAAAATGATTGAATTTCTCTACAAATTTGGTGAGTCTTGTATATTTTTTGATAGTTTTTATCAAGGGCTTTAAATACCCAACAATTTCTTTATTATTGATGACTACCCCAACAATAAAGATTTGACATTTTTAGGGGTTTTTGGTGTTCATAAGTAAGATTTAGAGATGAGAGAAAACAGTTTTGTTAAAGATATGAATTTTGATGAAAATCTTTAAAATAAATTTAGAAAAAGAATTGAAGAAGGAGAATGAATGGAAGGAGAAGAAGAAAATTAAGAAATAGAATTGAAGAAGAAGAAAATGGAAGAAGAACAAGAACAAGAAAAAGAACTGCCACATAGGTGATGACTAAGAGGCCTATCAGTCCACATGGCACTGACATGGATGATCTGTAAACGAAAATTGCTGTCACATCTATCATTGCTGTTAAATTTAACGGTCATGACTAACAATTAAATTTTTAAAACTTAAAGAGCTTAAATTTTACAAACTGAACATTCATAACTTAATTTTAAAAGTTATATCACTTTTATAATTGTAAATGTTGTTATTCTTTTTTTTTAATAGGAGATCATATCATCTATATAGCAAAAGAATTTAAAATACCCTTAAAATAAATTATCATCTTACTACTATCTCCCTATTAAAGATGAGAACATTAAATATTAGTTATGATAATAAATTGAAGGGCAATTAAGAAGCAATTTGTGACAGGAAAATACATAGACCAAATAATTGAAATAAGCATATGAAGTCTTTATTTATTTATTTTTTACAGGTTCTCTCACCGGCTTATCGGCGAAATACTGTTTTCAGATGCAGGAATATTTCGTGAAATAACATCCTACGAGTAATTCCAGGACGCACAAACTCGAGTTATTACAAGACAAACTCAACATTTGGTGTCACAACCTAAAAAAAAATAATGGTAAGAATCTCAAGAACACCTAGTCAAATTTCAAATCTCACCAAAACAATTCCTCCTGCCCTTCCTGATACTTTAAAAAGAAAAAAAAAATTACAAAACTAGCTGCTTAAAACTCCAATGCCAACGATTTAAGTAGAAACATGTTACTCTGGGAGATTTTTTTTTTCTTGTTTCGAACAAACTACTCTGGGAGATTTTAACACCAGAGAAGAAAACAACTTTCAAAAATCAAAGACATGTAAAATGAGTTGATTTGCAAATGTCAATTGTGCGTCATAATTAAAGCCATTCATATCCTCGAAATCCCATCCAAACTCTATGAGCTAAGAACAACCATAAACAACCCCCTACAGGAAACAAAGATACCGGGCTGTAATGCAACAACAAAACGATAAACGCCACAAATACCTTTAAAATATTTCAGTATCTATATATGTATTTATAAATATATCTATCAGCAGTTGATTAGTCCAGGGAGGCGTTGAGCATGACTCAGTGCACTGGAGAGCGAGGAATGCGAGGCCGAACAGGTGTCTTTGATGGGCTCACCCTGCATGCATAACATTCAAAAAATCTCTCAGAAACTTCAAGACATTGCTGGTATGGGGAGAAAGGACGAAGTACCAGCAAAATCAATAATGATTATTCCAAAGTTACCTTATTGCCAAAGATCCAAGAACTGCACCACTACAATTAAGTGCTAAAATTGCACTTTCAGCCTGCAAGAATTAGAAAACAGCACCAAATAAGGCATCATTATGGATGCAAAATTTTGAAAAACAGCATAAGGATTATTCCGACACACAGCACCCTGCTTCACATAATAAATCCACAATATCAAGGCCAGAATATGCCAATAAGATAGCAATGACTGCAGATTAAAATTCAATAACCCAATAGCAAAGCTCAAACATCTAAATTAATTTCAATATACTACAATCAGTCTAAAACAATCCTTGCCCAAAAGGTATAGGCATATGATTCATATTTTACACAGATATTCAAGTTCTCCATCAAACAAATTGCCTGCATAAGCAGTAACCTGATTCTCCAATCAGTCTTATCATCTAAAGTTTTGCTTAGGAACAATGCGTAGAAATCATGACAAATGAACAGGGAAAAAGATAGAGAAGTTAACTGCAAACCTTTAAGTCAAGTGAAAAAATGATAAATAGCTTGGAACAAAAACTTATGCTCATTTCCAACATCCAATAAATTCTTTTCCTGATCCGACATCCAATTTCTGCTGATCCTACATCTACTTAAAGATAAATGAAGAAATTCTTTCCTCACATATGGTAGTCTTACCAAAGGAAAAATTAAATGGGTCTCGCAGAACAATTTGAATACACTGGAAATATTAATACTTGATACATGCCCATAGTTACACCCACAACCTACATGCATTGCTGCCAAGCATCTTTCTCTTTTTGCACATGGAAGATGTCAACTATTGTCAATACTATATTCTGTCTACTGTTTGGAATTTAAATTTCAAGATAGTTGTATCAATCAAATTTATACTTAGCTGTGGTTGCCATTGTTTCTTCAATTATAAGACCACTACTTTGATATGATTGATAGAAGGTTTGCAACAATTTTAAAGTTTTTTAATTAAATTGAAGTTACTAACTTCTTACAAATTTAAAATGGATTTTAGAGTAACTTCATATCTATATTTAAAAATTATATTGGATTAGAGTAATTTATTCTATGAATAATACCCTTTTTTAATCATAATGAACAAAATACTTAAAAAATATTCTCTAGGGTGCAATAAAAAATTACAATAGAGCAGAATGAGAATAACTGAAAACTGCAACGCCACAAAGCATATATTGGACTTTTAAAAGACTAGTCATGATACCAAAAAGCATCTATTAGACTTTTTAAAAACTAGCCATGACTAAGGAAGCATGCACCGATGTGTCTCTCTGCAGATAATTGCTTATCTCAGAATCAGAAAGAGAAAAAAAATCTATATGCATTGTCTGTTCAACAAATCTTGAGTAGCTCATGAGTTGTTTCAGCTCTTGTACACCCCTATCCAAGAGGGGCATTGACTTTTTCGGACCTTGTTGAGATCAAGCATGAGATTGTTTCAACTTGACTCAGTTATATCCACATCAATTGAATGGTTGGCCAACACCTAATCAGATTTTGTTGACAAATCAAACAGATGAATATAGGTATGCAAAGTTACTATACACCTTTTATGTCAACTGAAAGAACTCATCCTCTTAGACTAGCCATTTGACACATACATTGGACATTGGTTGATTATGACATTTAACTTGTAAATATGTTCCTATCTATAGGAAAGTACATAGAATTGTTGTAAATATAAGAGGATGATAAAGTAAATTATAGACAACAAAATGATAACCATTTATATTATTATCTTATTTGTGGTAAAAAATAGTAACTTATTAATTTAGCAAAGATTAAACATAATAAATTAAAGCATCATCAATAACATTTACAAATTTTTCAGAACTAGAAAAAAAATTTTTTTTTTTTTTAATCTACAGAAACTAAGAAAAAAATGTTTGTAGCAAATACCAAAAAAAGAATATAGTATTACATAGGTGGGCAATTGGCACCTCTTCTTTTCCCAAGTTCTTTAAAAGCAAAATAAATAAAAGAAAAAAAAAATTACTTGGGTGAGAAGATACCTATAAAGCTCTTTTTTAATAACAAACTGTAACCTCTAAATCTTAATTGATATTTGTATTAAAATCAATTTCAAAGTCTATTTTTTATAAAAGTAGTTACTGAGTTGTAATTTCAAATTTGTAAATCCTCTTATTATATTTTTGTAAACATAAAACCTATAGTCCTTTTCTTTCCTTCAGATGTTTATAGAAAGTGCAATTTCTTGTCCATTCAAATATCATTATCCCATTCTAAACTTCCATATATAATACTTAGCACAGATACATACCAACATCCAAGTCGGAATTTCACATGGTAGAAAACTAGTTCATAACTAGTTTCCTTTCTTACAAAAAGGAAAACAAACCTTGCATCACTTTTGGTGATGACTACTCTACATGTATTTACCCCTTGAGAAAAGAGATGACAAACAATTTAATGCATGCAATATTGATACCTAAAGGCATCCAGATATTTCACTAAAAGAGCAGAGAAGAATGCAACAATCACAATAAGGGTTTTCCAGCTTTGTTAAAATGAGAGAGAGAGAGAGGTTTCATCAACACCACAATAAAGTGGACTACCAGAATATAGAAATATAACTCAGATGTTCCGTTTGCCAATCTTAATTGGATTCCAACAAGAAATTTAGCACCATTTTTTACAATCTACAAAAAGGCACATATATAACAAGATTTATTACAGCGGGGTCCAACTGGTTAGAGGCGTGCAACCATGTAAATGTTGGTTAATCCGCAGCCAAATGGGGCAGGCACAAATTCAGGCCCCTGTATGCTACATCACATATGGTTATGGACTGTTGAAGCAAACTATTTTGTATTGCATTCTTAAGCAAGATCCAAATCCAACCTCCATTCTCTCTCCTTCCCGCCACCCACAAGAAATAAACGAAGGCACCATTAGTGGTCTCTTTCCTTCCACAATGCATCCGTCCATTGTTTTAGCTAATGGACAATATGTTACATATCACCCATTTTGTACTATGTTACAACCAATTTGGGAACAGCTCTCTTTCTTTTTGTTTTTCAAACTCTACCTACTTTTTCTAACTCTATCCTTTATTTTTGGTTTCTCAAATTTATAAAAATTGTTTTTAGAGAAAATTAAGCCAATATACTTCTAAATTTAACCATTGGAAAGTTCTTAAAAAATCTCACAGTAGTGGCAGAAAGATTTATCCAATACAGTCTAATTCACACCTATACCATTTTACCAAATCTGACACTGATATTAATGTAATTTAAATCCCTGCTCCATCCATAAGTTTCCATACAGACAGCTGATCTAATGCATGGCAGATGCATTAAGCTTGAATGATTAAAGTGTTTGTTATAAAGGTACGAGCTCACCAAGAAAGGAGACATAAAAACTTTTGTGGAAAGAAACTATTGATGCCAACTCTCCAAGCCAATTCCATTAGCACAGCCAGCTAAACTGATCAGTGATCAGTTCCATAAAAGCATTCTTATTCATCCAATATCTATTAGAACAAATTCAACGAACCTCAAATGAAATTATTGAAAAGATATATGCATCAAATCCTACAAGTCAGTTTGTTTTCATCTAATTCAAAATTTTGACGTAAAGAGTTTTGTTCATTATTTTACAAACCATAAGCATCATCTAACTTCATATTCAGCATTTTGCTACTTAGGAAACACTAATGATAGCATTTAATTAATTCAGGAACTTGCTTTAGTGATTCCCATTTTCCCCTGATTACAAACTCAGATTATTAATACCGACATGACAAGGAAGGATATTCAGATGTCCATTAATGCCTAAATACTGTGCTATTCTGGCATGCATTGTACTGAACAGAACTACCTAGCCTAGTTTTCTTCTCCCTCAATCTCTACCTTTCCAATTCCTCCTCCTTTCTTCCATTCTTTGTTTCTATCTTTCAGACACTGCCTTCTGCTACAGTAATATAAGTTACCATCTATAGCACTTGAACAACATGAGTTACCTATTAATGTTTAGCTTCTCTGATGGGCATATCAGACTTTCTTGGAATTCATAACTTGGAAAAAAAAATTCTATTCATCAAACTTAAAGTAATTATTCTCAGTACATGTGTTTTTTTTTTTTTTTTAATAGTACTCTAAGGTACCAATCATTATAAATTTCTGAAATGAAAGGGTTGCCAAACAAGAACTGCTCTAATCCAGTTCCAAGTGCTACAAATATTCTAAATTAGAAAAAATAGACAAACAACATGCTTCTCGGCAAATATTTCAGATTAAAGTTGAAACATCATAATGGACACAACCCCAACAGTAAGAAGACAGCACCACTGGAAAATAAGGATGCACAGATATTAAAGCTCTAGTAGACTGCTTAAAATACCTATTATTAGCTTCAATTGCATCTAAAATTCAGAACAAACACATATACACAGTATATATGTTCAATCACACAAATCACTAAAAATGGAGCACAAAAGATCAAGATGGTCTAATTACCACAGTGAACTCAACAAAAGCAATTCGAGTTGAATGATGATAGTCCCCAAGTAGCCTCAAGCGTTGAACCTACGCAAGAAAAATAAAATAAGGAACATCCGAAACCAGTGAATTGCAGGATTTCAGCTTTGAAGCATAAGCATCACAAACCTCTCCACAAAAAGATTCAAAGAAGAGCCTAACATCTGCCTGAGTAACCTGCATCAATTAAAAAAGAGAATCAGAGAAGAAGAAGAAGAAGAAGAAAAGAGTTTATAAATACTCCTCGTGAAAAGAAAAAACTATTGCAAATAGATGCAACTTCAAACATTACCTTCTTGTCAATATTTGTACAGTAAACAGTCCTTGCGCACATCTCACGTTCATCTTCGGACTGCCAAATGCAATCACAATGACATTAGAAAGCCAAATGCTAAATAATATGTATTTTAAATACAAAGCATTGATTTTGTTGCTAAAATGGACAAGGTACGGAATCGTTCATTATTCAAAAGTTTTCTCACCCTTGGCAAAAATGTGGGGTTAACTGGTGCAATTGCAGTTTTGGAAGGCAGCACTCTTAGAGGGTAAAAACCAAGCACTGTCCCAGACAAAGTTAAAGAAGCTCTGGCCCCTTCTGCAAGCACAATTTATAGTGTATTTAACACATGTTCATAAGCATCTCAAAGTCTATGAACAAGCATTGGTCAAGAAGGATAAGGTATATATAAGATTTCAACATTACCTTCATCTGTAAACTCAATGAAGGCAAATCGGAGAACAGAGTTAGGATCACCACATATTCGACAATCAACAACCTTTATCCCCAAAAAAAAGGAAAAAGCATAAATAAGCTGGAAACAATATCATATCACACAAAAATGAAAGGGCCAGCCACACAATGCCAGATACCTGTCCACAATGAACAAATAGACTTGCAAGCTGCTCTTCAGTAACCTACACATAAACAAGGAAAAATAATGAACCTACTGGTATAAAAAGAAAAAAAAAAAAAGCTTCAAAGAAATGAAAGAGATAGTGAAAAGATAAAGAGCCAAATGCTCAATTTTTACCTGTTGATCAATGTCAGAAACATAAACAGTCCTCCTGATTACCTCCTCACGCTGGGCCATACTTGTCCTAGCGTTCATCCTTCGCCTTCCTTGGTTAAAGCTGTTCTTCTTCTGTCACAAAATTTATATACATGTTAAATATTAAAAAGTAAATCAGATAGATAGGCAAATCATACCGCACACAATAGCCATGATTAAAATTTAATCAATTGGCTCTTCACCTGCATTTTCTCAAGACGTGAAAACAAAGAAATAAAAAAAAAAAAAAAAGAGAATCAAAACATACCCTTTTAATAGTATTTCCATTGGCATTCCCATGATTAGCATGAACTGCAAAATTGTTAGTATAGCCAAACCCATTACCCAGATAGCCATGATTACTAACAAGTGAAGGAGGAACAAACTCTTCAGCCATGGGATTCAACTTGGACAAAATCTCAACCAAATCACTCATATCATTCAACCCATTATTAGATTTAGCACTTTGAATCTGATGATTGGTCCCATACCCACCGCCAACAACAACGGAATTGACCACAATCTGTGGCTGCTCACTGATACCAAACATTTTCTGCATCTGGGTCCCCTTAGTTGTACTCTCTGGGAGCTCAGACTTGCTGTTATTAACACTCTGATCATCATCATCAGCATCCCGCTGGGCCAGTAAATTTGAATCTTTAGTGTTGACCAAAGATTCATTTCTGGGTTTTGATCTTTCAAGATCGTTTGGTCCTTTAGAGACTGATGATACTACAGTTACAGTGCTGTCAAAATTTTGACCGGAAGTACCGTTCTTGGCCCCAGCATTCTCAGCAACAGCCATGATCAAAGCACACTACTTTTGTTATCAAGAAAACAAAAAAGATCGCTTCTTCAGATTTTTCCTGCGAAGCTTTCTTTTTTCATAGGTGAAAAGGAAATGATCGAGTTATTTTGTGATTTTAATTAAAGAATTTGTTTTATTTAATAAAAAATAAAGCCCAGCTAAATGATAAATAAAATAATAGCACTTACCTGCCTTATCTAAAGGGTTTCCATTGATGGAAATGAAAGAGCAAGAGCAATAACCCACTTGAGGATCGTCTGTGTGGGTTATATATTTTGATATATGCGTAAAACACAGAGCAACTTTTGCTATATATATATTTTTTTTTCTTCTTTGGTCAGAACTTTTGCTTTTATATATTAATATATGGACAGAGGCGAATTAATTTCTTTATATGTATATATATGCATAATTAGTGTTGATTTTAGCCATATGATTCTCCTTTGTGTAGATGAAGGACAGTTGCGAGAGAGGAAAAGAGAGGAGAGTTGTTCTTATGACCGTCCGTTTGTGCTGCACTGTTTTTTGGACCTTCTTCACAAAAGTCCCAAATTGATGATTCATTACATTGGGCAAGCAAAAACCAAAATTAAAACCCATGACCGTGACCATGACCAACACATGCTTTCCCTTTTTTGTTTGTTTTTCTTTTCCTTAAATACCCTCTACCATCTTCAATATCTAAAAAACCTACCTGTTATTATTGTTGTTATTATTATTATTATAAAAAATTATAAATTTGATATTTGAAATTTTATAATTTTTTAATTTGAATATCTGAACTATTTTTTTATATTTAAATGTCTAAAGTTTGAAAAAGTATATCAATCTGATGTTTCAAACTTATTTTAAGCCGATTGTATATTTATTCAACTCAAATAAGGTCTACTTTTTTACAGTAATTTTTTTTTAAGTGAACAATAATAGGGAATGAGCTAAAAAAAGTCATATGAATTGTAAAAAGATAGACTATATTTGAGCTGACTAAACAAACATTCAGCTTAAAATATGTTGAAAACACCTTATTGATATGTCTTTTCAAAGTTTAGACACTCAAGTAAAAAAAAAAAAAACTTCATAGACTCAAATAGAAAAACTATAAAAATTTAGACACTAAATTTGTAATTTTTTCTTATTATTATTATTATTATTATTATTATTATCTAAACACATAGGGTTTTGCCAAAAAAAACAAACTGACCACAGAGGTTTGGTTCACCAAGATAAATAAACTGCTATTAAAATCACCAATTCTGGGTTCTAATGTTGGAAGATTCCTATTTTAGAATAAAATTTATAATATATGAAAAAGTGATTTATAATTGGCTATTAAAAATAAAATATATACTTTTACATTATAAATTCTACCGTTTAATGCAGTACACTCATTTAAACAACCATTTAACTTTAACATTTAATTTATCAGAATTTACATGAGAATCTTCTCCCAGTCATTTCTTTGTACACCTCTAGAAAACGAATTATGGTTCCATAAAAAATTGATTCAAATAAATATAAAATTAATTAAATATTTAAGTGTTGATATATAACACTCAAAATTTACAAATAAAATATACAAATTAATAAAAAATTAATATTGGTAAATTAACAATTTAATATTATCTATTAAATACACTAAATTATAATTTATTTATAAATTTAGATAATTATTTTTTATAAAAAAATTAGAATATTAAACTTATCGTAATTAAAAAGATTTTTCACACAAATAATATAATTATTCCATTGAAGGCGGCAAGAGAAAGCTCAAGCATATTCAAAACTTATATATATATATATATATATATATATATATATATATATATATATATATATATAAACAATAAATAAAAATGTTTGAAAAGTAAATGATATGAAAAATAGATGTTAAATGTTAGTAAGAGTTAGTAAAATTAGTAATTTCAAAAGATTGAAAACTTTGAGAGTAAGATTGATATAAGATCTCAATGATGATGTTAATGCAAATTATGGTTTTAAATAATAGTAATGTGATATGTTTCGTTATCTGTAATGGTGTAATAATATCATACTAAATTTGATTGAATTGGATTATATTGTTTCACGTTATCATAAATTTCAAAAAATAATCAATAAAATGCATCATATTAATAAAAAAATATTAAATAAACTTTAACATCTAATATAATAAGTTAAGAATTACTTCATATATATATACATATATATATTTGCACTTTAAAATATACATTTTAAAAAAAATAACAAATATAATATAAAAATTATTATTTACTATGATAAAATATGACATAAGAGAATATTTCATGCCTTTAATTTGTAAATAATTATATTATATTAATATGATATTATGACAAATTAAAAAATAAATACAATAATAATAGAAATCGCCACCGAAAAGAGCGGCATAAAGGATCTTGATTACTTAGTAAAGCATTATGATCATTTGCATTTTGGTTGCTCATTTCATATGGAAATAAGTTAAAAATGAACTACCTTTGTTGAATATATTAGAATGGCTTCTTTGAAATTTAGGCATATTAATGGGATAATTTTGAAAAATATTCACTTCATTCTCAAATATGGTTGGATAACTTTGGCATGCGTCTCAGAGGACATTCCATAATATAATAGAGGATCAAATGGATTTATATAATAACCGAACCCATAATCTTAATTTGTAGTAGTCAAAGTAGAACTGCTTTCAACTGCATTGATTTTGTAACCAAATTTATGTTGTCTTTGTGCAAAATTGGATAGAACATTTGGAGAACCAAATGGATCACAAAAAGAAGGGATCTCATTTGAATAATTGGAATCTTCATAATATCCATGACTTGTTCTACATTAGCTTATGATATCCACTTCTACTAACACAACCTCCATCATTATCACTACCACAACGATCATGTCACACCTCATCTCACATAACCCGACATTGACATTTAAAACCAATAATTAACAAACTATTTAATTGATTATAAATATCATTATATTTAGAAAAGGATTTAAATTAAATTCTTTTAAAAGTTTAATCTTGTTCATATGTTTCATTTAAAGAATAAGAACTTTTTAAAATAATATGTATTTATGAATAGTAAAATTCATATTTATAAATAGTAAAAATACATAGAGATTGATAATAATCTTTGTAAACTAAAAAATAATAGTAAAAACATCATTAAGAGAATATAAAATACATTTCTAAAAAATTATATTACATATAATTTAGCCACCATTATTTAAACTTAACAATATATTTTTTTACAATACTTTTATAACAAGCTTAAAAAATAAAGGAATAAAACTTCTCTAACGAGGATGTTGGCTAACTTTATTCTGAAACTCATATTCAAACTCACTTAACTCTATCCACCAACTATCAAGCCCTGTTATTTGAAAATATTTATAAAACAAGTAAAATGAGTACAAAATACTCAATGAATAAATATATCAAGCAGAAAACAATTTGGTTAAACCAAACACATTTAACTTCTCAAATAATAATAATAGCGTATTTGAAATCATATTATAATCCACTTAAAACATCAAATCTTTTCTCACTTTCAAACTTGTGCAAAGCATAGCCAAGAAAAACACATGTCTTTTTAAACATCAATACAACATTTCACATTTATTAACTATCCCTATAATAAACATCACAACTCGACCATAACATTTAGGCCAGCATAAACTCACTCTCTAGGCACACTTGAAGGCTAACCCTTCGACTACATTAGCACAAAATGGCCCTTCTCCCTTCACCGTCCTGTAATCAAGTGCCCTATTGTTTATTACACAATACAACCAACACAATCTCAATGTGCATATATCACTTCAGTACATTTACACAACTCATATAGGGTGGTAATACTCAAATCCAAATGTCATTTTCATAAAATAATCAATCAAAATAATATTATCGCATTTATGGTTTAATAACTATTCAAAATCAAATAATCTTCATCATATTTCAAAGAAGAGAGAAACCATATAGAGCATAAATTTATTTAAATTACCAAGTAATTAAAATGACTTCAAATCAGGTTACAAAACAAAAGCATGTATTAATAATACACTTAACCTACACACTTAAAACCATTATTGTTTCAAAGCTTAAATACTTCAAGTAATTCAAAGAGTAACTAAACTAAATTGAAATATTTTTTACACCTCATTTCAAATTCATAAAACATCATAAAAAAACCTCATTTTTTTGCTATTATAAAAATATTTAAAAAGCTTGAACATCTACTCACCAAAACAGCCTATAACACACAAACCATGTTCATCGAACTTGCTTAACTTGCACTTGTACTTTCTTTGCCTTTTCCAGCATCTAACAGATGTAATTTAATTTATAAATCATCAATATAATAATCTCACATGCTACTCTAACCATTCAGCCCCCAAAATGATATGCATAAAATGCAATTTAGCTTAGTTCTACAAATCAGCTTCATGGACTCTAAAATAGTTATTTTCAGGCCTAAATTAGAAAAATTGCTCTGACATGTAGGAAATGAATTTTAATCTCAAATTTTAACCAGATCTAGGTTTTTTTGTCTAGTACTTCAATAAAAAAATTCATTTCCAATCAATAACCACAAATAAAAATATAAAGGTCGCATTACAAGCAGCTTAATTACTCAAACAGATTGAGCAATAAAAAGGACAGGTATGTTAAACCATTATTAAAACATAATTAGATCTTAATCAAAACTATAAAGTTTTAGAGAACTCTTTTAAGTTTTCTTGGAATCAAACTAAACTCAATTTTGAGTTTTCTAGCTCAAGAAATACTAAAAGTATCTAAGCTAGTTTTTATTCATGAACTTTGTAAACCTGGTTCACATAATCAAAATGGTTGCTTTTAGAGTTGACTTTGAAAAAATTTTGGGACTTATATGGAAGGAATTTTAAGATGAAATTTTAATCAGTCTTAGATCTATATGTCTAGAACATTCTATAAAAATTTCACACCAATGGGACACCTAAAAATAAAGTTTTATATAACGAATTATAATGAGCTCAAAGAAACTAATAGACTAAGCAATCAAATATTTTCTCTTATTACCCTAATATAGATACTTAATAAAATTGAGTTCAAAAAGGAAAAATTTTAGATAGTTCTTCCAAGGTTCTAAATCATCAAATAACACTTAATTTTGAGCTCTCTAGATTAAGATATGATTGAATTACAAAGACAATTAAACCAGACTTTACGAACTCAAAATCTGCAACTTAAGAACCCTAAATTATATCATTCAAAATACTTAAAATACTTACCAAATAAGTCACTAAAACTTTTAGAGATGATTATTGATATCTTGAATTTATTTTAGAGCTTCAAATTCACTTGGAAAAGCTTCTCAACTTGTACTTTTGATGATTCTTTCTAAACCCCTCTCCTTCTTTTCCAAAAATGGTTATTTCCCCTCTTTTTCTTCCTTTCACATGAACCTATCGAATGAAGACTATGACTCCAGACCATTTTAGATATGGTAAGATGTAATTATTCATTTTAGCCCTTAATAAGGTGGTAGTATTACTTATTAACCCTTGAACTTCCAATTGTTCACTTAAGGACAATTATTGTTTTAATTGAGTTTTCATCTCTTACTAACATTTAAGTTCTTGTCCTTTTCTCCCATTCAACTTCATATCCCTTTTATTCTTAATATTTTATTCATTTCGAGTGTCATCAAAATTTAAAAATTCTCACTCTTAATTCAACTACAAATCATGGCTAAACTTGATACACTAGCCTACTATATGCACTAGCATATACTTAAATTCAATCAATGTATGTATGTATGTATGTATGTATATATATATATGGAATGCATAATTAACGCAAATGTACCTATAGTTAGGGCATGCGTGTTACCCTAAAACAAATTTTGTCTTTCAAATTCTATAGAGTCTCACCATAGTTAGTTTATGATGGAAATCACCAATGTTAAATATTGACATCTCATATTTTCCTTTCTTATGCCGATTCTTCTAAACTACTTTAACTATGGAAATCATTTTATTTCACAATACATTCTGAATTCTAACTATGTAGTCCTTATACACATTCACGCATGCTACATGTTATATAACTCCTTAAAGTAATAGAGACAATTATTACTACATTTATAAGAATAACTTTCAAAACTTATTCCTTATGAGATTTGACAACATCTGCAATTTTGAAGTCTTCACCATGGTTGTTACCAAGAACTTTATCAATAAACTAATCCTAGCTTTGTGGATTCCTACCCAAAATAAACCAAAGTTTTAACTCTAAACCATGAGATATGTCCAAGAACATTGACTATGTAATACATTAATATTCTTAACTGATAAAATATTAAATCATCAACTATTGTCCATAAAAGTGGAATACCTTTGAAACATTATATAGACTTTCAAACTAACATTTTAGAATATCACTTTTAACTCAATCTTATTCATTATTTTTTTAAAATCATGTTTCAACTCTTATATTATAAAAGAAAATTTTACTATACCACTAAACATATATAATTCCATCCACTATTAAATGTAGAGTTTTAAGTAGACTTAGTATTATCTTCAATGTCTATTAACTATATATTCATAACTAGACTTAAATTCTCAATCATAATATCTTCAAGAATAATCAACCTTTAAATATTACTTCTGTTCTCATAAGTTATATTCTTAAAAATCATTTCTACTAATACCTCATCTTTCATCATAATTCATTCATGTATCTCAAAATGTAATAAATCAAACATTACACCACTTAATAAAATTTTCACCCATTTCTCTTTTGCTTTCCTAAAAGTTTTCCTTCCTATGAAATTCATCAATTTTTTATACACTTCTTTCATAATAATTTTTTTTAACAATAATTCCTCCTTAGGATGTCTAACACCCTTTAAACTACGTTATTGTTCCATAAGATCAATCAGTTAAATCCTCCATTTGGCCTTCTAAGACAATACCTTTAGTTACCTTAAGATAAACAACTCCAACTATATATTTGAATCTCAAATTTTATTTCCTATTTAACATGCTTGTCTGTTCAACTACCATTCTATTATGCATATATCTCATATAATCTATTAATTTTGTACTTACTACTACATAACAGTCATTTTTGTCATTTGATACCAACAAGTAACATTAACTCATCTTTGTTCATCATATTATTAACACTTGATTATACCATATGATAAGTTCAAGCTTCCTAGTGGGCTTTATTTCCTATCTACCTTTCATACATCCATTTTTCTCTTGATGAAATACACACTCTCTTAATATATAGACCTATATATAATTCCTATAAATGATATTTAAATAAACTACTTCTAGTTTGACAACATTCTTTATCGTAGCTTAAATCTATCCTTAAATGAAATAAATTAATATGGTGCTTTATTAAATAAAAATTCAACTCACTACAAGCAAGAAGTTCTTATATTTCCATTACCATCTACAAAATTTATCAACTATAACCATATTTTAATTTCAAATCCTCAAATCATCAATTTCTCTAATATTATTCTATTTCTAAATTTTTTTTATTTCATAAATTATTCCTATATCACTTCAACCTTCACTAGAAATCATTTATATATGCAAGATGGAATAAATCAAATTCAACTCTATTAAATACAAATTCCATCTTTAACATGCACACCACTCTATAGACTCATTATCAATCCTAAATTTTAAACCATAATCATATTAAGGTCTCATATCTTTATTATCAAATTCTCTAAGATAACCAATCTTTGTAATGTTCTTTTATTATCATTCTAAAAATACCTTAGAATCAATCAAACTTAAGGTCTGAAATAAAGGTGCCATTCGATATGGTGCAATTGATTACAATGTTAGCCCTGATATAGTTTTTATATCAAAGTTAGTCTCTCGATATGGAGGTAGACCTAGTAGATCTTCTAGAAATATATTTGCAAATTCCTTCACTATTAGAATATCCATTACTCCTAGACCAGCTTTAGATACATCTACCACATTAGCCAAATAAGCTTCACACCCCCTTTTTAATTAAATGGAAAGCGGTGGTAGCCAAAACCAAAAAGCAATCAACCTCAAAATCTCATAAAATACACACTGTCAATCAAACTATAATTCACCCATCACATGTTCACACCCATATCAATCACATAATTTCACCGAAGAATTCAATCAATACTTATACTTACCTTTTAGTTGTCAATTACTATATGAGCAACTTATATCACCTTCTCGAGCTTTACCAATGCTTTGAGATCCTAAAATATGATATATATTTGATTAAGAATATACCTACAATGAGTTTTTATGCTTAGTATATAATTAGGATATGTTCTATATATATAAGCCTAACATTTATGCATATTTCATTCTTGTTATACAGCTTAGCCTTACTTGACCTGAGAGTGAATAACTCTCACTACACAATTCCAAATTACTTGATTTTTTTACAAAACTAGATACACATGGCTATAACATATTTAAAAATCAACACAATATAATCTTTGTGCAACTAATGGTGAAATTTTTTGAATCCAGACTTGTGTTCTGCACAAAAATAGCTCGAGCAGGTTAGTTTTAGTTTAGAATTTGTCAAGTTATACACGTCTAATTGTAAAACCCTATTTCAGGCACTTCATTAACATATAAATTAATAACTTTCATGTTTTATACTTCATTTAATTTAGCATCTAAGGCCTTCATATTATCTAGGAAATATATGACTGCCTACAGACATAGCAAGCATAACCAACCCCACTCCCAAGGACGAGTTCTCTTTACACACACATTATTTAATCAAACTGCATTACAGGGTTTTAGATAGTATATAAAGGGTTTAGTTCATTGTAGGTACCATAACTTTATGTCATGTTTCATTTTGGTACCAAATTTTTAATTTTTTTCTTTTTGGTCCCAAAACTTCTATTTTTTTCAAGTTAAAGTTCCTTGAACATATCCAATCAAATTTAGCATACATGGCAGCCTGAATAAGTATATTTTTAGTAAATTCACCATGTAAGCATCTCATTAAGCGACCTAATCACCTTGTGAGTTCTATAAAATAAATTTTGCTAAAATTTTATTTTATGGGGCCGATAAGAAAATTTTGTTTAATAGGGCCAACAATATGATTAAACTATTTAATGAGATGCTTACAATGTAAATATATTAAAAATATGTTTATTCCAACCGTCACGTATGTTAAATTTGATCGGATATGTTCAAGGTACTTCAACTTGAAACAAAAATAGAATTTTTGAGACTGAAAAAAAAATTAAAATTTTAGTACCAAAGTGAAACATAACCCAAAGTTATGGTACCAATGGTGCAACAAACCCAATATATAAAGAAAAAAAACTTATGTTTAACAATTTTCCTAATTCATCCTCCAAGGGTCTCATATTTATTAGGCAGAAGAAAGTTATCTACAGCAGATACAATAAAACCAGCCCCCAATTAAAGAGAAATTTCTCATCACACATATCAAATCTCATAATATAACTTTATAAAAATGTAGATAAGACATAAATATACAAGTTTCATGTTTTGTATTTCTTCTAATTCTTCTTCTATGGCCATAAAAATATAGGTGCAAAAATTTCTACTCTAAAACATAATTCAAAAGCTATATAATTATTTTCACACCATCACCACATAATTTCAAATATAATTTACAAGGAAAATAATTAATTTACCCAATTAGGAGTTGAAATCATCAAGATTTAAGTTTAGGAGTTTGAGAGAAAAATAAAGGACTTTTTTTATGGCAAGAGAACTATGACTTATAATTGAGAAGAAGTAGAGCCTTTTTTTTTAGTTTCCTACAAGATAAAGACAATTCCATAACACTATCATATATTTTTATTATTATTATATTTTAATCAACTATCAACCCAAAAGTTCAAATCAATCCATGTAAACAAGTCAACTTGATTTAATTCCCTACATATTTATTTATTGACTAAACGTCCAATTTTATAATACCATAAATACATCATAAATTACACATGCTCAAATATACCATTGAAATGCACTTTGGCAAATACAAAACAAATAAAAGTATGCAAAATACACATAGTCAAATGGAATGATTTGAGATGCATATGTTCAAGTGAATTATATGCATTACTGGTGGTAATTCCTAAGCTAGTAGTGGTGTTACATTTGTATGTTTAACCCCATGCACAGACTTAGACTCAAACTCACTTAGGTTAGTAGGATCTTCAGTCGGACCCTCCCTATGCATCCTATTCAAAATACAAACACTTAGGCTTAATTATTAACATGCACATGCAATCACATTTTTATCCTAAGGGATTCTAAACCATGCTCTGATACCAAAATTGTCACACCTTGTCTCATATAGCCCGAGATAGACATTTAAAACTAACAATTAACAAACTATTTAATTTAGTCTAAATATATTATAAATATCATTATATTTGGAAAAGGATTTAAATTAAACTCTTTTAAAAGTTTAATCTTGTTCATATGTTACATTTAAAGAATAAGAATTTTTTTAAATAATATTTATTTATGAATAGTAATATATGTATTTATGAATAGTAAAATTCATATTTATAAATAGTAAAAATACGTATAAATTGATAATAATCTTGGTAAACTAAGAATACAATAGTGAAAACATCATTAAGATAATATAAAATACATTTCCAAATTATTATATTACGTATAACTTAGCCACCATTATTTAAACTTAAAAATATACTATTTTACAATACTTTTATAACGAGCTTAAAAAACAAAGGAACAAGGCTTCTCGAATGAGACTATTGGCCAACCTTATTCTGAAACTTATATTCACACTCACTTAACTTTGTCCACCACCTATCAAGCCCTCTTATCTGAAAACATTTATAAAATAAAGAAAAATGGTACAAAAATACTCAATGAATAGATATATCAAGCAGAAAACAATTTGGTTAAACCAAACACATTTAGCTTCTCAAATGATAATAATAGAGTATTTAAAATCATATTATAATCCACTTAAAATATCAAATCCTTTCTCACTTTCAAACTTGTGCAAAGCATAGCCAAGTAAAACAAATGCCTTTTTAAACATCTATACAACATTTTACATGTATTAACCATCCCTATAATAAGCATCATAGCTCGACCATAACATTTAGGCCATCATAAACTCACTCTTTAGGCACATTTGAAGGCTAACCCTTCGACTACATTAGCACCTTTAATGACCCTTCTCCCTTTAATGTCCTACAATCAAGTGCCTTGTTGTTTATTGCATAATAATAACCAACATAATCTCAAATGTGCATATATCACCTCAGTACCTTTACACAACTCATATAGGGTGGTAATACTCAAATCCAAATGCCATTTTCACAAAATAATCAATTAAAACAATATTATTTATGGTTTAATAACCATTCAAAATTAAACAATCTTCATCATATTTCAAAGAAAAGAGAAACCATGTAGGGCATAAATTTATTTAAATCACCAAGTAAATAAAATAACTTCAAATCAGGTTACAAAACAAAGCATTTATTAATAATACATTTAACTTGCACACTTAAAACCATTATTATTTCAAAGCTTAAATACTTTAAGTAATTCAAGGAGTAACTAAACTGAATTGAAACATTTTTTACACATCATTTCAGATTCATAAAACATCATTAAAAACCTCATTTATTTGTTGTTATAAAAATATTTAAAAAACTTGAACATCTACTCACAAAAATAGCCTATGAATACATAAACCTGGTTCACCGAACTTGCTTGACTTGCACCTATACTTCCCTTGCCTATTCCAGCACCTAATAAATAAAATTTCATTTATTAATCATCAATATAATAATCTCACATGTTATTCTAACCATGCAATCCCCAAATGATATGCATAAAATGCAATTTAGCTCAATTCTACAAATCAACTTCATGGACTTTAAAATAGTTATTTTTAGGCCTAAATTAGAAAAATTACTCTAAACTATAGAAAATGAATTTTAACCTCAAATTTTAACCAGTCCTAGGTCTTTGTGTCTAATACTTTCAATAAAAATTTCATTTCCAATCAATAAATACAAATAAAATTATAAATGTTGCATTATAAGCAGCTCAATTACTCAAACATATGAAGTAATAAAAAGTACAGGTATGTTAGACCATTATTAAAACATAATTAGATCATAATATGAATTATAACCAACTCAAAGAAACTAACAAACTAAATAATAAAATGTTTTCTCTTGTTACCCTAACATAGATACTGAATCAGATTGAGCTCAAAAAGGGAAAATTTTAGATAATTCTTCTAAGGTTCTAGATTATTAAATAACACTTAATTTAGAGCTCTCTAGATCAAGACATGATTGAATTACAAAGACAATTAAATGAAACTTTAAGAATTTGAAATTTGAAACTTAAGAACCCTAAATTATATCATTGAAAATGCTTAAAATACTTACCAAATAAGTCACTATATCCTTTAGAGGTGATTATGGATATCTTTAAATGGTTTTAGAGCTTCAAAATCCACTTGTACAAGTTGCTTAACTTGTAATTTTTTATGATTATTTCTAAACCCCTCTCCTTCTTTTCCAAAAATGGTTGTTTCCCCTCTTTTTCTTCCTTTCACATGAGCTTATCTAATGAAGACTACGACTAAAAAGAAAATTCTAAATCATTTTAGATTTGTTAAGATGTAATTATTTATTTTAGCCCTTAATGATGTGCTAGTATTACTTATTAACCCTCAAACTTTCAATTATTCACTTAAGGACAATTATTGTTTTAATTGAGTCTTCATATCTTATTAACATTTAAGTTCTTGTCCTTTTCTCCAATTCAACTTCATATCCCTTTTATTCTTAATATTTTATTCATTTCAAGTGTTATTAAAATTTTAAAATTCTCACTCTTAAATCAACTACAAATCATGGCTAGACCTGATACACTAGCCTACTATATGCACTAGCATATACTTAAATTCAATCATATATATATATATATATATATATAATGAAATGCATAATTAACACAAATGTACCTATAGTTAAGGTACGATTATTACACATCACCACCACTGCCATCATTATCATCATTATCATTACCACCACCACCTTCATTACCATTGTCGTCATCTTTACCACTTTCACCACCATCATTTGAAGGAGAATCAACACTATATCTGAATGGAGGAGTCATACCCAATTCTTGCTCAATCAAATCAATTTTAAATCTTGTTCATCATCTTCATCATTAAACCGATCAAGATTCTCTCTATCAAGCAAAAGAGCTTTTGATTCTTCCAACCATGGATTTAATGGATCATGCTCATAAAAAATATTTTAAGTTTATCGGATTAAAAGCTTCCTCCAACTCTTATTGTGACTTCCACATTGTATTTCATAATTCAGCTTTATATTATAGTGTACATATACTAGATAGTGTAGTTTTTTTTTACTTCAATATATTTCTAGTCTTTGTATGAATCAAGTTAAAGGTGCTCCATTTCCTTTCACAATTTATTGTTGATGTTAATTAACTTAAGACTCTCACAACATTTTTTTTAAGTTCAGGTGTTGACTTTCCAAAATTAATTCACCACTCAATTACATCAACCAACAATATTAAACTAATAAAAAAATTATGCTTAATTAATTAATATAAATTATATATCAAGATAAAATATACCTAGGGATAAATTCTTAATTACTTTTAGAGTAAGTGAGGATCCGAAATATTCTTCCTTTTCTTGAAAATTAAACATTTACATGGTAGTAAAAAAACCAATAATATAACTGTAATTATCCATATATAAAGAAAAAGTTCTTTCAAATGCAATAATAAAAACTTACTTGTAAAAGGACAACAATTTGAGTTTCTTCATTTGGTTCAATCCTTTTAATAACATTTTGAACTCCTCACATGACTTAAGCATCATATGGAATATAATACTTATCTCCATATTTATATTATGGGTTAAAATAATAACCTATAACAAGTAAATAATTATTTTATAAAAACCTTGTAAATAAAATAAGAAATTATTCATTAACAATTATAAATCACGTCCTAGCAGCATGCAAATCATGATGCAATTGAAAATTTCATCTTCTGTCAATAATGGACAAATAATGCTTGTGATATCGATAATTTTCTTAAATGGCCATCATGCATACGTCCATTGCATCATACAAAAATCCCATTATTGGTTTATCATCCTTATAAACTAGCCTTAATGTCTTCATAAGAGTTTCTTGAACTTTAAGCAATTCATTTACATTTTGCCAAAATAGTCTTCGTTCACTTGTTGTTGCTAATCTAACTTCCCTTACTTCAACGACTATTGGATCTAACATTTTTCCATATTTGGAATTTACCCATGTACATGATTCAAACATATTCCTCTAATTATTGCATTGATGAATAATACTTTTTAACGCAATAAAAATGGTAGTAAATCTAGTAATGTTAGGTTAAAGCAACTATTTACCATATGTAAATTACTTTAGATAATTTGTCACCTAATTATAATTATAAATAAATTGGGTGATTTCTTTCGTTTGCAATGTAGTGACTTTCTTGACTTCTCTTCCCAATATCTTTTAAAATGAGATCAATATAATAAGCACTACATGATGTCTAATAAAGATGATGATACTTGTTCATAAGCATTTTTTTGTTGACTTAATTATAGCATCATTATCATTAACACTTTGGACAACCTTATTAGCTCTAACATATTCGACAACCTTTGACATCAACTGAAAGTAACAATGTCCATCTTACTTTTCAACATCAATTGCATTCACTAACTTATAAAAAATTGTGCCATAATTTGAATAAATAAGAAAATTAATAATGGACATCTTTGTAAGCCATGTCCATGCATTACATAATATAGACATACCTCCTTCCTTCTAAATTCTTGCAAAAGATGCAATATATTCTTTCATTAATTAATATTCCCTTAGTAACCATACCTGTGCAAGTTCATAAGTTGTTAAAGGTAAAATGTTCAGTCCAACTTCTAAAGCAACTCTAAGTAAAGGTCATGTACAAGGTGATTCGACAATTGTAAATGGTAGTTTATTATGAACCATAAATCGACCGAAGGCATTCATCAACTTCTCTTTACTTTTCTTAAACTAATGTGATTTTATTTTAGTCTGCTTCTTTCTTTCCCTTTCGATCTCTAAGTCCACTTCAATAGCTCTCAATGTTTGAGCTGGTGTTAATAATTAAGAGGAGCAAATTTAAAAGAATAAGGATTATTGCCTCTTGAAGTTTGTGTATCAGCATTGCTTCTGACATTGAAACACCAGCCCATTATTTGCTTTCTTTGTTGACTATCACTGGATCTACTTGCATCATAGTGAATACCTTTAATCATTTTATATGAATTAAGTTCATTTTGTCGACGAATTTGTTGCCTAGCATATTGAATAATTGTATCTTCCTCCTTTATGTCAGCATTGTTATTATATTGTCCACTCTTATGCATTTGTATAATTTCTTCTTTAACTTGATTTTTTAGCAGTCTTTTTTTGTTTTTTCTTGGCTTGCAATTTTAAAATAAGTTTTTTCATATCTTCTCTCATAGCATATAACACTTTTGGAGATACTGTTGCGCCACCTTCAATTCCTGCTAAATGTTACTTTAATCTTGTTATTCCACTAGTAACCTCATGCCTATAAAAATTTATAAGTTATTTTAAATCTATTATTATTAATAGGTGTAGCAAATTTTCATCCAATATCATCACTGGGCTTGCCATCTTTTCCTTTCTTTCCCGTTAACAAACATACATACAAAAAATATATATATATTACAAGCAATATCATAATTATATAACCACACACACATACAATTAATTGATTAATTAATTTTAAGTACGTACATACCTTTGGCAACCTTTGATCGATTAAATATTATAAATAATACAATTTTTTAAATCGATTACAAATTTTTTTCTTAAAGGTTGCCTTGAAACTCAAAGAAAGTACTTAAATGAAGTAGCTAAAGGAAGTAGCAAATTTATAGATGTGCTAGTAAAAAACAAACAAATGTTCTATAGTTGGAATTGAATAAAAAAAAAAGTCCTTCCAATAATTTTTATGGTATACTTTATGGGGAAAAGCTATGACTTTCACCCATGAACTTTGTATCCTTGCAATAATTTGATGGTTTGGTAAAAAGAATCTTTGCAATTTCACCCATGAACTTTGTATTTTTGCAATAATTTCCATGCTATAGTCAAAAGAAAATTTTATAAACTTTGAACGTTTGTAATAATTGACATAAGGTTTGTATCAATTCAAAAGAAAATTATAATGTAACACCTGTGGTAAAAAAAAATTTATGAAACATCTAATGATTTACTAATATAAACTTATTAGTTTAAAAAAATATTTATTGTAATTAGTTATGCAATATAAAATATATAACAATAATTTTCCACAAATAAATAAAAAACTAAAAAATTTACATTAAGTATAATTATAAATGGTTTAACAAATACCTTGATAACTATAATTAAAAATAATTCCAAAAAATGCAAATTGAAGATAATTACAATAGTTCTTAAAAAATAACTATAAAGGTAAATTTGTCTTACCAAATAATTACAAAGTAAATTTTTTAAAAAACAAATACAAAAGTAATTAAACTACAATTAATGGCTAATGGGCCTGAATATTCATTTAGGCTGATTATTCTTCTCCTTATTTTTCTTTTTTTTCTTCTTCTTTTTAACATTACCGAAAGGGTCGATACTATGCCACAATATGGAAAATAATAGTCATTATCGTTGAATAAGCCATATCTAGCCATCCCGAGTTGGCCAAATCTCAATTCACTCTTTTTTTGCTATGAAACGGTCGATACGCATAGTATTGGCTATTTCTTAAAAGCCCTAATGCAAATGCATGATTCACACAAGTAATAATAATTTTGGGTGCACACAAATGCATATGATGCATGATGCAGTTTGGGGTGCATGCAAATGAATGCAAAATTTAGGGTGCATGCAAGAATGATACTGATGCAAGCTAAGGTGCATGCAAAGTGCATTCAAAGATTTCTAATAAAAATAAAGCACACAAATAGAAATCATGTGCAATTAAGCAAGTGATAAGCAAACAAATACATTATTATGCATAAAAATACAAGAATTCAATACATAAGAAAAAGGGTTAGTAACCATAATCAATAAGATGAGAAAAAGGTGGTTAGTAATAATAATCAATATATAAGAATAAAACTGAGGACTAGTTGTCAAATAAAGTCAAAGTAAAACACAATAAGTAAACACAAGCACTTAAAGAACAAAGGCTAAAAGCCAAACTCTACAAGAGTGACATAATAAGCACACAACATATACACTTCACAAATAGATTCCGCAATGAAAATTACTTCACCAAATTACAAAAAAAATAACAAGATAGTCAAAACACAGAGAAAAATCATAATATCACACAAAAAGTATCAATATGTAGTCACAAAATCAACACAAAAGCAAGTATTCACAATATCATAAAATAAATTAGAAATCAACATATAATCATAATTATAATAAAAAACAAAGAGTTTATATTATAGTATTGATGAACAACTAAAACCTTAAATCAAAACATAAGAAGTAAAATTATCAAGTAAAGATTTAAAACAAGAGTAGAAAATTAAAGAAAAATAATTTGAAAATAAAAATAAATAGGAAATAAATAAAATAAAATCACCCTAGGACAATTAAAACTCATTTAGAAGATGTATAAACATAAATGAACACATATGAGCTTTAAGGACCATTCTTGGAATCATTTTGGAGCAAGAAATGGAGGTGTCCAAAATAAGGGATCGTTTAGCTAGTTTTAAAGGAAGGACATAGTCGGTTTAAAAGGCTTAAATGGTCGACCAAAATGTGTATACAGCTGGTTTTAAGGCATGGATAGTTGATTAGTTATTCATAAGATAAAATCACCTATTTAGCCCTAGATAGACTGAAACTTAAACTTTTTCAATGCAAAATTAAATGATTTAAGCCTTTAACCTATGAGTAAAGACATAATGAAACCAAGGAGGTATTTTTAAAAATTTTTAGCCTAAAAAATTGATTTAAGACTCATAAAAAATGAGAGATTGAATAAGGAAAATGACAATTTGAGAAGGCTTTTGAGAAAAATTTTCTGCTAAAATTTAGATAGAGTTTTGGTGGTATGAAGGTTGATTTTAGGTTGAGAAAAGATACAGGATGAAGTAGACAACCAATTAAGTAGAATTTAGGCTTATTTTTCTATTTTTCACTTTATTTTTAAGTAGAAAACTCACTCCTCTCTTGGATAATCATTAAGTGGTAAATAGTTTTATATTCATTAATTATCCATTAGTTCTTATTTGAACTTAGGACTCTCTATTTATAGCCAAACACCTTGATGACAAGTGATGTAATAGGTTTGAAATGTTTTAAGGTTTAAAAAGTGAATAGTTCTTATTTTCTAAATCAAGTTTAGTTCACAATCTGAGGACCCGAAATATCATTTTTCTATTCTACTCCTATTCTCCTTTTATTTTAGGAAAAATTATAAATTTAGTGTCTCAACCTTTTAGTTTTTTCTACTTCAAGTGTCCAATCTTTTTTTTTGTAATCAAGTATCTAAACTTTAGAAAAACATACCAATGTAGTGTCTCCGGTAGATTTGATGTTCATTGGGTGCTGAGTCATATCAAACGGTACTCACTTTTATCCCAATTATTAGCCATGTCACATGCCACGTGTATTGCATTATTTACATGAAAAAATTACATTTTGTTCAAGATTATGAATTGACAAAAATAACCTGAATATTACCTTTATTAAAGACATAGAGGGTGACTGAATAAGGGCAATTTTATCATTTAAATAACGCAACACATGTGGCAAATGACATGGTTAATGACTGGGATAAAAGTGGTTCATGTTTGATCTAACTAAGCACACAATTAGCATTAAAATTGACTGGAGACACTACATTGGTATACTTTCCAAAAGTTCAGACACTTTATTGCAAAAAAATTAAGGTTAGACACTTAAATAGAAAAAACTAAAAAATTGAAACACTAAATTTGTAATTTTTCCTTTATTTTGTTTTGGAGGCCAGTATATTGGGATAAACTTGATGTGATTTGTATGGTGAAGTATGGCCCTTTTACTTGCTATTTGATAATTATTGTTTAAATAACATTTTTCTAACTGTGTTCTTTTGCATTTTCTAGTCCCAAAATATGAACCATTGAAAAAATATCATTTTTCTAAACAAAAGCCATATTTTCACAATTTTGGCATGAATTTTACATTATTTATTGAAAAGTTTTCATTTTATTGTTAAAAATTACATTTTGACATGAATTATATATTCTTGCATTAAAATTTTCATTTTGAATTAAAGTTTGCATTTTTATATTAAAAATCATATTTCTCACATAAAGTCTCTATTTTTTGTTTAAAGAATCATTTTCTACTAGAAAATGTCATCTTTGCATATTAGTTACTATGATTTCATCATAAAAATACCATTTTCATACTCATAACAGCATTCTCAATACTAAAAGTACCTTTCTTTGTCATTTTCATATAAAATTACATATTTTAAATATTTTGGCATAAAATCAATATTTTTCATTAAGACTGCATCATTTCTTCATGGAATTCGCATTGTTGTTAACTTCGTACTAAGGATTATAATAATTGCATGAAATTAGCGACTATCATTATTTTTGTAAACATTATATTTTTCAATACAAAGTCAACAATAGTCAAACTCCAAACAATCATTTCTAAACTCATATCATTACCTTATGTTTAGAACTACATCATATTCACAACTTCACATTAATTACATAAAAAATCATATTTTTGGACTATAAATATCACTTATGGTTCCATGATGACAAATACCTTAATTTCATTTATTTTATGTTGATTTAGCATATTCTATCATTTTCTAGTAGCATACCATATTTAGAACATTTAGAAACATCATTTTGTTATGCTTTTTTGCTATAATGATTATGTAAATATTTTGTGCACATTTGCTATTTGGATGAATGAGTGAGTGCAAGATATATGTTTACGATAACCTCTATATTATAGGTGTTTATTAGATCTAGGATTATATTTACTTTTTCACACCTTTTTCTCTTAATGTATTTATTAGGAAAGCCAAGTAAATAATTATAATTAATTCTCTTTTTACTTCCACTTTTATTCATGTTGTGAATGTGTTTACATACAAACTTTCATATCGAAACTAGGGTGATGTGAGCCTATAACAAGTCTTACCTCGTGATAAAGCAACTAAGTTGAATATTACTTCTAGAACTTATGACAATCCTAATGCAATAAGGACTCCTAATTTAATAAAGATTCAAGATCCTTTGACTTATGATGGAGGTCTAATAACAAGGGCACGTGCTAAGAAGATGAAGAAAGCATTACATATGATAATTCAAAGAATTTGGGCTCAAAGTACAAATTTGAATTAATCTAATCCATTTGATGCACATGGAATTAATTATGGTTCAAAGCTTATTCATTGGGTGCAATTGAAGATTTAGGCCCAAATAGTGTTATTGAGTCAAATTTGGATTTATTAAGCTCAAAGGATTAGTTACATGTATTCCAAGCCCAAGATAAAGCCCAAATATGTGTTATTTAATTTAATTAGTATTTAAAAATGAATTTTGGATTTGTTACTTATCCAAAACATTTTTAGAGTGTTTTTTTTAGTTAGGAATACTTTTCTTTAGCTTAGTGGACAAGAAAAATAATTCCTTACCTTTAAGGATTTATTTTCTTATCTTTTAGGGATTTATTCTCCTTATCTTTTAAGGATTTATTTTAATTTAGGTTTAGAATTAAGAATTCTTATTAATAGCTTATTTTGTAGCCTATTCTAGGATCTTTTTTATCAATAAAATGAAGTGACAAATTTTGCTTCAAATTACTTGGAGTTTTATTCTTTGAACTTTCTAAACAAAATAGATTGTTTGATAGTTCACTTGTCTTATCAATTAGAACATCCATATCTAATTGTGGCGACTTCCTGATAGCTAAAGTTCTTAATTGTTAGATAATTAACGGTTCTAGTTTCCACCCAACTTATTTCTTGAATGATTTGAGGTGTGGGTATCAATAGATTGTTATGGGTTTTGTTTGTTAGATAAACTCAGTTCACATTAAGAACTCATAATCTTTAATAAGGAAATAATTTTCGCTCCAGTCTCAAAATTGTTCCCTATTTTTTTAAGTTATTAGGTGGTCATTCTAAAACACTAAAGCCCTCACTGTCTCCTGAGACAAATCAAAATGTCCTAAATTAAATAAGTCCCTAACAAAAAAATCATTACACAAAATGGTTCTTTAAAAAAAATGCCATTCGACAATTACAATTTGTGTATCTCTTTTATTTGTGATTTCATTATTGTTAATTTTTTTCTTTTCATCTTGAATTTCTTTCTATCTTTGTTTTGGTGTCTTTGTGTTCCATCTTTATGTTCTAATTCTTGTGATCATTCTCTACAAGTGACATTAGTTAAGTGTTATGTGTTAAAATGTCTATAACATCTTTGAATATTGACATTATTTACTTAAATTCTTTGGAACTTAGGTTTTTTTTACAGATTTTCATCATTTTATTTAAATTTTAATTGATTTTTGTTTAATTTAAATGTTTTTTGTATTGAATTGCTAGGTGTGCTTAAGATAAGGTTAATGCAAGTGGTGTTTAAGCAAGAACCTAAAAAGGAAAGCTTAAAATCTCCATGAAAGAAAAACGAGGAAGCCTGCGTAGTTGTGCTTGAGCCTAAAAAAACAAATGGATAGAGATTCACATATGCACAATTATGCACATGATGATGCATGGCTATCCCTGATCCGAAAAAGACCAAGTCTACTGATGCATAACTGTGCACATGGTGGTGCACGATTGTGCCTAATTCTGTAACTTTTTTATAAGTCTAATATGCACTATTGTGCATATTAAAGTGCACAACCATGCACTTTAAAGAGAAACAAATAAGGAAGTTTAATTTTAGGGTTTTTTAAGGACTATTATAAATAGTCTTATTTTGCCTTTTAAAGAGATAGGGTTGGCTAGTCTTAGAAACAATATAGTTTGGTTTCATTTTAAAGAAGAACAATTTCAATTTATTTTTGTTTTGATTTTTGTTATCTATTGAAGAATTATTTAAGAGTTGAAGATTGAAGTATAATTGCAAACAATATTCAAGAGAATGAGAATAAAAGGAGTTTTTCCTTTTAATTACTCTTTTATGCTTTGTTAATATATCATAATGTTTATGTTTGTAATTTTTGGTTCTTACTCTTTTCTCTTTCCAATTGCCATAAGTAGCTAAATTATTAGTTACAATTTTTAAAACTCACTCAATAATGAACTTAATTAGTTAAATGCCATATCACTAAATATATATTCCATGATTATTATTAGACTTAATACTTTCCTAAGACTGATCACCTTTTGAATTGATATAGACGTTAGGGTTAGATCAGGAGATTAACATTATTAAGAATGCAATAATAATTTATTAATTTGATTGAATTTGTTAGACGATTTAGTTTTTAATATTCCTTGGAAAAGTTATGCTTTAATATTGAAGTTAATTAATTGCTTAAGTTAGTGGTAGCTAAATAATTGAGTTGTTGTAATAATCAATAAATTATGCAAGTGCTCAAGAGACTTTCATGATTCAAAAGATTCTTAAGAAATGGAATGAAACTAATAAGTGAGAAGGACACAAACTTTAGATAAAATGAGTCAGGAATAAAAACCCTAACATTCATTCAATTAATAAATTTAGAGGTAGTTTAAGCTAGTAGTCGAAATTAGTTTAATTTTTAGCAACAATCCTATTCAATCATTTGAAAGAAAGAATATAAAAAGTAATTCAATAATCAACATCCACTCCCTATGAGATCGATATTTTTTTAACTACTTGGATGACTCTATGCACTTCCAAATTTTACGCACCAAGTTCTTAGTGCTATTGCCGGAGAGTGTTATTGGAATTAATGCTTTCAGAGGACTGATCACCCTTTGAATTGATCTAAACATTAGGATTAGATTGAGAGATTAACTCTAATAAGAACACAATAATAATCTATTAATTTAATTGAATTGGTCTGAAGATTGTTCAGTTGTTAATCTTCTTTAGAACAACTGTGCTTCAATATTAAAATAATTAATTGCTTAAGTTAGTGGGAGCTAAATAATTAAGTAGTTGTTATGATCAATAAATTATAGGAGTGCTCAGGAGAGACTTTCATGATCCAAAAGATGCTTATGAAATGGATTGAAACTAATAAGTAAGAAGGAGATTGATACAAACTTTAGACAAATTGAGTCAGGAATAAAAACCCCTAACATTCATTCAATTGATAAATTTAGTGGGATTTTAAGTTAGTTGTCAAAATTAGTTTAATTTTAAGCAATAATCATATTTTATTATCTAAATAAATGAATACAAAGACTAATGCAATAATCAACTTCCACTCCCTATGGGATTAATATTTTTTTTCTTATTTGGATGACTTCGTGCGCTTGTGAATTTTAAGCACCAAGTTTTTTGTTCCATTATTGGGGAGTGATAAATTGATATTGTGATAAATTTTTTATTGTTTGATTTATATTTCTTTTTAATTTGTTTACTTTACTTTATTTTTAGCTTTTTCTAATTTTTCATTGTCTTTATAAGAAGCTTAGCTAGTGCATGCGTTTAATGCACAATACAACTAGACAAGGTGAATTATTGATTTCTTTAGATAAAAATTGATAGAACTTTTCACATGAGATTAAGTAGACAAAGGAATGTGATAAACAGAGCTAGAAATGGAGTTATAAATAGGGGTAATGGTTAGCAAGACCCACCACCTACTAGATAGTAAGAGAATTGGAATATACCAAATGTGCAAAGAACCATGAGGGACTTTACTAGTCCATATATGCAAGGAGATCAAAATCCTATTATGAGACTGGCAATTGCCGCCAATAATTTTGAGATTAAATTAGTGATGATTCAGATGATTAAGAACTCTCAGTTTAGTGGTTTGCTCATAAAGATCTTATAGGCCACATGACAAGATTTTTGGAGTACTATTATACTTTATAAATGAATAGGGTGCAGCCATATACTATCAGATATATATTGTTTCCTTTCTCACTCACTAATAAAGCAAAAAGATGATTTTCTAGCTTACCACCCAACTCCATTAATACATGACAAGAGATGTATACAATATTTTTCAATAAATAATTTTTATCTGTAAAAGTTATGAAGATAAAAAATGAAATTAATTCCTTTTATTAGAGGGATGATGAAAGCTTCTATGAATGTTGGGATAGATTCAAGGACTTAAAGAGACAATGTCTAACGTATTTAATACTTACTTGGGATTTAGCTCAATCATTTTACAAGGGTATGAATCCACCTATTAAAGTTAAAATTAATGTTGTAGTAGGAGAGACTATTATGTCCAAGACACCATAGGATGCTCTGGATCTTTTTAAAGAATAACAAATACATAGAGCTTGTAATAAAATGAAAGAGTTATACCAAGAAAGGGTGGAACATTAGAAGTGGATGGATTGACTATAGTGAATGCTAAACTGGATGCCTTGACAAAGAGAATGGATAAGATGGGTCTTAATGCAATTTCATCATTAATTTCTTCATCTTATGAGTTTTATTATAGTGGACATCCCACAATTCAATGTCAACAGATGCAAAATTTTTCTATGGAGAGCATAAACTATATAGGTTACTTCAATAAAGGTCAACAATAAAATTCAATGATAGGGAACACTTATAATCTAAGTTGGAAAACCACCCAAATTTCTCATGGAGTAGCCAAAGTAACAATTAATGGAGACCTTAAAGACCACCAAATTTTATAGGAAATAATAGTCATCAACATCAAGGGCAATCTCAATTCCAATAACAGAAATCTTCATTATCAATATCTTTTTTAAAAATCAAAATGGACAAATTCATGGATATGATGATAACCAAAATGAATTAATAAGATGAAGCCACTGAGAGACTGGAATAAAGGTTTGAATAGATGCATCAAGATACTCAGTTAATATTTAGGAACCATTCTTTTTAAATTCACAATTTAGAGGTGCAAATGGGTTAGTTAGCTAATTCTTTATCTTCAAGGAACCAAGGGGCACTTCCTAGTAACACCAAAAAGAAGCCTAAGGAGCAATTGAAGGCTACCACTTTAAGGAGTGGTACATAATTATAACTATCCAAGAAGAGTACATCCACACCTACTAAAGAAAAAGAAAAAGGCATAGAGAAAGAGAAAGAATAGGTTGAAGTATAGACTAAAGTAAAAGTAGAGGAGCAGAATAATAATAAAAGAAAGAGTCTACCCCTTCACTTAATCCTTATGAACCTCCAATACCAATTGCATATAGGCTAAGAAAGTAAGAGCATGATCAGTAGTTTGCAAAGCTTTTAAAGATGTTCAGAAAACTACATATCAATATACTTTTAGTTAAAGATATAGCTCAACTGCCTAAATATGATAAATTCTTGAAAGAGCTTAATTCTATCAAGAAAAAATTGTAAGAGTTTGAGACTATAGCAGGCTTCCACTAAAGCTAAAACATCTAAGGAGTCTTATTATACATTACTTACTATGTTGGTAATTTAAATTTTCAAAAAACTCTTTGTGATTCAAGTGCTTATATTAACTTAATGCCTTTATTTTTTTATAGGAAGCTTGGATTAGGTGAAGCAAAAACAAAAAAAATTTATATACAACTTATAGATAGAACAATCAAGAAACTTGAAGGAATAATGGAAGACATATTGGTGAAGGCAGGGAAATTCATCTTTCCATTTGATTTTATTGTAATAGATTTTGAGGAAGATGAAGATGTGCCACTAATCTTAGTCATGCCTTTCATGTATACTATCAAAGAAATTAATGATGTTTTTGAAGGAACTCTTACATTAAGAGTGGGTGAAGATAATTGTAAGTTTAATGTTTCCCAAGGTATAAAGCATCCACTTGAATATGATAATTACATACGAATTGATATGGTTGATGATTATGTGAATGAAGTCCAATGAGGGAGGTTGGCAAAATCTTATAAGTTAGAGGAATTAAAGAAGTGTTTATAGGTACAAACTTCAGAAAAAGAATCCTTTAAACACTTAAACCAAATATAGAAAATTGATTTACCTTTAAACACAAAACCAATTCCCCCTTCTAATGAGTGACCACCTTAATTAGAATTGAAACCTTTACTACCTGATTGGAGATACACTTACCTGGTAGAAAAACAAACACTACTTATAATCATTTGATTTGAGCTTAGTGAGGAACAAAAGATTGCATTAGTGCAGTTATTGAGAAAGATAGTGCAAGCTTTGGGGTGGCATATTTCAAATATTAAGGGTATAAATCCTTCATATTATATGCACAAAATACTTATAGAGGATGGACACAAAATTACCATTGAGAGGCAGAGGAGATTAAACCTAAATATACGAGAAGTAGTGAAGAAAGAAGTGTGTAAATCATTAAATATAAGGATTATATACCCCATTTTAGACAGTTCATGGGTTAGCCTAATTCAATGTGTACCAAAGAAGGGTGGCATGACAACAGTGGAAAATGATGGAGGAGATATAATCCCTAATAGAGTTATGAGTTATTGGTGAGTTTGTATAGACTATAGAAATTTAAATGCAACTACTAGAAAGGGTCATTATTTGCTTCCATTTATTGATCAGATGTTAGAGCACATTTTAGGGCATGCATTTTATTATTTTTTAAATGGTTATTCAGTGAAAACCATATTCACTTGTCCTTATGGCACATTCAATTACAGGAGAATGCCATTTAGCTTATATAATTCACTTGTAACATTTCAGAGGTGCATGATGGCAATCTTTGTAGATTTAGAAATTATAGAAGTTTTTATGGATGACTTCTCAGTTTATGGAAATTCTTCTAGGGAATGCTTAACATATTTGGATAAGGTTCTTGCCATATATGAGGAGACAAACTTAGTTTTAAATTAGAAAAAAATGTCACTTCATTGTTGAAGAGGATATTTTGTTGTGACACAAAATTTCAAGGAAGGGCATAGAGGTAAACAAAGTCGAAGTGGATTTCATTAAGAAGCTATAGTATCTAACTAATGTTAAGGGATTAAAAAGTTTTTTGGGACATGCAGGATTCTACAGGCAATTTACAAAGGATTTTTCTAAACCTCTTTACCAATTACTTTATAAAGATGTACCTTTTATTTTTACTTATGCTTTTAAAATTGCTTTTGACGGGCTAAAGGAGGCACTTGTGTTAGCACCAATAATGGTAGCCCTATATTAGAGCCTACCATTAAAGCTCATATGTGATGCTTGTTAGGAATTGATTATGCTACTTAGACATCTAATGCTAAGTAGGGAAAATTTCAAAAGTTTGCTTATCATAACCTTTAATCTCATTAAGAATTTCAATCCCTATAATCCAATTTACAATTAACACATAACTAACATACAATGCAACACAAATACAAGTAATCAACAACTTAGGAATTCTAAGTTTCAAGAGAACTTACAATATCCCAAGTTTGAAGAAGACCACAAGTATTTTATTGGAATATTAATATTCATCAAGTGAATAACTCTTGTTCATCACATCTCATGTAAGATTCAATCAATTCGACTCTTAATGCTCAGAAACCTCAAGTATGCATAATTTCCGTTCTTGGTCTCCTTACATTATATAGGTCCATACCATTAAATTAGTATAATTTATAAACTTGAACACTACACATCTCAGGTACGCCTATTTGTCATTCTTGGCATGTAGTGTGTTTATAAATTCATAACATCTTATGTTTAACAATGAACCCCTACAAAGATCTTTTAGCTCAAATATACACCCTAATTTATCCATAGTTGAAGTATATTTATCTAAAACTTTGCATGTCATTGCTTCAATGGAGAGCCTAGACGTAAATTTATTTTTGAAGATTTTTGGGTCTTTATTTGAGGTCTCACTTTGCATATTAGCCATTTTAATGTTGCATATATCATATATATACATAGGATGGAATTCATACACATATCACATATGCATATTACTAATGGCATCCAATTAGACATATCACATATGTAGACATTATGTTATAATATATATATCTCATATATACATAGAATAAGCAAATTGGAAGCACAAATAAGGAGTGACCATGGACTTTGCTAAAACCTATTATAACTCTTAGAATAAGCTAGATAAATGGCCACCTTGTAATGATCTCCAAGGATCTCCCACTTAAACTCTTCAAGCTCTATATCATAACACTTGTGATTTATAATTAATCTTTGGCATACCAAGGTGAAAATTACATTCTAATTCTATGTAATCAACACTTAATTACATGAAAATTAATAAAATTAATTATTATTACAATTATATGATGTATTCTAAGTCCATGATTATCCTTGCATATATGTCAAACAAAAACATACATTTTAAAGGCTCTTAAGTATCCCAAAGAGGGATGTGTACATGACTCGGTACCATTATGCCGACTTAAGATTGACTCAGCACATGCTGCCTCTGTCATAAGTCGGCACACTCGTGATGAATCGGCATGACCACCCTCTATCACGAGTTGGCATGCCCATGACAAGTTGACATGGCCACCCTCTGTTATGAGTCAGTACACCTGTGATGAGTCAGTACAACCACCCTCTATCATGAGTCGGCACACCCATGACAAGTTAGAACATCCATGATTTTGCACACACTTAAGGCCAATTTTACATATGTTTGGCTATAACATTTGCAACTGACATCCATCTAAATCATAACGTTTATGATTATTAACCAATATAGCATATGTTAAATGCAAAAAGGAGCTCAAATACCACTGTTAGGAATCGATTATGCTACTTAAACATCAAATGCTAGGTAAGGAAAATTTCAAAAATTTGCTTATCATAAGCGCTGATCTCATCAAGAATTCCAATCCCTAGGATCCAATTTTCAATTAACACATAACTAAAATATAAGGCAACACAAATACAAGCAAAGGAATTCTAAGTTTTAAGAGAGCTTACAATCTCCCAAGTTTGAAGAAGACCACAAGTATTATACTAAAGTGGTTTGACCTCCTTTGATTCAACTCTTGAATCAACTTTAAGTCTCCCAAGTGTGAGACCTCTAGCTTAAAACACCAAGCTCTATAAAATCTCCTTCTTGCCTTGATTAAATGGAAGCAAGTATCCTATCTCAATTAGCCTTAGTAATTTGCACTATAAGAACTCTTAGGTTTTTGTGTATATGTTTCTTTTCTTTTTGTTTCTTATTTCTCTACACTTTCTCTACATTGATTCTTTTATATTATCTTCCCACCAATTAATATCTACTAATCCTTAGAGATATACATGATAAGTTATGAGTGTGGAGAAAATGAGGCTCCTTTTCACATGACCCATTAGGTTATATACATCCACTTGGCATGCATATATGCACTAATGTAGGATGATGACAAATTACATTAAGAATTATGTAGAAAATATATCCCATATAATTCTCTACATCCAATCTTACAATGTCCATGTAATGTCATCTCTAATGTAGTCAAAGTCAACAATGTCAAATAAGACAAATTTAACTACATTTATTTAATAGACATGGGCTTGGTTATTGGACCAACTCTTAGTCCTAGCCCAATCCATTAATCAAATGGGTCTAGACAAGATGCTTGGGCATTGGATTAATCTTTGGTCCAAAACTCTTTTGGGTCTAGGTCCATAACACTTGGGCCATTAATCCAAGTAAACAAGAAACAACATATATTTATTATTAATTTAATATCTCAATTAATATCTCATATTAATCAAGCATAAATTAATAATTAAACCTTTCATTGAAATTAGATTTCATAATATACTAGAATTATTGCTTTAAGCAAAAATCCAATTCTATTAATCTTAATTAATTGATCAAACTCTTTAATCAATAATTAGATTAATATAAATAGAGATTTGATAAAACCTTTTAGGTGTGACTTACTAGGTTCATGTCCAATTGGCAATGAGAAGATAATATCAACACTTGATATTATTTGAAACTCCTTTCAAGTCTAAATATGAAAATCCCAATTATCCACATTTAGTTCTCATAAGTTGTGAGTGACCCTTAGCATCAATATCATAACTACCTAATTAGATATGAATGTATTTATTAATTCACACTAGTCATAATTACCATGCACTAAAATCCCTTCATTAGAAGATCCAAGTATAGCCTAGAGTCAAGGATTAGTCAAACTCTAATAGTTATATCATATGACCTCATATTAAGTTCTATCTCTTGATAAAACATGATAAATACTAGAAACTCTTTTTAACACTGAAACTCTTTTCAGACTATTATGTTTGTACTAGCCATGAACTTATTCATCAAGAAAAGATTTAGATAGTATAGGATCTAATCCTGGTTCACTCCAGGTAATGAATCCCATCTTGGTTGAACGCCTATCCCTACATTTAACTAATTAGAGCCATCACACGCCATATACCCATGTGTGATTAACATAAGTATGTAAGCGGTAAAAAACCCTAACTACTCAAATGTGGATGACTGTGTCACCTCATGTCAAAAGATTATATACACCATTATGACCTAGATTGTGATTGTTGACTGCAAGTGAATATCCATACGATCATATATCTAACGTCACTATTCGATCCACCCATCATATGAGTATGTACATGTCTATTCTGATATCTCATATTAAGTAGCATGAGACTCACTACCTCCCACTATTAGTATCACATACTAATCAAGGAAAATAGATAGAGGTGATAGTCTAATTAATATTACGTAAATATTAATTATATGACTATAAACATTTTATAGCATATGTACTAAATAAATTCGTAGCTCATATTATCATCTCTTCATAATGAATATATTTAACATGATGCTAATGGATAAATATTCAATTAAATAAACACTTTAAATAATAGAATTTTTTTTATTGCCATTTAGGATAATTTACAATGTCATTATATATTACAAGAATGGTACTATGACACATCTACACTAATAGTGATGTTAATTTACAATCCTTTTCTTTGGAAGATATGTAGGGATGACATTGTTAGGAGATGTGCAACTATTAAAGAAACATAATATATTCGCCACTATTACTGTGATTTGATATATGGAACACACCATGGTCCCCATAGAATAGCGTCTAAAGTGCTAGAGAGTGGTTTTTATTGGCCCTTAATTTTTAAGGATGTTAGAGATTTTATGTAAGCTTATGACTCTTGCCAACGTAGTGGAAACATATCAAAGAAAGATGAAATTCTTCAATCAGGAATTTTGATAGTAAAAAATTTTGATGTTTGGGGTATTGACTTCATGGGACCATTTCCATCTTTACAAGATAATCATTATATCCTTGTATGTGTTGATTATATGTCTAAAAGGGTTGAAGCCTAAACATGTGTCAACAATGATGCAAATATTATGTATGCATTTAAAAAAAAATGTTTTGCTCGATTTGGGATGCTAAGGGTTATAATTAGTGATGGAGGTTCTTATTTTTATAACAAGAATATGGAGACGTTACTAGCTAGGTATAGGGTATGATATAAGGTGGCAACTCCTTATCATCCCTAAACTAATTGGAAAGTAGAAGTTAGTAGTAGGGAATTGAAAAAGTATCTAAAAAGAACATGGGAAAGTCTAGAAGAGAATGGGCAAGAAAGCTTGATGATGCTTTATGGGCTTACAAGACAGCTT
The DNA here is from genome assembly GCA_947683625.1 of Mallotus nudiflorus. Classification (NCBI taxonomy): domain Eukaryota; kingdom Viridiplantae; phylum Streptophyta; class Magnoliopsida; order Malpighiales; family Euphorbiaceae; genus Mallotus; species Mallotus nudiflorus. Next base: position 899,104 of record CANTUR010000333.1, on the reverse strand, counting down.
ACAAAACATTAATTAGTATGTCACCTTTTCAATTGGTGTATGGTAAAGCTTGTCATCTTCAAGTGGAAATAAAACACAAAACCTATTAGGCAATAATAGCATTAAATTATGATATTAAGGAAGCAGTTCAAAAGAGATTACAGTTGAATGAGTTAGATGAAATTAGAAAAAAGCATAAGAAAACTCTAAACTATACAAGGAAAAGACAAAGAGATGGCATGATGCAAATGTAAGAAAGAAAGATTTTAGTAGTAGAGATCAAGTTTTGCTCTTTAACTTTAGACTCAAATTATTTCCAAGGAAGCTAAAATCAAAGTGGTTAGGACTTTTTACAATGACAAGAGTATACCCTTATGGAGCAATTGAATTGATTGGCATTCAAGGAAACATATTTAAGGTGAATGGCTAGAGGTTAAAGAAGTATTTTGGAGGTAAAAATGATGTGTTCTATCATGTTTCCTATTTAACCAACTTTGTTGAATGAAGCACATGAAGGTCAAGCTTATGAACTCCTAAATAAGCACTTCTTGGGAGCTTAACCAAGTGTAGAGTATAATTTTTCTTTTATTTTAGCTGAATTTTCCTTAAGATTTAATTTTATCTTTTTTTTTTATAGTTTCACTTTCCTCCATGCAATAGTTTTTCAAGTAAGTACAACAAAGAGGATGAAGATGAGGAAACATAAGCAATATTTTTAGAAGCCAAAGAGCATAAAGGATAGTAAGCTTTTAAATAATTATAACTATAATTTCTTATGCTTCTTGTGATTAAGATAACTATTACTTATTGTATGCATATTGTTTATCATGAGAATGATAATTAGATTATTGATTAAGTATTGTTTAGAGTTGTGCTAGTTTTATTACTGTTAGTTATGTTTAATACTAAATGCCTTATGTCATATTTACATTGAGGTAAATATGTATGACTGTGTGCACTTGAATGCACAGTCGTGCACCAAAAGACCTCAAGATGGGATCAAAATTTCAAACAAGGCACAGTCTTGCACCCTTGAGTGCATAATTGTGCATCCATTAAGCTAGAGAATGACAAAGCAGGCATAATCGTGCACTCTTCTATGCATAAAGAGGCTTGCCTAAACAATATCAGGCATAGTTATGTATCTTCATGTGCACAGTCGTGCCTGACTCAATAGAAATGAGAAATGTGCAAAGTGCACAACTATGCACATATTCATGCACAACCGTGCATCGGCACACTTCACATAAAAAGTAGTGACTTTTAAGTTCAAAAGACATAACTCTTCACTTCTCCCAATTGGTTTTGATTTATAACTTCTCCAAAACCTAAAGCGTCTCATTTTCTCTTTGTCTTTCATTCAATCCCTCTTTTCTCTCATCACATTCAAACACCAAACCCTTCCCCTATAATTTCATTTTGCTTTCATCAATTTCAAGTAGGAAAGATAGTGAGAGCTAGCCAAATCCATAATCCCTCCTCTAAACGATCTAAGCTTGAAGGAAATTTAAGAAATCCAAGAGGAGAAGAAGAGAATAGAGAGGTAAAACCTTTTCCTCAATACATTACTTTTGTTAGTGAACTTTAACATAAGAAATTTGGGGATATGATTCATAAAAAGATCTAACCTCATAGACATACTAACAAAAAGGCTTTAAAAGATATGGGGTTATTAGAAGAGTTATCTATGTTCTTGAAAAGAGTTAGGTGGGGGAACTTTATGCTTTGGGCGTATCCTCTATAATTAAGGCTAACTTATGAATTCTTATCTTCTTTTTATATTGATGATGGGGCAAAATTTATTTCCTTTAGGCTTAGGATTGAGGACATTAAATTAGGCTTATTTCAATTGAATGATTTTTTTAAACTCCCAAAAGATCAAGAGCCAAAAATTGCTTTTGATCTATATGAGTTTTAAAGGGAATTAACGAGTGATAAAGGTGCTAGGTATAAGCCTAGGACAAGTAAGGAGTCTAAAATTTATTTTCATGCTTTGAGGTATGTGCACCGACTCATAGTGCACACTATTTTTAGTAGGATAAAAGGTTGTTCAGTGATTCCAAACACTAAACTTGTTGTCCTCTATTACATGGTGAATGATAGGAAAATAGACATTTGCCATGCAATTGTATTAGAAATGAAAGATGTCGCTTAAAAGTCTAATGCAACAATTAAAATAAGTGGTCTTATAATGGCATTTGCTAGATATGTTGTGTTTGATATTAAAAACATTTCATTTTTGAAAGTGTAAGAGATTGAAACAATTGATATATAATGCAAGTAATTGGCTTAGTTGAGGGTGAATACCCTGGGTACAAAACTCACTAGGCTTCCAAATGTGCAAGCCCCTCCACCACAAAAGCCACAAGAAGAATAAAAGGAGGAAGAAGAGGAAATCAATGACATGATGGCAAGAATGGACAACCTTGAGTTGCAAATAGGTGTCCTAGATGCCAATGTGGAAGAGCTTACTTAAAGTGTGCAAATAATGCACTACGACCTTTGAGCCTACTTCGTACACCAAGGTTTCGTGCCTCCTCCATTTCCATTACTGCAAGACAAGCCTCATGATGATACATCACCACAAGAATGATATGTTTTTAAGTTTAATGTTATATGTTTCTGTTAATTATGATACATTTAAATTGTGTTGTTGGGTTTGTAAGTTAGAACATTATTTACATTTTTCATATGTTTGAGTGTTTAACTTTGAATTTGAAATGTGTAACTTTGTGTTTTATGAATAAGTATGGTGTAAATTTTTTTAGTGCAAGTATATGTTGATGTGTTATATGATTTCATATTGATTAGTTCTTATTTAATTGGTTAAATGTGCCTAAGGCAATTTTTTAGCAAGCAAAAATGCAATTCAGGTATGATTGTGCATGTTAAAGTGCACAGTCGTGCACTCATCAACCTTTGTAGAATTGGCCTTAGGCATGGTTGTGCATAGTCGTGCACACTGCAACCAAAAGAATACCAAAGCAAGCATATTCTTGCACACTAAAGTGCATAACCGTGCACATATACACTCAATAGACACACTTCTCAAGCACAGTGGTGCACACTAATGTGCACAACCGTGCATGGTCAAAACACTACACATTTAAACAAATTGAATTCTATGCTTATCAACATTGAGGACAATGTTGATTTTAAGTACGAAGGGGTGAATTGTAGTTTTAGAAAAAAAATTTAAAATTTCTCTTTAGGTTTTATTTTCCTTTTTAATGTTAATTTTAATTTTAATTTTATGTTCAATTTTTTTCCTTGTAGGATTTGAATTATATTTCCTTTTTAATTTTTAAAGCTATTTTAAGTCTTATTTTTAGGCTAGGGTTTAATAAATTTTTATTCTAGAGTTTGGTAATGTTAATATTTAATTAGGAATGGGAGTTTTAGTTATTTTTCTTTCCTTTTAACAATTTTGAATATTTCTTCTCCTTCCAAATTAAGTAAAAAAATTTTCATTTGTGTATAAGGATTTCTCTCTATATATAGACAAGCATGTTTTTCAAAAAATAGTCATTCTAATCTCCTTTTCAACTCATTTGTGCAAATAACTCTTTATTTTTATTTTTGCTTTATATTGTCATCGGAAGAGCAAAACCAAGCAAGGCAAAGGAAGGGTAAGTCAATAATGCAAAATGGTAATGAGGGGAGTGAAATCACTAAAGAATATGGTGCTCGTTTTCCCATTCATTTGCATAAGATGGGTAAGAAATTCCACTCCCTTTTAAAGGAAAACTTTATTCAGCCTAAATTTTTTAAGGATAATGTTTTGATAGACATAGGTATTGATGAAGAAATAGTCATTTTGTATGATCAATTAGGATGGACTACGTTTATTAAAATGAAATATGACACTCTTTATGAGCTCACAATTGAATTCTACACAATTTTGAAATTTGTAAATGAAGATAAGCAAGTGTTTTCATATATACTTTTTGGTAAAGAGTTTCATGTTAATTTTGAACTTATGTCTAATGTTTTCGGGTTTCCTAATTGAGGACTTAGTCATCCTCTAAAAAAATTTGACATGCATACTTTTTTAAGTAGATTTATTGAGGATAGTAGTTTTAGTGAAGGAGAAATTATGGTCAATGGCTTAATTAAAAATCATTCTTGCTTATTGATGCACAAATTTGTAGCACACAATATCTTTGGTAAGCAATATAGCATCAGAGTTTTAAAGGATGAACTTTTTATGTTATGGTGCATGCATACTAATACTAGTGTTTCTAGTGCTTATTTTGTTTCCCAAACAACATGGTGTGTTATGCAGGCAAGGGGAGCAACTCTCTCCATGGTGTTAGGCTTTTATGATGCAAAACGCAATGGAAATTAAAAATTTAATCATGAAAAACCTATACATGATCCATGTAATTCGAATAAATCGATTAAGAGAGATTCTAAAACTCACCATGATGATTTCAAAGCGAGAAAGTTGGAAGGAAGAGAGGGGTTCACTTCGGTGACACCTTACCTTGAGCTTTTCAAGTATATTTTATCGGATTAAGGCATCGCCAATCAAACCACTTCCTCTACTAGTATCCACATGAATAGGGTATCTAAAACGGTGTAGGTGTGCTAGCACTTTTTAAGTCTCACTTTTGTTTTTCTTTATATATGTGTTTGCTTTTCACACAAGTAAAAGAAGATGGAGAATGAGAGTCCTAAAAAACCTAGAGAAAAAGATGTATTTATAGACATCTCATCTAGGGTTCTTCAAACCCTTCACTTGCCAAAACAGTTTTGGTAAGTTTAAGCTTTTATTTCTACTTTAATTTTAATTCTAAAATTAGAAGTATTTACTATTTATTTAAGATAATACTTACCTTAAATAAATAAGGAAATAAATATAAATACACACACACACACACACACACACACACACACATATATATATATATATATATATATATTCATTTATTTATTTATTCTTTCAAAGACATTATCATGGGTTAATTAACCCAAGTCTCCTTTGGACATGTTTTAAATGTGTGACCCTATAGGTGCACACAACATTGGCAATGAGTTTTAAATTTTCATTTTAGCCCACAAGTCATAAGCAGCTTCTTGCAAGACATTATGGCTACCCAAGTTGTGTGAAGGTTAATAATTCGACATAAACTAATACATAATGTGTGTTATAGTCCTTTTGTCATGCAATAACTTGATTTAACATAAGGCATGGTTTATGTCATCCTTATATAGTCCAACCATTTTATTTCTCGATCTCAAGTAGACTGATATTGATAACTCTTTATTTGATATTGATAACTCTTTATCTGATATTGATAACTCTTTATCAACTTATTCTAGCATGGCCATGCATTTCTCTTCAGTCTAACTTATCGAGGGGCCTATAAATATCTTCTTAAAATAATTGAGGGACAAATTTCATCTCAATCACTCACATAACTCATTCGATATCCAATCACAATCTATTTTACCATATGATTAAAGATGATGTAAGAATGTATCAAAATACAGAACTCATCATATAGGAAACCATAATGATTTCAGGTTAGAGGACTCAAATAATACTACTGTGATGAGAATCACTTATGAAAATTATCCATGTGGTATTCTTATAGTGGGTCAATCTAGTCCATTATTTCTCTAAATATTTACCTATGAGTTTGACTCAATTTCTCATATACATGATCAGTAAAACATAATCATCAATCAACCTCATACTAGTCTTCATTTATTGTTGTTCCCACAACATTGATCGACTAAGGATATTTTAGAATAGTATTCAAGTATCACCTAAGAGTTTTACTATTAAGTCACATACTTGATGACTTTATGTAGAATAAACTATTCAAGGAACTTATTAGAATTAGCCAGTAATAATAAAAATGTCTCTTTATTAATAAAATAGAAATATGAAAAAATCAAAGTATAGCCATTACACAATTGGCCTAGGGCATATCACTAACACAATTCCAGTCCAATTCGACCATAGATGAAACAGTTAACCATCGATTCATGAATCGAAACTAGCGGTTTTGGAACCATGGCTAGGTTTACAGTTACACTATAAATATTTTCTTCATGTATTGGTTTACGCATTCGAGCTCGATGCGATCTCCATGGGCTTTGCACTTACAGCAATGGCTTTTTGCACTTTTTTCACTTGATTTGTTGATTTTAACATAATCCTTTTAGGTTTCCCCTTGTCCCTCAATAATTTGGAATGAATTTTGATATTCTTGGACCTTTTCAAATGTTTGTATTAATCCCAATAAGGCTTTTTGAAGCCTTTTGAATTGGAAAAATTACACCCTACCTAGTATCTACACAAAATGTTTTCATGTATACGATCATTTTTGTTTTGTTTTTCATGCGTGTAGTTTTTTTTTTTTTCAATTTTACATAATTCTTTCAAAAACCCACAAGACTTCTTTCTTCTTCCCTTATTATTTTTATTTTCTATTTATTTTTTCTCTCTCCTCTTTTTTCCTTTTTATTACTAGTTTATTTTTATTCACTTTTTTTCTTTTTCATTTATACAATGTTTTGTGGTTGTTTTAGCAGTTTGTATTTGGTTTTTTGTTCCTTCAACTTTATGTTTTATGAGATTGTTTTGCAATAATTTTTTTGTTGTTTTGATTGATTCATTTTCATTTTTGTTTTTGACCAAATTCTTTTTGAATTTTATGAGGTTGTTTTGGCGCTTTTTTTTTTTCTTTTTTGCTACTCTAGCTATTAGTTTTATGATGTTTTTCTATATTTTTTTAATATTTTTTCCACTTATTTTGATTATTTTTTGTTGTTTTAGTTGCTTTAACTATCAGTTTTATAAAGTTTTTTCGGTTGCTTTTCTAATTGTTTTTGGTTTATTAATAAATATTCACCAACGTAAATCACTGAAATTGTTACAAACTTCTTGTCCTGAGGAGGAAGTAACTCTGTTCAATTTCAATTATCGGTGAAAAAAGAAAATAAAAAAAAAATTTACCTTTTCCTTGAGTATCTTGAAATTAAAAAAATAATGACGTATTGAATATTTTAGACAATGAATGATTATTTATTTAAAACTTGTTGAGCTTGTTAATTGATTTCACATAAGGTTTTTCATCACTTTGAATTAATTCGATTCAAGTGAGTTTTCCCCATACTATTAATAAAATCTCTGCTTTTTTAAAAAAAAAAAAAAAAAAGAAAAGACATACACCAGGGCTCATCCGTTCACTTCATGGCATAACTCATTGGCTGCCTCAAGAAATTATATATGAAGTTCCCAGGTACTTTTCTTGAATAGTATGAATTAATAGCAAAAAGAAAGCGCAAAATTAAAGATCTCATAGAATACACTTCTCTATAACTCAGAGTAGGAGTTGCAAAGGTTGAATAAAATCAACAAAGAAGTCCTGGCAATAACCATCTCTAACATACTGAATGAAACTGCTTTCCTAAAGCTCAACTGCAGGCTCCTCGTCCTTCTCTCAGCTCCGGGTCCCTAAAACCAACATTTGGTTAGGAATCTGATAGAAAATCAATCATTGAGATATATTTTTACAGTGTGTGAAACAAACCTCTGGATATGATCAAGAATAAGGAGTCTTGGTCCAGGAGGAATTTTGACATCTCTTAGAGCACTAGAACATAATAGAAATCAAAAGCCATACAGGGTTAGTTAGTCAAATATGAAACAAAACATGATGCAATTTTTTGAAATATAAATGCAAATGAAACCTAGACCATCTTTGCATCCATCTACTTGCCTATCAGTTAGCAATGGCAAAGTGCTATCCGTCAACAATCCTTTCCTGAAATTCTTCTCATAATTCTGTAAACCAAGATTGTTTAGCATGATTCTTGTTCTGGCATAAAATGTATCTTCAGCTGGGGGTTGAGAGAACTTTTGTCCTAACTGAACAATCACAAGAATGTTTGTTGCTTTCAGAAGAGGAACCATAACAACATATTTATCTAAAATCAGAATAAAAAGTAACCTTAGAAGAAATATCAAATATGTGAGAGGTTAAACTTAAGTCAAGTCTATTAGATCATTGACCAAACAGATATCAAATTGTTCATGTAATATTCATAGTGCAAACAACATATATAGCTTGCTTGCACCTATTCTAACAGCAGAGATTAGTGAATAAAAGGGATGATTGAATAGCCCCTTAAGTTTGCATATACTAGCCAACTTGTCCTTTTACGAAACCCTATATATATATATATATACCACCGCTCAATTTTATAATTGGAGTCATCAAATTTTATCATAAAAAATTACAAATTATGTCAAGCTCTTTTCAGAAAATAGAAAAGAAAAAGAATGCATGGCATAAGTTCAACAAAAAAAAAAGAGAAAAAGAACAAATGAAGAAGAATAATAACTTTTTTTTTGTTTTTTTGCATTTCGAAAAACAAACCACTTGTTCTTTTTAAGGGGAAAATCATTCTGAAAGATTACTAAGGCTAATGATTTGATAATATTTGATGCACAAAAGGAATTTCAATGGTGGGAAAAATATGAGGTACGGGAAAAAGATGGGCAAAAGCTTCCCTTTTGGCTATCTTCATTGGCATTTGGCACAAGGCAAACATTTTACCTTTTTATCATTTTTCCCAAGACAATAAACCATTTACAAATCATGAAAATCTCAGTCCTATTCTTGAAGCCATATAGAGATGTGTAGTTACTCATTCAACCTATGAAGAGCCTCACTTAACCCAACTTCATAACGAAGGATCAACGCTCAGTTGATCTCAAAATCAAGAAAGAATCATAATACAACCCCAACCACCCCCCCGACCAAACACCAAAATTCTGCATGACATTCATTTTCTTTTCTTTTCCATAAGAAAGTCATGAAAACATTCAAAGTTGTACCTTGATTTATCTAAATAGCTAAAAAACATGTGGGATCAGTAGAGACACATCCTCCTTCACGACATATTGCACAGTCACGATTGTCATTATGAACACTAAATTGAATTTTTTTTTTGTCAATGATTGTTTCTTCAATTTGTTCTGTTAATTTTCTTAAAGAATTCATATTTAGTAAAGAAATAAATTAATGAAGATTTAATTAATGGAAATAAGAATAAAAAAGAAAAAGATGAATATATGAATACAAAAAAAAAAAGGCAACAGATTCTGAGGAGAAAGAAATGATTTTTATGCATTGCACGAAGGGCGCTTTTGAGTTTATATTAAATTAGTCTCTCATTGATTGATTTCAAAGTTTTGACTAAGAATTAAAATTACTGACTGAGGAATGTAACACTAAACAGAATCAAACCTAAGGAGCTATTTATGATCATGAAACAGACAGGACGAACTAGTGGTGTGTTTGGACAAACCTCAAGGATCAGTGGTAATTATTCCCAAATAAAAACACAACACTGTAGCAGCTCCGGAAAAGAAGATGAACTTTCTATGTTGAAGCTTACCTGGAAAAGCCCACCTTGAACAAGTGCAAAAAAAAGTCCAGAAGTAATTGCATTTGTAGCCTGATTTGGTCCACCCATGCCACTCACCAATGAAAACATAGCTCCTGAACCAAAAGCTGCTACCATGCTGCAACACAAAGTTGTCAAATCTTCAACAAAAGCATGACATCTAATGTTAAAAAGCAAAGAGAGTTGAACTCGAGATTCCCCTATGTACAAATATAAGGTGATATAGGTATTTGATGCATAATATACATATCAAGACCAACTATTTGTGCCAAAATTTAACTACAACAAAGTCCAAAGCCTAAGCCAAATCCAGGTCTAAATTCTTAATTGATTTAATAAATTAATTAATTTAGTCAGTTGGGTAAGTGGTCAGTCGTATTGCTGTTAGTGAAATAGTGGGCAGTTATGGAAAAGTACTGTTGCTAGAGGTTACTGCTTAATGGAGAAATAGAGAAATACATGAAGAGGGTAGCTATTGTTTAGTGGAGACCTGCTAAGAGGGAACGTGTGTAGTGGGGCAACCAATTACCGTAAGAAAATATAGCAGGGAGATCCAACAAAAACAAGACAAAGGATAAATTATTAGAATGGTTACTAAACTTTAGTTAGTTTTTCAAAAAGGCCACTTAACTTCAATTTGTGACATTTTGGTCACCAAACTTTGATTTTTGTTTCAAACATTGTTTCTTTTGAAGATTTTAAGCCTTAAAATATATAATATTACCATTTTAGTCCAAAAAATTATTTTCTTGCAAATAAATCTATAGGTTCTACAGATAATAAATAAAATAAAAATATATTCATGCCTTCCATTGTAAAGAGTATTATCCATTATTTGTGTTTATTTGACTGGTATAATACAAATAGTTTAAAATAAAAATTATTCAACGTAGAACAAGAAGAGATTAATATTTACCAAAAATATCATAATCAATATTGTTATTGTTTTGAATACAATATAAAATTGTGTATTATTATTATCATATTTTTAGATCATTTGTTTGGTTTAGATTGAAATAATTGTTAGATAAATAGGAAATCAAACATAGAGTTCGGATTCCAATAATCCATCAGAATTACAACAATTGAGCATTTTTTTTAAAAACTTAATTCGAACTGTACAACAAATTAAAATTTAATAAGTTTTTTTTTTGTGCAAAACATAATGTTGTAGAAATTTTTTTGAACATGAAGAAAGAATGTAAGAATTAAATGGACTATTGGCACTATAATCTTTAACATTTATCACCATATTTTATAAAAAATTAAATATTTATAATTTGTTATAAGTTTAATTTATAATTCGAATTTTAAATGACTATTTATTAATAAAACAAATTATTGTACAGTTTGTGTTAAATTTTTTAAAAAAATGCTTAATTGTTGTAATCCTGATAGAGCATTGAAATCCGAACTTTATGTTGAAAGAATTATATTAATTATACACAACTTTTTTTTGTATTCAACACAGTTATAGTATTGATTGTGATATTCTTGATGAATACTAACCTCTTCCTATCCTGCATCAAATAATTCTTGTTTTAAAACTCTCAAACTGTTAATATTAAACCAGTCAAATAAACACAAATAATGGAAAAACTCTCTACAATGAAAGGCATGGAAAAAACAAAAATATATATTTTTATTTTATTTTTTATCTTTAAAACCTATGGACTTATTTGTAAGGAAATAATCATTTGGACTAAAATGGTAATATTATATAACTTTAAGGCTTAAAATCTTAAAAAGAAACTACATTTAAAATAAAAATCAAAGTTTGATGACCAAAATATCACAAATTAAAATTAAGTGACCTTTTTGAAAAACTAACTAAAGTTTGATAACCATTCAAATAATTTACCCACAAGAGAGAATTGAAGACAACCAACATCAACGCGCAAATCCAGACATAGAGAACTTCAATAACAACAATCTTCAAAAATTTAGTTTTTCAGTTCAATTTAATTCTCATTTCAATGTCTTGTTCAACCAAACTCTGTTTATAAACTAATTTTCTGTTTATTTTAATGAAGTCTCTAGTTTCCCAGTTCTCTATTTAAGTTCCCTAGCATTCAATTTGATTTCTTTATTTTCAATTGTTTAACTAGCATTTTCAGCATTAAATTTAAGGCTTATTGGTACCCAAAATCACAACTTTTTCAACATTTTGCATATTTATATTGAACTTTTAAATTTGGCAAAACTGGCCCACTTTGATATATTATTTGTAATTTTAGCACAATTGTTATTTGATCATAAATTAATAAATAAAATATATATATTGCGTTTGAAATGAATTAGCTAACATCAATTACTATAATCTCACATTTATATAAAAACTTAAAATAGGTAAAAAAATATATATATGAATATAGTCTTGACAAATTAAATAAAATTTTTATTCCTATTTTACATTTTCTTAAATTATTGAGATTGAAGTCTAAGTATTTTGATAATGTGGATGTGAAATTCATAGAAAAAGAGATTAGCAACTTCACATTAAATGTCATATATTGATTAAATTGCAATTGTGCTGAAATTGCAAATAATTTATCAAATTGGGTTAGACTTGTCAAGTTTTAAAGTTCAATATAAATTTGTGAAAGGTCGAAAATGTTGTGATTTTTTACATCAATATGCTTAAATTTAACCATTGCTACAACTAGGTTAGGAACCCCGTAAGCTTAGATCCCTTAGTTTACACAAAATCAACTGATAGATGTCAGTTCTATAAGTTGGTATACCTAATATGCACTTGGCATGTTCGTTTCTTTACAACTCAAGGGCCATAGGGAAACAAAAAATTAGCACACTCAAATGGACAACTGATGATGCCGGAAACCAAAAATTTTCTAGGAAAAGTTGTTAGGTCTTAAGAGAACACGAGTAGGTGACTACAACAGTAGGGCCAAAGGTTTCGTTCCCCACATGGTGGAGAACTTTGAATTCAAGACCAAAGCATTCAAGTCCCAGCAGGACATGTTGCTCAAGATGGAAGAGCTACTCCTATTGACCAAAGGATGCAATTTCTTACTGAGATAATGCTTAAAGAAAACAAGGAATCACAAGCCAAACTTGCAGAAATGCACACAAGATTTTTGCAAACTAAGAAAGATCATTATCGAGGGGTTTATTGCACTAATGGTACCTTAACTTCGGCTAAGTTTCATTTTGGCACCTGATTTTTTATTTTTTTCTTTTCAATGACTGAAATTCTATATATGTTTTAGGTTAAAGTAACTCTAACATATCCGATTAAATTTAACATACATGGCAACCGAAATAAGTACATTCTTAGTATATTTGTCACGTAAATATCCCATTAAGCAGTCAAATCATCTTGTAGGCCCTAGAATATAGGATTTTAGGGCAAAAAAAAGGACAAAAATATGGGATTGTAGGGCCCACAAGATGATTAGGCTGCTTACATGATGAATATACTAAGAATAAGTTTATTTCAACTGTCATATGTTAAATTTAATCGAATATGTTCGAAATACTTTAACCTAAAAGAAAAATAAAACTTCAGCAATAGAAAAGAAAAAAATTAAAAATCTGGTACCAAATGAAATATATGACAAAGTTAAGGTATCACTGGTCCAAAAACCTCAAAAGAGTCAGAATGCAATTTCTAAAACATAATTTCAAAAGCTGGATCATTACCTTCAACAAACTACTGGCATGATTCAGCAGAATTCTAAGAGTGCAATATTGAGGCTCCCTCTAAGGTTAACAAACAACTAAGGAACTCAGGAGGCAATCCTTTGAAGCATCACATGAGGTAGGTGCTTCTTACTGCCCTATTCAACTCAACCAAGAAAAGAGAGAGCAAGCAGGTAGAGGAGCTTAAACAAACAACTAAGGAACTCAAGGGGCAATCCTTGAAAGCATCACATGAGGTAAGTGCTGCTCACTGCCCTATTCAGCTCAACCTAGAGAAGAAAGAGAGAAGGCAAGTAGAGGATCTCAACCTAGATAAGAGGGAGAAATATTTGTCTCCACATAGAAAGGAGACATTTGCAACACCAAAGGTTACTCAAACTGACTGCCTTAATGACAAGCTGATGCATCTCATCATATTCATGCTTGTTAACAAGTCAATGGGCCTCGAGAGTATTGGCTCACGCACACACATGTAGACTTATAAATGAAGTTGAATCCATATAACACAAAACCAATTAGCTCATGATAAGGTCTAATCTACATCTCTTATAAGTCACTTTATTGTTTTGCACTTTTTCAATGTGGGATATATTCTCCAACACTCCCCCACAAGTGTAACTGGGTTTGGACTAGTTACACTTGCCAAACACAAACGAGTCGCACCTAATCATTCAAACGGGTGTAACTAGGGGTGTGCAAAATTGACCCGGCTTGACAAACCAACCCGGAATTGAACTGACCCAAGTCAGTTCATTTTGATTTTGGATTCTTTGTAAATTTCAGTCAGAACCCAACTCGACCGAAAAACCAGATTTTTTCACCCTCAAATGTAGTAATGAAATTAGTGTAGTAAAGCAGTGATGGCGTTAAACTTATACCTATAAGTTAAAGGTTTGAATCCCATTGATGTAAACTTTGTTTTATGTTTGACAAAAAGTGATAAAAACCTTATAATATACATTACCAAGGGTCGAACCTGGGTTTTTATGGGGGGGAGGCGCACGCTTTAGCCATTTGGCTACTGCAATTTATTTGTTTTTTTTTATTTATTATATTTACTACTTATTCGATTACCTGAAAACCGACTCCCACCTAAGCAAAAAAAACTTCGGTTCGGTTTTAGATGTTGGAAAATAAAGAAACCCGATCGACCCAATACACACCCTTAGGTGTAACTTGGCTTGGACTAGTTACGTTTGCCAAACACAAACAAGTCACAAACGGGGTCACAAACAGGCCGCACCTAACGGCTTAAATGGGGTCACAAATAGGCCGCACCCAACTTCAAGTCTTAAACACGAGCCCATAATCATTGTTTTGATATCATGTTAATAAGTCCACAGGCTTCAAGACTGTTGACCCCCCCACACACATGTGGACTTATAAATGGGGTTGAACTCATGTAACACAAAACCAATTAATTTATGTTAAGATCTAATCTACACCACGTATTTATTGTTTTACACTTTTCTAATGTAGGATAGATTCTCCAACATAATACTAACCTTGATGTTTATCTAATCTGAATGAATATGATGGTAGTGTGCATGGAAAGTCGGAGGGCATGGCTCCATTTTATTATAGGGGAACCCTAAAGTTATCAACAACAATTCATACAGAGACCTATGGTTGATGTTGAAGCTATTAGAGATGATGTAAATGAATTATATGGACCAAGATTAGGAAAGGTTGGCCTGATAGAATTTCACAAACCCTATCTTGAGGTAATAGACATAGAGAATCCTTATCCCAAAGGTTACAGAATTCCAGAGTTATCTTTATTCTCTAGAAAAGGATAATTAACAATTGCACACAGCCACACGCACTATTCAGTGTGAGGAATTGTCTAATTATAAGACTTTTTCCTACTTTTAAGGTTGTTTCCTAATTTTCTACCTAGTACTACTTTTACATGGTATGTTTCTCTGCCAAGAAATTCTATTTGTACTTGACAGGACATGGAGAGACAGTTCCATACCCAATTCTTCAAGACGGAACCAAAGGTTTGTGTTGCCAAACTATCGAAGGATGACACAAAGACTTGGGAAGAATGCAAACTCTTCCATTGCCCAGTTAAAAAAAATGAGGAACCATTAAAAGGTCTTCCAATTAGAAACTGAGTACATGAAGATATCCCAAAGGGGGCTAGGCATGGAGCTGGATAGAGTTCAGGGATTTCTATAAACTAGCAGCTGAAGTGATAGCATATGAAGAGCTATTGAAAGAAAATAATCAAAGAAGGAAAATTTCCATAGGGAGCTACTTCCAAGAGGTTCTCAATCACAATGTTACAATTGCAAACCTCACCTCTTCAAGTTCATTTGTTTGCTCGCTACTATTGAGGAAGAATCCAGATCCTTTGAAGAAATCTTAAGCTTAAAATGCTCAGACCCAATACACCTTTAACATAGAAAAAACTGAGGAGATCTTTGATTTTCTCTTAAAAGAGAAATTCATCACATTACCAACTGATCATACGATCCCGATAAAGAGGAGCTAAAGAGAAAAGATTATTGTAAGTACCATAGTTCATTTAATCATTCTACTAATAGTTGTTGGACTTTTAAAAATGTTATACGGGACAAGATGTAAAGTTTTCTAAAAGAAAAGAAGCAACATTAGTAGATGAGGATCTCTTTCCTCTAATGGCTTCCATCAATGCTGCAACTTTCAATCTTGGATCCCTTATCAACCATAAAAGGAGCATTGATGCACACAGTATGTGGAGAAATCTTTTTCCACACTGGGGGAAATTATAGAAGAGAATTGAAGAATCTTTTGCCAACATCAGCCATGTAGGGAAAAACTTTTATGCCTAAATGATGAAAAGCCGAAATCATAGTTTTGTATAGTGTTTTTTCCTACAAACAAGCTCTAGTATCTATTTCTTGTAATTATTTGTTCTAGTTTTCAATAAAATAATGTCGGCCTGTTGGTCACTTTATCAATGTGCTTTCTTGTTTGTTGTTGCACTAACCTATGTTGTCTAAGAAAGACTTGACAATCTCTAATAAGTGCCTTGAACTTGGAGCAACACGTGGAGCATCAAAGAGAATCAAAAGGAATCAAGGAGATTCCGAAAAATCTTATAGTGTTTGTGTCGTCATGTAAACTTGCCAAGAGAATTATGTTGGCTGACAATCATACATACAAAAGATCAGGTGCATATATTACTTAAATCGATTTTTAGCTAAGATTGATCTTATATATTTGATTGCATGTTGAAAGTCTAAGTGAAAATTTTATTGTGCACTAATTGCTGGAGTTCTATAGTATAAGATTCTCCAAGAGGTTTTCATATTTATCTCCCTCGTTTTTCTCACAATCATGTTTTGCCCGAATGTTGCTACAATGCTTCAACACAAAGTTGTCAATCTTCAACAAAAGCATGACATCTAATGTTAAAAAGCAAAGAGTGTTGAACTTGAGATTCCCCTATGTACAGATATAAAGTGATACAGGTATTTGATACACAGTACACATCAAGACTAACTATTTGTGCCACTACAGCAAAGTCCAAGGCCTAAATCCAAATCTAGGTCCGAATTCCCAATTGAATTAACTAACTAATTTAGTTAGTTGAATAAGTTGTTAGTTGTATTCCTATTAGTGAAATAGTGGGCAATTATGGATAAGTATTATTGCTAGAGGTTACTGTTTAATGGAGATTTAGAGAAATACATAAAGAGGGGAGCTATTGCTTAGTGGAGACCTACTAAGAGGGAACGTGCTTAGTGGAGCTATCTTTGGGGGAAACACTTACAGTAGGGAGATCCAACAAATACAAGAGAGAACTGAAGACAACCAACATCAACACACAACTCCAAAGACAGACAACTTCAACAACAACAATTTAGTTTTTCATTTCATTTCAATTTCCATTTCAATGTCTTGCTTATGTTCTTGTTCAATCAAACTCTGTTTCTAAACCAATTTCCTATTTATTTTAATGAAGTCTCTAGTTTCGCAATTCACTGTTTAAGTTCCTTAGAATTCAATTTAATTTCTTCATTTTCAATCATTTAACTAGCACTTGCAGTATTAAATTTAGCTACTTCTACAACTAATTTTTTTAGAAACCCCATAAGCGTAAGCTTAAGTCTTTTAGCTTAGGTCCCTTTGCTTACACAAAATCGTCTGGTAGAGGTCAACTCCCTAGGTCAGTATATATAATATGCACCTAGCACACTCGTTTCTTTACAATTCAAGGGCTAGAGGGAAACACTAACAAATAATAAATTGATATTTTGAAAACTCTATGATGCATTTTGTGAACTCTTTTCTACCATAGGAAAAATCCAATGTGAAATGAACATAAACTAAGTTAGGTTAAACGTAATTGGGAGTTTTCTTAAAATGAATGGAGCAGATCAAAAATTGTTTTTAATTTGTATAAGAGGAAAAGCAATCATCTAAAAAATTATAAACATCCACTCCAATTTTCAATCACTAATATAACGCTTCCTTTTACCCCCTTTTTCTCAAAGAACTTAAGGTGTTATATTCCTTTTTTTCTTTTTGAACTAATAATTTTAAGAATCCTACATTTTTTTAATTCAAATAATTAAGTTCTAAAAGAAATTTTCTTTATAAATAATTTCTAAGAGTTTTTTGAAAAAGGCCCCTGCTAGTCCTATTCATCAAGGAAAATTTTCATTAGTCAATCCTAAATTTTTTATATTTCAGTCCTTAAAACTTTAAATTACAATTTTGACATTTTAGTATTTTTTCATCAATATTTTAGAAAATCTAATACCTTTAAAAATTTCATACAAATATTTAAAAAATGCCAAAATCAAATTATTGTCTACAATTATATTTAGTTTTGTTTCTTTATGTTGAATTGTTTTCTCATGTTAAGAAATCAAAATTAATTTCTTAAACAATCTAACAAAATTACAATTTCACTTGAAAAGTAACAAAAATGAAAAAAAATATATGTTCTTAAATTTCCAATCAAAATTAAAACAAAAAAAAAAATGAACACTAAAATATAACCATAGTAATCTTCCATACAATTGTGATTTGTTTTGTTTTTCATTTTTGTCATTTTTATTTTTTATATAATTTCGGAAAATTACTGAACTTTATAAAATAATATTAAAAGTATAATTAAATTCTAAAAAAGTTAGAAGCATAATATTTAAAAAAGTACAAAAACTAAAATATAAAAATTGAGAGCTAACTAAAAGAATATTCATTTGATTGACATATAGGACTAACAAAAGCTTTTTCATAAATCTTTTAGAACTTGCTTGTTATGAAAAATTCTTTTAGGACATTATTATTAAAATTATTTGAAAAAAACACACTTAAGATCATTATCCTTTTTTCTTTCATCTTCCATTATTTTCCCCTCCCCCTCTGTATTGATCCTTCTACCATCCCCTTCACCATTTCTCCCCATAAGAGTAGTTTCTTTGAATTTTTCTTTTGGAACTGAAGCGTATAGTTTCATGTCCCTTTTCTTAAAAGAATTTTTCAAATGTATTTTTTCCTTAAAAATTACGGTTTTTTCAGTTATAATTTATTCCAAACATAAAATTTATGTGATTAATAGAATTGCAAGTCTTAAGTTGTATCAATCCAAACATGAAAATTCATTTATAGCTAAATTCAACACAACATGCATTTAGAAATGAGTTCTATATTAGCAGTTCATTAACATTGAATTCCAGATCAGCAATTTATTTGTTCCAAATAGAGCATGTAGTATCATTCTAGATTTGGGGAGGATACTCAAACAATTCCAAAAAACAGATAAGGAATATATATTACACACAGTATTTCACTGATATATTTTCAATCGTAGAAGAAGACCTTAAACTTTTTTAATGCTAAATAATATTTAATAATGGTTAAAAATATAATACTAAATCAGTAATCACATGAAGACCCTAAATAAGTAATCACATGAAGACTTACACATGGAACATTTTATATGAGTTTTAATTTTTTTTTAAAAAAATCACTTGAATTTCCCGGCCGCACTCCCATGACTGGCCAGTGGCCACATTAGACTCCAACAATCAGGATTACTATGCGCAACTGACACAAGTAAAACAATCAGTCAACTGAAAATCAAACCAAATGATTCGATTCATTAAATCATTAACTCCAAAGGAGTCTAGAAAGTTGATTGAAACAGAAAGAGAAAGAGGGGGGAAAAAAAGGAGCATAGAAAACTCCTATGCCAGACTGATAAAAATTTGTTGATGATATAATAGAATAATAAAAAACATTTGCTATAATCTCAATGAGTTTTCAACACTGCTGCACCTGCCAACACAATGAGAAGGACCACTAAAATAGGCAATTGATACCCTATGATTTTAACAGGAAAAAAAAAAATGCTGGCATAAAATGAAGTCACAAGATTCACAGATATTTCTGTCTGGACAAGCAGAGGGCTTTTTGATGCATGCCATCAATTTCCCTTTAAAAAAGTAAAAGAAGAAGGCAGGAAAACCATGAAAAGTATGAAAACTAGAAGGAAAGGAGCATATAAATGATAAAGAAAACTAGACCTGGATTGAACATCTTCCTTGCCTCTCAATCTTTTCATGACAGAGGATATGCCGGCATTTACACCTGTCATCACTGCAAAGTTGCGAGCTTGCACCAATGGACCTCCAGATAGAGCCTACGGTTAAAACAAACAAATTTTATATATGTAAGCAAAACTGTAGTAATATTTCTACTTTATAATCTATTGCTGACATAAGAACAAAACAAACATGCTCTCAAAAATTTCCTTGAAATCAAGGGCAAGGAGCAAATAATTGAGTGTAATCTATATTTGCATTTCCGGCAATTAGAATTGGAGTTCAAACAATTCTTACTGATCTTAAAGGCAAAAAGAAAGGCAGTTTCCTACTGTGCCAAAATTGGGGAAAAGCTAGTAAACAAAAAAAAAATTGAAAAGATTAACAAAATAAAATAAAACCTGGGCTTGCTTGAAAGACGCCATGGCCTGAGGGTTTAAGGAGGCCTCAGGAGGAGTAGGGAGAGAAGAGGAGATTTCAGGGGTGAGAGTTCCCATGATAGCACCGATAGCAGCGCCCTGAGCAGCGGAGGTGGCAGTGACGACGGCTGCCTCAACAGGTAAGGACTGTTTGGACAACCAGAACTTGAAACCATTCTCCAACTCCTTCAACTGAAGCTGCAACTGCTGTATTGGGTTCTGTTTCGCCAATACATCCCCTTGTTTACCCTGCTGCTGCTCCATGTTTTTCCTTTTTCCTAAATTATTATCCTTCTTCTTCCGCCGCTGCTTTACATATAAGGATGGCGGGGGGATAGCAGACTTATTTTTGTCCCCCTTTTTCTATTTATAAAGGATAGTTACAGATTTATTGCATCCATAATTACTGCTCCATATTTAAGAGCATTATTAAAAGCTTCCTTAATTTTAAATTGTCAAATAACTTTTCACTCGTTAAAAAGAAAAATTAAATAACGAGAAAAAATAATCATGTCTTAAAAAAATCAATCATTTTTTTCTTTTATACTATTATAATATTAAAAATAAAAAAATAATCTTACTTAAATTAAATTAAATTACATTAAAAATTATAACTTCAATAAAAAAATTTCTTTTTATTGAAAAATTAAATAAAAATATATATTTATTCTCCTTTTATTAAATTTATAGTAATACACAACACTTAGTTAATTTCTTTTCAATTTTTTTTTAACAATTCATTTACCTCTTTTACACTATTATGATACTTGAAAGTAATGAAAAATGTAAGGTATGATTTAATTAAATTAAAAATTATAATTTTAACAAAAAATTTTCATTAAAAAATTAAATAACATAAAAATATATATTTAATTTCAATATTTGTTTAAATTTATAACAATATACCATGCTTAATTTAGTTTTTAAATCATGCACTTTTTTTAACATTGTTATAGTATAAAAAATAATAAAATTTCATAGTATTCTTTAAATTTAAATATCATAATTTCAACAAATTATTGCAACAGTGTAGGCCAAATATTAAAATGCATACGTATTTGCATTTTTTAAGAATATTTGTAAATTTTAATTTTAATTAAATTAAGTCCAAATTTGAAAATTTTAAGAGTATTTTTGAGATTTTTTTTATAATTATTGACATTTTGACCTTTGGCTAACAGTATATTTCAAGAATATTCTTACACTTTTTTATGAAGAGGGGAAATTGTTTGACAAATCTAAAATTGATGGGATTTTTAATAATTTTTCAAAACATATGGATGGAATAATAATTATAATCTAGCCTCATGAGGTAATTGTAATTATCCCTTATTATTATTATTATTATTATTATTATTATTATTATTATTATTATTATTATTATTATTATTATTATTATTATTATTAAGCAAAGGTAATAAAAGTTTAAAGCAAAAATAATCAAAAAATTAAATCCCAATCCACAAGTTCGGTTCTATTCAGTTTGATTTAAATTGTAAAAAAATCAATTTGATTTTTACTTTAAAGAACAAAAGTATTTTTAGTTCAGTTCGATTTTTATTGGGATTAGTTTGAACTTCATTTGATTAGGAAACCTTTCTTTTCTGAAATGCACCCATGCCCAATCACTAGGTTTAAATATAACTTGCTTCTTTCATTTATTGTGTTGCTTCTTATATTAGAGTATTTTCTTTTTAATTTGGGCTTTAACTTTGTCATGTGAATTTTTGACATATTCATCCCTTTTTATGCCTTCTAAGTTTGCCTTCTCCATAGGTAATGGAATCAAATCCATTAGTGTTAATGGATTGAAGCCATAAATTACTTCAAATAGTTAATGATTTGTTGCTTCATGCACACTCTATTATAAGCAAACTCCACATGCAGTAGACACTCCTCTGAATTCTTCAAATTCCTTTGGATGTCAGCCCTCAAAAGTGTTAAAAGAATTTTATTCACTACCTCCATTTGCCTATGCATTTGTGTGACAAGTTGTTGAATAAAGAATCTTTATTACCATTTTCCCCCCATAATGTCTTCTAAAAATGGCTTAGGAACCTAAACATCATGATCACTCACTGTGGTTCTTAACACTCCGTGAAGTCTAACACTCTCTTTGAAGAATATATTTGCAACATGGATTACATCATCCATTTTGTGACATGGGATAAAGTGTGTCATCCTGCTAACCTTGTCCATAACAGCAAAAATAGAGTCTTCCCCCTTTAGACCTAGGTAATCCCAACACAAAAATCATGGCAATGTCTACTCAAAGTTCATTAGGTACAGAAAAGGGTATGTACAAACCATAAGACATTACTTTGGATTTGGCTTTTTACAAGTTATACACCTCTCACAAGCTCTCTAAACATCCCTCTTCATATGTAGCCAAAGAATGGTCATTTAACATTTCCAAAGTTTTTATAATCCCAAAATGCCCTCATTAATACTCCAATATATGCCTCTTTCATAAGTTATTCTCTTATTGAACATTATGGCACACATAATTTATTCTACCTAAAAGAAACCCCCCATGTATGTAGAACTTATCAAAACCACCTTTCTCACATGTCTCATGAATGTTAGCAAAATCATGGTCATTAGGATATAAATCTTTTATATGCTTAAATTCCAATAATTTTGCTTCAAGTTTAGAGATTAAGGCATACCTTTTTGACAAGGCATCAGCTACCACATTCTCTTTACATTGTTTTTACTTGACAATATCTAAAACTAATTTAATGAACTCTACTGTTTAGCATGTCTTTTACTTAACTTGCATTGCCCTTTAAGGTACTTCAAGGACTTAGGGTCGATGTGGATAATGAATGATTAGGGCTAACATGTCCTATAAATGTTAGCAAAATCATTGTCATTAGGATATAAATCTTTTATATACTCAAATCCCAATAATTTTGCTTTAAGTTTAGAGATTGAGGCATACCTTTTTAACAAGTCATCAACTACATTCTCTTTACATTATTTGTACTTGACAACATCTAAAAATAATTTAATGAACTCCACTGTTTAGCATGTCTTTTATTTAACTTGCATTGTCCTTTAAGGTACTTCAAGGACTCAGGGTCGGTGTGGATAATGAATGATTAGGGCTAACCACAAGTATACAGATCACTTAGGTACTATAGTAAATAAAGTACGAGTATCATTCCTATAGAGATTAGTAGTCATGGATTAATTCATTTAGTTAATTATTTGTCTAAAAGAATTAATGAAAATTTAGAGTTTGAAAAATTAAATTAAAACTGAATAAACTAACTTAAACCAATGCAAATTAATTCAAAGAAATAATTAATAATGAATGTATGCACTAGAAATTCACCTTTCACTTTGGAGTTTTTATTATTAACTAACAAACTTTACTTAACCTAATCTAAATTCCTGCATATGATGCTTACCACTAATAATCTTATAATTAATTCTCTCTTAAGTAATTAAAGATAATTTAATTAATTCAATTGATAGTCTAAACTCATGGACTCTTACCTCGCTAAGTCAAACTAATAAATCCTTAACTAAATTTTCAGCACAAGGTAATTCATGCAATACTAAGTATTCAAAAGTTCTCTCAGCTCAATTGAACTTAATAGACTTTAAACTATATCCTAAGTTATTAACCTCCTCTTAAGCTCAAAACAACTTATATGAATATTCAAACTAAACCTTAAACATAAAGCTTGCATCACCTATTAGTCTTAAAATAACTTGACCCTAACCAAATATTGAATATCATGAAGCATAAATAAAAAAATCCATATGAAAGAAATTAATCTTCAATTAAGGAAAATGGTTAATTAATACATTCCCAAAGCTACTAAGATCATTTTTAGTACATAATAAAAATTTAGCCTAACATGTTTATAAAAATAAGAACACAAATAAAAGAAATCTCAACAAACACAATGAAGATAAAAGAATTAAGAAAAAGAGAATATGGTCTTCAATTCTTCAATATGAATAACCCCTTCGAATGCTGAAAAAGTCTTTTTACTTTAATCCTTGCAAACTTGACTTCTAATGAATGAACATGATGTAGGATGATATTGTATAAATTATATCTTCCCTCTTACTCTAATTGCCTCTTATATACAGCTCAAATTCATCCTTTCTTAAGTTAGAATAGAACTAGGTTTCCAAAATAACCATAACCTAATTGAATTAGGACACTTGTACAACCCTTTATTAGTGACATAACTTTAATCACCTTTTAGTCCTATAATATGACTGAATCAACTCTTGATGTCTTCATAAAATTTATAGCCCTATCTTTTAGCTTTCAATAGCATCTTGAATCACATCATTATGACCTTTGTATCTTATATTATGACCCATATACTGAAGTGTGCACAAATTTGGGGTTCATTTAGAAAACACCACATGGTTGTACAATTAAAACACACAATCGTGCACCTTATTTAATAGAATTTAAACTAGATACTAAGTTATTAATCTCCTCTCGGTCTCAAAACAACTTATGTGAATATTCAAACTAAACCTTAAACATAAAGCTTGCATCACCTCTCAGTCTCAAAATAACTTAACCCTAACCAAATATTGAATATCATGAAGCATAAATTAAAAATCCGCATGCAAGAAATTAGACTTCAATTAAGGAAAATGGTTAATTAATACATTCCCAAAGCTATTAAGATCATTTTTAGTGCATAATAAAAATTTAGCTTAACATGTTTATAAAAATAAGAACACAAATAAAAGAAATCTCAGTAAACACAATAAAGATAAAAGAATTAAGAAAAAGAGAATATGGTCTTCAATTCTTCAATATGAATAACGTCTTCGAATGCTGA
This sequence comes from Mallotus nudiflorus, assembly GCA_947683625.1. NCBI lineage: Eukaryota > Viridiplantae > Streptophyta > Magnoliopsida > Malpighiales > Euphorbiaceae > Mallotus > Mallotus nudiflorus. Next base: position 874,243 of record CANTUR010000333.1, on the reverse strand, counting down.
AAAAGTCTTCTTACTTAAATCCTTGCAAACTTGACTTCTAATGATTGAATATGATGTAGGATGATGTTGTATAAAGTATATCTTCCCTCTTGCTCTAATTGCCTCTTATATACAGCTCAAATTCATTCTTTCTTAAGTTGGAATAAAATTGGGTTTCCAAAATAACCAGAACCTAATTGAATTAGGACACTTGTATAACCCTTCATTAGTTACATAACTTCAATAAAATTTTTATCCTATATTATGATAGAATCAACTCCTCATGTCTTCATAAAATTTGTAGCCCTATCTCTTAGCTTTCAATAGCATCTTGAATCACATCATTTTGACCTTTGTATCTTATATTACGACCCATATACTGAAGTGTTCACAAATTTGAGGTTAATTCAAAAAACACGACTTGGCTGTGCAATTCAAGCACACAATCATGCACCTTATTCTACATGTCATCTTATGTGCATTGCATAGTTGTGTGCCTTATTCACATGGTTGTGTGATTAATAAATGCATTTTCTCCATTAATTAGGTTATAACACACAATTGTTGATCTTGGCACACTGTTATACAATCAACTTCTTCATTCTTCCAAGGTAAGAAGCCTTAGTTGCACGGCTAGGTCCTTTCATTGTACAATCGTGTCAGCTCTTCTTTACTTTAATCTTTGACAATTTTAAGCTATTTCAAAGCTTGTACTTGAATGCATCTTCAAATTTACACTTCATAATCCTACATACAAAATAAAACACCTTAAACATACTTAATATATTATCAAATTAAACAATGAAGCAATTCTAATTTGCTAAAAACTATACTAAATAATTAAAAAAAAACCCTAATTTAATCATAAGTTAACAATATTTATCAAAAAAGCAAACTTTAATAAGTAAAACTTATTGAAAAGTATTTCAAAATAAACACTTTTTATGCATTTATCAACTCCCCCACACTTAGATTTTTATTTGTCCCTAAGTAAAGACTTTATCAATATCACAAATCATGCATATTAAGGAATTTACCAAAGCATAACCATATTTAGACATACTTAGTACATACTTAACATAGCTCTTATTTATCAAACCCAAAGATTAAAAACAAATAAAAAATAGCACTTCTTAATAGAATTAATGAAAGATCTATGAATAAATTCATAGATCATAAGCAAATTCAAAAAATTTTAAATCCCTTAACCTTAAGAATGATAGCTAAGTAATAACTTTGTAAAAATTATCAAAACTTGAGAATGTGTTTTATGTTTTATCTCGCATAAATTTGGTGAGTGTGATTTATGCTCCATCTCACATCTTTTTATTTTTTTTCATTTTTTTAGCAAGTATGTTTTACGCTTAATCTTGCTTTTTTTTTAAAAAAAACTTTGACAAGTGCTTTTTATGCTCCATCTTGTCACTTTTTCAATTAGCTAATTAGTTAGTTTCTACTATAACTCAAACTCAAAGGTTGTTCTAATACTTAAAATCATCCAATTAAGAAAAATTCTCCACAAAATAGTATTCCATACACCTTTGACTCACTTAAAAGAGAAGTACTTTTTAAGTTAAACAATTTTCTAATACTTATCCTTAACCTAAGGTTTTTACATGCACAAGACCTAAGTTAAGTCATGATTATACTAAAAAAACTCAACCTAGTATACATAACTTACAATATTGATAAATGTGAAAACTCATAAGGTTAGGAAATTTAAAAATTTTTAACTATTAAAGTTCTAAAACAAAACTTTAATTTGTTCAATCTTTATAACTTAGGGATATAAAAGTCTAAATTGCTTGCAAATAAAATACAAACCAAAATTAAAGAAAACTCAAAATTAAAAGAAAAATAAATAAAAAGCAATAAAATTAAAAATTAAAAGGAAACTAGAGATATTCCCCCACACTTGAATCGAGCATTGTCCTCAATGATCCGTTTGGTATGAGAAAAAGTGAAATAACAAAAAGAAATGAAAAAAGAAGATAAAATAGAAAAGAAAAATTTGTTAGTGATATGCACTAGGTTAATCATGTATGACCATGTTTTGACTTTATCATTTTATTAATAAAGAGGCATTTCCATTATAATTTTATGTTATAATAATTACTTGAATAGTTAATTCTTACTAAGGTCATTAAGTATATGACTTGATATAAAACCCTTAGGTTAAATATGAGTTCTATTCTTATTTAACCCTAGTGATTCATTATTAAAATAATAATGAATTAAGGCTAGTATGGTGTTGATTGATGATTATGTTTTACTAATCATGAATATAAGATATTAAGTCAATTCATAGGTACTTGTTTAAGAAATGATGTACTTGATTGACCCATCATGAGAATACTACATAAATAATTTGCATAAGTAATTCTCATCATAATAATATTGTTTTAGTTCTCTGACCTTAAAATCACCATGGTTTTCTACATAATTAGTTTGTATTTTGACACATTCTAACATTTTCTTTAACAGGATGATGAAACAGATTATTGTTGGATATTAAATAAGTTATGTGAGGAATATGAGTGATTGAGAAGGAATTTTTCTTTCATTTAATCTAAGTAAGATATCTATAAGCCCTTTGATAAGATAGGCTAAAAAAAGTGCATGGCCATGTTAGAATGAATTGATAAAGAGTTATCATTCTCAGGCTACTTAGAATCAAAACATAATATGGTTGAATTGTATAAGGATGGCATAAATTATGCTTTATGTTCAATCAAGATATCGTGTGATAAAAGGACTGCAATATTCACTATAAATTAGGTTATGTCGAATTATCAACCTTTATATAACTTGGGTAGTCATAATGTCTTGTTAGAGGCCATTTATTACTAGTGGGCTTAAATTAGAATTTCTGGCCTACTGCCAACGTTATGTGAACTTACAAGGTCATATACTTAGAATATACCCAAAATGAAGTTGGGTTTACTAGCCCAATAAAAACTCTATAATAAATAAGTATATAAATTTGTAGATATTTATTTATTTAAGATAATCTTTATTTTAATGAAATAGGAAATAATTTTTGTTTTGGAATTTGAATCAAAACAGAAAATAGGAAGGTGCTAAATATACCAAAAGCATTTTGGTAAGTGAGGAGTTACTAAAAACATTTTGGTAAGTGAAACTCTAATTGAGAAGTGTATAAATATATCATATTCTCTAGGGTTTCACATACTTTTCATTTTGAAAAGAAATTTGTTTTCACCTTCTAAGAAAAATACAGAGTTCTTAAAAGTCAGACTTTTGAGAAATAAAGTGCTAGTACACACGCACTCGTTTTGATTGGAGGACGTTCATGTGGATACTTATAAAGGACGTAGCCTTTCGGGACATCTCAATCCGACCAAGAACACTAAAAGCTCAATGTAGGGTGTTACTAGAGTGAACCCCCTCTCTTCCATCCAGTAATCTTGCCCCTTTTGCGTCTATGGTAAGATTATGAAAAACCCTTAATTAATCGTTTAATCAAATTACATGGATCCTATTTCAAGTTTATGAAAAAAATTTTATTTTTTCACTGCGTTTTGGATCATGAAACCAATAAAATTATAAAGCATGAATGAACACATAAACACACATAGTTCACTTATAAATAGGAAATCAACTTAGTACATGAAACATTAATAACAAAACATAAGAATGAAAGAAAAACTAAGACAAAATGAAAACATAAAAAAAAGTAAAATATAAAGATAACTTTAATTTAAATATATTCGTGATCTCCCTTATCTTGTTCCTCATGTTCCTCCTCTTCATGGCCTTACTCTTCAACACCTCTATTGAAATGACCTTCTTATGCTTCATTTAGTAGAAAAGGATAGGGTAGTGGGATTAATCCTTCATGTGCAAAGTAAGCATCCAAATTAAAAATTCATTTTGCCATATTATTATTGATCACATTCACCATATCTTCTAAATTGTGCATTTTATTGTCCATCAAATCCATCATAATAGCAATTACTTCCATTGAGACTGGTGGTGAAGGTAGTGCATCATGCATAGGTTCATCATAATGTTCTTGATCTTCTTGTGGAATAATGGGTGGTTAAGCACCTTTAGGATGAGTTATCAAAACATACTCTTCACCAACTTTCTCTATCAGTCTCATTCTAAACATCATGCCAATATTAATTTTCATATCCCCTTGACACTTAATGTTGGGGTGGTTTTTCAAAACCTTGAAAGCGAGTGATGAAAAAGTTGAAATATCTTATTAGGCAATCAATTTAATGAAGAGAATTGATGTTCAAACCATTTTAAAACCAACCAAACCACTAAAACCTTATCCTATCACCAATTATACCTTTTTAAAACCAATACAAACCACAATCAAACCTTAACCATATCCTTTTAGTATTGAGAAAGAGGTTTGAGAAGAATAATAAGAGAGAATTCTACCTGAGTCATGTCTTCTAAGCCAATAAGTATAGTCCTAAGTAAGGACTATTTATAGTCTGTCTTTTATAGTTTTCAGTCTGGTTTTGATTCCTAAAGCTAGGGTTTCACCTCTAGAAGCCTTGAAAATAAAGTCAAACTTTGCTCAAGGGGACTTTTCTATAGTCAAATTGAGTTCCCAGAGTTGATTTTCAGTCTAAAACTATCCTCTAAAATTCAAGTTTATCAATGGATCCCATTTAACAAAAAGTTAACTTTTAACTTTACCTTTCCTTATCCAAAAAGAGACACTTATTAAAAGAGGTGCTTTCTAAGTTTAGAATATTCCAAATTTGGGATATACTAGGACAAGTGTCAAGCTTATAAAGGAAAAGGATATACTATTACATAATAAACCTCAAAAAGTGTCACTTATTTACACTAAGTGCCACTGCCTTTGTTTGCCTATAAATAAAAGCTTTAAGGAAGCCTTTAGGAGGCTTTTTACAACTTCCAAAAAAGGAGAAAACTCTAACATAAAAACCAAGAAAGATACTAATATTCTCTCCAAAAAACTTGTTAACCATTTTCTTGATCAAACTCTTAATTTTGATTTTAACAATCAATTTAGAGTACTAATGATTTCAATTAAGTGTGTATGTATTTGATTTAATCCTCAAATCATTTATTCAAACTTGGAGATATGAAATACTCTATTTAGAAGGTGTTTTCATGCAATTTAGTGAAGAAAATAAATCAATAAAAGTGGATAAGTTAAAAGGATTTAAAAAGACTAAAAAAGGATCAATTTTTTAATATGCAGGTGGTTACTCACGAGCAGCCATCCTAAAGCTCTTATTTTTAAGCTTTTGTAGCTTGAGCAAGTCTGAGTCGCTCACGAGCTGCCCTCACGATTATGAGCAGCTTGTGAGGGTAGTCTAGACAGATTATAACAGGCAAATTCTAGCAATTTCAAAGGCAACAGTCACTAGAATCGATGCTCATGAGCTATGACACTACCCTTATGACCATGAGTGGCATTTCGGCTGTAAAAGTTTAAAAAACACTCAATGATGTTTAAAAGACTTTAGAGACATAATTAATGCCTCCAACAGCTATATTTTTAAAGCTTAATCTCTAAAAATGATCTAGACTTTTTATTCTTAAAAATCAGTGCTTTGATTATCAAAAACTCTCCTAAGCATTCAATTGAGCATTAATTTTCTTTCTATCAAATTCTTGTATTTGTTTTACTCTTATGAGAGTTAGTTGTGTGTTAAAATAAGACTTCATCTTCTTTTAAATCTTAAGATAGATTAGAAGGGAAGTGAGGTATATTTCTAAGGAATTGGTTAAGTGTTTAGCCATTAAAACACTTGAGAATTGGTTTAAGAGTAAGCCTAAAAAATCTTATTTGTTTGGTTGAAGAGTTAGCCTTAAAAACTCTTAGTTGTAAGTTTGAAGAGTGAATGTCAAACTCTTATATAATCTCAATCTTGTGAATAAGATTGTGGGTATTGAAAATCCTAACTTAGGAATAAGTTAGGTCATAGGATTATTGAGAATCTGAACTCCTTAAATTCTCGTGTTCATTGTTCTTCCTTTTTAACTCTCTTTTATTTCTTGTTTATCCTTTTGATTTTTTAAAAACCTTCATTTGCCTTATTTACCCACCCCCTCTAAGTCACTTTCAATTAGTATTAGAGCTTGGATTCTAGAAACTTAATTGCTAGAATACAAGATCACGAGGAGTGAATCTCAAAATTTTTCTTCACTTAGACCATTCTTTGATGGGAGTGACTATCCACATTGGAAATTTAAAATGGAACTCTATCTAGATAGTGATCCAATAAAATTATAGGATGTCATCTTAGATGGTTGGGAACCTTCTAAAGCCAAAATCGATGAAGTAGAAGTGCTTCTTAAAAAAATAAATAGAGTCAAACTTAAAAAGTAGAGAATCACAAAAAATAGGGAGCACTGATCACACTACTCTCTTCCATGTCAAGAGAAGAAGGTAGCAAAGTTCAGCATTACCAATCCATAAAAGAAGTGTAGGAGACACTTAAAAATCACTATGAAGGAAATATTCAAGTGAGAAGCAAGAAAGTTCAACTTTACATGTATGAATATGAACTCTTCAAAATGAAGCCTCAAGAATCAATTACAGAAATGACAAACTGCCTCAATGCTCTTTTCACCACCCTCAAGAAACTTGGAAAACATTTCTCAAAGGAAGAATTAAATAATAAGATTCTAAAAATCCTACTTAAAAAGGATTGGGAATCTAGAATTACTTTAATAGAGGAAGCACAAGACCTCTCAATTCTCTAAACCGATGTGCTTATTGGAAAGTTCCTTACACATAAGCTTATAATTAAGCAAAAGGGAGATGAGCAAGAAGAGAAGGAAGAGAAGAAAAAGAGCATAGCATTAAAAGCTTCATCAAGAAGAAAGTGAAGATGAAGTCTTGAAGATTTTAGTGATGAAGATGGTGATATTACCATGCTTACAAGGAATGATGCAGATGACTTTCTTCCAACATATATGTGGTTGGGTAACCTTCCATTGCTGCGGCTGGCCATTCCTTGTTAGCTGTTTCAGTAACCATCTTTTGATTCCAAAACTAAACACTGAATATCCCCTCCCTCCGGGAGATGGAAAGGACCCATTCAATCCATACTTTCTTTGTTTGAGAATGATGTTGGGAGAAAGAAAGGCAACTCTTATAATCCTTCAACATTATTGAAGGGAGGGGGCTCGACCTGAAGCCTTAAAATAGAGTCCCATCTGCCTCTTCAGCTCCACACACCCTTACTAGTAAAGGCTCCCATTGGGAGAAGTAGAAATTGATGAGTGAGTGATCCGGCCTCTAGCCCTTCAATAATGGATTTATCTTAAAACTAAATCCCAACCTTGGTAGAAAATGAATGGCAGCGTGAAGTTGATGCATTAGGATGAAAGACAGTTCTTCAGTGCTACTTTAGGATGAACAGTAAAGGCACATGAAGGTATTGGCTCTTACTATCAATCAGATGGAGAGAATCACGGCGTGTTGCACCTTACTTTTATATAAAGGTGAAGATTTTTTTTACTAACAAGTTTACGTACGGAGGTCCTAAGTTTCTCATTACTCGGTGAAGTCTAATTTGAGCCCTGGTCAAATTGATCCCTCAAACGGAGGATGGTCTCATATTAGCAATGTTTTAATTACGCCTATCTGTCGTTGCTAATGAACCAATCACCAAAAGAAAGTATCTCTCTTAATCTTAAGGTGAAGTGCGTTTCAGCCAGCTGAAGGAAGGTCGCATTAGCGCCCCTACAATCAGAAAGCGTTTTGACAACCTTACTAATAGAAAGGGGAAAGATGCGCTTAATCCCTTGCTTGTTGCTCCAACTTAGGAGTAGGGGCTCTAGAGCTTTTTTCGCAAGCTGCTATGCTAGTTGTAGCATGGTAGTGCTTTAATAATATAATAGAAAGTCAAGGGGACTCTATCATAATCTTACAAATCTACAACTCTCTTTACTGAACTGAGTGAGACTCTATCCAGATCTAAAAAATTCAACAAAGAGCCTTTTTCCAACTAGGAGAGTCAGTAGAGTGAAGCTTTTGGCTCCCCCTTTGAATTTCCAATTCCTCTCTTTCGTTCTACTTAGGTAGAGCAATCCTAACTCTCGATAGAATATAAAAAAGGCTTTTTTCCTATGTAGACACCTCAACGAACTCATGTGGACACTCCTAAGCCTGAGGATGATCTCTAAAATACACATGTTAATGTTGATCCATTTTTCTTTTCTTTACTGATTCCTTTCAATGAAATTTTCCATGTTGCATTAAGTTACTTACAAATGTATGCATGCAGTCCGGGAACACTTTGGGGTGAACACCCATCCAAACAAGGAGGGTCAATAATTTAACATTTAGGCCGTAACATTTAGCAATAAAAAAATCTTTAACCTAACAAGTGCTCTTCGAACTAAGCTAGATAGTCTCCTATCACTAGGCTCACCAACCAACCTAGACTTTGATTCTTATTATTCATACCGAATATCATAAACCATAAGGATTGTTTCCTGCCATGAGTTCCTATATAACATAAGCGCTCTTAAGTGGGCTGGACCATTCCATTAAATCTTTGAGAGAGGGCCCAATCTCATATTTGATGGTCAGTGCGGTGATAGACTTAGACTTCGCTTTTATGACTGCCTCTCCAGCCATTGCAAACACTGAGTGAGAATGGTAAAGGGCGCACAAAGAATGTCATTGCGCAGGGATGTAATTCGCTAAGCTGGGGCAAACAAAGATGTCTGATCCTTCTGGATTAGGAATGGCGAAGGCCTTTCCTTCGAAAAGAGACCTAACAAGGAAAGAGTTATACTATTGACCGACCCTTTCGTAGTGACTTCAAATTAATAGGCCTTTCCTTTTTCCTTATTTTTTTAGGCTGGCTAAATAGAGAATGAAATGCAAGCGTGAGTAGCCCTACCGAAGTACCAAAGGCTTTTAAGGTTTACACCTCCCTATTACACGACCTAAAAAAGGCTTTCAGTAGTGCCCTTATAATCTAAGCCTTTTGAAGCGCCAGTAGTTGTAGCTGTGGGTAAGGCTTTCATTTTGATCGTTCTGGGTTTTGATCTATATGACCTACGAGTAGTACAAAGTATACCTCTTCCGTAGAGGCAGGTAGTAACCTAACCTTTAAGATTCTGTTCAAGGGGGGGGAGCCTCTTATTTATCAATGGGAAGATCTCTGTGTGTGGCATGATAAGGAATTCTAGAAAAGATTTCATGAGACCCACCCACTATTACTACGAAAAAAGCCCTGCCTTTTTCCTTCGTTACTAGGGAGAGTAAGCACCTCTATTAGCGCTAGACCGAATTGATCGTGTCATATGCAACGTCCATCAATGATGGTTCATTAATGTCCATTGATTTAGAATCCTTCTCCCTTCCCAACTATGAAAAAGATCGAAAGAAAGGAGCCTAAAAGAAAGCCCCTAAACCAAGAACGAAAATGGAAGCCTTTCTATTCACTCCCCATTCTCTCTTAAATAAAGTTCACCCTTGAGCCCTAGGCAGGTCGGCCGGGTCTTTCCTTTCCCTGTTGTTCTATTTCTGCCATGAGAAAGACGCACAAAAGAGGTATGCCAAGCGCACGGAGGATCCATTGAGAGTTTTTATTGTCTCGATAGGGAACTGTATAATCTTTTCCCCTATTTTATTAAATTAATAAAAAAAGGGGTCAATGCTACGGCCCCCTATTGTTTGATCCAATATTGATCGGGGACAGGGTAGCCCCGACTTCCATAGGTCCTTGGTTTGACCTCCCGTAGTGGTCCTTACTTTTAATAAAGTGGAATGGGGCCAATTTATTGTACTTGCTCATTATGCCCCCTTTCATCAAGTGCCCCACCCAAGGTTGTTGGCCTACCAACTTGCTGTTCTTGCTGCTCGGGAGGAGCACTTATTATCCTTTTCTCTTTGCTAGGGCCCCTATTGCTCTAGCCATAAGCTATAGCAGCTCCAGCTGGCAACCATAGGGGCCAACCCTGTGAGGCCATAATGGGCTCCGTAGTCAACCCCCATTTGAATTACATTGGGGGTCTTTCACTTTTGCCATATCTAGAGAGATACTATGAGTCCTCCATCCCAAATTCTATCATCGTGGTCATCTAGTTCATTGGAACTACTAAAAAGTCTCATGCTTACATTACTATTACTGATGGTTTAATTATCTTGGACTGCAAAGACCCCGGTCATGCTTCTAGTTTCCATTCCCATCATCATATTGATGATAAATCTCCTCATACTTTGCCATAAGAACTTAGAGTCCGTATCATAGTGAAGGTAAGGTAACATTGTGATTCTTGCTTAAAAAATAGACTGAATGCGTTTAAGTTATTAGCTCGTTCGAACTGGCATCATTCATGAGTCGCTCGTTCAACTATTCCTCGGAGAAACGGTCAAGAAGTACCATGCATGGTTGCCCCCCGTCCTTTCTTTCTCTTGGTTCCACCCAACAAGATACGACTTAGACAAAAAATGTGAGCATCCCAGCAAGAAAACTACTGCACGTTAGCGCAACGACTTTCACATAGCTCAATCTGTTGCATGTTCTGCAAGCCTTATTTTTTTAGTAAAGTCAAGGTTTGGCTCATTAATAAAGACTAAAGAAATGGATCTTAAAAAGGGCGGACTTCTGTAATGGGCTATGCCACCCAAACCAACTAAGGGAAGTCGCATCTGTCCCATCATAAGCACCTGCAATGTCATGATCACATTGGTTTACACTTTTTTCTTTGGTAGTTCAATGGACGGTCGCCCCTCCAACAAGAAAAGGTATAAATATAGAAACTTCTCTACCATTTGAATTGGAGAATTTATGGAGGAAATCGGGTTTTAAATTTCCAGAAACCACATGATTATATAGCCAAAGGGAATAGGCTGCGCCTAAAATCATCCCACTACTAATGTGGCTACTAAGCTATTTTTTTAGAAAGCTCCTATTGATATGAAAAATTCCCTAATAAAGCTGCTAGTACCAGGTGAACTCATATTGGCCAAAGTAAAAGAGAAGAAAATGGTAGAGAGATTCGGCATGGTGCTCACTAAACCTCCGTAATATCTAATAAGTCGAGTCTGATGTCGGTCATATAGAACACCAACACATAGAAAAAGGGCTGAAGAAACCAATCCATGACTTAACATCAGTAGAATGCTACCTCCAATTCCCTGTATGTTCGATAGAGCCAAAGATTCCCCCCACTGATAAGAGTACGTTGATTACCCCCCCAAACTGTACAAGATAGTTACCATTTATCATATAGCTTTCTAACTTCACTTCTTTTTTTTATCATTCTGCTCTATCGATCAATGGTAGTATAAGAGATCTGTAACCCCCCGAAGTTATTTATATAATGGTTCTTGCTTCCGTTAGCATGTTTCTCCCCTGATCATACTTGAGTGTCACATCGCAGACCCCCACTCCAACTCTATCTTCCTTATCAGTGAACCAGAACATAGTGCATAGGTACTTTTCAATGCAGTGGGGATGAGACAATGTGATATACTATGATCACGTACAAAAGTGCTGCCCTTCGGCTCGGCAATATGGAACCTCTCAACAACTCTTGTTCTTTTATGAGCTCCAATCGGAATAGGTAGGCCCAAGCCTTTCCCTTCCTGCCAACTGAGCGGTAGTTCCCCAAGGCTGACAAATAGGAGTTTAGGCCCGACACCGGCCCCCATTCTCCACCCCCACTAGGATTTTGCTTTCCTTATCTACGTGCACACTGCGTCAACACTGGCGAAAAGAAAAAAAGGGTTGGCTTTACTGAAAAAGAATGGGCGGGCCCTTCGGGTGTCCTATTTTGGCCGAGTCTACCGTACTTTCGGCCCTTATGTTACACAACCATAATATTTTATTATGTTCCACCACTATTACGCCAGAAATAAAAGGTTCCACATGAGCTCTCACTCTGCGACATAATGGCAGGACAATAGGAGATTGGCTCTCCACGTGTAGATAGGGTAAAATCTACAGGGGTTATGAAAAAACATAGGCCCCGTCCCTTCTTTTTGGGATGAATGAGGTGGTTTAGAAGGCACTTTCCGATCTATGGTCCCTCGATGTGAAGGGTTAGGCAGGTAGTATAAGCCCTTTGACTTCCAGCTATATGTTGTGCAGCTACCACAAAGCGAATGAAGGGAAGCTCTTCGAGCTTTCTCTGCCATCAACTTATTTAGTGGTCGGCCTTATAAAGCTCCCTAAGCGAAGCTTACCCCCCTTCCCTTATTAAATAAAGTAGAAGGTCTTCACTTAGTAGTAGGCATTCTATAAGCAACTTGTCGAGTCTATGAAGCTTTGCTTCTTATAGTCGGCCCGTAATGCCGTAGCTTATTTCTTTCCAGCTCAGAATGCTTAGCCTCTATGCCAAGTTGATCTTTTAGGCTTCGCTTCATCCTAGAAGTGAAGCTTCATAGATGAGTTGCTTCTCCCCTTCTCTACTCTTTCTAGCAGAGAAAGCTCGAAGAGCTTACGGGTGAGCTTATGCTTACTCTCAGCCTCATTGATTAATAGGTGGGACCCTCTACTTAAGATTCCATTCATAAGGCTAATTTTTTATTATTGTGACGCTTTGGTTAGGTTGACTACTATAGGCTACTTTTAGCTTCTATAGTGACCTTTCTACTTTTGTGTAGTTGTAGTTTGTATTGGTACTGAATGAATATATCAAACAAAGGTGAGCAGTATAAGCCCTTTTTCAGCCTGGGAAAGGCAATAAACTCTAGAAGCTAGGGCCTTGTTCACCTTTAGACATAAAGACTATTCCATTATCAATGGAAAGCCACCTTATAGATTGAACATCGACTTATCTTAATACCATTCAAGCTAAGACAATGTTGATAGATTGTAGTGAACAACCCCCTTATAAAAGCAAGTGAAAGCAACCTTTAGTACTTAATTAAGGTTTTGAAGCCTTACAACTATGATAGAAAGTCATTTGCTTCTTGCCAAAGCCTTTGCTTTTTTTTTTTAATCAAAGTAGGTCACGACTCTTGTATTTTAGTCGGTTGGGGGAAGCTAGCTCTTATACGATAGCTCCGCTTCCTTGTCTTACTTCTAGCAAAGCTTCTACTTTGCTTCCTTCTCTCGCGCTTGCTCAGACGAAGTAAAGTCCTTTTCATTAAGCCAAAAGCTTCCGAATAAAGGGAAAGATTTAATCCAAGAGAAATCTCACTTATTGAGCACAGCTGATATATGGCTAGGGCTAGGCGATCATATTATGCCATAAAATTTATATGTATAGAGATATGGATCCCCTAGATATAGAGATAGAATAGATGTTCATGGATAGACAGACATTCCATTAATTCTTAGTTTTAGGGCTGAAAAAGCTCATTGATCCAAATGATTTATTCTTCTGGTCTTTCTTCACCCCCCACCCTAAAACTAATGCATAGCACAGGGGCCATTTGCTTCGCACATAGGAAGGCAAGGTGCGTAGAGTTCATGAGACTGCAGTAGAGTGGAGCAGTCGTAACATTTTGTGTCACCTTACCTTAGTTGGATCTCATTGGTGCCACCTAAACAGTAGGTAGGCAGCGTATATGTGACATTTAGAGTTGTCGCTTGTGCACCTGTCCCCAATGGAAGAATGACTGATTTCTTCCCCCATAGATCATGGCCTTACCACTCAGTTTACGATGGTCGGCAGGGGATTCAATATAGCAGCTCATGTTCATTTGCACTATGCGTTCTTGCTAGACTGGACATGTGTTAGCTATATGAAGTATGGTTTTGAAAGTGACTTCGGTTCGCCAATTCAGGCGTAACTCCTCACTTTACGTTAGCAGACCTATAGGTCAAGCCGAGGCTCTACACTCTTTCTTTCTATATGAGACGATGCTGGGGAGAGAAGGGAATGCGTCGAGGTGATGAACAACAATAAGACAACTATATGTTTTCCCTCCATAAAATGAGCCCTGTGCATTAGACTGATGGATAAAAGAATTGACCTAGCCTAAAAAGTGCTAGGTGCTCTACGTAGGATGTAGACTCCATTAGAAAGAAATTGATATGTAACTGATGGATCAAAAAAAGAAAGTTCTCTCATCAATAGATAGAAATAAGGGATTTCCCCTTATTATTGATAGATTCCCTCTCTATCCATTCCTACTCTTTTGATCTATCAGATAGATTAGCAGGCTTCTATCAATCGATTTGAAAATAGCACATTTATATCACTTTTCGTTCATTTTTGCCATGCCAACATAACCATCATAATAAGAAGTAGGTGAAGCAGTGCTTCTAGCCCTTGAATTCTTATTCACGAATGCATTAGGAAAGCCAATAGAAAGATTCAATTCTAACTTTGTGGAGCCAGTGCTACTATTGCCTGCGCATAGGGTCATCCTCTACTCTCGTCCTGAGGCGCTAAGGGGCTTTTACTTTTTGTTTTTAGAATAGACGACGGTCTTTTGCTGACGCCTCTAATCAAGCTTGTATTGCGACATGCTATGATTTCTCCCCCATTACTAGTAGGTTGATAAGTCGCACACCCGACACACATGTTTTGGCCTTGTGTGTCTATAACTAAAAATAGGTGACCTAACAGCTGCTACCCGACTAAATATACCAATAGTCGCCAAATTCATATGGGCTACTAAAGAGTAAGCAATGATCTTCTTAAGATCGATCTGTCTTGGAGTGGTCAAGGAAGTATATATTATAGCAATCGTGCTTGGAGTATAAATAAAAGGAGTGGAAGAAAATGTCGCTTCAGGAAAAATGGGTATTGAAAATCTTAAAAAGCCATAGGTTCCTAATTTTAAAGGAATTCCTAACAAGATGATGGATCCTGCTATAGGTGCCTTTACATGAGCTTTGGGTAACCAAATATGAACAAGTACCATAGGCAATTTGATGGCAAAAGAGGCCAAAGAAGCAATCCATAAAAAGATTTGGTGTCGCTCACTAAATTTTATGGTTAATGATATTTGTAAATCAGTGGTTCCTGTTTAGAGAAGAATTAAGAGAATAGCTAATAGCATAAAAACATATCTAAGTAAAGTGTAAAGGAAACATTGATATGCTACCTTGATCTTTCTTTGTCTAGAACCCCATACCCCTATAATAATGGTAGAGTAAGTGGTGGCCCCAAAGTGGAATTGACCGGTGGTGGTTGGTCGAAGCTCTAGTAGGTAGCCCACTCCCTTTTTAGGGAACCGTGTGTGAGACTTCCGCATCATACAACTCCATCCCAAGCTTCCGTCATCGACCCTTATCGTTAGACCACTATCTATATATGTATTTTCAGCCTGGGACTCTCAAATCTTTTGCTTCTTAAGTGGTGGCGAACAATGTAGCTTGCATTGTGAGAGATGCCCACCCAAAAGAACCGCTCACTAGCTAGCTGGACTAGTGAGGACCCTATTTGGAGACATACTAAAAACCATGCCTTCTAAACCGAATGCAAGGCCCGTTTTAAAAATGAAAAGAAAAGGCTTGTTGGGAAGAAATATAGAGTGTGACCTATAGAGGACATGTAACGCACAGTCGAGTTGCTCATGCAGTAGATCTCTATCTATAGATAGAGGGGGGGAGATGTGAAAGTAATAGCCTTACCCCGACTTACAGCCTTTACGCTACTACTACTGTGATATGAGTGGTTTAAATTGGTTTGATCTTTCCTAATTTTCCTGGCCGAAACTTGTACGCAACACTTATACGGTGGTGCATGCATAAAGGTTTGGAACTCTTTTATTATCTAAATCTTAAGGATAGGACCATACCCTATTCTTGAACCCTTTGCCAAGCTTAACCCTGTCCCCCGCATTTCCTTTTGAAGAGGGCCAAAGAAAGGTCTCCACCTACTGCCAATAGTCTTTCTTTAGAATTTGACTGAACGGGTCGATCCTCCTCCCCCCTTTATTTTAGCAACTTATCCTAAGGTCTCCTCGCCAAAAGCTCCCTAACGACAACAGAGGAACCAACCCTTTTGGTGTGGTGGGGTGCTTTTTTTCAGAATAAGACCTGGACAATTATCCCTACCCTCGGTAGCTTATGATTTTACATCCATCCCTGGTCGGGTACAGTTTCCTTTTGATTTCTCGCTTGTAACCATTACCCAAATTCACGTAAGTATGTCCACACCCCCTAAACTGACTTAACAAGGAATCCATTCTCTCAAACAAACACAACCCTTACACACACCTAGGAGCACCCCTTCCTGCATATCCATACAAGACCTAAGTAGGCGGGTCGAGGTCCTAGGAGGTACCCACTACTCAGAGTACCCTCCCAAAAGGAAAAAGATGTGTTTGTCAAGTTCGGTTCTTCTTTGTTGGGTTGGGCGGGTTCGACCAGAAATGCTATGCTTACACACAAGACTACCCCTCTTCCCGAAAGCTTCACAGTGACTACTTTACGACGACGAACGACTGTTTGTAGGGGGTTTATTAGCATAAGGCCCCTGTAGAGGAAAAGTTTTTTCCCAGCAAATAGAAGATGCTCAGCTCCGCACAACATAGGGGTTAGTACGCTTTCAGGAAGAACATAGAACATTAGAAGATCCAGCATGCGGAACACGGTGATCATTAGAAATTCATGAATTAGAGATGCTGTAATATACTCTTTCCCATAACTTCTTATACCAGACCAACCCACTGAAATGCAAATAGGGATCAGAAATGTGGTCAATATCATGAAGAATAAAGAAATATTGTCTATACCCTAAAAAAAAGGATGTTCTCATAAGGAAGCCATCGAAGGCTTTCCATAAATTGAGATTTAGCCGTAAAAGGATTGAATTATATCTGAAGAATAGGGGAATACAAAAAAGTAATGGAAGAGGTACATAGACCAATCAACCGTATCGGTCATATTCTTGAATTTGGAATGAAAAGAGGAGTAATGCTTCCTAGCATGAGACAGAGAATAAAGCCACTTAGATCATAATAGCATTCACAAAAATGTTCTACCATAGAGTGGAATTGATGATTGAAGAGATTGTTAGTTAACAACAATAAAAAATGGGCACCTAATTCCAATACAATAGGGGTCTATCATATCAGTGCAAGTCAGTTGAAGAACGTGATTGATGAGTGGGTAGGTGGCTTAGGTCCACCTCTCGCCCAATGGGAAGTAATAAGGCTAGTCTCCCTTTGAATGAAGAAGTAGTGGCCCCTTTCAACCCTTTATTTAGATTCTTTCTATTTTTTAATTCTTTATCCAATTTCTAAAAAAATATCTTTAGCAAAAAAAAGGCAATTCGTCTTTTATAGAGCCTTGCCCTTTTTCAGGTAGCTTTCTTATGCTTATTCAGCTAGTAGGGCATTGGTCATAACCGAAATTCATCGAAGAAAGGAAAAAGAAAGAAGAGGAAGAAAGGTAAGTTTTTTATTTCTAAAAATAAGAGAACAAAGAAACTACTCAAAAATGAAAGTTAGAGAAGTTTCAGTAAAAACTAGAACCAGACTTCTTCCCTCCTTTTTCCTCTCTCTTTTTGTTTGTGCTTCCACTCGAGCTTTTCATTCTATTTTATTTTATAGAGAGACCCGAGGAATAATTTGTTTTCTAATTTATATAGATATAGAATGGTGAGGAGCTTTCTCCGGCATAAAAAAAATCAAGGATGATGGCTTTCAAAAGATGGGTAAGGATGGGGAGGGGGAGGCTCTCAAAACTAAATGAGACTAGAAGGAACATGGGAATTAGCACCATTCCTATGAGTGCTTTTTCCTCGAAGAGCCAACAAAGGGGTAGCCCTCTCTTTTGGTCTTGGTTTAGCATTATTATATATCGATCTGGAGAAAATTAGGATTGGTTGTAGTGTGGATTAAGGAGCTGCTCCGCTATGCTATGGTTGTGAAGGTGGGGATTGCCGCCTCCCTTGGTTTTTTTGGGAAGTATCCCCATTCTTTTTATAGGCCTATTGAAGCCTAAAAAATGGGTTCTTGGGGAAGCATGGTAGGGGAGGGTAGGGGTTGTCGCGGCCTGAAAGAGGCAAAAGTCAAGCCACCAGAGCTATCTAGTCAAGTGGGTCAATTGAAAGAGCAGGGGAGACAACTCAAATGCCAGTGCAAAAATAGAAAGAGTCATGCCATTCAAATTGGAATTCTTCATTGATCCATTGTTTGATTTTGCATGCTCTACTTCCAAAATGCATAGAGACTTGCGAGGGCAGATCCAAGTTGGTTGGTTCAAAAAGTCATTATAGGAGAGGTAGGATAAGTGAAATAGAATAATATACTGGTGCCACTATAGAATCTTATGATTCGCTCATGGCACACTTTCTATATCTCCTCTGTTTACAAGGTGAATAGCTTAGCTTACAGCACAACATGTTTGATACCAAGGTGTATTGACCTTACCCTAAGAGGTAAGAGAGGTATGACCCTTTGATTAGAACACCCCAACTCTCATATAATAACACGCTCCGTGTGGCATTTCCTTTTCTAAATAAAGTATAGAAGTAGAACTTCTAACTAAAAGATTCATTCTTTATCAATCAAGTACCATTCAAAGAGGGAATGCACACTTTATGTTTGAAGAAGAGAAGCGCTTTGTATAGACAACCTTGAGACATGTTTGTCACCCTAGGCTCACCATTATTTCATTTCATTCTATTTCTAGCTCAAAAGAATATATACATGCAATTATGTCGACTTATATACGTCTCGTTGACACCAAATGATTAGGTATACCATGCCACCTATCGTCCCCTCTTTCCATAGAGGAGAGAAAAAAAAAAGAAAAGATAGAGTGCTGTAAGACCTTTTTCCTTTCTACTTGATGTTATTTTCCTAAGTTTTTAACCATTAAAAACCATAAGGTGCTAGCTTACTGAGCGCTTGTGCTAAGGATAGAGTTAAACTTGGATTTGAAAAATCAAACCTTTCCCTTATTAGTAAGTGTACTCCTTGATCTTTAGTAAAGGCGGATTAAGCCAAAAAACCACTTTTCGAAAGCTATCAATGTATTTGTTGAGAGTCGCTCTGCAAGACATCTAGTAGTCTCTGACTTGGTCTTCGAAGAGTCAATTTTAGCCTATTCCCAACGCTTTCAGTTTGGCCCTTCTACTTGACTAGGTAGTATTCCCCTCACGCAATGGGTGTATGGGCTAGCGCATGGTGCGGTCAGCTATGATATACTCAACTTCTTCTTTAGTAAGTAGGTGAACCTACAACATCTGGTGGTGCCCTTATGGGCACGTTCCTCTCTGGGTCTGTTTGGTCTAATTGAAGTCAACTGACTCACATGGGGTGAGTTTTCACCAAGATGATCGCTTTAGTCTATAGGCTACATTTCCTATCTGTTTCTCTACAAGGTCTACTTTCTTCTTCCCTCAGACTGGGCCAAGCCTTTTGGTTTTTTAAGTAGGTTGGGCTAGGTTTGGTTGATCTTTTAGAGTTATCTCCAAGAAAAAAGGGTCATCGATCCCTTCATACGCCTTGTTGCTTTATCTAAGCGAGTTTGGGCTAGGTTGTTATGATCCTACCACCTCTTGGTAAAGTAGGCTGATGGGCAAGCCCCCTCTTTTCACAATGGTGTGAGGCATCAGAGGTTGTTGACCCATAACCAACTCGAAGGGGCTGAAGTTTGATGTAGACCTTTTTGGTTGTTAAGTTCTAGCAGCACTGAGCACCATCCAACAGTTCCAGTCCTT
Source organism: Mallotus nudiflorus (assembly GCA_947683625.1). Taxonomy (NCBI): domain Eukaryota; kingdom Viridiplantae; phylum Streptophyta; class Magnoliopsida; order Malpighiales; family Euphorbiaceae; genus Mallotus; species Mallotus nudiflorus. Next base: position 854,701 of record CANTUR010000333.1, on the reverse strand, counting down.
TTGGTTTGCACTAAAGTGCCTTAAGTAGCCCTCAAGGAGTTTGTTTCTTCTCTCCGTCTGAGCTTTCAAAGATATGTCGACCATAGGTATCTTACCATTAGATATCAATAGTCGTCTTCTAACATTACCTACTTTTAAATATAATATATATTTTTTAAAAATTTCACATAACATAAAAATGAAAAAAGCTCTTTTCATCATAAAAAAAAACTTGATTTCCAACCTCTTACATTGTATTACCATAACGAAAAGAAAAATGAATTCGAAAAAAGAGAGATTGTGATTCAGAAGAAACCTTTCTCGGTAGAGGAAAGGAATAGCGATGGATTCCTATGGAGCATCCAGGAACAAGAAGATTCAATTAGGAATTCTTACGTGGTCCAAATAATCAAAGATCCATTTCCATGATGGAATCTATATTGAATCTTAATATCGGAATAGCTTATATAGTCACGATTCAATTCAAGTGCACTGCCTTTTGATTGATTTCTCATTTTTTGGATCTGATTGGAACAATGGAGAAGTAGGAAGACTTTGGCTATGATTCATAATGGCATCTAGAATATCTATTTCCCAGGACATAAAATATGAATAATGAACCATGAGGAAGAGTATACCCTATAGTGACCATAGCAGTTCCCCTAATCGACTAATTATCATTATAATGAACATTCCATTTTAAAACTAAAAATAAAAAGACTCATCGGGATAATTATATAATGCTGGTTCAACAAGACTAGGCGGTTACCCTTATTTCATATCTATATCTTCTTTTGAAAAATGAAGACTAAGACAGGAGTTTCGTGGAAAATAGAAAAGCCTTTAAACCGATGACTTACGCCTATTTCTTAGGGTGTTTAAAGAGAGTGACTCTACCGTTAGCCTATTTTTGATTCAATTAATGAATTAGCCCACTAGAGTTCATTTTATATATAAATAGATTTATATAATAATATAGTATATCATTCGTGTCTCTGTTACAACATAGAAAAACTAAATAATTCGAATGAAATCCAATGAGAAAAAATAATATAAGACTTTTTAGGTTGTACGCCTAATTTTACTGGGATTGTAGTTCAATCGATCAGAGCACCGCCCTGTCAAAGCAGAAGCTACGAGTTCGAGCCCCATCATCCCAACAGATCCAAATCCAATAATCCAATAAAAAAATACATAAACCATTTTCTGTGAAAAGGGGACAAATAACAAATAACAGAATTTCATCCCACCTTCTTATTTTTATAAATCATTTTTCATTTCTCACAAATACAAGGGAATTTTCATTTCTTCAACTAGTACTGATTGATAGAGACATATGCGGATTAGTCAAATTATTAATAGTGTCATATTTAGGATTCTAAAAGATACCGTACTGAGTTTGGCTTTTTCGATTACTCCTGACCTGTGTATTGAAATCGAATCAAGTACCATATCTTTCCCGGTAACACATACACAAATGGAATTTTTATTTATATGATACAAAATGAATTTAATTGCTTTAATAGAATTCTTTTAATCTAAAAAGTCTCTTCTTTTTTTGCTCTAATTTTGTGTAACCTCAATTACTAAAATGAGATAGATTATTTCAAATTCAAATTGCACACTGAAGTTTTGATATATTAAATGCATCCCATTACTAATCCAAGGTTTTTATTCAAAAAATAAAGATCAAATAAGGATCCCACCCCTGGGAGTGAATAATCTTTTTTAAGGGTTTCTAAGGTTCCTTATTCCCCCCATTATCTCCTCATCTTTTTCCCTACCCCACTATCCAATCTAATTTAAGACCCAGAAATTTGAACAAGATAGTATCCAGACTTTTAGACCAAGCTTTTAAGATTATGGGCAACCAGCTAGAAAAATTATAGAAATCTTTTAGGATTCCTATGCCCTTGCTTTCACAAATCAATAAAAGTCGTTAGGTCCTCTGATGAACTATTTATCTTATTAAGACAGTCCTATTTTCGTCCAACCTTGAATTGAATCCCCTCCAGAGAGGGCTCCTAATAGCAAACTTGTATGAAGGATCCACATAGAAAGATATTAGGTAGTTGGTCAAGTAAAGGCTGACCAAGCCAATGATGCTTGGCTGGTCCATTTATAGATCTCTTTATTGGGATAGATTCTGCTAACTGATTTTATAGGAGTCTATTCAAACTATCTAATAGTAAAAATAGATAACAAAAAGTAACCCACTACTGTGTACCACTAGTGAAAGGCTTTTGATATAAGAAGGTCTTTGCTCATTCCTATCAACATGGTGCACAAGGGGATATAGCTCAGATGGTAGACCAAGCAACCAAAGCCGGGGACCTAGGTGGGAATAATGAAAAAAAGAGAAATGTTCAATACATAATGAACTTTTTAATATGTTTATAAGGAAAGATTGAAATGAGTTTGGATTGTATGTAAAGCAAAAGAAGATATGATGATTGGTTTAGTGGTCTATATACTAGATTGACCCTATTCTGAGACTACTCGCCCATGTCAAAATTCCACCATACCATAAGTCTATACAAGACTAAGCTTCAATCTCACCCAGCTATTCTTCTATCTGATCAGCCGATATTGCATGCCTCTAGTATATCCTGTCTTATTTATGCATAGAAAATCCATACACACTCCTCTTTCGCTCGAGAGATGGCAACTGAGCTGTAGAGCAAGATGATGAGGCTGGCTGAAATCTGCAATCAGCTAGGCTTGGCTAAATCGCTCTTGTCCTCTACTCAGTTGGAAATAGAGAAGTCTATTGAAGAATTCTTGCAAGCTGAGATTGCTCTTTCTGTAGTCCAAGAGGCTTTGAGGATAGCTCAGGAGTTCTTCAATCACGTAGAAGCAAAGATGAGGACGTTAGCTTTTTGAAGTGGTGATCTGAATCTAAAGTGAGAGATTGAAGAACTAAAAATGGAAGAAATCTGTGATTCCTTTAAGTTCGATTGGAGGAAAAAAGCCACAGGGTCAAGGCTTTGAAAGCTGGAAAGAAAATGCTCGAGTTGCTAAGGTAAGGAGGAGATGACTGCTTTGAATCGTCTTCTTTGAATTATTTTTAGCAATGTTGTCAATTTTGAACATGTAGCTATCGATCTAGTTTAATTGATAGTACCTTCTCTTTGGTTTCAATCCTTTCACTACTCTTTATCCATTAGTCATATAAGCTTTCCCATCCTCCTTATGGTTTCCTAAATAATAAAACAATTCCCATTAGACCCGGTAATTCACCTTCTTTCTTTTTTACAAATGGTAGAGCCACAGGTCATTAGAGCAGGTGTATCATTTTCATAGCAGGCCTAACTAACCTCATAGTACGTTCATTGCAGGCATAGCATTAGTATGGCTTTTCTAGTTGCTTTCTATTATATATAGGAGGAGAATGCTTTCTAGCTATAGAGCAGTTGTATGGCTTTTATAGCATTTAGTAGTTTTAAGGATAGGTACCTACAAGTCAAGTAGTGCTTGAATGAGAAGACTTTTTTTAGTTGTTCTTTCAAGAAGGAGACCTTGAAACATAGTTAGCCCTTCCTAAGTCAAGAGTGCTTGAAGAGAGAGCTATCCCTTAGAGGAGTAGTATACACAAGGTCTAAGCCTTACATAGTTGTTTTTATCTCCTCAGTACCCTCATTCTTTGATCTCAGACCTGAAAGCGGCAAGAGTACTTTTTTTGTGGGCCTTTTCTTTATTAGTTTTTTTACTTTACTCTCACACTGGTTTACTATGTTTTAGCTATCATTAGCTCTGCCAGTTCAAAGAAACTTGGCTATAAATTGATTCTCTGAAAAGGAAGGGACTTTCGACTTTGTTGTCGTCGAGCTATTCAGGAGAATAACTTGTAACAAAAAAAGGAAAAAGGAGCAGTCACTCTTTCTCAATGCAAGAGTGATATGAACACAATAAGGCTCTTCCCTTTAAGGACTTTTCCTTTATGGACGTCGACAGTCAAAATTTAGTAAATAATATATAGGTATTGGGGGCACTAGTAAAATGGTTGTGTTTGCAGATGAAAACACTGAAAGGGACAAGCATTATGACTTTAGGAGAGCCGGTCCATAAACCTACCCTTTACTTCCAAGTTATGCACCCCTGGATTCTAGTTGTTGGCCTATATGCCGATACATAGACTGGAGTTATAAGAATGGAGTTCTTGAGAATAGAGATAACAGAGGTGTTGTTGATGCGATTGCCAAGTCTTTAGCAAGCCTATCTATTTTCTCACTCATCTAATCTCTCCAGTGTTACCAAACCATATGAAACTTTGATCTTTCATTTAAAAACATTTATCCAAGGCTGATCTTAGATAGAAAGTGTGCTGTCGGAAGCTTAGCAAATAGCTCTTCTGCCACAAGCAAGTAAGACCTAGCTCAAACATCGATTTCATTGCTGCTAAGAAATCTATTACATTAGTTTAGGCCGACCTGACTAAAGAAATGACTTAGGATAATCAAAGATTTCCACTTTACAAGAGGTAATGGAGATCCTCTCAACTATGAATAGAAGGGGAGCTACAGGAGTAACACTAAAGTAAAGAACTCTGGGTGAAAGCCCAATTGCATCCGCTTGTAGAACCCCCTTTTAAAGTTACATTTTTTAATGATACCTAGCTTCTTTTTTTTCTTCTCCTTGAAGTTCTGATCTTAGCTTTAGTTACTATTTCAAGAGTTTTAGAGATAGGTGAATCCACTCATTTAGGAAAGTGCATTCAAAAAGATCTCACTTATGATTTTTAGTTAATGCTTTTTTTATCACATTAGCGTAGGAAGCGAATCCGATCTTAGCCATAGGAGCTTTATTATCGATCTAGCTCCATACCTACCTTGCACCAAAACACTGAGGTGGGGTGAACTAAAGTTGCGCCTACTTTTTTATTTATCCTAAATCTGCTGTGAGTCAAAATCAAAGAGATCACTTTTTCATCTCAAAGAGAAAGATTGCATATCGAACTGGCTCATCCAGTCCCCTTTAGGGCTAAGGTGCAAGCGTTATTTACTGCTTGGAATGCTATTGCTTGCCCGGATGAGAGAATGCCCTACTAAAAAAATTAGAAATGCAGGAAGGTCATTCTTACCGATTGGAGAGCTCGCTATTAAAGGAATGGAACAGATGCTTTCAATTAGTCTAGAAATAAGATCGACTTAGGGTACTTGCTCCCTACCCCCTTGCTTTCAAAAATAGAATTAGAAGTGATGTTACCAAGTTGTTTGACACCTTCAACAGGAGCTAGGGCTTCCCCTAAGAAATCATAGTCTCACTTCCTTATGTAACCCCACACTCGCATGAGAGCCCTCATCGAGGGGCCCCTAAAGCCTTTATTTTAGGCTCACGAAAGGAGATCTATGGCAATCCCTAAGGTATCGATAAACAGTACACTTCCATTTTCCTTCCTTTTTAATAACAGGGCCTCCCGTTGTGAATTGAGTGAAAAGGGAAACCTAAAAATAGGTAAGGTAACCCGATTCTGAGCCTACGACCCTTACTCCTTTAAAGAAGAAGGTTAACGGTCGGTTATTGAAGGTATATCCCCCCGTTTAAGAAAGCTTACAAATAGTTAATCGAATCCTTCAACTTAAGCAATGGGATTAGTAGTCCTACACTTATTACTGGAAATTTAGAATGCCAACAAGAGGAAAAAAGCCCTCGATATAGTTACAGGGTTGTCTCCTTGTCTTAAGACATAGTGCCAGAGTCTTTATGAATCCGGTGTGCATTGGTGGATTAGGGACTTCTAGATGCATTCAAAGTCAGAGTAGGAAGAGTGGTAATCTTCCGGGCTTCTATCCGTTCTCCTCTATGGTAAGCTCCCCATGATAGACTGTAGTAGCTCCTTTCTCCTATCCTAATAGACTTTCCTAGATGAGTCCTTTCGTGAGTTCCCTAGCTAACCCAGTTACAGACGTCTTCTTTGCTCGCCCCTCCCCCCCTCTAGTCACCTACTTACTCGTGCTCATAACCTGATTGGGGGTTAAGAGTGCGGTCTGGCAAAAAAATAGAAGTCATCTGTATCAAGTGATACTTGAATTGTTGAGTAGTGCTTTGCCACTATCGTAGCTGGCTGAAATAGCTTAATGGTAGAGCATAGCCTTGCCAATGCTGAGGTTGAGGGGTTTAAGTCCCTCCTTTTGCTCTTGGCTTCATCGTTTAGTGATAACGAGTGGAGTAAATAGCGAGTAGAGTGCATAAGACCCTTTATAGATAGAGGGGGGCTGCAAGCAGCCCCTTGTTTGTATAGGGTTCCAAACCTTTCTTACTAAGGAAGGCAAAAACCTACTCCTAACAGGTTGTTGGCTTTTCAACCGTTGCGAACTAACATTTTCCCTTACTAGTAAAGGGGCTACTAGTTGGAGTGTGTAGTGTACTAGTGAATAGGAAAAGCTTATTGAGATTACTAATGACGGATGGAGGTTGAGGATAGAACATGTTCGATGCCTCACCTTTATCTCCTTCATCGTAGACTGCAAATGATGGGAATTCTATCGATAAAGAAAAGGCATAGGCATTGCCTCTCAATCCAATCCATCTTCCTTGGCCTCCCCAACACACTCTTGATATGAAAAAACCTCCCAGCATAGAAAAGAGATCTAAAGTCAGGGTCCCCCCGATCACCTTTTCCTTTGAACTTGAACTGGTCGAGAGAGAGAACCCGCACCACATTTTTGAACCTTCGAACCTAAACCCCCAACTAGAGATGGAATTCCAGAACCTAAAAAACTTAGTTAAGAGCTCCATGATCGTTCAAGGGTAGGTCCACCAATGATTGATAAGCCATTCCCCCTATCCGTCTCTTGATCCCTCATTCCACTAATTCGTTGTTACTGATTCATTAAAGGCCCCACTACTTTGTCTTATTAGTGCAGGTGTTCGTCAATGATGAAAGTCGTTGAACTTAAGACTCTTTTTGAGAAAGAGGGTGGAGAGGAGGGCTTTCAAGGACTGGGGAAGAAGGATGGATTATAGAGCTAAGGGCAGATCGAAGGTTTGTCCATTGGGATTAGGCATGGATGAGCCTCGACTGGGCCAACATTGATGAAATAATAAAAAATTCTCCCATCGCATTATTAATCGGTGTAGGATTAAAAAGAAGGTCCAGGATTTGAGTAAAATTGACCTTCCCTCTCATCCCAGGGTTTGGCAAGGAATTCAATCAAATGTTCATTGTTCAATATCTCAACTGCTCAAGAAGTTTGGCTAGCTGCTCCTCCGACTCGGAGTGGATTTCAGGGGAAGGACAGAGCCTCACCTTGCAGTAAGAAGGTGTTCATTGCTGGACGAGTTGGTAAAGGGAGGAGGAATTCAATACTCTAATCTTACTAGGGATTCATCACTGGCTAGGGCTTTCAAGTCAAAGCTGCAACTAAGAGGGAGCAGTAGATCATTGATTTATGAGCCAAGTCAGTAAACTTCTATTAGGACTTCTATTGATTATTAATTTGACTAGAGGGGCACCTAGTAGCAAACTTGTATGAAGGGCCCCCATGGAGACACAGGAGATGCAGGAGTCACTGGTCAGATCGACCAATAAATGATAGGCCAGAGGGATGGGCTCATTCGACTAATCACAGATCCTTAGCCCTACCTAACATAGAGATGTCCTTGAAATAGGGGATTAGTTGATTGGAAAGCTTAGGAAGGAGTAGGATATTCCATAAAAATATTTCTGATATGCTAGCTTTCGCTCCTCTCACATTCATTCGAGTGGCTTCACTCCTCTCACATTCATTCGAGTGGCTTCACTCCTCTCACATTCATTCGAGTGGCTTCGCTCCTCTAAAATCCCATTTTTTCATTGACAGGTAAGGTGAATTCTAACGTTCCTTATTTCGATTGTAAAGCAGAATAAGAGGGTGAATGGGCACAGCCCCACTAGCAGTCCATGTTTTTTACCTAAAAGGAATTGAAAATGAAACAAAAATATGTGTCCACTATCTATAGAGTGGAGTTACTATCTATCCTTAATCTCCTCTTCCCTATCTCCCCCATTTTTCCTTTCTCGCTGGTAGGAGAATCCATTTATTTTCTTGTATTATTTATTATGATTGATTTGTAGAAAAAGGGCACTCTTCCTAATCTGAGTTTAAGATGGAATAAAACCTAGATGTAGAGTCCCATCGGCCAAGAAGGGATTTTTTCTATTGATTTTTTTCCTCCCTTATAGCCTTCTAGGGAAGGCCCTTTCCATGTAGTGCATCTCTGTCTTGAAAGCCCACATTATAGATAAGAACTCCTATCTCTACTGCCTCGAAGATTCTTTTTTGTGATGGAGTGCTTTAAATAGGATTCGATCCTATCCCAGCAGTCAAACTCATTCCTAACTCGGCTCACCTGCCTCTAAAGCTGGAATGCCTTTATAAAATAAAATAAAGGAGACTACCTGAGGAATCGAAAAGTTTAAAGCAGAATATTGAATGTGATTGGTGATGGATGGTGTTTATGAAATAAGTTCTACATTAAATGATGAGCCCATGCAAAAACTTTTTCTTTTATTGGCGCCCATAGGCTATTAGATTGAGTCAAAAGCCTACCAACGCATAAAAGTTCCGATTCGAGTGAGAGCCCAAATGGGGGAGGTGAGAACATCTTGATTAAAAGCTCTACTGTTTTGAATAGTGAGAAAGAGTTTTCAAAATTTGATTAAATCGATCGAGAATCTCATCATCTGTTAGGTGAGCCAACCAACCGATCAAGTTGGGTTGCACGTCCATATCATAAAACCTTTCTTCTAGCCAAGAATCCCATTATTTGGGATGGATCCAATGAATTGGTAAATGAAAAATATACCATTTTAACACTCAGAAAAAAAAAACCTAGAAAAGGCGAGGCAAGGGGCTCTTCATCTCTAGGAAAATTTTATCCAGGATCTAGTAATCTAAGGCTTGCTTCTTCTGGTCGGCTCATATTAGCCTGTGCTTTTATTACAGGTAGTCATTCCCCCCGTTCCTTTAGTCTTTTTAATGGTACTTGAATCTTAAGTCACGGGTCATGTCTTACCCCCCAGTATACTGACTAGTTCCATGTTTCCCCTGAATTTCATCAGTTCTAAGCTCAAGTGCCTGCTCATTTATCTTTATTCAAAAGGCAAACATTTCAGTGTAACTCTTATGGTTTACAGTCAATAGTTCTTAACCAACCCTTTATCATGGAGCTTTATTAAGCTTTAAGAGAGAATATGGAATAAGGGGGACCTTCGCTTCATTAGAAATTTGAACCGGATCTTCTTTCTTCTCCTGCTCCACCTTGAAAAAGTCACCGATGGTAGGTTAGTACAGTTCTCATGCTGCTGATTTGGCCCTATGCTGATTCAAGAGCTTCTTCTTTAGTCTAGGATTCAAAATAATAATCAAATAAAAAGAAACGGCTAGGCGAGAACAAGAAGCAATCGTCGTTTAGAAGTCAGTAGCTCTAGGAGAAGAGAAGCAAGCTACCTTCGCCTACCTCTCATCTATATCTATAGGCGGCAATTGTAAGAGCTGGTAAGCATGGTAACAGTTTCGGTAGCCGGGAGTTGGCGCTCCACGTTCTATCTAGGTTCCGCTCTTACGTACGCCCTACCTCACATAGAAGAGGGGGAAGCCCTTCAATAGAAGAACTCGTGTGAGTGGGAGGGGATTGAATCATTCATTCATCAAAAATGTCTTCTTCCGTATCCATTTCATGTCAACTCTAATTAGTTATAAAAAAGAAAGCTTACTTTACATTTATAAAGGGAATAATTATTTCCCAGTAACCTTGCAGTTCCCGGTAACCAACCGTATCAGCCCGGTAATTGAAGTCACCATCAGCATTTGGTACTCTCTCGATAGCTTCAATAGTTCACTAAAAGCTTTGGGTGTAATTATAATGAACTGCAAGCCCTTCAAAAAGAAGGACATAATAAAAAATAAAGAAAGGCTTAGTTGTAAGAACTGACGGTGACAAATGTTATTGACTTTCGGTGGATGCGGAGCCAACGAGTTCAGTAGAACAACATAACGAGTCTAAGGTTAAAAAAGCATTCACCAACTTTGTTTGATAGATATAGCTTTTCAAGCAAATAGAGCATAGAGGTTACCCTTTCTTTCTATTAGCTGCCAGATTTCGTCCCGTAACTAGAAGAAGATCACTTCGGGGGTCACTATGGCATGGCTAAATGTAGAGTAGTCCGCCCCTACAGCCTTTGATCAGTAGATTATTTAGAACTTTGAAAGATGGTCAAGGTAGCTTGCTTCCAAGCCATTGCACTAAATGTGCATGTAGTCATAGTAGTCGACTCAGAATGCCTCTGTTCTATACTAAAATACTACTTCAGATGAATGGGGAATTACATCACTCTTTGATCTGCAAAATAAGGCCTACGAGCTTTGTATTTTAGTTTTATGGTAGAGATCTCTCTATACTAAGGAACCAAATCACAATGGATCAAAGCCCTCCTTTTCCTTCTAATTAGTGAAGCGGGAGTCGAGAAGTTTGCTCTTGTCTGATGAATAACAAGCACTATGCTATAAGGTCATTTTTGTTTAGTGACAAGCCCTGTGAAAGCAATCATTAATAGAGTGAAAGCTCATCTCTTCGATCTCTTTCTTTCTGGGGTGAATAAGCTAGCTAAAACAGTTCCTAAGTTCATGAGTGAATCTCAATCAAATCAATGTTTGCTGATGGCCTGATCAAGTTTCATATAATTACATTTAAATTTACGTGGGGAGATAACATGAAATATATATGGTTCAAGTATTACTTGTCTTGTATTAGAATCTCCCCTTGGAAGAGCTTAGCTACTTTACTAACTTGTTCTATTAATGTAAAGTTTAAAACATATTAAGGTTATCATTAATAGAGAAAACAGACTGGCAACCAAGGGTTGTTGAATAACAAGAAAATTCCCCTATGAATATAAAAAAATGAGAGGAGAATAAAAATCATGCTATAAGAAATGAAGCATGTTGCCTTTTTTTATAGATTCATATCACATCAGGACAACCCAAACAAGGACTCTCTCTGACTAGTGCATTACAACAAGAAGAACTGTAAGGCCAAGGCAATCATTAGTATGCCACTACCCTACTGCTCAAAAGTCGACCTCTTCTTCGTCCGTGATGGCCATTGCAGATCAAAACTGGAAAGATGCAGTTAGGAGATCGTCGTCACCATAACGCAGTCTATAAATGAAGATCATAGGAGCTATAAGAGGCCATATGATGACAGCGTGGCCAAGAAAGCGTTCCCATGATACGTAGTCCCTTAAAAGTTTGATACATTTGATGAGACTGGTGATCCAAAAGAACATATCACTCACTTCGAGCATTTAGCCAAATTTCAAACACAATGCATTAATATCGCTCAACATAAAAAGCTGCTTATCAAGCAATTCCCTAGCATGCTCTAAAAGAACACTTTTTGTTGGTTCTCCAAACTGAAAGTGAGATCTATTAGGTTCTGAGACAAGTTGTTTGAGTTATTATGCTCTCGTTCTTTGAGGAAATATATCACGTCGAAAGATTGGAGGCATAGTAAAAGGGAATCTAAGGAGTCGGTTGAGCTATAGAATTATTTCATTTATTAGCAAACCTTTCTCCCATAAAATCAGTTAGCATAATATATCTGAGAAGATAAATTTAGAAAAAATTTATATTGCGGGAATTTGTATTGAATTGCGCTCGAGCTTAATTATTACTGGAGGCCCTACTACTTTCGATGAACTCTCTCAACGTGCTAATGGAAGCAGGACAACCCTGATTGAATGGCACGCATATGCTAATGTCGTAGATAGAAGTTGGGACCTCTTAAAGGTAGTAAAGACAAAGGGAAGAAAGAAGGTCATCAAAAGGGTTTGCACTTTGACATTAAGAAGAGCTCAAAGTCAAACGAGCCCTTTATATTTATATAGGATATAGGCAATGATATGTTGAAATTACTGAAGTTTGACTACGAAGTGTAGGCCAAAGATGAAAATGATCAATGGTTCTTTTTTTTTTTTTGCAGGAAAGAAAGTAATTTACTAATCCCAAAAGCTACAAGAAACCCGAGACTACAATGTTGCCAGAGATAAGACTTTTTTACGATGCGGCATGATTAAAATTGCTACACCTTTTGATCTTGCATTCGATGATCAAAAAATAACAAAAAAAATTAGATGGGATATTTTTTTTTAGTGGAATAATGTGCCTCGTATACGGTTGCAACAGATAAAGAAAAAAGAGCATTCCAGACTTGCGTCTATAATCCAGTCCATGCACATGGTTCGGCCTATGCCTACAAACTAGTCTATGCCCACAGTCCAACCCGCGCCTGCAGTCTGACTCATGCCATCGCTCCAACATTAGAGTTTATCAATGACACTCTGGCCTAACCCATGAAGGCATATGTTTGAGTTATAAATGAACCTAAACGCTAAAAAGGCCTAATTCCTACCTAATTTTATTTTAAATAAGCCTAAGTCTATCTATTTTAATTCTAAAAAATGTGGGCCTAATTCTATAAATTTATTAAAAGACTTTAAATTAGTGAGCCTAAGTCTAATTAATTTTATTTAAATAAAGTGATCCTAAAGTCTACAAATTATGGAAGAATGCTCTAATGGGCTTAGCTAATGTCTAAGTCAATTTTATTAACTAAAAGGTGGGCCTATATCTAAATTAACCTAATGGGCCTAATTTAATTTTTAAAGTTAACTAAAGCTAAAAAAATGAGTTAGAGCCTAACGCGGGCTTAGAGCCCAAAATGCATAAAAAAAAACAAACAAGCCTAAACAATAAATTAAAGTAAATAATGAATCAAAAACATATATTTAGTGATATCTAACCCTAATTATTTACATGCAACCTAAAAATTAGTACTATCACCATTGATTTTAATTAGGGTTTTACCAAGTTAACCTAATTTACTAATCAATTTTAAAAAGATAAAAAAGTAAAGGTTTCACTATTATCCTACTATTGGAGCTATTACAACCTACGTGCAATAAAAATTAAAACCAATTAATACAACCCATAAGACAAATACATAACACAAATACCATGAAAAGTAAAATAACACAGAAACTAAAAAACACAAAACTAAACAAAATTATATCCATGGCATTCATCATGAATATACTAAAAACTTTAATCTTTCTTTTTCTAGTGTTTTGAAAGTTGTTTTGCAAACATTGAAGCCATATAAAGACCCATTTGATGATGTTGTTAAAATGAAATACAAGGTCAACAATCCTTTTGAAGATTTTATTCCTTGCATGAAGTATGACAAAGAGCTGAAATATTTTTTACTTCTTTCAAGGGAATCTATGGAGTCTTCATTCATAGCAAGAAGAATTTAAGATATTCATGTTGATGTGAATCCAAGTTCAAAGCCTAAAGAGATCCAAGATCCATTAATAGTACAAGAAGGCCCAATCACAAGGTCCAAATCCAAGAAGCTTCAAGAAGCCATATTGGGTTTAATTAAGGACATTAGGAAAGCCCACGAATTTCAGCCCAATAAGGCATCCATGGAGGCCCAAGGAATAATATTTAACTTGTTTTTGTGTTAATAACAATTAGGGTTACATGTAGCCACCATATACAAGTTAATAGGGTAATTAATACTAAGTAATGGCTATTATTATGGGTAGTGGTTACTAAAGTTAATGGGGTAATCAATAATAAGTAATGGCTATTAATGTGGTTAATGGTTATTAAGGCCATTTAAGAGTAAAAGTAATCCTATGTGTGTGAGTCTATTTTAGTAGTGTGAGCATGGACTTGTACTCTATATAAACAAGTCCTTTGCTTTCTTTTGTAGCATGAATGAATTTGATATATGAATTATAACTTTGTTTGAGTTTTATTGTAAGGAATTTTGTCTTTAATTTCTTGCATAAACTTTGTGACTTATCAAGCTTTATTCTAGCTTGTGGTGTCAAAATCTAAATCTTTGTTTTCTTGTTATTTATCAAACATTCTTGTTTGTGGCATAAGAGGAAATTCAAAGTCTATCTTAGTATCTTTATCCTTGTTGGTAAAGGGGTTAAGTAGCATCTATCTTCTTACTTCAATCTTTGAACGATCCGAATTTGTGGATTAAATTGGTAATTTCTAGTTTTCTTTCAATTCAACTTATCATAGTATTCTTGCTATTGGGGAGTTAATTGATGAAACCTACAATTCCCATCACATGTTTCAAATTTAGAAGGAAGCAACAAGTATTCAATTCTACATGTTCATGAATACAAGCAAGTGTGTAATCAAGTTCAAGTTGTTATGTTTATTATTACTTTAAAGGAGAGGATTTCAATCAAGGAGTTTTTGTTTGACTCTAGAGGATTTATGAATTTATCAAATTTAGAAGATGGGTATGATTTGAGGATGAGTCATCTTTAAGAGGGAGGGAATGATACAATCCTCAAAAGGGCTAATTTGTGAAGTCTACACATCAATATAGTCAAGTTCAAAAGTTTGGACAAATTTTTGGATTATTTTCTATTTTTAAGTCAATAAGAAAGATTCTAGAAGATGTGAGAAGATTCAAAAATATTCCAAGTCAAAGTCAAAAAGTTAAAGTCCACATGTGACATGGTATGCTTAGTTGTTTGCTTAATTGTCATGAGTTGTCATTTTTCTTTATTGTTATGAGTTGTTTGCTTAGTTTTCATGAGTTGTCAATTTGACTTTTCAATGCTTAGTTGTCATTAATTGTCATTAGTTGTCATATTTTTTAAGGGATCCTATTTAGTTAAGGATTTTCCATTATAGGAGTCTTTAGGAATAAGTAAGAAAAGTTATTCCTTCAAGGAATAGGATGTTTACATGCCTATATAAAGGCCATATCAATGTAGCACGAAATAAGAAGTTTTATCAATTGAATTTCAATTCTTGTGAGGTTAAAGTCCTTCTCTTTTGTTCTTAAAAGAACTTTAGTGAATTTATCAAGTGAAGGCTTAGTACATTTAAACTTACTTTAATTTAGACTTAAAATTGACTTTGTTAATCTTAGGTTTATATTAAGTAACCTTTAATTCTTTATAATTAAGGTTCTTAAGTACAGGTTATTTAAGGGTCTTGTTAGGGATTAAAGTTTCTTTTTTCTTTATTTATGAATGATCCTTAGTAAGGTTATCAAGATTGAATACAACTTTGGTACAAGTTAACAACGTTCATATCACTTATTTGGTTGGTTTTTAAATTAAGAAATTTCCTCTATGTTAAAGCACTCCCCTACAGCCGTATCAAATTAAAACAAAGAAAAGAAAACACCAAAATACTAATTAGACTCAAAATAAGAAATTTAAAGAAAGTAAAATAAATTCAAAAGAAATAATAGAAAAAAAGAAAAGACGAAAAAGGATGAAAATGTATGGATGCTACTTGATTTCTCCTCAGAATTTTATTGATTAACCATTTTGGTAGTCGAAGTTAAGTTTGCAGATTGATCTCCCTTCTTAAGTATTGATTGCTAGTCTTTCTTTTTTTTTAAAAAAAATAAAGAATAAGAAAACTCTTTCTTTTAATTAAAAGCCTATGCTTTTCTACGAGAAAAAAACATGTCCAAAGTAAAAAAAGTTTTCTTTTTAATATTTGCCTTTCTTTTTCTATGTGATTTTTTCTTTTTCCAAGAGCCCTCCTTTTTCTTTCTCTATGTAAAATATGTAGGTTTATATAGACATGACTCAAAAACCCTAAAACTCTAGGTTACATAACTCACCTCTTTTGATTTGATAATCATAAGAGATAAATGCACTTTTAATAAAATAAAATAGTGATAATTATGTAATTATCACTAAATAGAGTCATTATCTAATTTCTGGACCAATTAAAATTAAGAAAATTATTTTTCAAAAAAATTAAAAATACTAAAAATAATGCCAGAAACATATCAAACTTGTGCAATTTTGATCAGGGTATCAGTATTTTCCTTTACTAAGACTTTAAGTTAGGTGATCTTACTCTTCATTTGAACCTCAAATTGAGTGATCTTGTGGGCTAATTCTTGAATCTCCATTGCCAATTCAGTTGTAGTTGCACTAGTTGAAGGTTTACAATTACCTTTAATATCCTAGGTATGCTCACGTCTTCTTTCTTTTTATTTAACTCAGAACTAGGAGCACCAAGTGCCCCCTTATCATTGCTACCTAAGAGAGTTACCTCATTCATGGCATTTGGACTTTGGTAAAAAATGTTCTTTACTTTGGTCTTAAGGATAGTCCTAATTTTAACTCGGAGGATATCAGTTAAGCCACCATTAGCCATAAATTGTTTTATATGCTCTTTGAGTAGATTATCTATGCTTAGATTCCCAAACTATTCAGCCATTTTGATGCCTAACCATTGCTATCTCTCCTTGAGGGGGTATAAGAGACCTAGAGCTTGTGAGACTTTTGAGGGGCTATATTTCTACATAAATATGGTGGTTAGGATGGAAAAAGGATTATGCATGTGTGTATGATATGGCATATTCTGCAAAGTAGGCAAGTTAGCATGTATACATGATGTGACAATTATAATTTTACTAATGATGTTGTGAAAAATGGCTGCAAAGAAATTATGGGTTAGACCATGGTAAAATGCCCCCTATTAGTGATATGCACTGGGTTAATCACATATGACCATATTTTGACTTTATCATTTTAGTTAATAAAGAGGCATTTTTCATTATCATTTTGTGTTATGATAATTACTTGAATAGTCAATTCTTACTAATGTCATTAAGTATGTGACTTGATAGCAAAACCCTTAGATTAAATATAAGTTATATTCAAATTATCCTTAGTCATAACAATATGTTATGGCTAGTATGATGTTAATTGATGATTATGTTTTACTGATTATGAACATGAGATATTAAGTCAACTCATAAGTACTTATTTGGGAAATAATGTACTAGATTGACCTATCATGAGAATACTACATAGATAATTGTCATAAGTAATTCTCATCATAATAATATTGATTTAGTCCTTTAACCTTGAAATCATCATGGATTTCTACATAATTATTATATATTTTGACACAATCTAACATTATCTTTAACAGGATGATTAAATAGATTGTTGTTGGATATGAAATGAGTTATGTGAGGAATGTGAGTGATTGAGAAGGAATTTGTCCCTCATTTAATCTGAGTAAGATATCTATAGGCCCCTTGATAAGATAGATTGAGGAAAATGCATGGCCATGCTAAAGTGAATTGATAAAGAGTTATCATTCTCAGTCTACTTAGAGTCAAGAAATAATATGATTAAATTATATAAGGATGACAGAAACTATGCCTTATATTCAATCAAGATATCATGTGACAAAGGGATTACAATATTTATTATAAATTAGGTTATGTCAGATTATTGACTTCATATGACTTGGGTAGTCATAATGTCTTGCTAGAGGCCACTTATGACCTGTAGGCCTAAATAAAGATTTAAGGCGCACTACCAACGTCATGTGGACTTATAGGGTCACATACTTAGAACAGGCCCAAAAATGGATATGGGTTTGAGAAGCCCAAACATGCTCTATGGAAATAAATAAATTGTTTATTTATTTTTTTAAGGTAAAGGTTATCTTAAATAAATAGAATATTATTTCTGATTTAATTTTAAATAAAATTAGAACAATAATTTTGGTAAGTGAAACCCTAATTAGAGGTCTATAAATATGTTTTATTCTCTAGGGTTTCACTAACTCAATCATTAGCCACCAAAAATTCATTTTTCTCCTCTTAGAAAAACTAAAACACATAGTGTTTTTGTTATTGATTTGTGAGAAATCAAGAGAAGTGCTAGCACACAAAGTTTTCATTTTAATCAAGGGCTATTCGTATGGACACTTGTGGAGGATGGATTCTTTTGGAGACATCATGATCTGAACTACCAAAATCAAAAGCTCGAGGTAAGGTGTCACCGGAGTGAACCTCGTCTCTGCCTTCCAGAAATCTTGCCTCTTTTGCGTTTGTGGTAAGATTTGAAAATCCTAGTTTTAAATAAATTAATCAAATTACTTAGATTTGGATTAGGGTTTGTGATTAAAAGTTTTAATTTCCATTGCATTTTTGAATCACGAATCTGCAAAGTAGGCAAGTTAGCATGTATACATGATGTGACAATTATAATTTTACTACTGATGTTGTGAAAAATGGTTGTAAAGAAATCATGGGTTAGTCCATGGTAAAATGCCCCCTACATGTATGTATGTATGCATAAAAAGAAAAGAAAGCAAATGAACAAATAAGTTAGCATAAAAACCTACAAAATGAAAAACCAAACACAAGCAATTTCACCTTCCAACCTTATCACTCCACGCGGTAAAAAAACTTTTGTCCTAGGTGGGTTTTTAAATTATAGTCATCAGGGGACTATGGTTCTACTCTCAAACTAGGATATTTCGATTCTTGTTGATCATACTCAAGAGGTAAGCTAGGGAACAACACTCAAATGTACTCAAGGTAAGCATACAATGTCAATGAGGGGCCAATTTGTTAGGTCACAAGTGGTGTCCACAGCTCATGCGCTCCTGTAAGCACATGAACTGTAATCAGCAAGAGGGATCCAAGTCTATGTCCCCCTCATCGACATTTGGTATGTTTACCAAGACACATGAGAGTTTCATTTAGTAGTTTACAATTTGATTCTTCCAACATGAATGTCCACAATCTAGTTAGATTCCTGATTCATCCATCCGGTCTAATAAGGATAAATGGATGACTTCTCATAGGTTCTATCCTCAAAAGATTCCACTATTTGTTGATTCTTATGAACTATCTAAACTAAGGCATATAATTCTTGTCATTCCTTGTGTATAAAGCTTACACAAGGTAAATAAGGATCACACAGATCTAAGCATGGGCAGACTATGAAAACTGACATAATGATAGCAATCAATGATGGAAACTAAGGATTTTATATCATTTGTAAATGTCAAGTCAAATAGACAATATCAGGACAGGGTAATCATGCAAGAGCTAGGCAGGACCCTAAGGGAAATTTCTATTGGTTTTATATATATGGGTTGAGTCAAGCTTACGGCTAAAGGTTCCTTTAGCGAGAATACCCCCTTATGATGAGGGTTATGGACTCCGGTTAGTGAGTCTAGCATTCTTTTACCTACTCGAGAAAAATTGTACCCCATTTTTTACTTGGGAACCTAGTCGAGTCACTTTAAGCCCTATATCTTTTCTTGATCGAGTAAAGGCTAAAGGTGATAATACAAATCTCGTCACCCCATGACTCAAGTGGAATCATGACATCAATGTCATTCAGTATTATTGAGGGATTAGGGACCAAAGGAGCATGTGGTGAGTGTTGTGAAATGCAGTTATATTGTTGTAAAGTTGGGTGAAATAAGTTATGTATAATAAAAAATGGTTTTCAATCATACCCCTTGAACCAAAGATTGTCCCCAGTGGAGTTAAAAAAACCTATGGTATGTAGTAAGTGTCATACCGTATCTGACTTTTCATTTTAAGGGGGTCAGTATCGAGACAAGATCAGTGTGATGTCGAGGCATATAGGATAATGGCGACTATCTACTGGATGTTATTAATGTGGGAGGGTCTGCTTGAATAGGCTTTATAGATTGGAGTAGCCACTCGACTGTCATCGGGAGAAAGTGAATTAAGAACTCACTTTCCTAAGTAGAGATTTCAGGTTCAAAGGATAGGAGTTACTTATCCTGTTTCTCATTATACGTTGATTAATAATGCATTCCTTCACCCCAGTTTTGGTTTTATGATGCATTTACACATTTGATTGTTAGTCAATAAAAAAACAGAAATTGAAAAACAAGAAAATTGGAATTAGCGCTTATATATCACAAAAATAAGTAAATATTCACTAACCACATCAATTAAGCAAATAATAATGCAAACAAATAACAAGCAGCACATAGCACACAAGCATGCAGGAAATAAAAATAAACAAAAGAAGCACACACATAAGCGAAATAAAAACAGGGAAAGGGATTAAGGACTACAACCCTTGGAAAAAGCCTATTCTAATAAACACATCTAAAATAGAAAATAAAAGGGGAATCAGGATTAAGGATTACATTGCATTGGAGATTCCCTATTCTATTAATTACATCAAAAATAGAAAATAAAAGAAAATTTCCATTCTAATAAATTTGCAAAACAAAGGTTAGTCTTCACGTATATGCAAAAGCACATCACATTTAGAATAATTTTATATATTCCATTCATCCATAATTGAAATAACAAAAATAATTAAAAAAAAAGTAAACAAACAAGGATGCTAATGAAAATGCATGATGCAAGATTTTGAAATTTGGGTTTATTGGTGCAAAGTTGTTATTAGGAAAATAGAATTCTATGATAAAGAAAACATAAGGGACTTAAAATAAAAGAATAAAATGACAAGAATGAGAAAAATAGTCAAAGTGCAATTAAGATAATAAAAATGATGAAAATGTGATTAAAATAAAGAAAATGATAAAAATACAATTAATATATAAAAATAGCAAAAATGCGATCAATCTAATAAAAATGTAATTAATATAATAAAAATTATAAAGATGCAATTTTTATCATGAAAATATAAACTTTATGATGAAAATACTAAATTTACCAAAAAAGGCAATGTAAATAATAAAATAACAACATGTAAATGAGAGAAGATAAAAATACTATATTCATCATAAAAATGTGAATTTTATGATAAAAATAATAAATTTATCAAAAATAACAATAAAAATACATAAATAATAAAAATAACAAAAATGATAAAAATGCTATTTTTATCATAAAAAAAGTGAACTTTATGATAAAAATAGTAAATTTATCAAGAAAGAAAATAAAAATGACATAAATAATAAAAATGCAATAAAAATAATAAAAATAACAAAAATGATAAAAATGCTATTTTTACCATAAAAATGTGAACTTTATGATAAAAATAGTAAATTTATCAAAAAAGAAAATAGAAATGACATAAACAATAAAAACAATAAAAATAACAAAAATGATAAAAATGTTATTTTTACCATAAAAATATGAACTTTATGATAAAAGTAGTAAATTTAACAAGAAAGAAAATAAAAATGACATAAATAATAAAATGCAATAAAAATAACAAAAATGCTAAAAATGCTATTTTTACCATAAAAATAGTTTTTTTTTTTGTTGATGTTGCAAATATATCATAATGAGCGTAAATATGTTATATATTCATGATCAACAAGTATCAAATAATTTTAAAAAAACTTGCTAGACATTTTAATAAACAAATCAAAGTAAAAAAATTCTTATTCTTTAAGAATATAAAAGTGAAAATTTTTATTTATTTCTTGTTGTTACAACAGTTGAAGGTATTTATTAATTGTTTTTACAATAATTAAAGATGTTTAGTTCATAATCATTCATTTGAGTAAAATTATCTTAAAAGAAAAAAAATGTCCAACAAAAAAAAAAAAGGAAAATGTTGACAAAAATGAAGACAATGCCTTAAAAATAAAAAAATAGAAATATTGAGAAAAAAAGATGAAGACTGTAGAAAAAAATTTTGAGGAAAAAAAAAAGGTAAAGACAATACCATAAAATAGAAAAAAATGTTTAGCAAAAAAATGTTGAAAAAAAATGAAGACAGTAGAAAAAAAATGTTGAGCAAAACAAATTGAGAAAAAAAATAGATGAAGACAATATAAAAAATGTTGAGTAGCATCTATAGCACATTCAATCATAGTCCACTAGACGCTGCACAACGAATATAACACATGACACATTTTGCCTAATACCACATACTGGTCATACAACACATATAGCCTATCACCATATATTGGTCATATAACATATTATTCTTAATGGTGCATTTTGCCTAACACCACATATTGTTCATATAGCACATTTTGCTTAATGTAGCACATTTTGTCTAATGCATGTTTTGGTCATATAGCACATGCATTGCAACAACAACAATAATGGCACCTCAACATAGAGTCTGCACATCATGTTGGTCACAGAAACATGCACAACACAATCAAGCAAAACAACAACTAGGGAGAAGCATCCACTGGCAGCAATCAAGTAAAGCAATGGAAATAGACAAGTAGTTAAGCACAGATATGGATATAAAGTAAATAAAAAATCAACCATAAAATTTACTAAGAAGTGTTATGTTAGGATTTGTTTAATGAAGATCAAGTTAGCCTACAATTGATATAAAAGGGTAAATGCCTGTTTAGTCAGGCAAATCTATTAAAAAATCAACAAAAGTATTAGCTAAACTTCATTGTAATTGTGAACACTAGAAATCAAAATGAAATATATAGAAAACAAAAATAATTTCAAATTTAAAGTACCTCTCTCAAATATTTCCAACTCATCAAGGGTCTATTGACTGAAATGGGTTTATTAGCCATTATGAGCTAATTTGAAGTGCATATTAATGTCTCCACTATCTTAGGAGTCAGATAACTCCTAAAAAATCCAAAGCATGCCCACTAGTACTAAAAGCACTTTCAGATGCTATAATTGAAATATGGACAATAAGCACATCAAGTGCCATATGAGATAGAATAAGAAACCTTTCTGAATTCACTTTCTACCAACAAAGGACATTAAAGGAATCATCTTCCTTCACAATATCCTCATATATATATATTAGCTTTTTTATTGCCAAAGCTTCCACCATTTTCCATTGTATAATTTCTAAATTTTGCTTTTAACAAGGATAAAAATTTTCTAGGCATAAGTATATCAAAAGGGGCAGTAAAAAATATTAGGCTCATAATTGCTACTACTAGAAGCAGAACCATACAAGATGACATACTCATGATAAGAAATCGCTAGATGACCTACCTTAGGAATCCTTAGTCAATTTGTTATGCGCACCCTAGAAAACTAGAAAACAAGTTATGATTTATCAGATTAAAACCCTAAAGAAACTAAGTCCTTAAAACCCTAATCTTGAAGATGCCACAAACATTTATCACTCATTTGATAAGTCAAGAATTTGTATTCTACCAAGAACACAAAAAAGCAAATTACTAAAAGAACTCAATAATATTGATAATAATGTCTAAATTCATTTTACATATTAGTGGCCTTTATATAGGCATGTAAACATCCTAATCTTTGAAGGAAAATGTGTTTCTTACTTATTCCTAAAAATACCTATAGAGGAAAATCCTTAACTAAATAGGATTCCTTTAAAAATAGGACAACTAATAATAATTAATGACAACTAACAATAACTCATCATTGAAAAGTCAAAATAACTATAACTAATGACAATTAAAAATGACAACTCATGACAACTAAGCAAACAATTAATGACAACTAAGCATTAAAGCATGCCATGTCATATGTTATGTAGGATAATGACCCTTGAACATTGACTTATTGACTCATTGACTTTGACTTTATTGACTTATTGACTTAACTTAGAATCTTTTAGAATCTTCCTTATTAACCCAAAAATAGAAAATGACTAAAGAATTCGTCCATCCTTTTATACTGAATTATATCTATATGCAAACTTCCCTAATTGATGCAAACTCAGCCCAATTTAATGCTCTATGCCAAGCTTTCTCATGCTCTTTGATCAGTCCACCATCTTTAACATATAAAACACTAATTAATCTATGATTTGCACATTAATTCCTTTTAAGGATCATATCATTCCTTTTGAGGGTCATATCATTCCCTCCCTCTTGAAGATGATTCATCCTTGCATCATAACCATCTTCTAAAGTTGATAAATTCATAAATCCTCTATGGTCAAAGACAAACTCATTAGTTGAGAACCACTCCTTTGAAGTAATGATCCACATAAACAACTTTAAAACAATTTGAACTTGTTTACACACTTGGAAAATAAAACTTCCATTCATGAACTTGTATGCATTGAATTCTTATTACTTCCTTCTAAACTTGAAACATGAATATCTCAAGTTCTTCTTTATAAGAATGAAGCCTTTAGTAATTCCCTTAAAAGAAATATAACATTACAGCTCTCTTTTAAAATCCAAATATCTTCCATACTTCATACTAGGAATGATATCTACATTCTTGACCTCGTAGGCATAAGGTACTTTAATAACATCATCAAATGGATCTTTATATGGCTTAAAAGTTTACAAAAAAAAATTGAAAACACTAGAAAAAGAAAGATTAAAGTTGTTAGTATAATCATGATGAATCATCAGCTCTTTAACTTTCTTAATGCTCTCAATCTCTAGCTTCTTCTTATGTGTACAAACTTTTAGTTTTTCCTCTTCATGTTGCATATACTCTTCATGATCATAAGGTGTACTCTTAGTAATTTCTTGAGTAGTTAATCCTTCCATAATTTCACTATATTGCTTAAATCTTTGCAAACACTCCTTATTAGCTTCAATGACTTTAACACTTTCATTTTTCTTAGATTCACACTCTATTATAGTCTCCTAATATACAACCTTTTATTTTTTACACTTCTCTTTGTCAACAATGCTCTCTTCTACTTCATTAGTTTGATAATGTATTTTAACACACAATTAAGCCTTTTGTTTATTCTCATGATCACTCAATACCATTTCAACATTAGCACTATTAATATCACCAATTTGACAAGATGAATTCTCACTTTTATCCTTGCTACCTATTTCACTTTTAATTTTAATCTCTCCTATTTTAGGCTTAACAAAGAGTTTAACATCCTTATTACTCCAATTCTTTAAAAGTGAATAAAGATTATAATCATACCTTAAGTCCTTTCTTTCAAGATGTCTTTCTCTCTTCAAAGTAAGTGTAATTACATCCTTCAGAGACATAGAAGGTTACAATTGTACTTCTAACTCCAAATCTTGGCCAATTTCACTTTTAAGTCCTCTTATGAATCTTGTAATTTTTCCCCTTAGATTCACCTACATCACTAGCAATTACAAATAACTTAAACTTTTTAGCATAATCATTAACACATAATTCATCATTTTGTTTAAGCCTTTGTAATTTAAGATAGAATTTCTCCCTAACATTATGAGTAATAAAATGTCTAGTCATTATACCCTTCATTACTTCCCAATTTCTAACCTCATTTTTCCTATGCATTCTCATAAATGCCATTAAATCTTTCCACCATAATCAACACGACCTATGAATTTATGAGAAGTAAGTTTACACTTTTGTGCCTCACTATATTCTTGACATTCAAACACCACCTCTACTTGTTGAATCCATCTTAAGTAAGCATCAGGGTCTTACCATAAAAGAAAGGGATCTTCATAGTGTTATCTTCTAAGTTACAATTAACTCCACTTTTATCATCTTCCCTACACCCTCTCATAACATCATTTTGAGAAACATAATTTGCACCAAATCCACCCAATGTATCTCTATTTGAAATAATGTTTTTGCTTTTTCTAAACCTTGATTCTTCATAATTTAAATCATATTCCTTTTCCTCTTTAAGCGCACATCTCCTAGTGGATTTAAAACTAAATGGTGAGTGCAAGTCGTTCAATCGAGAATTCAACTTCTTAAATTGTTCATTAACAACCTTCATGAAAAATTTTATATCAATCTTTATTTTTCCTCTTCACCACTCATGTGTTATAAATATGCAAAAATTGTTAGTAGTGAATAAAATTTGTTCTCACACACTCTCTTACATGTTTACACTCGTGTTTCACTCAAAATTTTAGCTTTTCTTTATAATAATCTCACCATTCTTACCTTTTACCTCTCAAGCTAGCCCCCTTTATATTCTTAAAAGAATCAAAATCAACAAATCAAAAGGAGCAACCAATTAGTTGTGACAACTTCACAAATTAGAACTTTAGACTTAATTAGAGGCAAATGTTAATCACCTAAAAAAATTAATTAAAAGAGCCAAAAAAATTAATAAAACTTCAAAAGGAAGCAAAAGACATGTAAAAGAAATAACTATAATGCAAAAGGAATAGGAAGCAAAGTAAAATGGATAAAAACAGCCTCGTATTTAACCAAGTCAAACCCAATTCAATAAGGATAAAGCTAGGGCATGAAATTAATTAATAAAAATCAAGTAATCTAGTTTAGGATAGGAGTAGTTAAAAGATTAGAATGCTTACTCAAATAGGAATATACAATTTACTTTGACTTAGTCAACTAGTCAAATCCAAAAAGGAAAAGGAAAACTTTTACGACTAATTTGACTTGAAAAATGATTCTTTGAGAGCAAGTAATCCCTTTTTGATATGGATTAGGATACAAATTTGTGCTCAACAACCTTAGGAAACGTAAAACAGATTGCAACTTCGAAGCAAAATGAATCAAATAATTTTTTCTTGTTTTCTTTTTTTTTTCTTTTGACTTTTTTTTCTTTTTTTTTACTATTACTTTTTTAATTGAAATAAACAAAATAGAAGAATGAGAACATAAATACTATGAAGAATAGAATAGAGGAAACAAAAAGAATAGAAGTAACAAAGACAACACAACATAAGAAACGCAAAAAGAAAAAAATTGAAGAAAATGCAAAAATAAAGAAAAAATTTGATTAAAGCTTTGATACTAAATGATAAGAACCTGCTAGATGACCTGCCCTAAGAACCCTTAGTCAATTGGTTATGCGCACCCTAAAAAACTAGAAAATAAGTTATAATTGATCAGATTAGCACCTTAAAGAAACTAAGTCCTTAAAACCTCAATCTTGAGGATGCCAAAAAGGTTGATCACTCCTTTGATAAGTCAAGAATTTGTATTATGCCAAGAACACAAGAAAGAAAATTATTAAAAGAACTCAATAATATTGATAATAATGTCTAAATTCATTTTACATATTGGTGGCCTTTATATAGGCATGTAAACATCCTAATCTTTAAAGGAAAAGGTGTTTCTTACTTTTTCCTAAATATACATATAGAGGAAAATCCTTAACTAAATAGAATTCCTTTAAAAATAGGACAACTAATAACAATTAATGACAACTAATGACAACTTATCATTAAAAAGTCAAAATAACTACAACTAATGACAATTAAGCAAAATGACAACTAAACAAACAACTAATGACAACTAAGTATTAAAGTATGCCATGTCACATGTCATGTAGGATGTTGACCCTTGAACTTTGACTTTGACTTTATTGACTTAATGACTTAACTTAGAATCTTCTAGAATCTTCCTTATTGACCCAAAAATGGAAAATGACTAAAGAATTCATCCATCCTTTTATATTGAATTATATCTATATGCAAACTTCCCTAATTGATGCAAATTCAACCCAATTTAATGCTCTATTCCAAGCTTTCTCATGCTCTTTGATCAGTCCACCATCTTAAACATATAAAATACTAATTAATCTATGATTTGCACATGAATTCCTTTTAAAGATCATATTAACTCATCAAATAAGGCAGTCAGATTAGATTTCAGAATTGTATACAATGTCAAGCCAGTAGCATCACCATACATTTGCTTGAGTGAGTATTCCATATACTCAAGCTTGTCCCAAGGATTAAAAATATTGGTAAGAAATATCAGAGTATTCATTTTCTTAGGGTCACCCTAGAATTTTTCAAATTTAAATTTTATTGAAAACCATATTGAAACAACAGAGAGATCAGAGGAAGATTGCTACTCATTCAACATGCAGTGCAAGTTAGAGATTTCAGCAAAAAAAAAATTAGCAATGACATAGAGGGAACTAGACATTCGCAAAGTCATATTATAAAACAGCTTCAACATATCAACAATTTTATTGGCATATTGCCAATCAAAAAAGTCTGGTACATAATCTTTTAAGTCTGCCCTAAAAGAACTCTATTGTTCCTCATACTTATTAAAAGCTCTCTTATACAAACAAGCAATTTTAAGCATTAGATAAGTTGAGTTCTACCTAGTTGGAACATTAAGAGATAAAGTAGACGAATAGGAAATACCAACAAAATAAGAAATTTCTTTAAATTTTTGAATTTTGATAGATGAATTTCTTATGTACCTCACAAATTCTCTAATATTTTTCACAGACTTATAAGCTTCTTTCAAGCCATCATTCATAATAAGATTCAACATATGAGTTATACACCTCATATGTATAAATTTTAATCTAATAGCAAAGCAAGTGCCCTAAGACATAAGCTTCTTTTTAAAATAATTAATAGCAGTATCATTTGAAGAAGCATTGTTAACAGTTACAGCAAACACATATTTTAAGCCTAAATCAAGCAAATAATTTTCAAAGGCCTTAGTTATGTACTCTCCTTTATGAGAAGTAACAGACCCAAAAAATAGAATTCTTTTTTAAGGCTTTTAAACATTATCAATAAAGTGGGCAGTAACACATAAAGCATTTATATATAATCAGTCTCATAGAATCAGTATTACAACTGATTCTTGAACTTTCACTCAAAGACTAAAGTCCATTTAGATGGAATTTTGAACCTAGGGCAACAAGTTGCCATAATTTTTTTGAAGCCATCACCTTTAACAAATTTAAAAGGCAATTAATCAACAATCAACATATGTGCAAGTGCTTTACAAATGGCCTCTTGGTTAAAATATCATATGCCTATTACTCCTAATTATGAATTTTATAATTGAGAACATCAGATGCAGGTAGTAGTGTTAAAAAAGAGTGCCTAGTGTCTTTACTATGGGGCATTTTCATGCAATTCAACATATGATTTCTAAGACTAGAAGTGTCATTCTTTTTAGTGTCAAGACAAAAGTATTTGCACTTGGCAGTCTGCCCCCATGCTTTATCCTTTGTTTTCTCAAAATGCTCCCATCACTTTACTTTGGACTCCACCCCTTTTCTTTTTTTAGTAGGCTCAAGCTGGTTTTTAGGATTAGCATAAGCAGTCTATGTCTCTAGCATTGTTTGTAATAATGATTCCATCCCTAAACTGCTCAAGGAGTTAGTTTTAGAGATATTAATAACAGGAATACTACCACTGTCACTTTCCATTTAAAAAATTAAGATACCAAGCATATGGTTTTAGTTAAACCCATCAAATCACAAGAAAAATATACCAAATTCACATAAAAAATATACCAAAAATATACCTTTATATTTGTATTTTTTTGTTATGTCGTAGCCTCTACTAGTATACAAAACCAAATTCATAATGAATCACAGTGACAAATAATGGCAACTTGCTTCCACCCTTATTTATTTTGCACTCAAAACTCTAATGGCAGATTGAAAGATAATAAAATGTATAGAAGTCACAAATTCACAAGTTATGAATCTATAAGGCAAATAGCTTCCACCCAAGCATTTAAGCAAATTGCTAAACTTATAACTGAAATAAATAAAGAAACAATCAATTCCAAAACATTAGCAATTACCATAAACATGATATTAAATCAATTAAACACAAAAAAAAAAAAATCAACCTTTTGTCTTTAAATCATCTAAAACCTTTTAAAAAATTAAAGCTTTTATACATAAAATTAAAGACAACAAAATAAACATTTAGTTATTAAATCGTCTAAAATTGAACTAGATTTAGAAACACATATTGAAAAATAACTCAAATATATTGAAAAATAAAAAAAATTAAACAAGATTGACATGTGTTGACCATTTGCATGATCAAACTCCTAATTTTGGAGTTTGATAAATAATTTCATTTAAGTGTGTAGGAACTTATTTGTATCAAAATTATCAGTTCAAGTTTGGAGATACAAAATACTATCAGTATACTATATTTCATTGAAGTATAATATCCAAATCTTATACCTAAAGTATCTGGAGCTTTTATGTGTCAAAAAGAGATATTTTTGGACTTACAAGTGTCTCCTCACGAGCATCTCACAAGCAGAAGCTTTATGAGAGCAAAATTGAGCAAAGGGATAATGTCACTCATGAGCACTATTCACTTATGAGCAGCTCGTGAGGGCAATCCTAATAGCTCCAAATGTTCATTTTTTAAATGCAACGGCTAGTAATTTCGCTCCTCACGATCGTGAGTGGTAATCTAACATAAATAAGTCCAAATTGATTCAAAAATCAATTATAGACGTTGGAGACCTGTTTAATACATCCAACAACCATATTTTTGAGTGTTTATCTATATAAATACTCCATGGAGTTCAATTAAAGGTTAAGAAGAAACTTGTTTATCATTCATTCTCTTTTAAGCATTCAATCAATCTCTCAAATTCTCTCTTAAACAATTTTTATATTTGTGTAACTCTTGTGAGAGTTGGTGAGTGTTAGAATAGATATTCTTGTTCTTTTATTTTCTAGGATTAAGAAAACGGGAAGTGAGATTCTATTATAAAAGGAATTGGTTTAAGTGTTGTCCATTGAAACACTTGGGATTTGGTTTTTGAGTGAGCCTTGAAAACTCAAGTTGTAAGGTTGTACAAGTAAGCCATAAAACTCTTGTTTAATTTCAATCTTGAGAATAAGATTATAGGTGATTGAAAATCTTAACTTGGGGATAAGTTAGGTGGAGATGTAGAATTGTTATTGAATATGAACTCCTTAAATCATTGTGTCTTCATTCTTCATTCTCAACCTTCTTTTAACTCTTGTTTAATTCCTTAAAATAATTTTTATTTTTCTAAAACCCTCATTAGCCTTAAAATAATTATAAATTTTCTTTTAGAGAATTGAGTACCACCAATCAAATTGTCCTAGTTATTACCCTGGGTGGTGACTCCTCATCTCGACGTTATGTCTTTGTGATAGTGGTTAGTGTGTTCTCTAAGGCCCTCAGCCTAAACAGTGTTGCGGTTGCTAAAATCTTAAACGCGCGCTAAACCCCGCCATCTACAACACCTATCTTTTTTTTTTATATTGTATTTATGAACCCTTATTTATTTTTGAAAAACAAGATTTGGTTTAGGATTGGCCATTTTTAATTTTAGGGGTTTTTTTTGAATTTTTATTCATAACTTTGTTGATGTATATAAATTTCATATTAGATTAGATAAGATTTTTTGAGTTTTTATATTTTATTCATATCTTTATATGAATTGAGTTTAAAGTGATCATTTTTATTTTATATTTTTAGTCTACAAAAAGTAGTCATAAAAGATACTTATTATGTTGTTGTGTTTTTTATTTTTCCAAGTATAATATTTTTTTTGTGTAAAATTTTTGTTTTTTCTATTTTTTTATATACATCAACAAAGTTATAAATAAAAACCAACATAAAATTTTTAAAAAAATTGCCTATATAATAAGTGTAATATAATAAAAAAATTTAAACCTTTGAAAGCATATATCATTTTTATTATATTTTTTTTTTATAGATTAAGAGTATAAATTGAAAATGAATATTATGAATACACTTCATTTTATGGATGAACAACACAAATTGAAAGGTAGAATGTGAGCATTTATAAAAATATGTGAGAAAAAATACAAAAGGTCAAAAAATTAAAAGAAATATATAATTTGAGAGAATAACAAAAGTTAAGCATTCAAATGATTAATAATTTATAATATGAAGGATCACATAAAATATAAATATAATAGCAATTTTTAATATGTCGTATGATATTTGAATTAGAATAAATTTAAAAATTAGATAATTAAAAATATGAAAATTTTTTAATTGTTTATAAAGAAAAAACACTTTTAACTTTTCATATCATTAGTTCACTTTTATAAAAGAAGAAAATATATAAAAATTTAAAAGAAAAAATTATAGTCAGAAAAAAAAATCTTGTGGCTATCACACACACACACACACACACACATATATATATATATATATATATATTACATGAAAAAATATAATCAATTAATTAAATTAGTTGTTTAGATAAAAAAAAGATTAATTATTTATTAAAATAAAAGTTTATAATTTATAATTTTTCATAACATCTAATTAACTCTTATAGCAATAAAATAAAAATAAAAGGAAAAATTAGAGTTTCCATATCTTAAATATGCGGAAGATTAGAAGAAAACTTAATTTTAGTGAAATAAGAAAAATAATATTTTTAGGTTTTGATTGTGAAAAACATTAATTAGAAAAAAATTGAAAAAAGAAGAGAAGCAAAGCAATTTTTCAAAATTTATTATATCTATTAGACAAATATAATTTAAATTATTAAGTACAATAAAAATATAATTTTACAATAAAATTAGTAAATAAATTGATTTTGACTGACAAAAAACGGGTTAAATATTTTGATAGTCACCCAACTTTACACTTATTTCATTTTGCCTATTAAATTTCAATTTATTTCTTTTTGGTGACCAAACTTTATTTTAAGTATCATCAACAAATCACTTAGTGGCATTTTGCTGATGTGGCAGTCAAACTTGGAATATTCAAAGAATATTCACCATATCAGCATAAATGCTAGATGCCAACTCAGATTGGTGACTGAAAGGAAATCAATTGAAGTTTAATATCTAAAATAAAATAAATGCAAAGTTGGGTAATCGTCAATATATTTAACCCATTAATTAACCATGTCAAGAAATTTATTTAACTTCTATTAAAAAATCATCTTTAACCTATTAATTAATCATGCCAAAATGAAAATAGAAAATTTACTGACAAAAGTAATCTAAATTAAATGTCAATAAGAGTTAACTACTTTCTACCAATAAAATTTAAAATATAGTTATTTTTCTGTCACTTTTAATTTGTATCAGATATATAATTTAAACATAAACATAAACTATATAATTTATTGAATCAAAAGCTGATTTATAAAAAAATTGAACATTTATTTATTTATCAAAAAAGTGCCTATTAATTGAGTTCAGAAAATTTAAAAAAATTCATGTATCAAACTATATAAGTATAATGTCATTACCAAAATATAAGTTAATAATGAGTTATAAAGGATGACCTTCTAGTTTATAATGCTGCATATATAATAATAAAGGATAAGTACAAAAAGTATCCTGTGGTTTAGGATTTTTTCATTTATGGCCATGTATTTTTTTTTTTGATAGTTCAATACCCTGTGATATTTGTCATTAGCAAATCTAGGCCAAATTCACTAACACTATTAATTGTGATGATGTGTATGCTAACATCGCCATCTATGTTAGTACGTCAACATCCACATTAGCACGTCAACATCCATATTAGCACGTCAACATCCATGTCACCATGGTTCACGACATTAGTGAATTTGGTATAGATTTGCTAATAACAAATATCACAAGTACTGAAGTGTCAAGAAACAAAAATCATATGGCCATAAGTGAAAAAACACTAAACCACAAAGTAATTTTTGATATTTATCCCTAATAATAATAATAATTATTATTATTATTATAATTATAAAAATTAAAATAATAATAATAATAATAATTTTATAATAATATTAAATTGTTAATAAATTATTAATATTAATATTATATTATATTAATACATGAGATTAAATTATAATATTAAATATATAATATAATGCTAATTATAATTAAAAGATAAAAAAAATTATTAATTATTTATTAGGGTTAATTATATTGATGGTCACCTAATTATACACTTATTTCATTTTGGGTACTAAATTTCAATTGGTTTAATTTCAATTACTAATCTAAGGTGCTGAGTTGGCTTCTAGCATGTATGTTGATGAGGTGAATATTCTTTAAATATTCCAAATCCGGCTGCCGTGTTAGCAAAATGCCACTAGGTCACTTGTCAATGATACTTAAATTAAAGTTTAACTAAAAAAAAAAAGAATTGAAGTTTAGATCCAAAATAAATAAGTGTAAAATTGGGTGACCTTCAAAATATTTAACTTGACCAAAAACTAATATTGGAACTTCTTCCTTCGTTTACTCTTAGGATAATGACTCTACAAGTCCTATAAGTTATCTAAAATTTCAATCAATTCCTAATTTATTTTTATTAAGTCCTACAAGCATTTAAATAATGTTATCACATTAGTTTACTCCCGTTATCTCAAATGAAATGGATTGACGTGCATAATTATTCCTAGTTAGGCTTTGCCATGTAAGTTGAATATGTAAGCACTCCACTAAAATAAAAAAAATAGAGAGAAACAAATCCTATGGCTCCCATTCTTAAAAAAGATGACATCATTTTCCTTACTTGAAGAAGAAGAAGACTTTATTTCTTGGGTAATTTTCCTCACTTTTCTTTGATTGATTTATTCATCGATCTATTACTTGATTTCTCTTTTTTTTTTCTTATTCTTCTCTTTTGGATTGAAATCTTAGGGTTTCCTTTCATTCAATCTTCTCAAATTGATTTTTTTTTCATTTTTTCGATGAAATGTGTTTAAATATGCAAATTCATTTCAAATGGGTGATGTGTGGGTGATGGAGGTATCATATAGGCAATGGAGAATTAAGAGGGATTTTGAGTGATTTTTCTTTTAAGGATTTGTAAGGAAAGATTTCCATGTGAAACAGAGAGGGCATGGTTGTTGCTATTATTGTTGTTGTTGTTGTTGTTGTTGTTGTATATTATTGTTGTTATATTCAAACATAGAGGTCTGACGAAAAAGATGGTTATTGTAATACTAGGCAACGTTGCTCTTTTTGACTTTTTTAGAGTAATTAATGGGCAAAGGAAGGTGAGAAAGAGAATTTTATAGCAATTTCCATTCTTATGAATTCAATTGATGATGAATTGAAGGCTGGACAACATTGCTCTTTTGGTCCCTCAAAACCGTGAACCAAACTGGGGTTTCCTTCATCAAATCCGATCACATTTAGCTTCTCCTCTCTTCTCTTGGAATCTCATGTGATACGGAACCTCCAAGAATAAGCTTGAGAACCCCTTTATGTATTCGAACCCCCAAAGCATTAACTTGAAAACCCCAATAGTCAATTCAACAATAACCCCTAAGAATGGCCAGAAATCAGATTACTTAGATGATCAAAGAATTAGAATAAAGAAAACTCGTTTCTAAATTCCAATTTCGAAACACTCCACAAGAAGATGATCAATATACTTGAATGTTCCTTAAAGCATATATTCTACACAAGAACACAAAGATAAAAGCAAAACAGCCTTTAGGTTTTAAAACTTCAATTCTGAATAATAAAATTCGTCCAAGGCATATATATATAGCCTTTACAAGGTTTTCCTTAGTGAGTGAGGAAAACTAATAACCCCAATCACAAAAAAAGGAAATTAATCTAATCAGACCTTAAATAGGAATTTTGACATACTTCCTATTTTAAGAATAATTAAACTAACCAAAACTAATGGGCTTTTAAAATAACAAATTCGTCCAGCCCTTATTTAACATATTTAAACCTAAATAACAATGCTTAAATAACTCTCCCATGCATATTCGGCCAACCTATAACAAATGAGGCCCATTATATACTTAATTAAACCCATTAATAACTTGGAATTGAATTAAGTTGTATTGAACTTGAGCTGCACTTGGCACAAAGCTTTGGTGTCCTTGTAAACTTTCACTAGCTAAGTTCACAAAGCCTTGTAGATGATGGATTAAGGCTTCTTGAAGCTTCTTAGATTGAGACCTTGTTATAGGTCTTTGAGGCATGCTGATTGGACTCAAAACCTCTTGAACTTGATCCTTGCCTTCTTGACCATGCTCATCTTGATCATGTTGAATTCTTTGAATTTGGTGTGTTGGCTGCTCTATAACATTTCCCCTCTCCTTAAAAGGATTCGTCCTCGAATCTAAAGCATCACCTATATCAAAAGGACTCAAATCAGCCACATTGAATGAAGCACTAACATTATACTCACCAGGTAAGTCCACTTTGTATGCATTGTCATTAATCCTTTCAAGTATTTGAAAAGGACCATCTCCTCTTGGGTTTAGCTTAGACTTCCTTTGAAGTGGAAACCTTTCTTTACAAAAATGCACCCAAACCCAATCTCCAGGCTGAAAAATCATTAGCTTCCTTCCCTTGTTCACACGTGAAGCTACTTTAGCATTTTGCTTCTCAATCCTCTCCTTAGCTTGCTTATGTAACTTCTTCACCAAATCAGCCTTAGAATTAGCATCAACACTCACAAAATTGTTAGGTGGCAGTGGCAATAAATCAATAGGAGTAAGTGGATTAAATCCATAAACAATCTCAAATGGAGAGCAATTAGTAGTGCTATGAACAGGCCTATTGTAAGCAAACTCCACAAATGGTAAATAATCCTCCCACATCCTAATATTCTTTTCTATGATTGCCCTAAGCAAAGTAATCAAAGTCCTATTAACTACTTCAGTTTGCCTATCGGTTTGAGGGTGACAAGTAGTTGAAAACAATAGCTTAGTTCCTAACTTTCCCCATAACACACGCCAAAAATGACTAAAAAACTTAACATCCCTATCACTAACAATGCTCCTAGGTATGCCATGTAAACGCACAACTTCGTTGAAAAAAAAATCAGCAATCAACTTAGCATCATCAATTTTATGACATGGTATAAAATGAACCATTTTACTAAATCTATCAACCACAACAAAGATACTATCATGACCTTTCCTAGTTCTAGGCAATCCAAGCACAAAATCCATAGACAAATCAGTCCAAGGTTCACTAGGAACGGGTAATGGTGTGTATAACCCATGCGGTTTTAACCTAGACTTAGCCTCTCTACATGTAATGCAATGCTCACAAACTTTATACACATCATGTTTCATACCGAGCCAAAAGAAATGTTCTAATAGCATATCATAGGTCTTATTTACCCCAAAATGCCCCATTAAGCCTCCTCTATGTGCCTCCTTAATTAATAATTCCCTTATAGAACATTTAGGAATGCACAATCTATTTCTCTTAAACAAGAAACCATCAAACAAGTAAAAATCATCTGAAACAACCCCATTGGCACAAGATGCATATATATCACCAAAATCATCATCATGTGGATACAACTCCTTTATAAACTCAAAACCTAATAATTTAGCAGTAAGAGAGTTAAGTAAGGTGTACCTTCTAGATAATGCATCAGCAACCACATTCTCTTTACCTTGCTTGTACTTAATCACATATGGAAATGTTTCTATGAACTCCACCCATTTGGCATGCCTACGGTTCAGCTTATCTTGACCCTTCAAATGCTTTAAACTTTCATGGTCAGTGTGTATCACAAACTCCCTAGGCCACAAATAATGTTGCCATGTTTGCAAAGCTCGAACCAATGCATATAATTCCTTGTCATAAGTTGGATATTTCAAGGTTACCCCACTTAACTTTTCACTAAAATACATTAGTGGTCTTTGATCCTGCATCAAAATAGCTCCAATCCCTATGCCACTAGCATCACATTCAATCTCAAAAGTTTTATCAAAGTTAGGTAAAGCAAGTAAAGGTGCATTGCATAATTTTGCCTTAAGTTCATTAAATGCATGTTCTTGTGCATCACCCCAAACAAATCCAATATTTTTCTTAACTAATTCATTCAAAGGTGCGGCTATAGTGCTGAAATCTTTAATGAATCTCCTATAAAAACTAGCAAGTCCATGAAAACTTCTCACCTCACTAGCATTTTTAGGTTTTGGCCACTCTTTAATAGCCCTAACCTTCTCCTCATCAACCTCTATGCCTTGACTAGATATAACAAAACCAAGAAAATTAACCTTATTCATGCAAAAACTACACTTTTTAAGGTTTGCATACAACTTTTCTTGTCTAAGTGTTTCTAGTACAATTCGCACATGCATAACATGATCATCTAAACACTTAGAGTAAATCAGAATATCATCAAAGTAAACAACAACAAATTTACCTAAGTAATTTCGCAACACATGGTTCATCAATCGCATGAATGTGCTAGGTGCATTAGTAAGACCAAAGTGTATAACAAGCCACTCATACAACTCATACTTAGTCTTAAAAGTTATTTTCCATTCATCACCAACATTCATTCGAATTTGATAATAACCAGATTTCAAGTCTATTTTAGTGAACAAACAAGAACCATATAACTCATCAAGCATATCATATAATCTAGGAATAGGATGACGATACTTTACAATGATTTTATTGATGGCTCTGCAATCCACACACATCCTCCATGTTCCATCCTTCTTTGGCACAAGAATGACAGGAACCGAATAAGGACTAAGACTTTCCCTCACATACCCTTTAGTTAGCAACTCCTCGACTTGTGTTTGGATCTCCTTTGTTTCTCTTGGATTTGCGCTATATACTGGTCAATTGGGTATGGCTGCCCCAGGAATGAAGTCAATTTAATGTTCTATGCCTCTAATTGGGGGTAATCCACTAGGCATCTCTTTGGGAAACACATCTTCAAATTCCTGCAAAAGATCAACAAACACACTAGGCAAAGATGGGTTAAGTTCATTAGTTGCCAAATAAGCCCCTTTGTACAAAAGTACAAATATAGGCCGATTAGCATACAAAGCCTGTCTAACCTCACTTGTCCTAGCTATTAAACTCAAATTCTTTTCTTTTTTCTCTCTAGGCTGAATCTCTTCTTTTGTTTTTCCCTCTTTCTTTTCACTCTCTAAAGAATTTTTATTACTCTCTTTTTCTTTCTTTTCAGCCTCCACTCTCATTCTTTCCATTTTACATTGGTCTTCATACACCTCCTTTGAAGAAAGCGGTGTTAATATGATCTTGCGCCCATCCTTGGTAAAGTGATACTGATTGAGGTACCCATCATGCTTGGTCTTTCTATCAAATTGCCATGGTCTACCAAGCAAAATATCTCCAGCATCCATAGGAACTACATCACACAATTGCTCATCATGATATTTACCAATTGAAAAGGAAATAATAGATTATCTATTTACCTTGACCTCTCCACAATCATTAAGCCATTGAAGTTTATATGGCCGTGGGTGTGGTATAGTAGACAGCCCCAATCTACTAATTAAGAATGAGCTCACTGCATTGGTGCAACTCCCTCCATCAACAATCATAAGACATGCCTTGCCTTGCACATGACACCTTGTATAGAATAAGTTGTCTCGTTGCTCTTCAATGCAATCTTCCTTTATTTGAGTACTAAGAGCACGCCTTGTAACCAGCATGTCACTTTTGATTGGCTCCTCTATACTCCCATCACTATAACTTTCCAATTCAGGCATCTCATCCTCATCACTTTAATTATTGCCCTCTTCTTCATCAGTCACAATTTCCCCATTCCTTATGATCATAGTTCTCTTATTAGGGCAATCTTTTCTCATATGACCTACTCCTTAACACTTCCAACACTTAATGTCTCTATTTATCCCTTTAGGCTCATCGGTTTTGATTTTGTCCTTAGAGACCAAATCTGCCTTTCCTTTAGCAACCTCATGAGCAACCTTATTCCCACCCCTATAATCACTCTTTCCATCCTTTTTCCAATTAAAATTAGGACTAGAATAAGATTTGGAATTGTACCTTGTCGCCCCTTTTCCTTGGAGTTGCCTTTCTATCTTGACGGCCATGTGCACCATCTCTTTTAAATCTTCATATTTGTGTAAATCTACTCGGTCAGATATGTCTTTATTTAGACCAGCCAAGAAGCGTGCCATAGTGATCTCCACATCTTCATCTATATCAGCCCTAGTCATGAGCATCTCCATCTCTTTATGGTAATCATCCACACTCTTACTACCTTGTTTAAGAACTTGAAGTTTTTGTACAAGTTCCCTATGATAGTGTTTTGGCACAAATCGCTTCCTCATTACAACCTTGAGCTCAGGCCAATTATCAATTGGGTACTCCAAATTCCTTCGCCTATTAATCACCAAATGGTCCCACCAAGCAATAGCATAATCAGAAAATTGAGTAACCGCCAATTTTACCTTCTTTTCCTCGCTAAATTGATGGCAATCAAATATAAGCTCCAATTGCTTCTCCCATTGTAAATAGGACTCCGGATATGATTTACCTTGAAAGTTAGGTATCTTATGTTTGATGCTTCCCAAATTTTGATCTACATAATCTTCATTGCCTAGGTTTCTTCCATTGTATGGAACCGGTTGTAACCTTCCTCTTCCTCTACCTCGGCCTTGTCTACCTCCACCTTTTGGTACTCCTATTTCTGCATAGGCCTCATCTTCATCCTCATTGTCAACATTGCCTTCTACTTCCTCATTATGATTTGGTGTTGTTGCCCTTTCAACCGCTCCTAGCCTTGTATCCATGCGGTTTAATCTCTCCATTATAGTCTTAAAATTTATATTCATACGTTCAAATTGCCTTTGTTGAGCCTCACGGAGCAAAGTTTCATCAACTTTACCCTTACCTTTATTTTCACCTTGGTTTGACATTGCTATAAAAGAATGTTAGAAATAATAAAAATAAAAATAATAATAATAATTTAAAATCCTCACAAGCACTCCCTCACGTGTTTGCACTCAAATGATGTGGGTGGTCACTCGTGTTTAACTCAATTTGATGTTTCACTCGGCTTCCTCTCACCACTCAAGCTAATTCTTTTATGTTCTTAAGTGAATCGCACTTTTAGAACAAATCAATTAGATTGAAGCAATATTCAAGTAGAACTTTCAAAAGTGAAATTTTCAAAACAAGTTTGAGGCAATTCGGTTTAATGAAAAAAAAAATAGTAATTTAGAAGCAATAAAATAGGAAAACTCAAAAAGATGCAAAAGACATGTGAAAGAAATACAAAGATCTTCTAGAATAGAAAAGAAAATGAATTTAGAAGTTATTTTAAGAAGAAAAGTCAAATCTGCCTCAATAAGTAATATTCCTTAATGAGCAAGTATTGTAAAGATATACAAAATCCTTAATAGACAAGTAATATAAGATATGACAAGATCTAGTTAGATATGTTAATTATAAACCAAATAGGTTTAGGAAACTTAAATCAGACCTGATGGGGATATTAATCACTCAAACAATATTCCTTAATGAGCAAGGAATGGAAGGAAATGCAAATCAGACCTGATTAGGATATAAATCACTCAAGAATCTCAATTCTTCCTAATCTAATAACTTTCTCTTTTTTTTTTCACGAATTTTTTTTTTTACTTTTTTTTTTCAAATTTCTTTCTTTTTTTCTTTTTTTTTTTGCACGAATTTTTTTTTCAAAGAAACTTTCAACTATGAACACAATTCTAAATTTCAGAATGCAAAACAATTGACTGACTTAAAGAAAAAAAAAATAAGATCAAGACTAATGGATAAGAACAAAGAACAAAACACAAGAATGAAGAACAAAAAAAAAAAATAAGAACGATTTTAAAAGAATAAGAAAAACATAAGAAATCAGGATTAAGAATAAAAATTATAAAAGATAAAACCTGATCTAGAGCCAAAGCTCTGATACCAAATGATACGGAACCTCCAAGAATAAGCTTGAGAATCCCTTTATGTATTCGAACCCCCAAAGCATTAACTTGAAAACCCCAATAGTCAATTCAGCAACAACCCCTAAGAATGGCTAGAAATCAGATTACTTAGATGATCAAAGAATTAGAATAAAGAAAACTCGTTTCTAAATTCCAATTTCGAAACACTCCACAAGAAGATGATCAATATACTTGAATGTTCCTTAAAGCATATATTCTACACAAGAACACAAAGATAAAAGCAAAACAGCCTTTAGGTTTTAAAACTTCAATTCTGAATAATAAAATTCATCTAAGGCATATATATATAGCCTTTACAAGGTTTTCCTTAGTGAGTAAGGAAAACTAATAACCCTAATCACAAAAAAAGGAAATTAATCTAATCATACCTTAAATAGGAATTTTGACATACTTCCTATTTTAAGAATAATTAAACTAACTAAAACTAATGGGCTTTTAAAATAACAAATTCGTCCAGCCCTTATTTAACATATTTAAACCTAAATAACAATGCTTAAATAACTCTCCCATGCATATTCGGCCAGCCCATAACAAATGAGGCCCATTATATACTTAATTAAACCCATTAATAACTTGGAATTGAATTAAGTTGTATTGAACTTGAGCTGCACTTGGCACAAAGCTTTGGTGTCCTTGTAAACTTTCACTAGCTAAGTTCACAAAGCCTTGTAGATGATGGATTAAGGCTTCTTGAAGCTTCTTAGATTGAGACCTTGTTATAGGTCTTTGAGGCATGCTGATTGGACTCAAAACCTCTTGAACTTGATCCTTGCCTTCTTAACCATGCTCATCTTCATCATGTTGAATTCTTTGAACTTGGTGTGTTGGCTGCTCCATAACATTATGCCTCAATCTAATTGGTAAGAACCCAATTGATGGTGCTCCTAATTCATTACTTGAATTAAACTCTACCATTCAGAAAGAAACTTTCAAACAAAAGATAACAACTTTTTTTCCTTCTCTTTTGTAATATAAGCAAAAACAATTCCTTTTTTTTTTGTTTGTACAAGGAAATGAATACTTAACAATTGTTTCTTACTTTTTACTTTTGGGTTGAAAGAAACAAAAAAGTTATAGTTTTGATAATTATTTTCTTATGCATGTTATGTTTGCTACCATCCATCGTGGGAGAATAGTATTGCATGAAAGTTGTTTGGAAATCTTGAGGTGTTAAACAAAGTGATGGTAGATGGGTATGGATGGATGAAACAAGTGTTGATGGAAGAAGAAAAAGAAGATGTGTGGTTGATGACATGGCAAGGAGGTGCGTCTAATTAACCATGTTAGTCCAGTATATTTAATATAAATAATGGAGATGGCTAACGTGCTAATATTTAAAAGCTTTTGCGATTAAATCAAAAAGTTTTTTTTGGACCTGTGGGTCATTATCCTTTACTCTTTATTATTCTCGTCTTCCCGCCAGTCGCTCTTTTTTCCCAGACTATTTACTCCCTCTTCCAGTATCCACTCTTTCCTTCCTCTATCTCGTTGGTCGTAACCCTCAATTTTCGCTTCCTTTTTTTTTTTTTTTTTTTTTTTCTTTTTGTTGAGATATTATTCTCTATTTCCTTATTTTGAATCTGTTCACCTTCTTCATCCATTAATTCTTTCATCTCAGCAACAACCACCTGCCTCCACTGACTACAATAAATTAGCTTGTTATTTGTCTTTCCGTTAAATCCGATTAAACCACATGGAAGTAATTCCGCTTTGTAACAGTTCAAGGAATTAAATCGGAGCGGTTCTGCGAAAGAACTAGCTACAAGTGCCGCTTGTCCACAGGATAATCAGCTAAACCAGTGTTTTAAACTTCTCTCTGACTCTCCATTATTGCTTGCAACGACAATTGGCAGATAAGGACCATCAGTAAACTAGATCTGGTAAATTATGATTATTAATGATGATTTGATTTTTTTTTTTCATTTTGTTTTCTCGAATAGTAATGATTTCAGTATGTTGTTGTTAATGTGATTTGTGCAAAGTTTGTTTCTTAGCTTGCTTGCTAGTAGTCGGCTTTAAGATTGTGGGATGTATTGATAGGCTTGAGGATTCCAAAATTCAAGCTCTATTCTGAATTTTGATTAATTAGTACTGTTTGTTTTTTTTTTTTTAGTCTCTTTGATTCCAATAAGTGTTTGCTTAGTGTCTTTGATTCCAAAAATATACTGCTGGAAAATTCAAGCTTAGCTCATTTATAACGAGCTCAATGCGAGCCAAGCAAAGCTCAGATTGGCTTGTTTAAACCCTTCTGTTAGTGTGTGTGTTATGTCTCAATTAGGTTTTGTTAGGACTTGGCACAATGCTGCAATGGATGGGAGGATCACGGAGAAAAGTCACAGCTGTAAGTACTAATTTTGCTTCTGATAAAGCATTTTATATCTTGGCTGACATTTGAACATTTGTATCTGTGCATTTGAATTTAATTATCGGCTTTTGTTTTCTTGAGAAAGAAATAGCTTTTGTCTGCTGATATTTGACCGTTTCTATCTGTTCATGTTGTCTTGGGAAAAATTCTAGTCAAGGAAGTCAGTGCAGAAGAGGTACGATGACTTAAGGATCATTTTTGTTTGACAAGTTCTGTAAAATGTTTTGTGTTATGAGTTGATGTTGTATAAGTTTCAGGAATTATAAGTGTTCATCTTACTCTTATTATTATTATCATTTTTTTGGTTAAGGCAAAAGCAATACTTTGAACAACGGAGAAGGCAACAACATCAGTTGGCGGCTGGGTTGGAGAGTTCTGAAGGAGAACGAAACAAATGGGAACAAAGTCATAAAGAGCACCAATCACTAGATATTCTCAATTTGCGAGATGTTTCAAGCTCCCAGGACTGCATGCGTGGTTACCCCAATGGTAAGTATCTAAAAAAGACTTTAGCTGTGATGTTCTGATTCATAGTTTTCTTGCTTGTTTCTATCTGAAGCAAGTCAATTAGATTTAGATGAAGGATATCCTCAAGTTTTTTTTTTTCCTTTTGAGAGTTCTTCCAAAAAAGGTGCAAATATTTGGCCCTTGTATATTAGATATCTCTCTATTTTGTCATCATGCATTTTAAATTAGGAATGAGTTAACATTCTGGAGAATCTGTTAGGGCACGATTGGAAGCACAAAGAGGCAGCTAATTGATAGTTATGTGAACAGGGTTTCTATGAAAGCTGTATCTTGTTA
Source organism: Mallotus nudiflorus (assembly GCA_947683625.1). NCBI lineage: Eukaryota > Viridiplantae > Streptophyta > Magnoliopsida > Malpighiales > Euphorbiaceae > Mallotus > Mallotus nudiflorus. The sequence goes on along the minus strand of CANTUR010000333.1, from coordinate 810,456 downwards.
GTTACTAGTTATATTGTCAAACCATAACTATGTATATGCTTTTTGTTGGATGGCTTGATGCATGTGTTAAGGAAGGGAACAACCAGAAGACAGTGCTTCAACAGCCAAGTATCATATCAATACAGATGCACAAATAATTGAAGCCAGCATGGATATTCCTGCACATTCTATTGAAATTAAGAGAGCAAGTATGTTGTTTTAATTTTACCTTGTAGAATTTGTAAGCTCAAGCATGGTTTTTGAATTATTTCAACTCTCTCATCTTTATTACTATATGTTTAATTTATAATTGTATTACTCTGCAATCAGGCTCTCTACCAGACTGCCAGGCGGAGACTCTCTCCTCAAAGAAGTGAGTGAGAGTGCGAGTGCGAGTGCATATGAGTGGTCACCTACTCATGTTATTATCTGATAACTTGGTCATTGTAAAAGAAAGCTATGTTTCAACTTTATAGACAGCATGCTCATTGTTTGTTTTGGAATTTAGTGGGGACCTTTAAAAACTAGCATTACCTATTTGGTTTTTGCTCAACCTCTGGTTGCTTGTTATTCAAAGTTTATCTGCAAGTTTTGTTCATTTCTTAGTGATGATATATATATTTTCCTGACTGCGTTCCAGGTTTCAGCTCAGTTCTCTAGATAATCACAGAAATTCTTTCAGTGGAGTTGATAATAAACCTGATCTTTGCAATACAGCAACTCAACAGCGTAAATAGCTTATGCCTAATAGAGAACTTTTGCTTGATGCACTCCTTGTTAAGGATCCTTCATGCCAACTATTCTATCATTGGGAATTCCATCAAGTTTTTTTCCCTTTCTTTTGGTTTTTCAGAGGTATGGTTCTTTGATTTGCTTGGTGATAGTGAACCAAATGAATATGTGGAAGCAGGTCCAACTCATGAAGCGCATGTTGCATTTTCAGTTGACGGTATGAATTTGAACTGTGAATCTACTTTTGCAATTCATTTGATGCCATTTAAAATCAAAGCAATTCATCTATAACAAGTTACAAGTTTGAAATTGGTATGAGACTAGTTGCCACTTTTGTGATCATATCTATACATATTCAATTGGATGAAGAGTTGCTACATAAGATTTTCTGAGCCTTGCAAATAAGAAAAATGTGTAACCATTTGGAAAATGTTCTCTGATTGGTGGCTGTAGGGAGTGCTTGGAACTTCCAAGTCAAAATTGAGCAACTAGCAACCTTACTGCTGCAAGAAGGTTCACCCTTTAAATAGTAGTGAATAGAATACTGGAAGAACGCCCAATACTGATGAAAATGTGAAGCACCTAAAAGATCATTCAAAAAAATATGTTTAAAATACTGAAATTGTTTAAGGTTCATATTCTACTTTTCATGCATCTCTTTGTTGGATAGGTTTCTAAACTAGTCTGCAGCACTTTAACTTTGCCACTAGTTAAAATCCCTGATATGTAGTCCCTTTTGTGTTGTGCAACATATTCTGATTTGTTTCTCTAGAGGCTTCTTAGTTTAATATGGTATGATCATTATTTTCCCAATCCCATTATAAAATTGAGGCTTACCATTTAAGATCGGAATTAGGCATGTAAATCAAAATTGTGCTTTGCTTCCATTTCAACAGATTATGTGACCTATTCTTAGCAGATGAGTTAGAACTACTTCATTTTTTGAACTTATATCTATCATGTTTCTCATTGTCATCATTGTTGTAGCATTCATCAAGTTGGTTGATGCCTCTATTTGCATTTTAGGTTTGGGTAAGGTGGGAACAGACACACCACCAGAGTCACCGCAACAACCTGACAGGTGACAATGTATTACAGATTGTTTCTGTTTATTAGTGTTCTTTTCTATCTCAAATTAATGTTCAATTTTTAAAAGCACCTAATTTTATTTACTGATTAAAATTGTAGCTAGCTAACATCCAACCTTGTGCTTTTTAAACGAACCTGCCAATGCAGAATTTCCTTTTCTATATTCAATGCTATCCTTTATTAGAAACTAGTAGGTGATTTCCAAAAGTAATATTATTTTTCTGCCTCTGCTGTAAGTAATTTTGAACTATATGGCCAACACGATGCTATGAGAAAATTGAAACTATATATAATTGCTCAATTGCATTTCATGACAATTTTACTACAAAATGAACTTGAACTAAACTGGGAATTTCCATGTTTAGTGTTCAGGTTAAAAATATGTGCAGGAGATATATATAATTTTATTGTTAATTCTTAAACCAGATTTGACATTTTTGTTATTTGTCTCAACTGATGTGCTGCTAATCATCTGAAAATGGAATAACATTTGAACAGACCATAGAAAAAGGAAAAAAAAAAAAAACAGAAGAGTTGATTGCTTCCTATGTAAGAAATGTAATAACGTTGTAGGTACATATCCTATGGCAGCTTCTCACCACTGAAGGCTGCAACGCGATTAAACTCATCAAGGAATCGTAATTGTGTGCTAAATGACCTTGAAATTGAAGTGGTAAGATCATCTTTGAATTCACTTCTATATGAATATGAATTGCTCATAGTATGATTTATCTAATTTTTGTTCTAAGTTAGTGTCTCTTGCTGGTATGCATTGCTAAACAGGATGCAATGATGCAAGATCTTGAAATGCCCCTTAGTAGCATTTCCTTGGACTTCTCAACAGGGATTGAGGATTTATATAGCACACTGAAGAAGACTTCAGCTGGTGTCAGAGATCACATGCAACATGATGGCCAGGGTAGTAAAGTAAGAAGCTCATTCTCTCATGGAAAAGCATTCAGGAACAATAGGAACACCTATGAAGACGTATGTGGTGGTAATTTATTCATTTTCATTTTTCTTGCATTGCATTTCCCTTTTGCAACTGTTGATGTCCATATGCAAGATTCTTGCTGGATTTATGAGAATTGTTTGAATGACAGATTTGATGTTATCCAATGATATGAAATCTGCACTTTTTTTTGTATATATTTTTATATATTGCAAACCGAATTAATATCGTCCCAATGCACAAATGGATTTTTCAGTTAATTCCTGGTTAAGTGGATAAGACCAAACACTAGTGTTATGGTCCCGTGACTGTGATCTCGTTACATGTCTATGCAAGCTGAAATCAGAAATTAATTTAGCTTGCAAGAGGTGTTTACGGGTTTTCCTACCTTGCTGACCTTTTTGGAAGGAGTAGAAAATAAGAGCTTATTTAGAGAGAACTCTTCAATCTCAAAAGTATTAGGCATAAGAGCTTATTTAGAGAGAACTCTTTGATCACAAAACTAGAACTTTTTTTCAGAGGAAAACACTTACTTTATTCCTGCAACTCAACTTGCTTTTTAAACTAACTACAAGCACAACTGATTCCTAACAATAAGCTAACAGAATGCAAATATTTAAAGATAAAACAAAAATAAATGACTCCTAACAAGAAGCACCTAATTTTCCTAATTAAGAACAAATAGATAATACAAAATTTTTAAAAAAATGACAACAAATGAAATTTAAAAAATCAGTTGACAACTACTCTTATCTCCTTTTTTTCCCACATGTAACCTTTGTACACCTAAAAGAAACCACTTTGACTGAATTTGGTCCTTAACAAACTACACAGCCACCTAAATATTTCACTTAGGTTTGTGCATCAAATGCTCTCATTCATGAGGACATGAACCTTTAATGTTTTCTTGGCCATCTTGTACATATGTGGAGCTGGTGGCATAGTATCATTTGCTTTTTAGGGTCTATGTAATAGAACATTGAGTTATGTGGATGAGAAGGAACATTGGTGCAACAAAATGCTTGCGCTGCTTCTAACTGGAATAATGGGTTCAAAATACAGAAACAGCATATCTGGCTCTCCTTGTAATGCAGGAAGCCTTGCATTGCGACTGCTGTAAAACTGGGATTAAAAAAATGCTCAGCTTTTCTTGCATTTAATGTTTACTCCACTACTCTTGTACTTGACATTTTAGCTATTTCTGCAATTTTAACTGAACAAAGAATTCTTTTATTTTTATTTTTTAAGTACCAGCCAGGTCTAGTTTATTAGTTGCTGAATTTCTTGATGAAAAGCAGTCTGATATGTCATGGAAAAACTGCTCATTTCATTCTGATGGTGATTCTTCTGAATTTCTAAAATATGGAAAACCAAATTATGCCTTTGGAGGTTCCTGTTTCCTAAAGAAGAGGTATTCTATATCCTTTCTGGCTTTCTCCTCTTTTTTCCTAAACTTAAATGTTTCTTGTTCTGTATAATTTTGTACAGGGATGCTACAGAAGTAACTGAAAGATTCAATTCTTTAGGTGCTGTCTCTTTGTCCTTTTTTGAACTTTACGTAATTGCTAATTTCACCCTAATATTAAAGAAAGTGGGCATTGCAAGTCAAATTTATGATGCACAGAAAATTTTCCGAGTAGATGTTTTCGTGTTTCGGAAATGTTTCTATATCGGAAACATTTTGGGGCCGTTTCACAAATATGAAAAGTTAGGAAACATATTTCCCAATTGGAAACACGTTTTCAACTTGAAAAATATATTCTTTTTGTATTTTCCTAAATAAAAAGGAGACAAATTAAAAAATAATTTTATATTTTTCTTAACTAAACAAAATAATTTCTTTAATTATACTATTACTTGATAGAATAGATAAAATTTTTCAAGATTTATATATAAAATTTATATCTATATATATTTGTATATTTTTAATATTTGTTTATATACTTATGTACTTTTAATATTTACACGTTTTCCTCATGTTTCCGTTTCCTATAATTTTAAGAAATGAGGTTTCGCCGTTCCCGTTTTCATGTTTCCTTGTTTTCCTGTTTCCGTTTCCATGCTAAGAGTCAAATAAGTAGTTATTTGTTTTTTCCTAACATTGTGATTTTGAGATATACATGAGCTACCGTGTTGGTTGCTGGTATAATTGCTAGTGGAGTGTGTTCATGTGGTTTCTGGTGTTCTTCCTCTTTCTGTATATAATGTTTTAGGGATAGTTCCTAATACTTTGTTTACAAGACCAATTCTTAGTCTCTTTTCAAATTGGTGTTTTTGGGTGCACAAAACTCGTGTTTGGTTTATGATTGCTACTAGTTTCTTTTTATTGTTGTTTTTTATAAGGTGGGAGGGGCAGAGCCTCACAATTCTACTCAAATCCAGTTGTCATTTGTTACATGCTTGTACTTTATGACAACATCTTGGTGAACTAAATTCATATAGCTTAGGTATAAGATTAAGAAATTTCATATGCTTTGGTTTATGTATGTGTGTGTGTGTGTGTGAAGTATAAAGTTAAAAAATTCCATACACTTTGTGTGTGTGTGTTTTAGAGTTAGAACTTGAGACCAACTCTAAAACATGGACTACTCTTTCTTCTCTGGAATAAGATTTGCCATCAATAAAGCACCGAAAGTCAGAAAATGATAATGATTTCATGACTTCGAAAGGAGTCAGGTTCGTACATTCTCCTGTGAAATACTCATCTTGGATTCTCTTATCTATGATTTCATTATTTTTGCTACAAATGGTGGCAGGCATCATTTGGTGGTGACAAATGTTAATTTGGAAGATTTAACAGGGCATCCTGATTGGCCTTCCTTTGTTTTGGAAGACCCGAGAGAAAGTCTGGGTTGCTTGAGGTAAAAAACGCTTATCATAGCCATTTACTCATCTCACCGCCTTCACTGGGCTGTTTTAATTGATGGTATTTCCTTCAAACTCTTGGCAGTGAAGAGTCGTGCTCATCCACAGCAGGTTATACATACATACACACACACACACACACATATATATTTTCATGAATAAAAAATGGCACGAGTTGAATAATGCCATATATTGCATCTTTTCTTATGTAGTGAGGGCTGAGGCAAGCGGAATGACGCCTAATAAATAAACAAAGATGATCGGATGTACAAGTATTTCCTGCCAAGGACCCATGAACTTAATACAGATGCAAACATGTGATTTATAGTATAAGTATATAATTACAATTTTGTTTTTGTTTCAGTTATACCAACGTTAAAAAATAAAGAAGTGACACTAGAACTTCAATTTTTTTTATATGTATATTTTTGTTAGATTTAGCTTCATATTGTAGCAAAAATTGGGAAATTTACTTTTGTCAAATTACAGGTCTTTAAAGTATTCAAACCAAAAGTAAAGTCTATATAAGTTTGGACTGTTAGGAATAGGATCTTTGTCAGGCCTATAAAAAAACTAGAGGAATGAGGTTTAACATGGACACTCAATTATAACTTGAAGTTGATATTGATTTATTTTTTTTTTTCTTTTTTGAGGAAATTTGAGTAGATGGGCCATTTTACGCAGATGTTTTCATTTTTGGTGGTTTTTTTTTTTTTTTTAAACTTCTGCTTTTTCAGTTTTATTTTATTTTGTGGCCTTTTTTTTGTTATCTTTGTAACTTCATAATTTTTTTTTGTTACCTATTTGTTCTTTTTTCGATGTCTCTTAATTGAAGTTGATTGTATGTATATATTTAATTTTTATATTTTAAATAATTTTTTTGTTTAATTACCTTAATTTCTTATGGAATTTTTGAAAAATTTAAATTAACTATTAGTCCAAAGAATAAAAGTAATTTAAAGTAAAATTTGTTATTTTTGTTTAATTGATGAAAAATGTGCCCTAATAGGCTACAAAATAAACTATTTATATGTAATCTTAAGCTCTAAATCTTATCTAAAATAAATCCTTAAAAGTAAGGATAATAAACTCTTAAAAGATTAGAAAAACAAGTCTTTAAAAATAAGGAATTAATTGATTTATCAACTAAACCAAAAACAAGTATTCTTAACTAAAAGCAAACACTTAGCACTTGTTTGTGGAAAAGAATTCCAAATGGAATTCATTTAAAAATAATTTTTATTAATAAAATGTGTTTGGTTTAAATGAATAGTTTATGTAATTCATTTGAAATAAATTTCATATTTTGTTATATTATATTTGATATAAATTTTGAATTCAAGCTTTTGTTAAAAATTCCGTTTTAAATATAAAGATGCTTTTGAAAATAAAAATAAGTAGTAGTGTTTTAGTTATTTAAAAGTATAGATTTAAAATTTGTGGAATTTGTTTGGAAATTCCAAACATTTTGATATAATTTGGTTTAGTTATCATCAATTTTACAAATTTAAAAATGTGAAATTACAAATAAATTCTATACAAAATTCATTTAAACCAAATATATATCATTTGGATTTTCAAATGAATTTCATAAAATTTTGTAGAATTTATTTATATCAAAAACACTTCTAAAATTCGTTTTTGGACTTAAACTCATCCAAATTCGTTTTTAACAATACTTAGACTAAATAACATACAATTCTTATTTTATGAACTCCTATCCATATTGCAATATGGACCAAGGGTCCATCAAACGTGTGAAGCAAATGCTTTTTTTTTTTTTTTTTTTTTTTTTTTATATTTTTGGCTTTCTTATTTCTGTTGTTTCTTGTTTCATTCTCAACAACTTTGCGTTTCTTTTTCTTTTGATACTTTATAGCTAAAGATCTCAGTGTAGTAGCAATACAACTTCAGACCTCTAACCCTTTTTTAGCAAAAGCCGAGGCTCTCCTGATGGGTGTCGATCTGGCTATTGATTCCAGTCGACCACAATGAAGAAATAGCAATTAGAATATAAAAAGAGCTCATTACAGTAAAGAAGATGATGGTCAATTTTTATTTTTGGCCAATAATAAAATGCATTAACGAATGTATATATATATAATGAAAATTCTAAGGAAAAAAAGGTGATGATAAAATCTGGAATTCTTGTCAAGTTCATCCACAAGACTCCAATAGTCGACCACAACGAAGAAATAGCAATTAGAATATAAAAAGAGCTCATTACAGTAAAGAAGATGGTGGTCAAATTTTTTTTTTTTGGCCAATAATAAAATGCATTAACGAAGAATCAAAATACACCATGTGTGTGTGTGTATATATATATATATAATGAAAATTATTTCTTTTTAATTATAATAAATAGAGTTTTGCTCGTATTTTTATTTTAGTTAAACAATATGTGTTCATTACTTAAATAAATGTATGTTCATTGACCTTTATCTACATGTTCAATGACTTTTACCTGCAAGTTCATTGATATTTACCTGCAGGTTCATTGAATTTCAATTGTAGGTTCATATTATTTCCTATCAATTTCATTTAAAAAAATTTAAAAATATTTTTTATCTATCAAAAAATTATTTATTTTATTTTATTAATTACAGTGGTTGAATTTAATTTTTTTATTCATAATTTTAGTCAAACTAAAAATTTTATTCTTTAAAAAAATTTAATATTTAATATTTAATTTTTTTAATTATAATAAATAAAATTTACTTGTATTTTTATTTTAGTTAAATATTGTAAGTTTAATACTTAAATAATATAGGTTCATAAGATAGAATATGTAGATTCATTAGATAGAAAAACTAAACAAATGAATTTGACAAATAATATATTAAAATTATGATGAATCTCCAATTAATAACAAATGAATTTCTACATTACAAATAATAAACTTGAAGTTATAACTAATTAAGAACAACAATGGCTATTAGTTTTCAGAATTTAAACACATTAAAATAAGAACAACAAATGCAGGTTCATTGATCACAAAATTAGGTTTTATACAATTACTATATATGATCAGTTATATATATATATATATATAATTTAAATTTGGTTTGTGAAATAATATAAGTGGGATCATGTGATGATTAACTCTAATCTCTAAAGCTGAGAAAAAGATTATGGAACATATTATTATATTAGCCTCAAATTGGATGCACATGGTTGAGATAATGATATTCCCTTTGTGTTCCACGTAATTGAAAAAACACGTTTTATTCTTTTAACACGTGTGATGGGCCCCTAATCTATATTGCAATATGAATATAATTTGCAAAATAACATATATTTGGGCTTGGAACAAGTATATCTACTCTTTTGGGCTTAATGTATCTAAATTGGACCCAACAAGTCAAAGGATTTTGAATATTTATTGGATTAGAATTCCTTGTTGTACTAGGAAAATCATCATTATTAAATGCACAAATCGTACATTATTGTGCATCTTTGAACCCAAAATGGCAACTAGTACAAATTTGTGTGCAAAAAGTTACAAACATGTTATCCGAGGCTCGAAATGCATATTCACAATCCTAAAGACACATTCTAAATTTCCAATCTCATAAATATTGTGGACATCATTAATTGCACAAATTGTACATTGTTGTGCATCTTTGAACGCAAAACGTGAACTCATGAAAATTTGGGTGCAAAATGTTACAAACATGTTATCCAATGCTTGAATTTTCATATTTTTGAACCTAAACACACATTCTATAATTATAAACTCATAAATACTATGGATGTTATTAAATGCACAAAACGCACAGTGTTGCGCATCTTTGAACGCAAAACATGAACTTTTACAAATTTGTGTAAAAATTATTACAAACATGTTATCCAAGGTTCAAATTGCATATTTCCAATCCTAAATACACATTGTATAATTTTAAACTAAAAAATATTGTGGACATTAGTAAAAGCACAAATCGTACATTGTTACGCATATTTGAACACAAATTGTGAACTTATGCAAATTTGTGCGCAAAATGTTACAAACATATTATCCAAGGCTCGAATTGCATATTCACGATCCTAAATACACATTATATAATTAAAAACTCATAAATATTAAGGACATCATTAAATTCACAAATCGTACATTATTATGCATCTTTGAATGCAAAATGTGAACTCGTGTAAATTTGTGCAATCAACGTTACAAACATGTTATCCGAGGTTAGAATTGCATATTCATGATACTAAACACACATTCTATAATACTAAACTCCTAATTAGTGTGGATATTATTAAATGTACAAATCATACATTGTTGTGCATCTTTAAATGTAAAAGGTGAACTTTTGCAAATTTATGTGCAAAATGTTACAAACATGTTATCTGAGACTCAAATTGCATATTCGCAATCCTAAATACACATTCTATAATATTAAGCTCAAAAATATTGTGGACATTATTAAAAGCACAATTCGTACATTATTACACATCTTTGAACATAAATTGTGAACACATTCAAATTTGTGCACAAATCGTTACAAACATGTTGTCCAAGGCTTGAATTACATATTCATAACCGTAAACACACATTCAATAATTTAACGTTCATAAATATTGTAGACATTATTGAATTCACAAAATGTACACTGTTGCTCATCTTTGAACATAAAACATGAACTTGTGCAAATTTATGAGCAAAATGTTACAAAAATGTTATTCAAGGCTTGAATTGCATATTTAGAATACTAAAAAAAAATTCTATAATTATAAACTAAAAAATAGTTTGGATATTATTAAAAGCACAAATCATAAATTGTTATGCATCTTTGAACGCAAAAATTTGAAACTGTGCAAATATATGTGCAAAATGTTACAAACATGTTAATCAAGGCTTGAATTGTAAATTTGCAATCCTAAATACAAATTATATAATATGAAACTAAAAATTATTGTGGAAATTATTAAAATCACAAATCGTACATTGTTATGCATCTTTGAATGCAAAATGTGAACTCGTGCAAATTTGTGCGCAAAATGTTACAAATATGTTATCCAAGGCTCGAAATGCATATTCATGATCCTAAATGCATATTCTAAAATTCCAAACTCATAAATATTAAGCACATCATTAAATGCACAAATCATACATCATTGCCCATCTTTGAATGCAAAATGTGAACTTGTGTAAACTTGGGTGCAAAATATTACAAACATGTTAGTTGAGGCCCGAAATGCATATTCATGATCCTAAATACACTTTCTATAATTCTAAACTCATAACTAGTATGGACATTATTAAATGCATAAATTGCAGCACATATTTGAATGCAAAAATGTCAACTTGTGCAAATTTGTACACAAAACATTACAAGCATGTTATGCGAGGCTTAAATTGAAAATTCATGATCCTAAATACACATTCTACAATTCTAATCTCATAAATATTATGGACAACATTAATTGCACAAATCGTACATTGTTCCGCATCTTTGAACGCGATACGTGAACTCGTGCAAATTTGGGTGCAAAATGTTGCAAACATGTTATTTAAGGCTTGAATTTTCATTTTTGTGAATTCTAAATTAATAAATACTATGGAATATTATTAAATACACAAAACACACACTGTTGCGTATATTTGAACGCAAAACGTGAACTCATGCAAATTTATGCTTAAATTGGTACAAACATGTTATCCAAGGCTCAAATTGCATATTCTCAATCCTAAATACACATTATATATTTTTAAACTCAAAAATATTGTGGACATTACTAAAAGCATAAATTGTACATTGTTATGCATCTTTGAATGCAAAATGTGAACTCATACAACTTTGTGCATGGAATGTTACAAACATTTTATCAAGGCTCGAATTGTATATTTGCAATCCTAAATACACATTCTATAATATTAAACTCAAAAATATTATGGACATTATTAAAAGCACAAATCATACATTGTTACGCATCTTTGAACGCAAAATGTGAACTCGTGCAAATTTATGCACAAAATGTTATAAACATGTTATCCATGGCTCAAAGTGCATATTCATGATCTTAAATGTAGATTATAAATTTTTAAACTCATAAATCTTGAGCACATCATTAAATGCACAAATCACACATCATTATGCATTTTGAATGCAAAATGTGAACTTGTGTAAACATGGGTGCAAACATGGTATCAGAGGCCCAAATTGCATATTCATTATCCTAAATACACTTTCTATAATTCTAAAATCATAACTATTATAGACATTATTAAATGCATAAATCGTACATTGTTGAACATCTTTGAATACAAAATGTAAACTTGTGAAAATTTGTACACAAAACATTACAAGCCTGTTATGTGAGGCTTAAATTGAAAATTCATGATCCTAAATACACATTCTATAATTCCAATCTCATAAATATTATGGACATCATTAATTGCACAAATTGTACATTGTTACACATCTTTGAACACAAAATGTGAACTCGTGCAAATTTGGGTGCAAAATGTTGCAAACATGTTATCCAAGGCTTGAATTTTCATATTTATGAATTCTAAACTCATAAATACTATGGATATTATTCAATGCACAAAACGCAGACCATTGCACATATTTGAACGTAAAAAGTGAACTTATGCAAATTTGTGTATAAATAGTTACAAACATATTATCCAAGGCTTAAATTGCATATTCTCAATCCTAAATACACATTCTATATTTTTAAGCTCAAAAATATCATGGACATTACTAAAAGTACAAATAGTACATTTTTACACATCTTTGAATGCAAAATGTGAACTTGTGCAAATTTATCTGTAAAACGTTACAAACATTTTATCCAAGGCTCAAATTGCATGTTTGTAATCCTAAATACACATTCTATAATATTCAACTTAAAAATATTATGGAAATTATTAAAAGCGCAAAATCATACATTGTTATGCATCTTTGAATGCTAAATGTGAACTCCTGCAAATTTGTACACAAAATGTTACAAACATAATATCCAAGGCTTGAATTGTATATTCATGATCCTAAATGCATATTCTAAATTTATAAACTAAAAAATATTGAGGACATCATTAAATACACAAATTGTACATTGCTGAGCATTTTTTAATGCAAAATGTGAACTCGTGTGCAAAACGTTACAAACATGTTATTCAAAGTCCTGAATTATATATTCATGATCCTAAATACACATTCTATGTTTCTAAACTCATAAATATTATGGAAATTATTAAATGCATGAATCATACATTATTACGCATCTTTGATTTAAAAATGTCAACTCGTGCAAATTTGTACACAAAACGTGACAAGCATGTTATCCGAGGCTCAAATTGCATATTTGATAAGAATCCTAGTATGATAAGGAATCCTAATCTAACAAGTATTCAAGATTTGACAAGGAATCCATATCCAACAAGGATTCAAGGTGTAACAAGGAATCCTAATCCAATAAGGATTGAAGACCCTTTGACTTATGATGGAAGTCCAATCATATGGGCATGTGCTAAGAAGGTGATGGAAGCAATCTGGGTTTAAAGTACAAATCTGAATAAATCTAATCCATTTGAAGCACGTGGAGTCAATTATGGTCCAACGCTTATTCAATTAGTGCAAATTGAAGATTTAGGCCCAAGTAATGTTATTGGGTCTAATTTGGATGTATTAAGCTCAAAGGAGTAGCTACACTTATTCTAAGCCTAGGATAAAGCCCAACTAAGTGTTGTAGTTCAAGTAGTACTAAAAATGAATTTGGATGTGTTCCTTATCCAAATTTTTTTTATAGTATTTATTTTTAGTTAGGAATACTTTTCTTTAGCTTAGTTGGCAAGAAAAATAATTCCTTATCTTTAAGTACTTGTTTTCTTATCTTTTAGGAGTTTATTATCCTTATATTTAAGGATTTGTTTTAGTTTAGGTTTAGGATTAAGAATTCTTATAAATAGCTTATTTTGTAGCCTATTTTGGTGATCTTTTTCATCAATTAAAAAAAGTGACGAATTTACTTCAATTTTCTTGGAGTTTTATTCTTTGAACTTTCTAAATAATAGAAATTATTTAATTGTTCTCTTGTCTTATCAATTAGAACATCCATATCTAATTGTGGCAACTTCTTAATAGCTAGAGTTATTAGTTGTTAGATAATTAAGGGTTCTAGTTTCCACCCAACTTCTTTCTTGAACGATTTAAGTTGTGGGTATCAATAAATTATTATGGGTTTTGTTTGTTAGATAAACCTAGTTTACATCATAAGAATACAATTTCACTTTCACATTCCCAAACATATAATCTAGTATTAAAAACTCATAAATCTTAATGGTTTTATTAATTGTAGAAATTGTATATTGATGCGCATCTTTAAATATAAAATGTGAGCTAGTGCAAATTTGGGCGCAAAAGATAACAAACATGTTATCCAAGGCTCCAATTGCATATTCATGATCCTAAATACATATTCAAAAATTCAAAACATGTAAATCTTGTTGAAATTATTCAATGCACAAATTGTAGATTGTTATGCAAATTTGAATGTAAAATGTGAAATTTTGCAATTTTGTGCGTGTAAGGCTACAAACATGTGATCCAAGGCTCCAATTGCATATTAAGGATCATAAATATATATTCTAGCATTAAAAACTCATAAATCCTATTGGTTTTATTAAATGTAGAAATTGCATATTGATGTACGATTTTAAAAGCAAAATGTGAACTTGTGCAAATTTGTGCTCAAAAGGTAACAAACATGTTATCCAAGGCTCCAATTTTATATTCACAATCCAAAATTCATATTCAAAAATTCCAAAAACATAAATATTATTAACATTATTGAATGCACAAATTGTACATTGTTCCTTATCTTTGAAGGCAAAACGTGAAGTTGTGTAATTTTGTGCGCAAAAGGCTACAAACATGCAATTCAAGGCTAAAATTGCATTTTCAAGATCCTAAATATCTATTTTAGTACTAAAAACTCATAAATCTTGTTGTTTTAATTAAATGTACAAGTTGTACATTAAAGCGCGACTTTAAAATCAAATGTGAACTAGTGCAAATTTGTGCACAAAAGGTAACGAACATGTTATCCAAGGCTCCAATTGCATATTTATGATCCAAAATAAATATTAAAAAATTCCAAACACATAAATATTATTGACATTATTGAATGCACAAATTGTACATTGTTCCACACCTTTGAAGGCAAAACAAGAACTTGTGCAATTTTGTATGCAAAAGGCTACAAACATGTAATCCAAGACTACAATTGCATTATCACAATCCTAAATATATATTCTAGGTTTTAAAATTTATATATCATGGTGGTTTTATTAAATGTACAAATTGTACATTGATAGGCATCTTTAAATTGCAAAACATGAACGCGTGCCAATTTGTGCACAAATGGTAACAAACATGTTATTTAAGGCTCCTATTGCATATTATTAATCCTAAATACATAATCAAAAATTCCAAACACATAAATCTTATGGACATTATTGAATGCACAAATTGTACATTGTTACGCATCTTTGAACGATAAAATGTGATCTAATGCAAATTTGTACACAAAAGGTAAAAAATATGTTATCCAAGGATCCAATTGCATATCAATGATCCTAAGTACATATTCAAAAATTCCAAACACATAAATATTGTTGACATTATTGAATGCTCAGATTGTACACTGATATGCATCTTTAAAGGGAAAATATTAACTTGTGCAATTTTGTGCGCAAAAGGCTACAAACATGTAATCCAAGGCTACAATTATATTTTCACAATCCTAATTACATATTCTAGTGTTACAAACTCATAAATATTTTTGGCTTTATTAAATGTAGAAATTGTAAACTGATGCCCACCTTTAAATGCAAAACGTGAACTAGAGAAAATTTATACAAAAAAGGTAACGAACATGGTATCCAAGACTCTAATAGTTTATTCATAATCCAAAATATGTATTCAAAAATTCCAAGTACATAAATCTTATTGACATTATTGAATGCACAAATTGTACATTGTTCTGCATCTTTAAAGGCAAAATATGAACTTGTGCAATTTTGTGCACAATTGGCTATCAACATAATCCAAGGCTGCAATTGCATTTTCACAATCCTAATTGTATATTCTAGTGTTACAAACTCATAAATCTTGTTGGTTTTATAAAATATACAAATTGAACATTGATGTGCATCTTTAAATGTAAACTGTGAACTAAAGCAAATTTGTGCACGAAAGGTAACAAACTTGTTATCCAAGGCTCCAATTTCATATTCATGATCCTAAATACATATGTAGTAGTTCAACATACATAAATATTTTTGACATTATTGAATAAACTATTAGTATAGATGTGCCCTAGTGCCATTTCTTGTAATATAAATGACATTGTACTTTTATCCTTATGGCAATATAATATTCATTTAGATAAAGTGTTTGTTTATTTGAGTGTTTACCCTTTAACATAATGTTAAATGTGTTTATTAACAAGTGTTGAAAATATGAATGACATATTCATTTAGTACATATGTTATAAAATGTTTATAGTCATTGGATTAATAAATGGGCCATATTAATCCGTAGACTATCAACTCTATATATTTTCCTTAATCGGAATGTGATATCGATAGTGGGAGGTAGTGAGTCTTATGCTACTTGATATGAGATATTAGAATAGACATGTGGTTACTCATGTGATGGGTGGATCAAATAGTGACATAAGATAAGTGGTTGCGTGGAAATTCACTTTAGTCAATAATCACTGTCTTGGACATAATGGTGCATATGGTACTTTGACCTGAGCTGACACGGTCATCCACATATGGTTGATTAGAGTTTATTATCACTTACATACTTGTGCTAGCCACATATGGGTATATGGCGTGTGGTGGTTCTAGTTGGTTCTATGTATGGACGAGTGATCGACTAAGATGGAATCATTACCTGGAGTGAATCGGGATAAGATCCTATGCTATCTAAGTTTTTCTCGATGAATGAGTACCTGGTCAGGTCAAACTTGACTTACTCGAAAAGTGTTTTGGCGCTAGAAAGTGTTTCTAGTAGAAGTCATGTTTTATCGAGAATTGAACTAAAGATGAGGTCATTTGATTGAGGCAATTAGAGTTTTATTGACCATGACTCTAGCCAATGTCAGGATCTTGAAATGAAGGGACATCATTTATGGTAATTATGTTCTATGGCTCTTGTGAATCTACAGATATCATTCATTTCCAATTGGGTAGTTGTGACATCTATGCTAGGGATCACTAACGACTTATGGAAACTAAATGTGATTAATTGGGATTTTCATATGTAGCTTGGAAAGAGTTTCCAATAATATTAAGAGTTAATATTATTTATTTCCATTGCCATTTGGACTTGAACCTAGTAAGTCACACATATAAGAGTAGCACTGATAATGATATTTATTAATTTGATTATTAATTAAAGTGTTTAATTAATTAATTAAATTAATTGAATTAGATTTTTTCTTGTACGGGGATCTAGTATATCCCAAAATCAAATTCAAAGGTTAAGACTATTAAATATTAATTTGGACTTAATTTAATATATGATATTTAGTTTAAGGACCAAATTGATGTTTGCCACCAATATTAGTTTGGTTATGAACCATGAGATGGGCCATGTATATGTAGTTTAATAGATGATGCATGGGCTTGGACAATTAGGTGTATTATTAATATGGGCCTTCTTTAAGTGTTAAATAAAGCCCATAAGACTAATTAGTGGATGTTGTAGAGATAGGCTCATTTAAGAGTTAAATAAGCCTAATGCCCACTTACTAAAGGAGGTGCCACATAAGCATGACCATGTGATGATCATGCTTGCATGGTGGCCATATAAGCATAGCTTTACATGCAATATGATTGCATGGTTGACAACATGGAGATGTGTCATAAGCATGCACCTTAAGTTAGTGGTCAATCTCTATATGCATGAGTTAGCTTATTTTACACTCAAAGTGAAAAAGTAAGCACATGCATGAGATTGCTTATCCTACACTCAAGATTGAGTTAGTGGAGAATCTCTGCACATGCAAATTAGTCTTTTACATACACACACCATGTTAGTGGATATTCTCCACACTTAACACTTGACTTACCACTTACATTAGAGAGAAAACACTAAGAGAAAAAATAAGAGTTGAGTCTTCTTCTTCATCTTTCTTCTAAGTGTTATAAGTGTATGAGTAAGAGATACAAGAGTTTTGTTTCTTCATAAGTCCATTATCACCATCCTTTGTACAAGAGTTATGCAAGAGAAGTCCTACATCATCCAAGCAAGGAAAGGAACTCTAGTAAGCTTTCGGGTCACTATCAAGGAGGAGCTTGTGCGTAAAGGTCCATCAAAACTTGGAGTCATTCCAGTGCTACTTGTGTGTTTCAAGCTAAAGGCTTCACACTTGGGGAGCTAGGAGCTTGTAGATTTGCACCAAACATTTCCTAAAGCCTATCGAGCGTCCTACTAGCATTTGGAGTTTGTAAGTGTTACTAAACTCTAGATGTAGGTCTCTTACCATGCTTTATGTTTTGGTTGTTTTGTGATTCTTTGATTTATGTTGTCCATTAAGCATGCTAGTAATTAGTTGTGTAAATTGGATGTGTTGTGATCTTGGTGTTTTTGGAATACTTGCCTTCATACAAGGATTACACACTAGGAAAAAATTTTGAAATTTATCCTAACCGATTTTGTGCTCACACCATGCTTCCGCTCATATTCCGGTGTGTGTAATCAATTCCTTCATAAACAAATTGTGCATTGTTACGCATCTTTGATGGCAAAATGTGAACTTGTGCAATTTTGTGTGCAAAAGGCTACAAACATGTAATTCAAGACTACAATTGCATTTTCATGATTCTAAATATATATTCTAGCATTCAAAATTCATTTATCTTATTGGTTTTATTAAATGTACAAATTTTGCATTGATGCGCTTTTTTAAACTCAAAACATGGATGAGTGCCAATTTGTGCACAAAAGGTAACAAACATGTTATCCAATGCTCCAATTGCATATTCATACTCCTAAACACATAATCAACAATTCTAAACACATAAATCTTGTTGACATTGTTGAATGCAAAAATTGTACATTGTTACACATCTTTGAATGCAAAATGTGAACTAATGCAAATTTGTGCACGAAAGGGAACGAACATGTTATGCAAGGCTCTAATTGCATATTCACGATTCTAAGTATGTATTCAACAATTCCAAATACATAAATATTGTTGACAATATTCAATGCAAAAATTGTACATTGTTATAAATCTTTGATGGAAAAATATGAACTTGTGTAATTTTGTGCACAAAAGGTTACAAACATGTAATCCAAGGCTATAATTACATTTCCATGACAAACTTATAAATTTTGTTAGCTTTAGTAAATGTAAAAATTGTACATTGATGTATAAATATGTTATCCAAGGCTCTAATTTCATATTCACTGTCCAAAATACATATTCAATAATTCCAAACACATAAATATTATTGACATTATTGAATGCACAAATTATACACTGTTCCGCATCTTTGAAGGCAAAACGTGAACTTGTGCAAATTTATGCGTAAAAGGTTACAAACATGCAGTTCAAGGCTACAAATGCATTTTAAAAATCCTAAATATATATTCTACTATTGTAAACTCATAAATCTTGTTGGTTTTATTAAATGTACAAATTGTAAATTGATGTGCATCTTTAAACGCAAAATGTGAACTAGAGCAAATTTGTACACAAAAGGTAACAAACGTGTTATCCAAGGTTCTAACTGAATATTCATGATCCTAAATACATATTCAATAATTCAAAATACATAAATCTTATTGACATTAGTGAATGCATAAATTGCACATTGTTACGCATCTTTGAAGGCAAAATGTGAACTTGTGCAATTTTGTGCGCAAAAGGCTACAAACATATAATCTAAACTATAATTGAATTATCACAATCCTAAATGCATATTTTAGCATTCAAAATTCAAAAATCTTGGTGGTTTCATTAAGTTCACAAATTGTACATTGATGCACATCTTAAAATGTAAAACATGAACGAATGCCAATTTGTGCACAAAAGGTAACAAACATGTTATCCAAGGCTCTAATTTCATATTCACAATCATAAATACATAATCAAAAATTAAAAATTCATAAATCTTGTTGACATTATTGAATGCAAAAATTGTACATTGTTACACATTTTTGAATGCAAAATTTGAACTAGTGCAAATTTATGCACAAAAGGTAACAAACATGTTAGGCCAGGCTCCAATTGCATATCAAAAATCCTAAGTAAATATTCAATAGTTCCAAAAACATAAATATTGTTGACATTATTGAATGCTCAAATTATACATTGATATGCATCTTAAAAGGGAAAACGTGCACTTGCGCAATTTTGTGTGCAAAGGCTACTAACATGTAATCCAATGCTACAATTGCATTTTCACATTCCTAATTATATATTATAATGTTGTAAAATCATAAATCTTATTGTTTTTATTAAATTTAAAAATTTTAAATTGATGCCCAACTTTAAATGCAAAACGTGAATTAGAGCAAATTTGTACAGAAAAGGTAACAAACATGGTATCCAAGGCTTCAATTGTGTATTCATGATCCAAAATACATATTCAAAAATTCAAAACATATAAACCTTTTTGACATTATTGAATACACAAATTGTACATTGTTCGGCATCTTTGAAAGCAAAATGTGAACTTGTGCAATTTTGTGCACAAAAGGCAACAAACATGAAATTCAAGGCTAATATTGCATTTTTAAGATCCTAAATATATATTCTAGTATTAAAAACTCATTAATATTGTTGGTTTTTTAAAATGTACAAATTGTACATTGATGTGCATCTTTAAACGCAAATCGTGAACTAGAGTAAATTTGTGCACCAAAGGTAACAAATGTGTTATCCAAGGCTCCAATTACATATTCATGATCCTAAATACATATTTAGTAGTGCAACATAAATAAATCTTATTGACATTATTGAATGAATAAATTGTACATTGTTTATGCATCTTTGAAGGCAAAACATGAACTTGTGCAATATTATGTGCAAAAGGCTAAAAACATGTAATCCAAGACTACAATTGCATTTTCTCGATCCCAAATATATATTCTAGCATTAAAAATTCATAAATCTAGTTAGTTTTATTAAACATACAAATTGTACATTAATGTGCATCTTTAAACGCAAAACCTAAATGAGTGCCAATTTGTGCACAAAAGGTAGTTGTAAGCACCTAATTTCAGGATGCATTTGTGCATGAATGCGACGAAAGCCTTTATGATGAAAATTTAATAAAAAATTGACCTTTAGTGTTAAATTTCGTGATTTCAAGGACTAAATTGCAACATATTTTAGGTTTAATTACAAGAAAGTTGAACTTTGTAGGGGCATATGTGTACACAATGCCAATCGGCATTACACAATGCCAATCGACATTACACAATGTCAATCAGCATTTTGTAATGCCGAGGCATTAAAAATTCAGTGAAAAATTCTTTTTTCTTTATAGTTATTGGTCCAAATTAATTTATTTTAATAAATAAATTAATTTGGATATTTATCTGTAAGTTTGTTTCAATATGTGTGAGAGACATATATAATCTTATCTTTTGAAATTAAATCCTTATCCCGTTTGTTTCGAGAAGGGAGAGATAAGAGCTACTGTAATCATGTAACTCCTCCTGTAATCATGTAACACATTATCTTAGTGACAGGATATAAAAGAAAAGAGGAGCAGAAAAAATAAGGGGAGGGGACTGCGTAAAAAATAGAGAGGAAAAAACCCTAATTAACTACTGTAAAGAAAAGGGTTAACTGAAAATACAGTGATAAAAAAGACTTAACCTTTCTACTGTAAATTTCAAAGAAACCTTTTCAAAGCTAAAAATATACGTTCTTTAAAAGTCCAAGAAATTAAGAATACACAGAGTTGATTTTCTCAAAACAGTGACAATCCGAATATGAGGGGCATTCAAACAACATTTGCACAACATTCCTGCTCTTCTTTTTTGATACGTACCCTACCTAGAATGCACATCCAACTTTGAAATCTAGCCTAAGGATTATCAAGGATAGGTTGTGTTGATGGAGCTAAACCCCTTGCTTATTAAATTGAAGTAAGATACTTAGCTATTAAAAGATAAACAATCACACAATTCTAAGGCTAATCTAACCTAGCAATTGTAATGAAAGGTAGATGTGAAACAATTCAAGTAAACTTGCGAAGTTTCAAAAGAACAAAGTTTAAGGAAAAACCTCACTTTTTAATATTTCAATGCTTCTCCAAAATTCGTTTTACATATTTGTAGCCCTTATATAGGCATGTAAACAACCTAATCCTTGAAGGAAAATGTTTTCTTCCTTATTCTCAAAGATACCTATAGGAAAATCTTTAAATAAAGAGGTTTCCTTCAAAATAGGACAACTAATGACAACTCATCTTTGAAAAGTCAAAATTGACAGCTAATGACAACTAAGCATTGAAGCATGCCATGTCACATGTTGACCATTGACCCTTGACTTTGACTTATTGACTATTTGACTTTGACTTATTGAATTTGACTTGGAATATCCTTGAATCTTCTCACATCTTTTAGAATCTTTTAGAATCTTCCTTATTGACTCCAAAATAAGAAAATAACTCAAAATTCGTCCATATCAAGCTAATCAATTTCAAAATAGGAAATTAAGCTAATTAGCTTAAATTCTTCATATTCAGGCACTTTTGATCCCTTTTAGGGTTCTTGTTATTCCCTCCCTCTTGAAGATGATTAGCCCTCGAATCATAGCCATCTTCTAAAGTTGATAAATTCATGAATCCTCTAGGGTCAAATATAAACACCTTTGTTGAAAACTTCTCTTTTGAAGTAATGCTCCATAAAAGTAGCTTCAATATAGCTTGAATGTGATTAAACATTTGGAATGTAGAACTCTTATCCATGAACTTGTAAGAATTGTATTCTTATTGCTTCCTTCTAAACTTGAAACATGAATATCTCAAGTTCTTCTTGGTACAAACGAAGACTCTATAGATTACATTGTGGACATAAGGAACTTTAATAACATCAGCAAATGGATCTTTGTATGGCATAGAAGTCTGTAAAACAATTTTTAAAACACTAGAAAAAGAAAGATTAAAGTTGTTAGCATAATCATGATGAATAACCAGCTTGTTATCCTCCTCTTTCTTTTATGCACAAACTTCTAGGTTTTCCTCTTCATGAGTTAATCCTTGCATAACTTCACTAGATTGCTCAAAACTTTGCAAACACTTATTATCTTCAATGACTTTAACAAAATCATTATTCTTGGATTCACACTCTATTTTGATCTCCTCACACATAACCACTTCTTTTTCACCCTTCTCTTCATGAATAATACTCTCCTCCACTTTATTAGTTTAATCACATAATTGATCCTCATGCTTCTTCTCATGATCACTTAACATCACTTTAACATTAGCACCACTTTGATTATTAACCTTATTACTCCAACTCTCTCTATCTAAAGCAAGTGAAATTACATCATTCAAAGACAAAATAAGTTGCAATTGTAACACAAACATAAGATCTTGTCTAATTTCACTCTTAAGCCCGTTTATGAATCTTGCAATTTTTTATCCTTCAGATTCACCTAAATCACTTGCAATTACAAACAACTTAAACTCTTTAGCATAATCTTTAACATATAATTCATCACCTTGTTCAAGCCTTTATAATTTAAGATAGTATTTATCCTTAACATCATGAGGAATAAAATGTCTAGTCATTATAACAAACTAATATGTACCCTACCTATAACAGAGATTGAACATGCATCCAACTTTGAAATCTAGCCCAAGGATCATCAAGGATAGGTTGTGTTGATGGAGCTAAACCCCTTTTTTATTAAATTGAAGCAAGATACTTAGCTATTAAAAGATGAACAATCACACAATTCTAAGTCTAATCTAACCTAACAATTATAATGAAAGGTAGATGTGAAACAATTCAAGTAAACTTGCAAAGTTTTAAAAGAACAAAGTTTAAGGAAAAACCTCACTTTTTAATATTTCAATGCTTCTCCAAAATTCATTTTACATATTTGTAGCTCTTATATAGGCATGTAAATAACTTAATCCTTGAAGGAAAATGTTTTCTTCCTTATTCCCAAAGATACCTATATAGGAAAATCCTTAAATAAAGAGGTTTCCTTTAAAATAGGACAACTAATGACAACTCATCTTTGAAAAGTCAAAATTGACAGCTAATGACAACTAAGCATTAAAGCATGCCATGTCACATGTTGACCATTGACCCTTGACTTTGACTTATTGACTTATTAACTTTGACTTGGAATATCCTTGAATCTTCTCACATCTTCTAGAATCTTCCTTATTGACTCCAAAATAAGAAAATAACTCAAAATTTGTCCATATCAAGTTAATTAATTTCAGAATAGGAAATTAAGCTAATTAGCTTGAATTCTTCATATTCAGACACTTTTGATCCCTTTTAGGGTTCATATTATTTTCTTTTTTATTTTTTATTTGATTTCTTTGCTTTATTTATTAATTGAGTCGTTACTGATTAAAATTTTTGTGTTGTTTTCTATTTGTTTTATTTTTTTTGGTGTTCATTGATGCTTTGGATGTGATATTTTGACAGTGGCTATATTGAAGAATCTATGGGATACCATGGACTAAGTTTTGTGAAATCCCTATAGATTTTAGGGTTTATTATTTTTTCTGATATTTTGTTCATTGCTTTTCTGGGTTGTAGTTAATTTACATTGTAGTTTGTAATAGCCCCGATAGAGGGAAAGTAGTGGAATTTTAATTCTCTGCACTAAAAATTGAATAGTAATCTAGGCTCAATTTAGTAAAATTTAATTAAAATCAATGATGGCAGTAGATTAATTTTAGGGTTACATGAAATTAAATTAGGGTTTCTTACAAAAATCATGTAAAAATTATTGTTTTGATTTATTTTTGGTATGTTTGTTGAATTGCGTTTTATTTTTGGTTCTCATGCGTTTTGGGCCCTAAGCCCACGTTAGGTTCTAACCAATTATATAGGCTTAAAAATGGTTTTAGGTTTTAATTTATTTAAAATTAAATTAGGCCCATTTAGGTTAATTAGACCTTAGGCCCATTTCTAGTTAATTAAAATTAATTTAGATTTAGCTTAACCCATTAATTTCTTTCCTTTTTAAAATAAATAGACTTAGACCCATTTTTTATTTTAAATTAAAATCAAATTAGAATTAGGCCTACTAATTAATTCCTTTCTTTAAAATTTATAGACTATAGGCCCATTTTTAGTTAAAAGAAAAATAAATAGACTTAAGCTCATTTATTAACATGTAGGCCCATCTTTAGTCCATTTCATTTGTAAATAAAATATGTAGAATTAGCTAACTTTAAAATAAAATTAACATAGTTTAGACCTACGGACGATGAATTTTATATGCATTTTTTACATGTAATTTTATGACTAGTTTGCTTTAGGGCTAAATGGATGTTTACTTAGGGTTTAATAAAATTATGTGTAAATAAAGAATAAGACAGTAATTCATAAAGTAATTCTAAATGAACACAAGATTGAAAGAAGTTAGTATTCCGTTCCCATAATCTACTGGTTGTGGTGCTAGCTTTCTTTTAAAGAATTGAGTACCACCAAAATGATTTATCCCAGTTATTATCCTAGGTGGTGACTCCTCATCTCCACACTATGTCTTTGTGACATAGTAGTGTGTTCCTTAGGGCCTTGAGCCCAAATAGTATCGCGGCTGCTAAAAATCTTGGACGCGTGCTAAACCCCGCTGTCTACATTGGTGACTCCACTAGGGATAAGATATACTGATATTACTTATGTTCTTTAGAATTATTTTATTAATTATTATTTTATTCTTGCATTCATTCTACTTGTCCCTATTAACTGATGGCATTGGTTTATGATTCCATGATTCCACTAACTTTAGATTGGCTAACCATTACTCTTAGACTTAACTCGGTTCAAAAGAGATTATCGGGCTCATCTGACCAAAGCCTGTAACCCAAGTCCTTAAGGGGGGTAGTCTTCTCTCGAGTTAGTAAAGGAAGCTGGGTCCCTTTGACCTTAGCCTGTAACTCAAGTCTTAAAGGAGGGCATCTTGCTAAGGGAGCTTTGACTCTTTCACTGGACCCTAACCATATATAATGGCTTAGTTACTTCCCCTGGGATTTACCCAAATTGCTTGTGTATGTTGCCATGAGGTATTTCTATCTATAAAAGCCTAAGCCTATACTTTAAGAGCTCATCTGGGCTAATAAAAATTGGGCTAGACCTTTATACCTAGAAATACTGTTTCCATGCTTTTATTGCTTTAAGAGAGATTTGGCATGCACGTCGATTCTTGATATCCCTTATTGATATTAAGGCCAAAAAAAAAATCCTAGGACAAGAGACTCGCCATTGAACATATGTGTGGGAGGAATAAGGTTGGAAGGATGAATGTTGTACACTTGATTAGTACTTGCTACTTGTTGCATAGCACGTGCATCATGCATACATGCATTTCATCCATCACACTAACACTTTGTTTTACAGACATCATAGATTCACTTGGGTCTTCTCGTATTTGGGAATGAAAAGGTGACAGACAAAGAAGAATAGATTTAAGTCCTAAAACCATAGCAGAAGAGATCCTGCATAGACTAGAGAAGAGTCCTATCAATTCACTTTACTTAGAAGCTAAACCAACTACACTTGAGCATATAAAAATGGAACAATAACAAGGAGAGAACTGGACCTTAGAAGATATCAAGGGAGCTTTGATGGATGACATGAGGGCTATAATGCAAGATGAACTGAGACAAGCTTTATTTAGATGAATGAAACCTACTGCTATTATCATACCACCACTTGCAACTATAGCTATCCCACTTGTTGCAGATGCTTCACCTACTACCAATAATGCTGGGGGGCAACCTGTTGCTAGAAACCCACCTGTTGTTGATGCGAAGCTTGAGGACGTTGAGAACTACATGGTAGAGAAGGCAAAAAGGGAATCACTCGAACTGGTAAAAGACTATGAGTCTAAGCAGATGTAAGCACTGACCCAGAAAATGTCCAAGATGAAAGAGCTGATTAGAGGACAAGGCATGGGATATTCATTTGACTTTGATGATATGCTGCAAATGGAGGGTGATGAGCTACCTGAGAAATTCAAAATGCCTAAATTGCAGAAATTTGATGGAACTAGAGATCCTAGGATTCATCTCACTCAATATACAACAACTATGAGCACTACTAAGGTCCCATTAGCAGTGATCACTAGGTTATTTTTACTATCTTTAGAGGGGATGGTTGTAAATTGGTATCATAGGTTAGAAAAGTCTATCAGGGCTGAATGGAAAAAATTTTGTATGGCTTTTTTAAAATAGTATGATTATAACACTAGGTTGGAAGTATCTATTTGAGATTTATAATTGACCAAGCAGAAACCTAATGAATATTTCTCAGACTTTTTGACTAGATTTATGAACAAGGCAGGGTTAATAAAAAATAAGCTGATAGTTCATAATGTGTCATCAAATTTGGTTAAGAGGCTGCAAATAATGAATCCCAAAACATTTATAGACCTGTATAATGATGGTTTGCAAGCTGAAGAGATTGAGAGTGAGAAGAAGAAAATTTTTAGAGGTATAGGAACCCGAAGTTACCCAACTTGGGGCACACAACAGGGAAGTACTAGTCAAGCTGTGGAGGTGCGTGCAGTTCAATAACCCAAGAGATTCTCCAATTTCAATCAGCCCCTTTCCAAAGTCCTAGACCCTTTGATCTAAAAAGGCCTTCTTAGACCCTTAACCTTTTCCAAACCACCAAACCCAAATGTTCCAAGCTAAAATCGAAACAGCTACTGTAAGTTTCACCAAGTAGCTGGCCACTCCACAGACACCTGTATCCACTTAAAACATGAAGTCCAAAACCTTAAAGACTTCAGAAAAATTATAGACCTCGAAAAGTCCAATTCCAACCCAAATACTAGAAACAACCCTTTCCCAAACTACTGAAATGTTCCACCACTAGCCACTATGATGATTAAATCAGGAATTAGCAAAGAGGAAGTACTAGACTCCTTTGAAAACTTAAGCCTTACAGATAGTGAGAAATCTCCTAATGCCTTTAGTGGAGTAGAGGATTTATTAGGGCAACCCTCAGGTAAATTTGACTTTAAGGTGTTCTATTCAAAGCCACCCTTTGCTGTCCTTTTGAATCAATTGTGCCCTTAGGATGGGGTGATGAGTTTGATAATGAGCCGATGGAAGAAGAGAGAGAATTTGAAACTCCTAAACAGCCATTAAGAGGGGTTGAAGATTTATTAGGGCAACCTTTAGGCAAGTTCAACTATAGAGTATTTTATTCTAAGCCTACTTCAGGTGATATACCAGTAAAGGAGATTGTGCCCTCCGGATGGGGTGAAGAGTTTGAAAATGATGACAAGGAATCTTTCATTTATGAACAATCTCAAAAAGGAGTTGAAGAGCTACTGAGCTAATTAGGCAAATTAAACATGAAGAAGCTGAAAGGGAAAGAAACATGCATAGTGGAAGTATGGAAAGATGGAAAGAGGGATTGAATTATTGGGGTTATTGACATTTGGTATAACTTTGATGGAGAGAGCCTGATATTTGGAGTGATAATCCTAATATGAACTATGTCACTAGAAGTGGAAAGAATTATAATGCAGTAGAAAAGAAGATTGATAGAGTTACAGAAAGAGAAGAGACAGAGAATGTAGAAGTAGAGGAAGGGTAAAAAGAAGACCTCATTTTAGAGTAGCTAAAGAAAGCTAAGGCGAATGTGAGCATTTGGGAATTATTGATGTATTTAGGCAGCCATTGAAGAGCTTTTGTCAAGGCTTTATCAAATATGAGTATTGAAATAGCAGTTACACCTGAGGCAATGGTAGCAAAGTTCACGAAAAAGAAGCATGGCTTGATAACATTCTCAGATGATGATTTGCCTTTGGAAGGTAGAAATCATAACAAGGCAGTGTTTATCCTAGTTGAAGTAAGGCGAAAGAGAACCAATTTTGTAATGGTAGATGACGATTTAGCTATTAACGTCTGTCCCCTAAAAATCCTACCTAATCTAGGATTGAAAGCTGATGATTTGAAAGGTTTAAATCTTATAATTAGAGCTTATGATGCTAGCACTCAGAATGTGGAGGGCACATTCTAAGCTTTGGTTAAAACAAGACCTATAGAGTATACTATTGAGTTAACTATACTAGACATCCCTGTCACATATGCCTTGCTTTTGGGAAGGCCATGGTTCCATGCTCTAGGAGGGGTGCCCTTGACTGTGCACTAGAAGATAAAATTCCCTCATGAAGGAGAGGTTGTGACTATAGAAGCTAGAACCAGTGCAGTTGTGGTAGCTATACAAGATAAATAAAAACAAGTATGTGTTCCTCCTGGTTTCTAAGTTGCTGGAATATTCAATAGAACTGAGATGGATCTGAGAGTTGCGAAGATGATGGAGAGTATGAATTATTGACCTAGACAGGGGTTGGGAAAGAATCAGCAAGGAAACCCTAAACCCCCAGAATTTAGAAGTTAGGGAGACACAAAGGGATTAAGGTGCACTAAGATATAATCTGGTAGCAAAAGAGGAAGGAAGAAAGGAAGGGCCTAGAAAAATAAGCCCTTGGGGACAATTGGGCTGATAAGTGAGAATTTTATCAAGCCAGGGGAAGGGAGTATTATCTAGGTGCTAAGGAATCTATCAATGTTGCTGGAAAAGACATTCCTGGGTTCGAGATCTTTAAGGAGTAGATTGTGGAGAATCTGATAGAAGATAACAAAGAAGAAGTAATGAAGCAGGTAGTGGAGAGGATGGGTGATACTATTGAAGAGCTACTGTGTCTGCCACCTAAAGAGCAGCCACCCCAGGATTTAGATACTATCATTAGTGATAGATTTACTGATGTCTTTTATATGGAAACTGATGTAATAACGTTCGGCCTTTATGAGGACGAAAACTATGTTTTCCTGTGGTCAATAATATGAATTCTAGTTTGGCTTACTTGTGTGATGTGCATCCTGATGGTTATATACATTTTAATATTGATCGTATATGCATGTTAGACATTAATTCCATTCAATTATATTCATTAAACATGGGCAAAAATGATTATCCTGAGAATATTTCTATATCACAAGATGTAACTCCTGAAGAGAGGGAAAATTTTGAGAGAATATTAACAAAAAGAAAGGTAGTATTTGCTTGGACTTACAAAGATATGCCAAGTTTAGATAGGGAAATTGTAGAACATCACATCCTAACTTATCTAGAAATTGAACCTGTTAAACAGAAATTATATAGGCTAATACCAGAGTGGACTGAAAAGATAAGAGAGGAAAATGCTAAAAAAATCTAGGCTACTTTTCTAGAAGTGTTAGATTATCCTCAATGGTTGGTAAACATAGTCCCGGTACCTAAGAAAGATGGTAAAGTGTGTATATGTGTAGATTTCAAGGATCTAAATAAAGCATGCCCAAAAGATGATTTTCCTTTATGTTATATCGACGTGATAGTGGATAGTGCGGCGTCAAGGGCGATGTATTCCTTTGTGGATGGGTTTTTAGGGTATAATAAAATAATGATGGCAGTCATGGACAAGATCAAAATTGCTTTCATTATAGAATAAGGGACATATTGTTATAAGGTTATGCCTTTTGGATTGAAGAATGCAAGTGCAACATATCAAAGGGCAGCCACTACTTTTTCCACGATATGATGTATAAAGAGGTTGAGGTGTATGTAGATGACATGATGGTCAAGTCAAAGACAAGAGAGGGACACTTTGAAGATTTATATAAGTTCTTAGCTCAAATTGAGAGGGACAATCTGAGGCTCAACCCTAAGAAATGCATTTATAGGGTTACTTCAGGAAAACTGCCAGGGCACATAATTAGTAACAAAGAAATTGAAGTAGGTCCAAATAAAGTGAAAGCTATCTAGGAAATGTTGGTGACAAAGACAGAGAAAGAAGTAAGAGGATTCATTGGCAGGTTGTAGTATATTAGTAGGTTCATTGTAGCTTACTAATATTTGTGACCCTATCTTCAAACCTTTAAGGAAAGATCAACTTATGAAATGGAATGACAATTGTCAGAAGGCTTTTGATAGGATTAAGGAATATCTTGCCAATCCACTTGTATTGAAGTTGCTAAGGCAAGGTAAGTCATTGATCCTATACTTGGTTCTAGAGGAAAATGCAATGGGGGGTAATGCTAGCATAAGAAGGACCAGATGGAGTAGAACATGCAGTGTATTACCTTAGCAAGAAGTTTTTGCCATATGAGGAAAAGTATGATTTGGTAGAGAAGACATGTCTGATAATGATATGGGCAACAAGGAAATTGAGGCATTATTTTTAGTCCTATAAGATTCAGGCTATTTCAAAGATAGATCCTTTAAGATATCTATTTCAAGCATCTGCTTTATTTAGAAAAATTTCTTGATGGCTCGTACTCCTGACTGAATTTGATATAGAATACATTACCATAAAAGTTATTAAAGGAAGGGTAGTGGTAGAATTCCTAGATCAAAATGTGGTAGAGGGTGATGAACAATGGAATTTAGAGTTTCCAGATGAGAACTTAGCAGTCGTAGAGCATTGGGAGTGGAAGCTTTATTTTGATGGGGCTATAAACAACAAAGGAGCCAAATTATGAGTAATTCTCGTTATGCTAGAAGGAGAAACCATACTAAGGGCCAAGAAGTTAGATTTCAAGGTAATAAATAATATGGATGAGTATGAGGCATGCATTCATAGAGTGGAGGCAGCAATGGCAGTCGGAGCAAAAGAGTTATTAGTATATGGGGATTCAATGTTGGTCATCAGTCAGGCTAATGAAGAATGGGAAGTGAAAGAGGAAAAGCTAAAGCCTTATATCTGCTATTTAAAAACTTTAACAAATAACTTCACTAAATGCCTCTTCATCCATTTGTCAAGAGATAATAATCAAATGGCAGATGCATTGGCAATAATCTCTTAAATGTGGGATAATGTGATTGTATTGAATATAAAGCCTTTAGTAATCATGAAATCAAGAGCTCCATATTATGGGGGTGGGCAAACTATGGGTATTCAAATAGGGCATGAAGAGAAGCCATGGTTTTATGACATTCATAGATTTATTGAGGAAGGAAAGTATCCCGATGAAGCAACTTCAAAAGAGAAATATGCTCTTCATGTTCTTATATGTAATTATGCGAGTCACGATGGAGTATTATATAAAATAATGCTGAATGGAATGCAACTCAGATGTCTAAAAAAAGATGAAGCTGAAGAGGTGATAAAAGAGATTCATGCAGGAACTTGCAGTGCTCACATGAATGGGATGGTCTTGGCTAAAAAGATAATCAAATAGGGATATTATTGGATGAGTATAGAAAAAGGATTATATCAGAACAGGTGCTAAATCTATAAGAATCTTAACCATCTTCCTCCTACGGTGCTGAATAGTTTATAATCTCCTTGGCCTTTTACAGCATGGGGGATTGAAATTATAGGAGAAATGAGGCCGACGACATCCAATGGGCATAAGTATATAGTTGTGGCAATAGATTACTTTTCTAGATGGGTAGAGACTGAATCCTTTAACACTCTAAAAGTAAAACAAATGGCACAGTTCATTGAGAAAAGTCTTATTTGCAAGTATGGGGTTCTATACCATGTTTTGATAGATAATGGTGTTAGACAAAAATGACAGAGTTGTTACATAAGTATAGGATTGAACATCATAAGTCTTCACCTTACCGCCCTCAGGCCAATGGAGCGGTAGAAGCAGTTAATAAAAATGTCAAAAAGATCCTCTTTAAGATGGTCAACAATTATAAGGATTGGTATGAATTTCTTCCTTTTGCTGTATGGGGGTATAAGACTACAACTAGAACTGCCATAAGCCAAACACCATTCTCTTTGGTTTATGGTTGTGAAGCAGTTTTGCCTATAGAAACTGAGATCAAATCTTTGAGAGTGGTTATGGAAGCTAAAATACCTAAGAATGAATGGGCGCAGCAGAGATATGATTATTTGGTATCTCTGGACGAAAAGAGGATGAAGGCTTTGTTTCATATCAGATATATTAAAGAAGGATAACAAGATCATTTAACAAAAAGGTTAAGCCTAGAAAGATAAAGGTTGGAGACATGGTGTTAAAGTAGTCTAGAGTGGTAGTATTTGATCCGAGAGGAAAGTTTAGACCAAATTAGGAAGGACCATATTTAGTCAAGTCGATTCTACCTAAGGGAGCTGCCAAAATATCAGATCTTAAAGGGAATGAGTTCATTGAGCCAATCAACCTGGATCATCTCAATTATCTTTAAAAAAAAAGAGAGTCCATTGGCTAGAAAACCTGAAAAGGCTAATTAGGTAAAAATTAGGACGTTCCCACTGTTCAGAAAACCCGCAAAGGACTGGCAAGCAAAAATTAAGGAAAAAAAGGGTGATCCCACTGATTAGAAAACCCGAAAAGGGCTGGTTAGGCAGAAATTAGGGAAATAAAAGTGAGAGAAAAATATTCAGTTACAAAATATGAAAGGACTAGCTGATAATAAGAGTTATATCATGTGATGTAATAAATGTACTCATTTTGGCCCTAATTAATGAAGCAAATTGAAATGAAATTTTTGTTTGAATATTGCATGTCCTATCTTTATTATAAAGCATAATTACTTAAAGGGAAAACAAAGCATGAAAAGCCTAAAAAAACAGATCTATGAGATCACTACTCTAAATATGTCTTGGTTTCTTCTTTTTTGATTTGTCCTACAACACTTGAGTCCTCTTGTACTTAGCAAATCCTGGTGGCTCTGTAGTTTGCATGATAACCCAAGCCTTGTAGTTATCATCAGTAGTCATCTTAGCATTCAAATGCATGTTTCGCTTAAGGTTCCTACGAGGCCACAAGCTCCTAAGCTTGTCCAGAAAGTCCTATCTCAAAGGGAACCCTTCAAAGTCAATAAAAATAGTGACAACAAACTGTGGACGACCATACTGATGACAAAGGCATAAAGGAGAGCAAAAGGTAGAAAAATGTAGCCCAGGAATAGGAACACTATGATCATATAGCTCAATGGTAATGAATTTAAATTTCCACCAAGGGCAGACCCATGTGATTTCAGCATCTGCAATGTCCCTTAACCAGTTAACCCATTGGTTTATAGTGTGCTTATCCTTCATTTTTACTTGACAAGATTATAGCTAATGAGGTTGATAAGTTAAAGGGTTGGTAGGAACATTAAGGAAACTCAGTTTCTCTTATAGCCAGATTTAAAAAAAGAATTTAGAAGCCTGCTAAGTTGAAAACCCAAAAGGGCGACTTAGGTAAAAGTTAGGGGAAATAAAAAAGAAAGAAAATAATAAAGTATTATGGTTACACACCTGAAGGAGAAGTAAATTGCATGAAAGATGATTTTGAGTTATGAAGCTGTCTAGTCCTATAATAGTTTCAGTAAGAATAATGGGCATAGGGTCAGCTCCAGTTTGTACCTACTCTAAAATACTCACAATTTGTATGTCATCATTTCCATGAGATGAAACTAGTAAAAATTGTGCATAAAGACAAAAAGCAATAGTTTTGGTCCAAGTAACACTGTTCTTATTTTTAGTTTCACAGATAATAATTAGAGAAGATAGATTGATGGTCCTAGGGGTGTGAGCATATAGATGGATGTCATCTAGGGGAAAATCAAAGAATGCTACTAGCTTATTAGGACACTGCATGGTCAGATTAGGAAGAGAAATCATGGCAGTTGATTTTAATGAGCACCCCAAGATAATAATAAATTCTTCAATCATTGGGCATAACTCTTGGCCATTGAATATGAACATGTGGTCCTTAGTATCTCAAAAAGTTATAGTAGCATGCAAAAAGTTATTGTCGATATTCAAATGCTGAAGGGATTTTAATGACTTGCAATGAGAAGGGAGAAAGTTATTCCAATTATTTCCATCAAGGCTCTTGAGAAATTTCTTCATCAATTAGAGAGATGCTTGAGTTAGGATTGAAAGTGTAGAGAATAAGGAATAATGCCCCCTGTGTGTTCATTATATAGAGAAGGAAAATGAGTCAATATGAGAAAAGGATTCTATTTGCTCAAGGAATATGGATAAGATGAGGTGATGGAATATAAAAGGACAAGGATAAATAGACAATTATTAAAGAGATAATATTAATTAGTTATCTTTTTAATTAATTAGTTATTTATTTGATCATTCAGTATTATCCACTTTTAGAAGGATTTTAGTGGAAGAATTTTACTCAAAAGTAGCTACCAGTTCAAGCGATTCATAACTCAAAACAATGCAAAATTCAGAAAGTAATAATATAATAGAAATTGTTAAATACAAGCATGTTGAGAGTTAGAAATAAAAATAGTCATAATCAATCATCATGAGCTCCTGAATCAAGCCAAGGTCTCCATCCTCCAGTCAGATCATCATGCTGATAAGTATTTGAAGGTCAAGCAGATAAAGTCCTAACACTATGAGGATCAATGCCCAAGTCTGCAAGCTGATGGAGAAGCATCTCGTTCTTGCTCTCTAGACTACTGGAATAACTCTGTACATATAGGAAATGTCATATCATATGCATTTCATGCATAATATGCATAAACTTTGCATTTTTCAGTGTATATACTTGCTCACCAATTATTTATGACCTCTATAGTAAATAATCTCTAAGATGAGGCAAGACTATGCAAATACTCTGCTTGCATCCGGGGAATTTGTTTTGTAAAATTTCTACTAACATTAATGTCAAGTGTATAGATCATGCAGGAAATACGAGAGATAGACTCACATGAGAAGTATCTGCTGGAGAAAAGCTATGGATTTGAGCATCGCTAAAGTGCATATACTGCTCAATTGGAGTCTGAATAGTAGGAGCCTAATAAAGTATAGACCTGTCCAGAAGGGAGACATTGCCAAGGGTAGTGCCAGCAAAAGCCCCCTCACTACTAGCCCCAACGTGCTAAGTATAGTGTGTGTGACTCGGTCTGGGCTCAGGTTTCTCAAGATTAGTAGTAGTCCCAGTCCTCTGAGCAGTCTCAGTCTCTTCCCCTATCGCTTCGGCAGCAAGGGAACCAATATCCTTAAACTATGAAAAAGAATGAGAAATTTATGGGTTCTAAAAGAATAAATGAAATGATAAGAAATTACCTTAGCATGGTTAGTAGGAATTTGCTCTAGGAGCTTCTCACAAATGAACTACTGGTGGCGGGATCGCTCAAGAAAAGTTAAGGCAGCATATCCCTGTAGCGCCTCTCTCAGCTTGGAACCTATCAAGTGCGAGCTATATAACATTGAAGGAGGGATATCAGAAGGAATATGACGTCGTGAAGGTCCAAAAGACCAACAATATACTCCTTCCCCCAGATACCACATCTAACAACCATAACCAGGGAGTAAAATCCTCATGGACTCAAGACGTACTGCTCCACCTATAAAATCATATCTTTGGATGTTATCAGCTCCCTCCAGCCAATCATAATTAATATGCAAATTATGTTAATTAAGTTTAACTTACACTATAAAATACTTATGATTTTTGTTTTCTTACTAGGTGCCACTCAATGGAGTTTATCTGATCACGGTACGTCTGAAGAATATTCCTAACACTAGCTAGATGGGAAGAACCCCATCTCTGCATCAGAGGGAGACTCCTATCAGAGTTGATAGCATCAAAATCCTGAATCAGCTTGACCTATATACTCCAAATCTGGAAAAGAAAAAAATAATTAGTAAAAAAAAGAGAACGTACTTGCAGGATGGGCCAAAAGCCACACATCATGATAGTACCTCTACAGATGGTATATAATCTATAGTAAAGATAGGCCAATGCAGCAGATCCCCAGTTGAGGGTAGAAACTCAACCTAAGTCACGAAGGGGGTTGAGTAAAGCAATGTTGACCTTGTGACTAGTCTCGCAGAGAAGAGTTATGCCTAACAGTATGAGGAGGAGACACCTCGCCTTTTGAGCAATCTGATGAGGAGTAGCAGTAGGCAGACGTCTGTACCCCTTAACTTGAGACAAAGGAGAACATTCTTCCAATTCTTCCACATCGGGACGAACCCAATCAAGTCACGCACGTACTGACTCCCTACATCTTCAGGAAGATCGCAATAACTAATGTTAAAAGGAACAGGAGTTCCTCTAAAGGCAATTTCGGTGATGGTAGAAAAAATCATAGGAGAAATAGTCAATTCCCCTATACGGGTGTGAAAAGTGTGGGTGGTGTCCATCCACCTCTCAATCAAAGAAAATAGAGAATAGAGGTCAGATCGACCCCGAACAGTCAGAAGTGTAGTAATGAATTTTCTAAATCCTGAACCCCAACTCAACTATGCCACATTCATTGGAAGATTATGAAATATTTCTCGAGCTATATGAAAATAGCATATAAATTTCATGGGTCGCTGAATGAAATTCATAAATAAGTTAAAAAAAAAAATTTTTCGATCAGCAAAGTGGAATGCCGATCGAAAATTTGACACTGATAAAAAATTCAGACTTCCGGTATGGATTTCAGACATTTGATCAGACATATTTGAAACCCAAGTCAAAATTTTCACATTTTCAGGGTTTAATTTCAAAATTTCATGTATTTTTCACAAATTTCTAAGCTAATTTGAATAATATGCATACTAATTTGCATTCTGAAATTGATTTTGATTACTACCTTTATAAGTATTTTTTGCAAAAATAAACATAAATGAGAAAATATTACCTCATTACCCACATCTGTGCACTTGTGGAGATGTAGGTAAGTCAGAGGAGGAATGATGGAGCCTTCTCAAAGTCCAAGATTGTTCTAAGGAAAATGAGGAGACAGAATAATTGGATTTAGTGGAATTTTTGCTCCCCTATTTGGTGGGTAGCCATAGGATCTGACGGATTGCAAATCGGACGTTAGATGATCAAGTAATCAAAGAAAGAAATATAAAATGCAAAGAGAAAATGAAAGGAAAAGAAAATGAAGATGAAATGAGGAATGGAACATGACATGCAAAAGTGGATATATAGGATGGAAAATATCCATTTTGGTCCATTAAAACTTGCTTGCATTACAGTCCAAATTTCTTTCTTACAATTTGGTCCATTCATATTTAATTCATAAAGTTCATATCATTAATTAATAATTCATAGAATTATTAATTACATAGCTAGTCTATATTAAAGTTTTGAATCCTTTGTCAAGTACAGAATACATAATATAATTACAAAATTTGATTTTTGCATTTTACATGTATCATCAACATTTTTGTCAAGGATTTTAAAATCCATTTTGTTATATGCTATATAGTAGTTGTAACATCATTATTTTTAGATCTTTTTGATCTACCTAACACTAAACAATAGTTATGGTATCATTGCTAAACGTTTCATAGGAACTATACATTTTTTATCATAAATCGCTAAACGTCTTGTAGGGAATATAGTGAAATGTTAAAATCACAGATTGCTAGACGTTTCATAGGAACTATAACATTTTTTCATTATAAATGGCTAAACGTCCCATAGGGAATATAGCGAGAATCATCACATATATTTTGTTAAACATCTCACAAAGAATATAAAAAAATCCATTATCATTAGACGTCCCAAAGGGAATATAGTGCAGTTCACTAGACATTACACAATAGTTATAGTATTATTGCTAGACATTTCACAGGAACTATAGCATGTTCTCAAATCATTAAATGCTGAAGGTCCTATAGGGAATATAACAAAACCCATATATCTCACTAGACGTTCCACAAGAAATATAGTGAAGCATACTAAACATAGCATTTTGCTTAAAATTGCTTAGCAGTTTAAGCATCAGCATGTAAACTAGGATACAATAAAGTACCCTAATTCTTTCTTTTGAAATTATGTGCTTCTATTGCTTTGTCGCAATTTTTCAAGCAAACAGTGATAAAGGGGGGCAACTATAAGCACCCAATTTCAGGATGGATTTGTGCATGAATGCGACAAAAGCCTTTATGATGAAAATTTAATAAAAAATTGACCTATAATGTTAAATTTCATGATTGCAAGGACTAAATTGCAACATTTTTTAGGTTTAATTGCAAGAAAGTTAAACTTTGTAAGGGCATATGTGTAATGCCGATCGGCATTACACAATGCCAACCGACATTATGTAATGCCAATTGGCATTACACAATGCGATCGACATTTTGTAATGTCGAGGCATTAAAAATTTAGTGAAAATTTTGTTTTTCTCCGTAGTGATTGGTCCAAATTAATTTATTTTAATAAATAAATTGATTTGAATATTTATCTATAAGTTTATTTCGATACATGTGAGAGACGCGCACAATCTTCTGTTTTAAAATTAAATCCTTATCCTGTTTGTTTTGAGAACAAAGAGATAAAAGCTACTGCAATCACATAACTCCTGTTGTGATCATATAACTCATTATCTTAGTGATAGGATATGAAAGAAAAGAGGAACAGAAAAAAAAGGGGAGGGGGCTACGTAAAAAATAGAGAGGAAAAAACCCTAATTAACTAGTGCAAAGAAAAGGGTTAATTGAAAAACACAAAGCGAAAAAAGACTTAACTTTTCTACTACAGATTTCAAAGAAACCTTTTTAAAGCTAAAAATATAAGTTCTTTAAAAGTCCAAGAAATCAAGAATACATAGAGTTGATTTTCTCAAAACGGTGACAATCCTAATCTGAGGGGGCATTCAAACAACATTTGCACAATATTCATGCTCTTCTTTTCTTTTTATATTTTTGATTTAATTTCTTTACTTTATTTATTAATTGAGTTGTTACTAATTAAATTTTTTGTGTTGTTTTCTGTTTGATTTGTTTATTTTTGGTGTTCAATGATGCTCTAGATGTGAGGTTGGTGATGTGAGATTTTGATAGTGGCTATATTAAAGAGTCTATGGGATGCCATGGACTAAGTTTTATGAAATCCCCATAGAATTTAGGGTTTATTATTTTTTGCGATATTTTGTTCATTACTTTTTTAGGTTGTAGTTAATTTACATTGTAGTTTGTAATAACTATAATAGAGGGAAATTAGTGGAATTTTAATTCTCTGTACTAAAAATTGAATAGTAATCTAGGCTAAATTTGGTAAAATTCAATTAAAATCAATGATGGCAGTAGATTAATTTTAGGGTTGTATGAAATTGAATTAGGGTTTCTTAGAAAAATCATGTAAAAATTGTTGTTTTGATTTATTTTTGATTTGTTTGTTGAATTGGGTTTTGTTTTTAGTTCTTATTCCTTTTGGGTCTCAAGCCCACGTTAGGTTCTAACCCATTTAAATAGGCTTAAATATGGTTTTAGGTTTTATTTTACTTAAAATTAAATAAGGTCCATTTAGTTTAATTAGACCTTAGGCCCATTTAGGTTAATTAGGCCTTAGGCCCATTTTTAGTTAATTAAAATTAATTTAGATTTAGCTCATCCCATTAATTTCATTCCTTTTTAAAATAAATAGACTTAGACCCATTTTTTATTTTAAATTAAAATCAAGTTAGAATTAGGCCTATAAATTAATTCCTTTCTTTAAAATTTATAGACTAGAGGCCCATTTAAAATAAAAATAAATTGACTTAAGCTCATTTATTAACATATAGGCCCATCTTTAGTCCATGTCATTTTGTAAATAAAATATGTAGAATTAGATAACTTTAAAATAAAATTAACATAGTTTATACCTAGGGACGATGAGTTTTATATGCATTTTTACATGCAATTTTATGACTGGTTTGCTTTAAAGCTAGATGGATGTTTAATTAGGGTTTAATAAAATTGTGTGTAAATAGAGAACAAGATAGTAATTCATAAAGTAA
This sequence comes from Mallotus nudiflorus, assembly GCA_947683625.1. Lineage (NCBI taxonomy): Eukaryota > Viridiplantae > Streptophyta > Magnoliopsida > Malpighiales > Euphorbiaceae > Mallotus > Mallotus nudiflorus. The sequence continues at coordinate 769,965 of CANTUR010000333.1, read as the reverse complement.
TTTTAAATGAACACAAGACTGAAAGAAGTTAGTATTCTATTCCTAGAATCTGCTGGTTGTGGTGCTAGCTTTATTTTGGAGAATTGAGTACCACCAAAATGATTTATCATAGTCATTACCCTGGGTGGTGACTCCTCACCTCCATGCTATGTCTTTGTGATATATTAATGTCTTTGTGATATAGTAGTGTGTTCCCTAGGGCCCTGAGCCCAAACAGTGTCGCGGTTGCTAAAAATCTTGTACGCGCGCTAAAGCCCGTCATCTATAGTAACAAACATGTTATCCAATGCTCTAATTGCATATTCATAATCCTAAACACATAATCAATAATTCTAAACACATAAATCTTGTTGACAATTGAACACAGAAATTGTACATTGTTACGCATCTTTGAACATAAAATGTGAATTAATGCAAATTTGTGCATGAAAGGGAACAAACATGTTATGCAAGGCTCCAATTGCATATTCATGATTCTAAGTACATATTAAAAAATTCCAAAGACATAGATATTGCTAATAATATTCAATGCACAAATTATACATTTTTATACATATTTAAAGGGAAAACGTGAACTTGGGCAATTTTATGCGCAAAAGGCTGCAAACATGTAATTTAAGGCTACAATTGCATTTTCACGATCCTAAATATATATTCTAGTATTACAAACTCATAAATCTTGTTGGTTTTAGTAAATGTATAAATTGTACTTTAATATACATCTTTAAATGCAAAATACAAATTAGAGCAAATTAGTGCACAAAAGGTAACAAACACATTATCTAAGGCTCCAATTGCATATTCATGATCCTAAATACATTTTCAAAAATTTAAAACACATAAATCTTGTTGATTATTGAATGCACAAATTGTAGATTGTTACATATCTTTAAACGTAAAACATGAAATTTTTCATTTAATAATGTCAACATGATTTATGTGTCTAGAATTATTAACTATATATTTAAGATCCTAAATATTATTTGGAGCCTTGAATAACATGTTTGTAACCATTTGTGCACAAATTTGCACTAGTTCACGTTTTGCGTTTAAAAATGCAAATCAATGTACAATTTGTACATTTTATAAAACCAATAAGATATTTGAGCTCTAAATGATAGAATATATATTTAGGATCATGAATATGCAATTAGAGCCTTGGATTATATATTTGTAGCCTTTTGCACACAAAATTGCACAAGTTCACATTTTGCCTTTAAAGATGCCTAACAATGTACAATTTATGCATTCAATAATGTCAATGAGATTTATGTGTTTGGAATTCTTGACTATGTCATTAGGATTATGAATATGCAATTGGAGCCTTTAATCACATGTTTGTAGCCTTATGTGCACAAAATTGTGTAATTTCACGTTTTGCATTCAAAGATTCATAACAATGTACAATTTATGCATTTAATAATGTCAATAAGATTTATGTGTCTAGAATTATTGAATATGTATTTAGGATCATGAATATGCAATTGAAGCCTTGGATAACTTATTTGTAACCTTTTGTGCACAAATTTGCACTAGTTCATGTTTTGCATTCAATGATGCACATCAATGTACAATATGTAAATTTTAAAAAACCAATAATATTTATGAGCTTTAAATTCTAGAATATATATTTATGATAACATGTTTGTAACCTTTTGTGCACAAATTTTCACTAGTTCACATTTTGAGTTTAAAGATGCGCATCAATGTACAATTTTTACATTTAATAAAATAATAAGATTTTTGAGTTTTGAATGCTAGAATATATATTTATTATTACATGTTATGCAATTGGAGCCTTTGATTACATGTTTGGAGCCTTTTGCATTCAATAGTGCACAATTTCACATTTTGCCTTTAAAGATGCATAATAATGTACAATTTTTGCATTCAGTAATTTCAATAAGATTGATGTGTTTGGAATTATTGACTATGTATTTAGGATTATGGATATGCAATTAGAGCCTTGGATAACATGTTTGTAACCTTTTGTGCACAAATTTGCACTAGTTCACGTTTTGATTTCAAAGATGCACATCAATGTACAATTTGTACATTTAATAAAACCAAAAATATTAATGAGTCTTGAATGCTAGAATATATATTTAGGTTTTTGGAAATGGAATTGTAGCCTTGGATTACATGTTTGTACCTTTTTGCGCAGAAAATTGTACAAGTTCACGTTTTACCTTTAAAGATGCGTAACAAGGTACAACTTGTGCATTCAATAATGTCAACATGATTTATGTGTTTAGAATTGTTGAATATGTATTTATGATCATGAATATAGGATTAGAGCCTTGGGTAACATGTTTGTTTCCTTGTTGTGCATAAATTTGCACTAGTTCACATTTTGCGCATTAATGTGCATTTTCTACTTTCAATAGAACCAATAAAAGTTATGAGTTTTGATTGATAGAATATATATCTATGATCTTAAATATACAATTGGATCCTTGGATCACATGTGATACAAACCCAACATATAACAAAGATAGAATGTGAATCCAACTTTGAAATCGTTACGCAAGATCGTCAAGGTAAGAGCCAAAGATGTGTTGGAGATCATACATAGTGATGTATGTGGCCTATTTAGTGTAATGGATAGAGGTGGTTTCTACTAATTTATAACCTTTATGGATGATCTATCAAGGTATGGGCATTTGTTTCTTATAACGAACAAAAGTGAATCCTTTGAAAAGTTCAAAGAGTTCAAAGCCCAAGTAGAAAACCAAACTAGGAAAAGTATTAAGACTCTAAGATCAGATTGAGGAGGTGAATACTTGAGTACCAAGTTCATTGAGTTCCTTAAGGAACATGGCATTGCATCACAACTCACACTTCCTGGAACACCTCCATTAAATGGTGTGTCTGAGAGGTGGAATCATATTTTATTGGATATGGTATGTTCTATAATGAGCTATACCGATCTCCCAATATCACTTTGGGGTTTTGCACTCTAAATGGCCTCCTACATCCTTAATCGAGTTCCATCCAAGTCCATTTCTACCACACCATATGAGATATGGAATGGTAGGGCACAAAGTCTTAAACATGTTAAGATTTAGGGCCCCAACTTTTATTAAAATGTTGAAATTAGACAAGTTTGATGTGAAATCAATTCAAGGAAGGTTTGTGGATATCCAAACGATTGCTTAGGGTATTGCTTTTATCTTTATGCTGAATAAGTTGTTGTTATAAGTAGAGATGCTATATTCCTTGAGAAAGAGTTTCTTAAGGAAGGTGGCAAAGGAAGGAAGATAATGTTAGATGAGGAGTCATTTAAGGAAGCCCAATAAATTGATCAAATGGACATTGATAAACCTGAAAAGCCTATCCCAATTGAAAATGTCATCACACCGACTCCTAGAAGGTCTAGTAGGGTATCTCATCCTCTAGAGATATACGATTTTCTTCATGATGTGTAAGAGTTGCATGTTCATGAAGAGAGCATTCATGATGATGATCCTACTAATATGAAGAAGCTTTACGTGATAAAGATTCTTCAAGATGGCTTGAGGCAATGAGAACTGAAATGGATTCCATGTATGCAAACCAAGTCTGGACACTTGTTGATCCTCCTAAGGGTCCTTGTACTTATTGGGTGTAAGTGGGATCTTCAAGAGAAAGATTGGTGCAGACAAAAAGGTGGAGAACTATAAAGCTAGGCTTATAGCGAAAGGGTTTTACCAAAGGAAAGGGGTTGACTATGAGGAGACCTTCTTGCCAGGTAGCCATACTTAAATCCATTTGGATTCTTCTTGCAATAGCCGCACACTATGATTATAAGGTTTGGAAAATGGATGTCAAGATCGCCTTCCTTAAGAGGATGTCAAGAGGTGACTTACAGTTTACATGCTTCACAAACTCTAATTTTTAATTAGTTGTGGATGATAGAAAGTTTATCTTTAGGTTTGTCTTCACTTGTAATGGAGGTGCAGTGAGCTGGAAGAGTTCTAAGCAAAGTGTTACTACTGATTCCATTACAGTGGCCGAGTACATAACTGTATCGGATGCTGTTAAGGAAGCTGTTTGGATTCAGAAGTTCATCACTGAACTAGGAGTTATTCTTCCATTGAGTCGGTAGTTCCTCTCTTCTATGACAACAATGGAGCCATTGCATTGGCAAAGGAATCGAGGTCTCACTAGAAATCCAAACATATAGAAAGGCACTATCATATTATTAGAGAACATGTTGGAAAGAACGATATGCTCATGCAAAGGGTAGCTTCAGCCGATAATGTGGCTGATTCACTGACTAAGGCACTCACCCAGCTGCAGGTAGACTATCATCTTGAGAAGATGGATCTTAGATATTGTAGTGAATGGTGCTAGTGCAAGTGGGAGATTATTAGCATAGATGTGCCCTAGTGCCAGTTCTTGTAATAAAAATGACACTATACTTTTATCGCTATGGAAATATAATATTCATTTAGATAAAGTGTTTATTTATTTGAGTGTTTACCCTTTAACATAATGTTAAATGAGTTTATTATCAAGTGTTGATAATATGAGTGAAAAATTCATTTTTATAAAATATTCATAGTCATTGGATTAAGAAATGGGTCATATTAATCCGTAGACTATCACTTTTATCTATTTTCTTTAATCGATATGTGATATCGATAGTAGGAGGGTAGTGAGTCTCATGCTACTGATATAAGATATCAAAATAGACATATGGATACTCATGTGATGGGTGGATCATACTATAATTATGAGATTTGGCAAATGGATATCAAAACTGCTTTTCTCAATGGTTATGCTAAGGAAGAGATTTATATGGAACAACCTAAAGGTTATGGATCTAAGGAAAGTTCCAAAGTGTGAAAGCTTAATAGATCTATTTATGGCCTAAAGCAAGCTTAAAGGAATTGGAATCATCATTTTGATGAAGCCATACGATCATTTAGTTTTATAAAAAATGAAGATGAGCCTTGTGTGCACAAAAAGGTTAGTGGGAGCCAACTTGCTTTCCTAGCATTATATATGGATGATATTTTATTAATTAGGAATGATGTTGGCATGCTTGCAAATGTGAAAACAATGGCTATGTAAATCTTTCTCCATGAAAGACTTAAGGGAAGCTACCTATATTCTTGGCATTCGAGTCTATAAAGATAAATCGAAAAGATGATAGGTTTATCCCAAAATCTTTACTTGGAAAAGGTGTTGAAAAGGTTCAACATGCTTGATTCTAATAGAGGATTGTTACCATTTAGGCATGGTGTCCATTTATCCAAGGGTATGTCACCTAAAACACCCGTGGAAATGGAGCAAATGGCTAAAGTTCCTTATGCTTCGCCTATAGGAAGCTTAATGTATGCTATGTTATGTACAAGACCTGATATTGCCTGTACTATTAGTATGACTAGCAAGTTTTATTCCAATCTAGGTTTAGAACACTGGATAGTTGTTAAGGCAATCTTTAAGTACTTAAGAAGGACTAAAGATTTGGTCTTAACTTATGGAGGAGGTGATCTATAAATAGATGGTTTCACAAATTCTAATTTTCAATTAGATATCGATGATAGAAAGTCTATCTCTAGGTTTTTTTTATTTGTATGGTGGTGCAGAGTTCCAAGCAAGGTGTCATTGATGATTCCACTACAGAAGTTGAGTATATAGCTGCATCAGAAAGAGTATGGAGTTATGCATTCCAAATGGCCTACTACATCCTTATTTGTGTTCCATCTAAATCCATTTCTACTATAGCATATGAGATATGACATGGTAGAAAACCAAGTCTTAAATATGTTAAGATTTGGGGATGTCTAGTTTTATCAAAAGATTAAAATCGGACAAGATGGATGCAAAATTGATTAAAAGAAGGTTTATTGGATATCCTAAAGATAGTTTAGGATATTGCTTTTATCTTCCTGCCAAAAAAGTTGTTATTGTAAGTAGAGATGTTATTTTCCTTCAGAAAGAGTTTCTAAAGGAAGGTGGTAAAGGAAGGAAGATAATGTTAGATGAGGAGTCATCTAAAGAAGCCCAACAAACTGATTAAATGGACATTGATAAACCCAAAGAGCCTATTCCCAATTAAGAATGTCATCACACTGACTCCTACAAAGTATAGTAGGGTGTCTCATCCTCTGGAGAGATACGATTTTCTTCATGATATGCAAGAGTTGCATGTTCATGAAGAGAGCGTTCATGTTGATGATCCTACTACTAATAAAGGAACTTTTTGTGATAAAGATTCTTCTAGATAGATTAAGGCTATAAGAGTATAAATTGATTCTATATATACAATCCAAGTCTGGATACTTGTTGATCCTCTTGAGGGGTATTATACCCATTGGGTGTAAATGGATCTTTAAGAGAAAGATTGGTGTAGGTGGAAAGGTAGAGACCTATAATGCTAGGCTTGTAGTGAAAGGGTTTTGCTAAAGGTAAGAGGTTAACTATAAGAAAACCTTCTCACTAGTAGCCATGCTTAAATCCATTCAAATTCTTTTAGCTAGAGCTACACTCTATAAATATGAGGTTTGGCATATGGATGTCAAGACTGCTTTCCTTAATGGTTATATTGAGGAAAAAATTTTCATGGAGTGACCTAAGGGTTTTGAATCCTAGAAAAGCTCAAAAGTGTGTAAGTTTAAAAGATCTATCTATGGTCTCCATCAAGATTCAAGGAGTTGGAATCATCATTTCGATAAGGCTATCCATTATTTTGGTTTCATTAAGAATGAAGATGAGCCATATGTTTACAAGAAGGTTAGTGGGAGTTATACTCATTTTCCTAGTCTTGTAAGTAGATGTCATTTTATTTATTGGAAATGATGTTAGAATGATGACTTTTGTGAAATATTTGCTATCTAATACTTTCTTAATGAAGGACTTAGGAGGCAACCTATATTCTATGGGTTCAAGTCTATAGAGATAGATCGAAGAGAATGGTAGGTTTATCCTAAATTTTTTACTTGGAAAAAGGTGTTGAAAAGGTTCAACATACTTAATTCTAAGAGCAGTTAAGGGAATCTTTTAGTACGTGAGAAGCACCAAAGATTTAACCTTAACTTTATAGAGAAAGTGATTTATAGATATATGATTTCATATATTTTGATTTATTTTTAATCAAATATGGATGATAGAAAGTCTATCTCCAAGTTTTTTTTCATTTATAATAGAGGTGCAGTGAATTAGAAGAGTTCCAAGCAGAGTATCACTGCTGATTCCACTATAGAAGCCAAGTATATATATATAGCCACATCAGATGCTGCTATATTAAATGTTTGGATTAAGTGGTTCATTTTTGGACTAACAATTATTCCTTCCTTTGAGTCCTTGATTCCTCTCTTTTGTGATTGCAATGGAGCCATTACTTTGGCAAAGGAACACAGGTCTCACTTAAAATCCAAACACATAGAAAGGTGAATTTATATTATCGGAAAACTTGTTGAGATAGGCATTGTGCTCATGTAAAAGGTAGCTTCAGTCGATCTATGGCTAATCCACTAACTCAAATGCTCACCTAATTACAGTTAGACCATCATCTTGAGAAGATGGGTCTTAGATATTGTAGTGAATGGCGCTAGTGCTAATGGGAGATTGTTAGTATAGATGTGCTCTAGTGCCATTCTAATAATAAATCATGACATTGTAAATTATCCCAATGGTAATATAATATTCATTTAAATAAAGAGTTTATTTATTTAAGAATTAACCCTTTAGCATTATGTTAAATATGTTTATTATCAAGAGTTAATAATATGAGATACAAACTTATTTAGTACATATGTTATAAATTGTTCATAGTCTAATAATTAATATTTGGGTAATATTGATTAGACTATCACCTCTGTCTATTTTCTTTGATTAGTATATGATACTAATAGTGGTAGGTAGTGACTCTCATGCTTCTTGATATGAGATATCAGAATAGACATGTGGATACTCATGTGATGGGTGGATAAAAAATGATGTTAGATTTGTGATCACAAGGATATTCACTTATAGTCAACGATCATAGTCTAGGTCATAATAGTGCATATAGTCCTTTAACCTAAGGTGACACAATCATCCACATTTGAGTGGTTAGAGTTTGTTACTGCTTACATACTTATGTTAACCACACATGGGTATATGGCGTGTGGTGGCTTTACTTTGTCAAGTGTAGGGATAAGTGTTTGACCAAGATGGGATTCATTACCTAGAGTGAACCGAGATAAGATCCTATGCTATCTGAGTGTGTTCTTAATTTGTTCATGATGAATAAGTTCTTGGCCAAGACAAACATGACACAAGCTGAAAGAGTTTTAGTGCTAGAAAGCATTTTTAGTATTTGTCATGTTTTATCATGAATAGAACTTGAGATGAGCATAAGTGATAAAGCTATTGGAGTTTGACTGAACCATGACTCTAGGTTATATCGGGATCTTCTAATAAAGGCATTTTAGTGCACAGTAATTATGACCAAAGGGTTCGTGTGAATTGATAAATATCGATGCTAGGGGTCACTCACAAATTATGAGAACTAAATGTGAATATGGGATTTTCACATTTAAATTTGAAAGAGTTTCAAATAATATCAAGTGTTGATATTATCTTCTCATTGGCAATTAGACATGAACCTAGTAAGTCACACCTAAAAGGTTTTACCATATCTCTATATATTAATCTAATTATTGATTAAAGACTTTAATTAATTAATTAAGATTAATGAAATTGGATTTATGCTTATAGCAATGATTCTACCATATCATGAAATCTAATTTCAAAGAAGTGTTTAATTATTAATTTGTGCTTAATTAATAAGAGATGTTAATTAAGGTATTAAATTAATAATAAGTATATGTTAGTTCTATGGATTTGGATTCATGGCCCAAGTTGTATGGACCTAGGCCCAAAAAAGATTTTTGACCAAAGATTAATCCAAAGCTTAAGCATCTTGTCTAGTCCCATTTGATTAATGGATTAGGCTAAGACCAAGAGTTGGCCTAATCACCAAGCCCAAGTTTGTTAAATAGATGTAGTCAAATTTCTCTTGTTTGACATTGTTGACTTTGACTACATTAAAGATGAGATCACATGGACATTATGATAATGGATGTAGATGGATATAGTTTCTACATAATTCTTAATGCAATTTTTCATCATCTTAGATTAGTGCATATATGTGTGCCAAGTGGATGTGTGTGATCTAATGGGTTATGTGACAATGAGCCTCTTTTTCTCTACGCATATAAATATCCTAAGAAGTGTTATAAGGATAAGGATGACAAGTGTAAGGCTAGGATGTTGTAGAGAATTTTCATGAGATGTAATCTCTACATCCATTTATTTTGGAATCTAGTGACTTACACATTTGTCATAACATCATGATAAAGATGATATGGTGATGTCATGAATCTCTACAATAATTACTTGTCATATATATCTCTAAGAGTTAGTTGATATAAATTGATAAGAAGAATGGTGTAAAGTAGAGAAGAAAAATGTGAGAAAGGAACAAAAGGGCAAAGAAAAAGAAAAACAAAAGAGACATATATACAAAGCCTTAGACTTCTTATAAGGATCAAGTGAGGGTTAGCTAAAGAGGTCAATTGAGAGAGGACTTGATACTTCACTTGATCAAGGCAAGATGGAGATATAGTAGAGCTTGGTGTCTTAAGCTAGAGGCCTCACATATGGGAGGCTTGAAGAGATTGATTCAAGAGTTGAATCAATGGAGGCCAACCATTGTAGTAGATGAAATGTGGTTTACATCAAACACTCAAAAATTGGTAAGTATTCCGCAACTTATGATTTCATAAGTTATTTTATGTCGATTTAGATATTAGCTATGTGTTAATTGTAAATTGGATCATTGGGTTTTGAATTCTAGATGAGATCATGGGTTTTATTTGAGCAAAATTTTTGAAGTTAGCTCTACGTAGAATTCGATGTCTAAGTTGTATAATCGATTCCTTTTAGATAGATCATCTCTAAAGGTTATAAAGTAGTAGAAACCACCTCTAGCCATTACACTAAATGGTCCAAATACATCACTATGTATGATCTCTAACACATCTTTGGCTCTTGCCATTTGTCCAAAAAATGGTGATCTAGTGATCTTGCCTTGAAGACAAGCCTCACAAGTTATATAAGATGCAGATTCAAGATTACTCAAGATTCCCATCCTTTCTAACTTCACAATCCTATCCTTTGCAATGTTACATAATCTCAAGTGCCACATATATTTAGAGTTAGAGGCATTTTTAATTAGCATTGCATTCACATCACTCACATTAGTTTGAGGCTCATTATTACTGGACATATTATCAAAATAATATAAACCATGTATTAAATAACCCATGCCAACCAATTCATTTCCAAAATGAATCTTACATACAACTTTACAAAAGTGGAATTTATAACCCTTTCTAGTTAAACTAGAAATAGAGACAATGTTTTTATAGGCATTAGGCACATACAATGCATCATCCAATAACAAAATATGATTATATAAATCAATTGAAGTTGATCCTATAGCCTTGGCCGTAATACTTGCTCTTCTTATTTAGTGTCACTTCATTGGGATTCAACCTCCTCTCATTTGCTAGATCCTGCAAGGATAAACAAATATGAGAACTTACACTAGTATCCAATACCCATGCATTAGATGACCTTTGAGAACATTTAAAAGCTAATAAATTAGAAAGTCTCACCTTCTCCTTATTTGCCATTTCCTTTTGTCTTAAGAGACTCAAGTTCCTCTTCCAATGTCCTTTACCTTGGCAATGGAAACACTTTCCCTTACCTTGCTCTTCCCTCACAATGGCCTTGCCCTTATTCTTGGCTATGCCATATGTGCATTTAACAACACTTGTCTTGCCTTTATTTTTATTATTACCTTTCTTCTTAGTCCCATTAGAAGTGGTAATAAGTGCAACCTCTTTCCCTTTGCTCCCTTGGAAAGCCTTTTGCGTCATCACAAGCATGTTTAAAAGTTCTGCAAGAGTGCACTCTATCTTATTCATATGAAAGTTGATAATGGTTTGCCCAAAAGATTTGGGAAGGTATTGAAGGATCAAATCCACTTGGAGGTTGAAGTCCATTGTGAAGTCTAGACTCTCTAGCTCCTCCATTGATCTAATCATGGAGTTCACATGGGCTCCCACTTCCTCTCCCTCCCTTTTAGATATCTCATATCTAGCGGTCCTACTTTTCTCACTAAATAACTCTAGGTGAAGTAAGATTTCCTTTGCACTAATGTACTTCTCATGTTGCCAATGGATTTTGATGCTTATGGAAGCCCATATGATGCAACGTGTTTATATACCATCATCCTTCCATTTATCAAGAGTGATTTGCTCCTCTTGGGTAGCATTTTGGGGAAGTAGTCTAGGTGGGCTTTGTTCTAATACATAAAGTATCTTTTCAGAAGCTAAAACAACTTTTAGATTCCTTAGCCAATCTATGAAATTAGGGCCCGTGAGCCTATGTTGGTCGAGTATAATCGCGAGTGGGTTTGATGATATTTTCAAGTTTTTATGAAAGGTAACAAGAATAATTAGTTATATGACATTGTTATTTTACCATTGATTTGGTCTTTAATCATAATGGCCTCCCACTAACTTGGCGAATCCTACACTTCCAAAGTAGGAAAAAAAATCCCTTATTGGATGGATTTCTAGTGGGTGATGGAATTCTTTATGGGCCACTAATATTCCTCAGGTACACATTGCCATTCTTGGAATAATAGTTCTCATTAAGTGGACAACTCTTGTCCATCACATTTTATGTGAGGTTCCATCAATCCGACTCCTAATGTTACGGGCCTTAGGTACACATTGCCATTCTTGGCCTTTGGCATAGTTAGGTCCATACCATTGGATTAATGACATGTATGGATTTGAACACTATAAACCTCAAGTACTCCTATTTTCCATTCTTGGACCATAGTGTATCCATACACCCATAACATCTCATGCTTAACAATAACACTACATGAATCTCTTGGGCCTTATGTACACCCCTATGTGTCCATAACCGATATACACAAGCCCAAAACCATATAAGTTATTGCTCTAATGGAGAGCCTAGACCTAAATTTTAATTTGGAAGATTTTCGGGTCTTCAATTATTAAGGTCTTACGTTGCATATTAGCCAATTTCAATTGTATATATCTCATACATACATGGAATGACATCTATTCATATATACATATCACAAATGCATAAAGCATGTTACAATATATATATCATATATTTAAATAGAACATGCAAAATGAATGCACAAATAAGGAGTGATCAAGGGCCTTTCTTAAGCCTATTCTAACTCTTTGAATATGTTACAAATGGATCTAACCCAATAAAAGCCTTCAAGTAATGAACTCCTTTGTCACCATCTCCATGGGCCTTGATCCATTCCACCAAAGGTTGAATGGGCCACCATCTTGAACACTTCAAGTCCAAATTACAACTCTTGTAATTTACATTCAATCCTTAGCAAAACAAGGCAAATATTACATCCTAAATATATGTAATCAACATTTAATTACATAAAAACAAAAATAATAAAATTAATTATTATTACAAACTAAAGGATGTAAACTACCCCTAAGATCATTCCTTGCATGTATGACAAGCAACTATTTAATAAAATACAACTCTTACATATATTAAAATTTATTTGCAAAATCAAACAAAGAAGAAAAAAAATATATTGCCTATGCAAAAATTGAATAGTACCATGAACAGTGTTTTTAAACAGTGCATGAACAATATTATTTAAATAGTATTTTCAAAAACAATATCGTGAACAGTATTTTTAAAAAGTACCATGAACAGTAATTTTGCATTTTTAGCATCTTTAGTCACAACTCTTGCAACTAACAATAAGCATAATCATAACCCTTGTAATTATTATAACATTTAGCATGTAAATTATGTGATTTTGGCTCTTGATACCACTTGAAGGAATCGGTTACACACACCAGAATATGAGCAAAAGTGTGGTGTGAGCACAAAACTAGTTAGGATAAATTTCAAAAAATTTTCCTAGTGTGTAACCTTTGCATGAAGGCAAGCATTCCAAAACCACCAAGATCACAACACATTGAATTCACACAAATAATTACTTGCATGCTTAATAAACAACAAAAATTAAAAAATCACAAAACAACCAAACACAAAGCATGTCAAGAGACCTACATCTAGAGTTTATTAACACTTATAAATCTAAATGTTGCTAGGATGCTCGATAGGCTTTAGGAAATGGTTGATGCAAATCTATAAGCTACTACCTCCCTAAGTGTGAAGCCTCTAGCTTGAAACACACAAGTAGCACCGGAATGACTCCAAGCTTTGATGGACCTCTACCTTGGTGGGATGATGTAGGACTTCTTCCCCTTTAGATGTAGTATCCACTTACACAACTCTTGTATAAAGGCTGATGACAATAAACTTATGAAGAAACACAACTCTTGTATGTCTTACTCATACACTCACAACACTTAGAAGAAAGATGAAGAAGAAGACTCAACTCTTATTTTTCTCTTAATGTTTTCTCTCTAATGTAAATGGTAAGTCAAATGTTAAGTGTAAAGAATATCTATTAACTTGGTGTATATATGTAAGAGACTAATTTGCATGTGTAGAGATTCTCCACTAACTCAAGCTTGAGTGTAGGATAAGCAATCTCATGCATGTGCTTACTTTTTCAATTTGAGTGTAAAATAAGCCAACTCATGCATGTAAAGATTGACCACTAACTTAAGGTACATGCTTATGACACATCTCCATGTTGACAACCATGCAATCATTGCATGTAAAGCTATGCTTAAGTGGCCACTATACAAGCATGATCATCACATAGTCATGCTTATGTAGCACCTCCTTTAGTAAGTAGGCTTTAGGCTTATTTAAATCTTAAATGAGCCCATCTCTACAACATCCACTAATTAGTGTTATTGGCTTTATTTAATAATTAAAGAAGGCCTATATTAATAATACACCTAATTGCCCAAGCCCATGCATCATCCATTAAAATACATATACATGGCCCATCTCATGGTCCATATCCAAACTAATATTGGTGGCAAATATTAATTTGGTCCTTAAACTTAATATCACATATTAAATTAAGTCCAAATTAATATTCAATAGTCCTAACCTTTGAATTAGATTTCAGGATATGCTAGATCCTCGTATAAGTGAAAATCCAATTCAATTAATTTAATTAATTAATGAAAAACTTTAGTTAATAATCAAATTAATAAATATCATTATTGGTGCTACTCTTATATGTATGACTTACTAGGTTTAAGTCCAAATGGCAATGGAAATAAATAATATTAACTCTTAATATTATTGGAAACTCTTTCCAAGCCAAATATGAAAATCCCATTAATCATATTTAGTTTCCATAAGTCATGAGTGACCCTTAGCATAGATGTCACGACTACCTAATTGGAAATGAATGTTATCCGTAGATTCATAAAAACCATAGAACATAATTACCATGCACTCAATGTCCCTTCATTTCAAGATCCTGACATTGGCTAGAGTTATAGTAAGTTAAACTCTAATTGCCTAAATCATATGACCTCATATTCAGTTCAATTTTTGATAAAACATGACTTCTACTAGAAACACTTTCTAGCACCGAAACTCTTTTCGGGTAAGTCATGTTTGACCTGGCCAGGTACTTATTTATCGAGAATAACTTAGATAGCATAGGATCCTATCCCGGTTCACTCCAGGTAATGAATTCCATCTTGGTCGATAACTCATCCCTACATAGAACCGACTAGAGCCACCACACGTCATATACCTATACGTGTTTAGCATAGGTATGTAAGCAGTAAAAAACTCTAATCAACCACATGTGGATGACCATGTCATCTCAAGTCAAAGGACCATATGTGCCATTATGTCCACGACAGTGATTATTGACTAAAGTGAATTTCCACGTAATCACTTATCTTATGTCACTGTTTGATCCACCCATCACATGAGTATCCACATGTCTATTTTGATATCTCATATCAAGTAGCATGAGACTCCCTACCTCCCACTATTAATATAACATACTGATCAAGGAAAATAGATAGAGGTGATAGTCTATAGATTAATATGACCCATTTATTAATCTAATGACTATGAACATTTTATAGCATGTGTACTAAATGAATTTATAACTTATATTGTCAACACTTGATAATAAACTCATTTAACATTATGTTAAAGAGTAAACACTCAAATAAATAAACACTTTATCTAAATTAATATTATATTGCCATAGGGATAAAAGTACATTGTCATTTATATTATAAGAATTGGCACTAGGGCAAATCTATAATAACACATGCGCAAACGTGCACTAATTGTGCATTCTATAATGCCAATTATATTTTTGAGTTTAGAAATCTAGAATATGTACTTAGTATTGTAAACGTGCACTAATTTATGCACAAATTTGCACAAGCTCACGTTTTGAGTTCAAACATGCGTGCGCAAATGTGCATATATTATGCATTCAATTATGTCAATTTAATGTATGAGTTTGGCATGATACAATTTTTTAATTCTGATTTTAAATATGCAATTAACCATTAGATAACATGATTTGTGCTTAAATTTGTATGAGTTCACATTTTGCGTCCAAACATGAGCAAATATGCACAAATTGTGCATTCAGTTTTGTCAATTTGATTTACGAGCTTAGAATGATATAATTTGTAATTCTAATTTTAAATATGTAATAGGACCATTGGAAAACATATTTCTAACCATTTAAGCACAAATTTACAAGAGTTCATATTTTGCATTCAAACATGCACAAATTGTGCATTCAATTAAATCAGTTTGGCTTATGGGTTTGGAATGATGGAATATGCATTTATGTTTGAAAATAAGCAATTGGAACATTGGATAACATATTTAAAATAATTTGTGCACTAATTTGCACGAGTTCACATTTTTTGATCAAACATGCACAAATGTGCACAAATTGTACATTCAGTAAAGTTAATTATATTTACCAGTTTAGAAAGCTAGAATATGTACTTAGTATTGTAAATATGCAATTAGAACATTTAATAACATGTTTAAAACCATTTGCGTACAAATTTATATGAGTTCACATTTTTCTGTAAAAATGGAATATGTATTTATGTTTGAAAATAAGCAATTGGAACATTGGATAACATATTTAAAATAATTTATGCATAAATTTGCAGGAGTTTACATTTTACAATCAAACATGTGCAAATGTGCACAAATTGTAAATTCAATAAAGTCAATTATATTTACCAATTTAGAAAGCTAGAATGTGTACTTAGTATTGCAAATATGCAATTGGAACATTTAATAACATGTTTAAAACTATTTGTGCCTAAATTTGCACGAGTTCACGTTTTACATTCAAACAAACGCAAATGTGCACAAATTGTGCATTCAATTATGTCAATTTGATTTATGTGTTGGAAATGAAATAATTTGAATTTCTGATAGTAAATATGCTATTGGACCATTGGATAACACATTTTAAACCTATTATGCACAAGTTTGCAGGAGTTGACGTTTTACTTTCAAATATGCACAAATGTGCATAGATTGAGCATTCAATTTAATCAATTTGATTTATGGGTTTGGAATGCTGGAATATGAATTTGGGTTTGAAAATAAGCAATTTGAACAATGGATAACATGTTTAAAACAAGTTGTGTACAAATTTACACAAGATCACGTTTTACGTTCAAACGTGCAGAAGCGTGCACTAACTGTACATTCAATAATGTCAATTATATTTTGAGTTTAGAAAGCTAGAATATGATTTAGTATTATAAATATGTAATTAGGACATTGTATAACATGTTTAAAATAATTTGCGCACAAATTTGCATGAGTGAACATTTTACGTTTAAACATGCACGCATAAATGTGCATTCAGTTATGTCAATTTGATGAATGATTTTGGAATGATATTATTTTTAATTCTGATTTTAATATGCACTTGGACCATTGTATAAAATGTTTAAAACCATTTGTGCTCAAATTTGAACGAGTTCACTTTTTTGTTCAAATATACGTAAATGTGCAAAAATTGTGCATTCAGTTATCTCAATTTGATTTATGGGTTTAGAATGATATAATTTGTAATTATGATTTTAAATATGTAGCAGGACCATTGGACAACATGTTTTTAACCATTTATGCACAAATTTATAGGAGTTCATGTTTTGCATTCAAATATGCACAAATTGAGCATTCAATTAACTCAGTTTGATTTATAGGTTTAGAACGATGGAATATGTATTTATCTTTGAAAATAAGCAATTGGAACATTGAATAACATATTTAAAACAATTTGTGCCTAAATTTGGTGGAGTTCACATTTTGCAATTAAACATGCACAAACATGCATAAGTTGTACATTCAATAAAGTCAATTATATTTACCAATTTAGAAAGCTAGAATATATACTTAGTATTGTAAATATGCAATTGGAACATTTAATAACATGTTTAAAACCATTAGTGCAAAAATTTACATGAGTTCACATTTTCCTATCAAATAAGCACAAATGTGCACAAATTGTGCATTCAATAATGTCAATTATATTTACCAATTTAGAAAGCTAGAATATTTACTTAGTTTTATAAATATGCAATTGGATGCAATTGGAACATTTAATAACATGTTTAAGACCATTTGTGCATAAATTTTCATGAGTTCACATTTTGCGTTCAAATATGCACAAACTGTGCATTCAATTATGTCAATTTGATTTATGTGTTTGTAATGATATAAGTTGAATTTTGGATTGCAAATATGCTATTGGACCCTTGGATAACACATTTTAAACCGATTATTTCTGATTTTAAATATGAAATTGGACCATTGGATAACATGTTTAAAACCATTTATGTTTAAAATTGCACGAGTTCACATTTTGCATTAAAACATGCGTAAATGTGCATTAGTTATGTCAATTTGATTTATGGGTTTGGAATAATATAATTTGTAATTCTGACTTTAAACATGCAGTAGAACCATTGGAAACGGTCTTTTTAACCATTTATGTAACCATTTGCAAGAGCTCACATTTGCGTTCAAACATGCATAAATTGAGTATTCAATTAACTCAGTTAGATTTATGGGTTTGGAATGATGGAATATGTATTTATGTTTGAAAATAAGCAATTGAAACACTGGATAACATATTTAAAACAATTTGTGCTCAAATTCGCTAGAGTTCACATTTTGTGATTAAATATGCGCAAACGTGCACAAGTTGTACATTCAATAAAGTCAATTGTATTTACCAATTTAGAAAGCTAGAATATGTACTTAGTATTGTAAATATGCAATTAGAACAATTAATAACATGTTTAAAAAGCCATTTGCGCACAAATTTACATGAGTTCACATTTTCCTATCAAACAAGCGCAAATGTGTGCAAACTGTGCATTCAATAATGTCAATTATATTTACCAATTTAGAAAGCTAGAATATTTACTTAGTATTATTATAAATAAACAAATGGATGCAATTGGAACATTTAATAACATGTTTGAAACCATTTGCGCACAAATTTTCATGAGTTCATGTTTTGCGTTCAAATATGCACAAACTGTGCATTCATTTATGTCAATTTGATTTATGTGTTTGTAATGATATAATTTGAATTTTGGATTTCAAATATGCTATTGGACCCTTGGATAGCATGTTTTAAACCTATTATTCATAAATTTTCAAGAGTTAACGTTTTGCATTCAAACATGCACAAACATGCACTAATTGTATATTCAATAATGCCAATTATATTTTGAGTTTAGAAAGCTAGAATATGTAGTTATTATTGTAAATATGCAATTGGAACATTATATAACATGTTTAAAAAAATTTTCACTCAAATTTGTATGAGTTCACATTTTGAGTTTAAACATGCACGCGCAAATGCACAAATTGTGCATTCAGTTATGTTAATTTGATGTATGAGTTTGGAATGATATAATTTTTAATTCTTATTTTAAATATGCAATTGGACCATTGATAACATGTTTAAAACCATTTGTACTCAAAATTTGTAGGAGTTCATGTTTTGCATTCAAACATGAAAAAATGTACACAAATTGTGCATTCAGTTATGTTAATTTGATTTTTGAGTTTGGAATGATATAATTTGTAATTATGATTTTATATATGCAATAGGACCATTGGAAAATATGTTTTAAGCATTTATGCACAAATTTGCAGGAGTTCACATTTTGCATTCAAACATACACAAATTGTGCATTGAATTAACTCAATTTGATTTATGGGTTTGGAATGATGGAATATGTATTTATGTTTAGAAATAAGCAATTGGAACATTAGATAACATATTTAAAATAATTTGTGTGTACATTTGCATGAGATCAAATTTTGTGATCAAACATGCGTAAATGTGTACAAATTATGTATTCAATAACGTTAATTATATTTATCAATTTAGAAAACTAGAATATGTACTTAGTATTTTAAATATGTAATTGGAATATTTAATAACATGTTTAAAACCATTTGAGCATAAATTTACATGAGTTCACCTTTTCCTATCAAACAAGTGTAAACGTGCGCAAACTGTGCATTCAATAATGTCAATTATATTTACCAATTAAGAAAGATAGAATATTTACTTAGGATTATAAAAAAATTGATTGGATGTAATTCAAAAATTTAATAATATGTTTGAAATCATTTGTGCATAAATTTTCACGAGTTCATATTTTATGTTAAAAAATGCACAAACTGTACATTCAATTACATTAATTTCATTTATGTTTTTGTAATAATATAAGTTGAATTTTGGATTGCAAATATGCCATTGGACCATTGGATAACACTTTTTAAACCTATTATGCACAAATTTGCAAGAGTTAACATTTTGCATTCAAACATGCACAAACATGCACTAATTGTGCATTCAATAATGTCAATTACATTTTGAGTTTAGAAAGCTATAATATGTACTTAGTATTGTAAATATGCAATTGGAACTTTGTATAACATGTTTAAAACAATTTGCACACAAATTTGCATGAGTTCACACTGTGCGTTAAAACATGCGCGCGCAAATGTGCACAAATTGTGCATTCAGTTATGTCAATTTTTGTATGAGTTTGGCATGATGTAATTTTTAATTCTGATTTTAAATATGCAATTGGACCATTGATAACATGTTTAAAACCATTTATGCTTAAATTTGCACAATTTCACGTTTTACGTCAAAACATGCACAAATGTGCACAAATTATGCATCTAGTTATCTCAATTTGATTTACGGGTTTGGAATGATATAATTTGTACTTCTAATTTTAAATATGTAGTAGGACCATTGGAAAACATGTTTTTAACCATTTATGCACAAATTTGTAGGAGTTCACATTTTGCATTCAAACATGCACAAATTGTGCATTCAATTAACTCAGTTTGATTTATGGGTTTGGAATGATGGAATATGTATTTATGTTTGAATATAAGTAATTGGAACATTGGATAACATATTTAAAATAATTTTTACACAAATTTGTAGTAGTTCACATTTTGCAATCAAACATGTGCAAATGTGCACAAATTGTGCATTCAATAGAGTCAATTATATTTACTAATTTAAAAAGCTAGAATATGTACTTAGTATTGTAAATATGCAATTGTAATATTTAATAACATGTTTAAAACCATTTGTGCATAAATTTGTATGAGTTCACATTTTGTGTTCAGCCAAATGCAAATGTGCACAAATTGCGCATTCAATTATGTCAATTTGATTTATATGTTTCTAATGATATAATTTGATTTTTGGATTGCAAATATGCTATTGGGCCATTGGATAACACGTTTTAAATGCACAAGTTTGCAGGAGTTCACCTTTTGCGTTCAAACATGCACAAATGTGCAAAAATTAAGCATTCCATTAAATCAGTTTGAATTATGACTTTGGAATGCTGGAATATGAATTTGGGTTTGAAAATAATCAATTTGAACAATGGATAACATGTTTAAAACAAGTTGTGCGCAAATTTACACAAGATCACATTTTGCATTCAAACATTCGCAAACATTCACAAATTGTACATTCAATAATGTCAATTATATTTTGAGTTTAGAAAGCTATACTATGTATTTAGTATTATTAATATGCAATTGGAACAATGTATAAAATGCTTAAAATAATTTGTGCACAAATTTACACGAGTTTATGTTTTGCGTTCAATCATGTGTGCGTAAATGTGCACAAATTATGCATTCAGTTATGTCAATTTGATGCATGAGTTTAGAATGATATAATTTTTATTTCTAATTTTAAATATGCAATTGCACCATTGGATAACATGTTTAAAACCATTTGTGCTCAAATTTGTATGAGTTCACATTTTGCATTAAAACATGCGTAAATGTGCATAAATTGTGCACCAATTATGTCAATTTGATTTATGGGTTTGGAATCATATGATTTGTAATTCTGATTTTAAACATGTAGTAGAACCACTGGAAATTATCTTTTTAACCATTTACGTACAAATTTGCAGGAGTTCACATTTTGCGTTCAAACATGCATAAATTGTACATTCAATTAACTAAGCTTGATTTATGGATTTTGAATGATGGAGTATTTATTTATGTTTGAAAATAAGAAATTGGGACATTGGATAACATATTTAAAATAGTTTGTGCTCAAATTTGCATGAGTTCACATTTTACAATCAAACATGTGCAAACGTGCATAAATTATGCAATCAATAAAGTCAATTATATTTTCCAATTTAGAAAGCTATAATATGTACATAATATTGTAAATATGCAATTGGAATATTTAATAACATGTTTAAAAAAATTTGTACGCAAGTTTACATGTGTTCATGTTTTACTATATCAAATATGCGCAAACGTGCACAAATTGTGCATTGAATAATGTCAATTATATTTACCAATTTAGAAAGCTAGAATATTTACTTATTATTATAAATATGTAATTGGATGCAATTGGAACATTTAATAACATGTTTGAAACCATTTTGTGCATAAATTTTCACGAGTTCACGTTTTGCATTCAAATATGCATAAATTGTGCATTCAATTATGACAATTTGATTTATGTGTTTTTAATGATATAAGTTGAATTTTGGATTGCAAATATGTTGTTGGACCATTGGGAAACACGTTTTAAACCTATTATGCACAAATTTCCAAGAGTTATTATTCTGCGTTCAAACAAGCACAAACGTGCACTAATTGTACATTGAACAATGTTAATTATATTTTGAATTTATAAAGCTACAATTTGTACTTGGTATTGTAATTATGCAATTGCAACATTGTATAACATGTTTAAAGCCATTTGTGCACAAATTTGCATGAGGTCACGTTTTGCGTTCAAACATGCATGCGTAAATGTGCACAAATTGTGCATTCAATTATGTCAGTTTGATGTATGAGTTTGGAATCACATAATTTTTAATTCTAATTTTAAATATGCAATTGGACCATTGGATAACACATTTAAAATAATTTATGCTCAAATTTGCATGAGTTCACATTTTGTATTCAAATATGTGCAAATGTGCACAAATTGTGCATTCAGTTATGTCAATTTGATTTTTGAGTTGGGAATGATGTTATTTGTAATTCTGATTTTAAATATGCAGTAAGACCATTGGATAACATGTTTTTAGCCATTTATGCACAAATTTGCACGAGTTCACATTTTACATTCAAACATGCACAAATTGTACATTCAATTAATTCAGTTTGATTTTTGGGTTTGGAATGATGGAATATGTATTTATGTTTGAAAATAAGCAATTGGAACATTGGATAACATATTTAAAATAATTTATGCAAAAATTTGTAGGCGTTCATATTTTGCGATCAAACATGTACAAACGTGCACAAATTGTACATTCAATAAATTCAATTATACTTACCAATTTAGAAAGCTAGAATATGTACTTAGTATTGTAAATATGGAATTGGAACATTTAATAACATGTTTAAAACCATTTATGGACAAATTTGCACGAGTTCACGTTTTGCATTCAAACAAATGCAAATGTGCACAAATTGGATAAATTTAAACGAGTTCACTTTTTTCATTCAAATATGCGCAAATGGGCAAAAATTGTGCATTTAGTTATGTCAATTTGATTTACAGGTTTGGAATGATATAATTTTTAATTTTGATTTTAAATATGCAATAGGACCATTGGATAACATGTTTTTAACCATTTATGCATATATTTGCAGGAGTTCATGTTTTGTATTCAAATATATACAAATTGTGCATTCAATTAACTCAGTTTGATTTATGGGTTTGGAATGATGGAATATGTATTTATGTTTGAAAATAAGCAATTGGAACATTGGATAACATATTTAAAACAATTTGTGCACAAATTTGCTAGAGTTCACATTTTATGATTAAACATGTGCAAACGTGCACAAATTGTACATTCAATAAAGTCAAATATATTTACCAATTTAGAAAGCTAGAATATGTACTTAGTATTGTAAATATGCAATTGGAACATTTAATAGCATGTTTAAAACCATTTGTGCACAAATTTGCATGAGTTCACGTTTTGCGTCAAAACAAATGCAAATGTGCACAAATTATGCATTCAATTATGTCAATTTGATTTATTTGTTTGTAATGGTATAATTTGAATTTCTGATTGCAAATCTGCTATTGGGCCATTGGATAACACATTTTAAACCTATTATGCACAAGTTTGCAGGAGTTCACGTTTTGCGTTCAAAAATGCACAAAGGAGCACAAATTGAGCATTCAATTAAATGAGTTTGATTTATGGATTTTGAATGCTGGAATATGAATTTGGGTTTGAAAATAAGCAATTTGAACAATGGATAACATGTTTAAAATAATTTGTACACAAAGTAACACAAGATCACGTTTTGCGTTCAAATATGCACAAAATTGCACTAATTGTACATTCAATAATGTCAAATATATTTTGAGTTTAGAAAGCTAGAATACTTGTATGCAAGCTATGCTTAGGTGGCCACCATGCAAGCATGATCATCACATGGTCATGCTTATGTGGCACCTCCTTTAGTAAGTGGGCTTTAGGCTTATTTAACTCTTAAATGAACCCATCTCTACAACATCCACTAATTAGTCTTATGGGCTTTATTTAACACTTAAATAAGGCCCATATTAACAATACACCTAATTGTCCATGCCCATGCACCATCCATTAAACTACATATACATGGCCCATCTCATGGTCCATATCGAAACTAATATTGGTGGCAAATATTAATTTGGTCCTTAAACTTAATTTCACATATTAATTTTAGTCCAAATTAATATTCAATAGTCTTAACCTTTGAATTAGATTTTGAGATATGCTAGATCCTCACACAAGCAAAAATCCAATTCAATTAATTTAATTAATAATTGTCATTATTAGTGCTACTCTTATATATAGTTGACAAAATTGAAAGCGCAATCTCTGCATGTTTGAACGCAAGATGTGTACTCGCGCAAATTTATACACAAATGATTTTTAAACATGTTATCCAATGCTCCAATTGCATAATTACAATACTCAGTATGTATTACAGCATTCTAACCTCATTAATATAGTTTACATAATTGAAAGCTCACTTTGTGCATGTTTGCACTTGTTTGAACGCAAAATGTGAACTCGTGCAAATTTATGCACAAATAATTTTAAACATGTTTTCCAATGTTCCAATTGCACAATTGCAGTACTTAGTACATATTATAGTATTATAATCTCATTAATATAGTTGATAAAATTGAAAGCACAATTTGTGCACGTATGTACATGTTTGAATGCATAAAGTGAAAATTTGTTCACAAATGATTTTAAACATGTTATCCAATGTTCCAATTGCATATTTACAGCACGTTATGCATACTATAGCATTCTATACACTCAATAATATAGTAAACATAACTGAAAGCATAATTGGTGCACGTTTGCGCATGCTTGAATGCAAAATGTAAACTCGTACAAATTTGTGCACAAATTGTTTTGAACTTGTTATCCGATGTTCCAATTGCATATTTATAATACTCAGTACATATTATAGCATTCCAAACTCAGTAATATAGTACACATAAGTGAAAGCACAATTGGTGCACGTTTGTGCATGCTTAAATGCAAAACGTAAACTCGTGCAAATTTGTGCACAAATGGTTTTAAACTTGTTATCCAATGTTCCAATTACATATTCACAAATACTCATTACATATTATATAGCATTCTAAACTCATTAATATAGTAGACATAAGTGAAAACAAAATTGGTTCACGTTTGTGCATGCATGAACGAAAAATGTAAATTTGTGCAAATTTGCGCACAAATGGTTTTAAACTTGTTATCCAATGTTCAAATTGCATATTTACAATACTTAGTTCATATCATACCATTATAAACTCTTTAATATAGCTGACAAAATTTAAAGCACAAATGATTTTAAACATGTTATCCAATGTTCCAATTGCAAATCTTCAATAATTGGTACATATTATAGCATTCATAACAATTTAATATAGTTGACAAATTTGAAAGCGCAATGTGTATACGTTTGTACATGTTTGAACAAAAAACGTGAACTCGTGCAAATTTGTGCACAAATGGTTTTAAACATGTTATCCAATTATCCAATTGCATATTTAGAGTAATTTGTATGTAATATAGCATTTTAGTCTCATTAATATATTTGACATAATTGAAAGCACAATTTGTGCATGATTGTGCATGTTTGAACGTAAAATTTGAAGTCATGCAAATTTGTGCACAAATGATTTGGAAAATGTTATCCAATGTTTCAATTTCACATTTACAACTCCTATTTCATATTATAGACATCTAAACTCATTAATATAGTTGAGATAATTTACAGCACAATTGGTGCACGTTTGCGCATGTTTGAACGCAAAACGTGAACTCGTGAAAATTTATGCACAAATGATTTAAAACATGTTATCCAATTTTCCAATTGCATATTTCCAGAAATTTGTATGTATTATAGGATTCTAATCTCATTAATATAGTTGACATAATTGAAAGCACAATTTGTACACGTTTTCGCATGTTTAAACGCAAAACGTGAACTTGTGCAAATTTGTGCACAAATGATTTGGAACATGTTATCCATTGTTTCAATTGCATATTTACAACTCTTATCACATATTATATCCATCTAAACCTATTAATATAGTTGAGATAAACGACAACACAATTGGTGCACATTTGTGCATATTTGAACGCAAAATGTGAACTCGTGCATATTAGTGCACAAATGATTTTAAACATGTTATCCAATGTTCCAATTGCATATCAACAATAAGTGGTACATATTATAGCATTATTGACAATTTAATATAGTTGAAAAATTTGAAAGCGTAATGTGTGCACGTTTGTATATGTTTGAATGAAAAACGTGAACTCGTGCAAATTTGTACACAAATGGTTTTTAAACATGTTATCCAATTCTCCAATTTCATATTTACAATAAGTAGTACATATTATAGAATTCTAAACAATTTAATATAGTTTAAAAATTTGAAAGCGCAATTCGTGCATATTTGAATGAAAAACGTGAACTCTTTCAAATTTGCGCACAAATGGTTTTAAACGTGTTTTCCAATTTTCAAATTGTGCATTTATAGTAATTTTAATGTTTTATAGCATTCTAATCTCATTAATATAGTTGACATAATTGAAAGCACAATTTGTGCACGTTTGCGCATGCTTGAACGCAAAACGTGAACTTGTGCAAATTTGTGCACAAATGATTTGGAACATGTTATCCAATGTTTCAATTTTATATTTACAACTCTTATTTCATATTATAGACTTCTAAACTCATTAATATATTTAAGATAATTGAGAGCGCAATTGGTGCACGTTTGTGCATCTTTGAACGCAAAACATGAACTTGTGCATATTAGTGCACAAATGATTTTAAACATGTTATCCAATGTTCCAATTGCATATCAATAATAAGTGGTACATATTATAGCATTATTAACAATTTAATATAGTTGACAAATTTGAAAGTGCGATATGTGCACGTTTGTACACGTTTGAATGAAAAACATAAAATCGTGCAAATTTGGCCACAAAAGGTTTTAAACATGTTATCCAATTTTCAAATTGCACATTTACAGTTATTTGTATATATCATAGCATTCTAATCTTATTAATATAGTTCACATAATTGAAAGCATAATTTATGCACATTTGCGCATGTTTGAACGCAAAACGTGAACTCATGCAAATTTGTGCACAAATGATTTGTAACATGTTCTCCAATGTTTCAATTTTATATTTACAACTCTTATTGCATATTGTAGACTTCTAAACTCATTAATATAGTTGAGATAATTGATAGCACAATTGGTGCACATTTGCATATGTTTGAACGCAAAATGTGAACTCATGCAAATTTATGCACAAATGATTTAAAACATGTTATCCAATGTTCCAATTGAATATTTACAATAAGAAGTACATATTATAGCATTCTAAACAATTTAATATAGCTAAAAAATTTGAAAGCACAATGTCTGCACGTTTGTACATATTTGAACGAATAACGTGAACTCTTGCAAATTTGTGCACAAATGGTTTTAAACATCTTATCCATTTTCCCAATTTCAAATTTCCAGAAATTTGTATATATTATAGGATTCTAATCTCATTAATATAGTTGACATAATTAAAAGCACAATTTGTGCACGTTTCCGCATGTTTAAACGCCAAACGTGAACTCTTGCAAATTTGTGCACAAATGATTTGGAACATGTTATCCAATGTTTCAATTGCATATTTACAACTCTTATCACATATTATAGCCATCTAAACTCATTAATATAGTTGAGATAATTGATAGCACAATTGGTGCACGTTTGCGCATATTTGAATGCAAAACGTGAACTTATGCAAATTTGTGCACAAATGATTTTAAAGATGTTATCCAATGTTCCAATTGCATATAAAAAATAAGTGGTACATATTATAGCATTCTGAAAATTTTAATATAGTTGACAAATTTGAAAGCGCAATTTGTGCACATTTGAACAAAAAATGTGAACTCTTACAAATTTGAGCACAAATGATTTTAAACATGTTATCCAATTTTCCAATTGTGAATTTATAGTAATTTGTATGTATAATGGCATTCTAATATGATTAATATAGTTGACATAATTGAAAGCACAATTTGTGCACGTTTGTGCATATTAGAACGCAAAATGTGAACTCGTGCAAATTTGTGCACAAATGATTTGGAACATGTTATCCAATGTTTCAATTGTATATTTATTTATAACTCTTATAGCATATTATAGCCATCTAAACTTATTAATATATTTGAGATAAATGATAACACAATTGGTGAACATTTGTGCATGTTTGAACGCAAAATATGAACTCGTGCATATTAGTGCACAAATGATTTTAAACATGTTATCCAATGTTCCAATTGCATATCAAAATAAGTGGTACATATAACAACATTACTAAAAATTTAATAAATTTGACAAATTTGAAAGCGCAATGTGTGCACGTTTGTATATGTTTGAACCAAAAATGTGAACTCTACAAATTTGTGCACAAATGGTTTTTAAACATGTTATCCAATTTTCCAATTCCACATTTATAGTAATTTGTATGTATTATTTCATTCTAATCTCATTAATATAGTTGACATAATTGAAAGCATAATTTGTGCACATTTGCACAGGTTTGAACGCAAAACGTGAACTCATGCAAATTTGTGGACAAATAATTTGGAAAATGTTATCCAATGTTTCAATTTCATATTTAAAACTCTTATTGCATATTATAGACTTCTAAACTCATTAATATAGTTGAGATAACTGATAGCACAATTGGGGCATGTTTGTGCATGGTTGAATGCAAAATATTAACTTGTGCAAATTTATGCACAAATGATTTAAAACATGTTATCCAATTTTCCAATTGCATATTTATAATAATTAGTACATATTATAGCATTCTAAACAATTTAATATAGTTGACAAATGTGAAAATGCAATTCGTGCATTTTTGTACATGTTTGAATGAAAAACGTGAACTCTTGCAAAATTTGTGCACAAATGGTTTTAAACATGTTATCCAATTTTCCAATTGTGCATTTACAGTAATTTTTATGTAATATAGCATTCTAATCTCATTAATATAGTTGACATAATTGAAAACACAATTTGTGCACGTTTGCGCATGTTTGATCGCAAAACGTGAACTCATGCAAATTTGTGCACAAAACATGTTATCCAATGTTTCAATTGCATATTTACAACTCTTATTGCATATTATAGCCAACTAAAATTATTAATATAGTTGAGATAAGTGACAACTCAATTGGTGCACATTTGTGCATGTTTGAACGCAAAACATGAACTCGTGCATATTAGTGCACAAATGATTTTAAACATGTTATCCAATGTTCCAATTGCATATCAACAATAAATGGTACATATTATAGAATTTTAAACAATTTAATATAGTTCACAAATTTTAAAGCACGATGTGTGCATGTTTGTACATGTTTGAACGAAAAATGTGAAATCATGCACATTTACAGTTATTTGTATGTATTATAGCATTCTAATCTCATTAATATAGTTGACATAGTTGAAAGAAGAATTTGTGCACATTTGCACATGTTCAAACGCAAAATGTGAACTAGTACAAATTTGTGCACAAATGATTTGGAAATGTTATCCAATGTTTCAATTATATATTTACAACTCTTATTGAATATTATAGACTTCTAAACTCATTAATATAATTGAGATAATTGATAGCACAATTGGTGCACGTTTGCGCATGTTTGAATGCAAAACGTGAACTCATACAAATTTGTGCACAAATGATTTAAAACATGTTATCCAATGTTCCATTTGCATATTTACAATAAGTAGTACATATTATAGCATTCTAAACAATGTAATAAAGCTGAAAAATTTGAAAGCACAATGTCTGCATGTTTGTACATGTTTTAATGAAAAATGTAAACTCTTGCAAATTTGTGCACAAATGGTTTTAAACATGTTATCCATTTTTCCAATTACAAATTTTCAAAAATTTGTATGTATTATAGGATTATAATCTCATTAATATAGTTGGCATAATTGAAAGCACAATTTGTGCAAGTTTTCGCATATTATAATGCAAAACGTGAACTCGTGCAAATTTATGCACAAATGATTTGGAACATGTTATCCAATGTTTCAATTGTATTTTTACAACTGTTATTGCATATTATAGCCATCTAAACTCATTAATATAGTTGAGATAATTGATAGCACAATTGGTGCACGTTTGCGTATGTTTGACCATAAAATGTGAACTCGTACAAATTTGTGCACAAATGATTTTAAACATGTTATCCAATGTTCCAATTGCATATCAAAAATAAGTGGTACATATTATAGCATTCTAAAAAATTTAATATAGTTGAAAAATTTGAAAGCCCAATTTGTACATGTTTGTGCATGTTTGAACAAAAAATGTGAACTCTTGCAAATTTGCACACAAATGGTTTTAAACATGTTATCTAATTTTCTAATTGTGCATTTATAGTAATTTTTATGTATTATAGCATTCTAATCTTATTAATATAGTTGACATAATTGAAAGCACAATTTGTGCACATTTGCGCATGTTTGAATGCAAAACGTGAACTTATGCAATTTTGTGCACAAAAGATTTGGAACATGTTATCCAATGTTTCAATTGTATATTTACAACTCTTATCACATATTATATCCATCTAAACCTATTAATATAGTTGAGATAAACGACAACACAATTGGTGCATATTTGCGCATGTTTGAATGCAAAATGTGAACTCATGCATATTAGAGCACAAATGATTTTAAACATGTTATCCAATGTTCCAGTTTCATATCAATAGTAAGTGGTACATATAGTAGCATTATTGAAAATTTAATATAGTTGAAAAATTTGAAAGCGCAATGTGTGCACGTTTGTATATATTTGAACCAAAAACGTGAACTCGTGCAAATTTGTGCACAAATGGTTTTAAACATGTTATCTAATTTTTCAATTGTACATTTATAGTAATTTGTATTTATTATTGCATTCTAATCTCATTAATATAGTTGGCACAATTTGTGCACAAATGATTTGGAACATATTATCCAATGTTTCAATTTCATATTTTCAACACTTATTGCATATTATAGACTTCTAAACTCATTAATATAGTTGAGAAAATTGATATCACAATTGGAGCACGTTTATGCATGGCTGAATGCAAAACGTTAACCCGTGCAAATTTGAGCACAAATGATTTTAAACATGTTATCCAATGTTCCAGTTGCATATTTACAATAAGTAGTACATATTATAGCATTCTAAACAATTTAATATTGTTGAAAATTTTGAAAGCACAATTCGTGCATGTTTGTACATGTTTGAATGAAAAACATGAACTCTTGTAAATTTGTGCCCAAATGGTTTTAAACATGTTATCCAATTTTTCAATTGTACATTTATAGTAATTTGTATGTATTATAGCATT
Source organism: Mallotus nudiflorus (assembly GCA_947683625.1). Classification (NCBI taxonomy): domain Eukaryota; kingdom Viridiplantae; phylum Streptophyta; class Magnoliopsida; order Malpighiales; family Euphorbiaceae; genus Mallotus; species Mallotus nudiflorus. Next base: position 738,414 of record CANTUR010000333.1, on the reverse strand, counting down.
CTAATCTCATTAATATAGTTGACATAATTGAAAACACAATTTGTGCACGTTTCTGCTTGTTTGAACGCAAAATGTGAACTCGTGCAAATTTGTGCACAAATGATTTGGAACATGTTATCCAATGTTTCAATTGCTTATTTACAAATCTTATAGCATGTTATAGCCATATAAACTCATTAATATAGTTGAGATAATTGATAGCACAATTGGTGCATATTTGACCGTAAAAAGTGAACTCGTGCAAATTTGTGCACAAATGATTTTAAACATGTTATCCAATGTTCCAATTGTATATCAACAATAAGTGGTATATATTATATCATTCTTAACAATTTAATATAGTTTACAAATTTGAAAGCACAGTTTGTGCACATTTGTACATATTTGAACAAAAAACGTGAACTCTTACACATTTTCGCACATATGGTTTTAAACATGTTTTCCAATTTTCCAATTTCAAATTTATAGTCATTTGTATGTATTATAGCATTCTAATCTCATTAATATAGTTAACATAATTGAAAGCATAATTTGTGCACGTTTGCGCATGTTTGAATGCAAAATGTGAACTCCTACAAATTTGTGCACAAATGATTTGGAACATGTTATCTAATGTTTCAATTTTATATTTACAACTCTTAATGAATATTATAGACTTCTAAACTCATTAATATATTTGAGATAATTGATAGCACAATTGGTGCACGTTTGTGCATGTTTGAAATCAAAACGTGAACTCATGCAAATTTGTGCACAAATTATTTTAAACATGTTATCCGATATTCCAATTGCATATTTACAATAACTAGTACATATTATAGCATTCTAAACAATTTAATATAGCTGAAAAATTTGAAAGCGCAGTGTCAGCACATTTGTACATGTTTGAATGAAAAACGTGAACTCTTGCAAATTTGTGCACAAATGGTTTTAAACATGTTATCCATTTTTCCAATTGTACATTTACATAAATTTTCATGTATTATAGGATTATAATCTCATTAATATAGTTGGCATAATTGAAAGCACAATTTGTGCACGTTTCTACATGTTTGAACGCAAAACGTGAACTAGTGCAAATTTATGGACAAATGATTTGGAACATGTTATCCAATGTTTCAATTGAATTTTTATAAATATTATCTCATATTACAGCCATCTAAACTCATTAATATTGTTGAGATAATTGATAGCACAATTGGTGCACATTTGTGCATGTTTGACCGCAAAATGTGAACTCGTGAAAATTTGTGCAAAAATGATTTTAAACATGTTATACAATGTTCCAATTGCATATCAACAATAAGTGGTACATATTATAGCATTCTGAAAAATTTAATATTGTTGAAAATTTAAAAGTGCAATTTGTGCACGTTTGTACATGTTTGAACAAAAAACGTGAACTCTTGCAAATTTGCACACAAATGGTTTTAAACATGTCATCCAATTTTCTAATTGCACATTTATAGTAATTTTTATATATTATAGCATTCTAATCTCATTAATATAGTTGACATAATTGAAAGCACAATTTGTTCACGTTTCCGCATGTTTGAACGCAAAACGTGAACACGTGCAAATTTATGCACAAATGATTTGGAACATGTTATCCAATGTTTCAATTGTATATTTACAACTCTTACCATATATTATATCCATATAAACCTATTAATATAGTTGAGATAAACGACAACAACACAATTGGTGCACATTTGTGCTTGTTTGAATGTAAAATGTGAACTCGTGCATATTAGTGCACAAATGATTTTAAACATGTTATCCAATGTTCTAATTGCATATCAACAGTAAGTGGTACATATTATAGCATTATTGATAATTTAATATAGTTGAAAATTTTGTAAGCGCAATGTGTGCACATTTGTATATGTTCGAACCAAAAATGTGAACTCATGCAAATTTGTGCGCAAATGGTTTTAAACATGTTATCTAATTTCTCAATTGCACATTTACAGTAATTTGTATGTATTATTGCATTATAATTATTACAGTAATTTTTATGTATTATTGCATTCTCAATTGCATTCTATCTCATTAATATAGTTTGACATAATTGAAAGCACAATTTGTGCAGGTTTGAACGCAAAACGTGAATTCGTTCAAATTTGTGCACAAATTGTTTGGAACATGTTATCCAATGTTTCAGTTTCATATTTTCAACACTTATTGCATATTATAGGACTTCTAAACTCATTAATATAGTTGAGATAATTGATAGCACAATTGGAGCACGTTTGCGCATGGTTAACGCAAAATGTTAACCCGTGCAAATTTGTGCACAAATGATTTTAAACATGTTATCCAACATTCCAGTTGCATATTTACAATAATTAGTACATATTATAGCATTCTAAACAATTTAATATTGTTGAAAAATTTGAAAGCGCAATTCGTGCATGTTTTTGTACATGTTTAATTGAAAAACGTGAACTCTTATAAATTTGTGACCAAATGGTTTTAAACATGTTATCCAATTTTAAAATTGTGCATTTATAGTAATTTTTATGTATTATAGCATTCTAATCTCATTAATATAGTTGACATAATTGAAAACACAATTTGTGCACGTTTCTACATGTTTGAATGCAAAACGTGAACTCGTGCAAAATTGTGCACAAATGATTTGGAACATGTTATCCAATATTTCAATTGCTTATTTACAACTATTATCACATTTTATAGCCATCTAAACTCATTAATATAGTTGAGATAATTAATAGCACAATTGGTGCACATTTGCGCATGTTTGATCGCAAAATGTGAACTCGTGCAAATTTGTGCACAAATGATTTTAAACATGTTATCCAATATTCCAATTGCATATCAACAATAAGTGGTACATATTATTTCATTCTTAACAATTTAATATAGTTGACAAATTTGAAAGCACAATTTGTGCACATTTGTACATGTTTGAACAAAAAACATGAACTCTTAGACATTTTCGCACAAATGGTTTTAAACATGTTATAAAATTTTCCAATTGCACATTTATAGTAATTTTTATGTATTATAGCATTCTAATCTCATTAATATAGTTGATATAATTGAAAGCACAATTTATGCACGTTTGCGCATGTTTAAACGCAAAACGTGAACTCGTGCAAATTTGTGCACAAATGATTTGGAACATGTTATCCAATGTTTCAATTTTATATTTAAAACTCTTATTTCATATTATAGACTTCTAAACTCATTAATATATTTGAGATAATTGATAGCACAATTGGTGTACGTTTGTGCATGTTTGAACGCAAAACGTGAACTCATGCAAATTTATGCACAAATGATTTTAAACATGTTATCCAATGTTCTAATTGCATATTTACAATAAGTAGTACATATTATAGCATTCTAAACAATTTAATATAGCTGAAAAATTTGAAAATGCAATGTCTACATGTTTATACATGTTTGAACAAATAACGTGAACTCTAGCAAATTTGTGCACAAATGGTTTTAAACATGTTATCTATTTTTCCAATTGAACATTTATAGAAATTTGAATTTATTATAGGATTCTAATCTTATTAATATAGTTGACATAATTGAAAGCACAATTTGTGCACGTTTTTACATGTTTGAACGCAAAATGTGAACTCGTGCAAATTTGTGCATAAATGATTTGGAACATGTTATCCAATAATTGCATATTTAAAACTCTTCTCACATATTATACCCATCTAAACTCATTAATATAGTTGAGATAATTGATATCACAATTGGTGCACATTTGCGCATGTTTGACCGCAAAACATGAACTCGTGCAAATTTGTGCACAAATGATTTTAACATTGTTATCCAATGTTTTAATTGCATATCAATGATAAGTGGTACATATTATAGCATTCTAAAAATTTAATATAGGTGAAAAATTTGAAAGCGCAATTTGTGTACATTTGTACTTGTTTGAACAAGAAATGTGAACTCTTGTAAATTTGTGCCCAAATGGTTTTAAACATGTTATCCAATTTTCCAATTATGCATTTACATTAATTTTTATGTATTATAGCATTCTAATCTCATTAATATAGTTGAAATAATTGAAAGCACAAATTGTGCACGTTTGCGGATGTTTGAGCACAAAACGTGAACTCATGCAAATTTATGCACAAATGATTTGGAACATGTTATCCAATGTTTCAATTGTATATTTACAACTCTTATAACATAGTATAGCCATCTAAACCTATTACTATAGTTGAGATAAATGACAACACAATTGGTGCACATTTGCGCATGTTTGAACGGAAAACATAAACTCGTGCATATTAGTGCACAAATAATTTTAAACATGTTATCCAATGTTCCAATTGCATATCAACAATAAGTGGTACATATTATAGCATTATTGACAATTTAATATAGTTGAAAAATTTGAAAGCGCAATGTGTGCACGTTTGTATATGTTTGAACAAAAAATGTGAACTCGTGCAAATTTGTGCACAAATGATTTGGAATATGTTATCCAATTTTTCAATTTCATATTTTGAACACTTATTGCATATTATAGACTTATAAACTCATTAATATAGTTGAGATAATTGATAGCACAATTGGAGCACGTTTGCGCATGATTGAACACAAAACGTTAACTCGTGCAAATTTGTGCACAATTGATTTTAAACATGTTATCCAATGTTCCAGTTGCATATTTACAATAAGTAGTACATATAATAGCATTCTAAACAATTTAATATTTTTGAAAAATTTGAAAGTGCAATTCGTGCATGTTTGTACATGTTTGAATAAAAAATGTGAACTCTTGCAAAACTCATGCATATTTGTGCTCAAATGATTCTAAACATGTTATCCAATGTTCAAAATGCATATTTACAATACTTAGCCAATGTTATTGCATTCTAAACTATTTAATATACTTGACAAAATTGAAAGTGTAATTTGTGCACGTTTGTAAATGTTTGAACGAAAAATGTGAACTCATCCAAATTTATGCACAAACGGTTTCAAACATGTTATCCAATGTTCTAATTTCACATTTAAAATACTTAGTATGTATTATAGCATTCTAATCTCATTAATATGGTTGACATAATTGAAAGCACAATTTGTGCACATTTGCCCATGTTTGAATGCAAAATGTGAACTCGTGCAAATTTGTGCACAAATGATTTGGAACATGTTATTTAATGCTTCAATTTCATATTTACAACTCTTATTGCATATTATAGCCTTCTAAACTCATTAATATAGTTGAGATAACTGATAGCATAATTGGTGCATGTTTGTACATGTTTGACTGTAAAATGTAAACTTGTGCAAATTAGTGCACAAATGATTTTAAACATGTTATCAAAAGTTCCAATTACATATTCAAAATAAGTAGTACATATTATAGCATTCTAAACAATTTAAATAAATTTGAAAATTTTGAAAGCACAATGTGAGCACGTTTGTAAATGTTTGAACGAAAAATGTGAACTCATGCAAATTTGTGAACAAATGGTTTTAAGCATGTCATCCAATTTTCAAAGTGAAAATTTACAGTAATTTGTATGTACTATAGCATTCTAATCTAATTAATATAGTTGAAATAATTGAAAGTACATATTTATAGTACATAGCCCATGTTATTGTGCTCCAAACTGTTTAATATAGTTGACAAAATTGAAAGTGTAATTTGTGCACGTTTGTAAATGTTTGAACGAAAAATGTGGACTCGTGCAAATTTCTACAAAAACGGTTTTAAACATGTTGTCCAATGCTCTAATTTCATATTTACAATACTTAGTATGTAATATAGCATTCTAATCTCATTAATATAGTTGATATAATTGAAAAGCATAATTTGTGCACGTTCGCGTGTGTTTGAACGCAAAACATAAACTCGTGCAAATTTGTGCACAAATGATTTGAAACATGCTATCCAATGTTTTAATTTCATATTTACAACTCTTACTACATATTATAGCCCTTTAAACTCATTAATATAGTTGAGATAATTGATAGCACAATTGGTGCACGTTTGCGCATGTTTGAATGCAAAATGTGAACTCGTGCATATTTGTGCACAAATGATTTTAAATATATTATCCAATGTTCCAAATGCATAATTACAATACTTAGTCCATGTTATTGCATTCTAAACTCTTTAATATAGTTGAAAAAATTGAAAGCGCAATTTGTGCACGTTTGTAAATGTTTGAACGAAAAATGTGAACTCATGCAAATTTGAGCACAAACGGTTTTAAACATGTTATCCAATGATCCAATTTCACATTTACAATACTTAGTATGTATTATATAGTATTCTAATCTAATTAATATGGTTGACATAATTGAAACCATAATTTGTGCACGTTTGCGCATGTTTGAACACAAAACGTGAACTCATGCTTATTTGTGCACAAATGATTTTAAATATATATCCAATGTTCCAAATGCATATTTACAGTACTTAGCCCATGTTATTGCGTTCTAATATAGTTGACAAAATTGAAAGTGTAATTTGTGCATCTTTGTAAATGTGCACAAATGATTTGGAACATGTTATCCAATGTTTCAATTGCATATTTACAACTCTTATTGCATATTATAGCCTTCTAAACTTATTAATATAGTTGAGATAATTGATAGCACAATTGGTTCACATTTGTGCATGTTTGAACTTAAAACGTGAACTCGTGCATATTTGTGCACAATTAATTTTAAACATGTTATCCAATGTTCCAAATTTATATTAATAATAACTAGTACATATTATGGCTTTCTAAACTATTTAATATAGATTAAAATTTCAAAGCGCAATGTGTGCATATTAGTTCATGTTTGAATGAGAAATGTTAACTCATGCAAATTCATGCACAAATGGTTTTAAACATGTTATCCAATTTTTCAATTGCAAATTTATAGGAATTTGTATGTATTATAGCATTCTAATCTCATTAATATTGTTGACATAATTGAAAGCACAATTTGTGCACGTTTGCGCATGTTTGAACACAAAACGTGAACTCGTGCATATTTGTGCACAAATGATTTTAAACATGTTATCCAAAGTTTCAACTGTAAATTAACAATAATTAGTACATACTATAGCATTGTAAACAATTTAATATAGTTGATAAATTTCAAAGCACAATGTGTGCACATTTATACATGTTTGAACGAAAAAAGTGAACTCATGCAAATTTATGCACAACTGGTTTTAAACATGTTATCCAATTTCCCAATTGCACATTTATAGTAATTTGTATGTATTATAGCATTATAATCTCATTAACATAGTTGACTTAATTGAAAGCACAATCTGTGCACGTTTGCACATGTTTGAACGCATGTTTATAGTACTTAGCCCATGTTATCCATTGTTCCAAATGCATATTTATAGTACTTAGCGCATGTTATTGCATTCTAAACTCTTTAATATAGTTGACAAAATTGAAAGTGTAATTTGTGCACGTTTGTAAATGTTTAAACAAAAAATCTAAACCTGTGCAAATTTCTGCACAAACGATTTTAAACATGTTATGCAATGTTCCAATTTCACATTTACAATACTTGGTATGTAATATAGCATTCTAATCTCATTAATATAGTTGACATAATTGAAAAGCACAATTTGTACACATTTGCAAGTGTTTGAACGCAAAACGTGAACTCATGCAAATTTGTGCACAAATGATTTGGAACATGTTATCCAATGTTTCAATTTCATATTTATAACTCTTACTGCATATTATAGCCTTCTAAACTCATTCATATAGTTGATATAATTGATAACACAATTGATTCACATTTGCGCATGTTTGAATGCAAAACGTGAACTCATGCATATTTATGCACAAATGATTTTAAACATGTTATCCAGTGTTCCAAAAGCATATTTACAATAATTAGCCCATGTTATTGCATTTTAAACTCTTTATAGTTGACAAAAATGAAAGCATAATTTGTGCACGTTTGTAAATGTTTGAACGAAAAATGTGAACTCGTGCAAATTTGAGCACAAACAATTTTAAACATGTTATCCAATTTTCTAATTTCACATTAACATTACTTAGTATGTATTATATAGCATTCTAGTCTAATTAATATAGTTGACATAATTGAAAGCAATATTTGTGCACGTTTATGCATGTTTGAATGCAAAATGTGAACTCGTGCAAATTAGTGCACAAATGATTTTAAATATGTTATCCAATGTTCCGAATGCATATTAACAATAATTAGTACATATTATAGCATTCTAAACAATTTAATATAGTTGAGAAATTTCAAAGCGCAATGTGTGCACGTTCGTACATATTTGAATGAAAAATATGAACTCGTGCAAATTTGTGCACAAATAGTTTTAAACATGTTATCCAATTTTAAAATTGCACATTTATAGTAATTTCTATGTATTATAGCATTCTCATCTCATTAATATAGTTGACATAATTGAAAGCACAATTTGGGCACATTTGTGCATGTTCAAACGCAAAACGTGAACTCATGCAAATTTGTGCACATTTGCACGTGTTTGAATGCAAAACTTGAACATGAGTTTGGAACATGTTATTCAATGTTTAAATTTCATATTTACAACTCTTATTGAATATTATGGCCTTCTAAACTCATTAATATAGTTGAGATAATTGATAGCACAATCGGCGAACGTTTGCGCATGTTTGAACGCAAAACGTGAAGTCGTGCATATTTGTGCACAAATGATTTTAAACATTTTATCCAATGTTCCAAATGCATATTTACAGTACTTAGCTCATGTTATTGCATTCTAAACTCTTTAATATAGTTGACCAAATTGAAAGTGTAATTTGTGCACGTTTGTAAATGTTTAACGAAAAATGTGAACTCATGCAAATTTGAGCACAAACGGTTTTAAACATGTTATCCAATGTTCCAATTTCACATTGACAATACTTAGTATGTATTATAGTATTCTAATCTTATTAATAGAGTTGACATAATTGATAAACACAATTTGTGCACATTTGCATGTGTTTGAATGCAAAACTTGAACACGTGCATATTTGTGCACAAATGATTTTAAACATAATATCCAATGTTCAAAATTTATATTAATAATAATTAGTACATATTTTAGGATTCTAAACAATTTAATATAGTTCATAAATTTCAAAGCACCATGTGTGCACATTTGTACGTGTTTGAACGAAAAATGTGAACTCGTACAAATTTATGCACAAATGGTTTTAAACATGTTATCCAATTTTCCAATTACACATTTATAGTAATTTGTATGTATTATATAGCCTTTTAAACTCATTAATATAGTTGAGATAATTGATAGCACAATTGGTGCACGTTTGCACATGTTTGAATGCAAAACGTGAACTCGTACATATTTGTGCATAAATGATTTTAGACATGTTATCCAATGTTCCAAATGCATATTTACAATACTTAGCCCATGTTATTGCATTCTAAACTCTTTAATATAGTTGAAAAAATTGAAAGCATAATTTGTGCATGTTTGTAAATGTGTGAACAAAAAATGTGAACTCGTCTAAATTTATGCACGAACGGTTTGAAACATGTTATCCAATGTTCTACTTTCACATTTACAATACTTAGTATGTATTATAGCATTCTAATCTCATTAATATAGTTGACATAATTGAAAGCACAATTTGTTCACGTTTGTGCATGTTTGAACGCAAAACATAAACTCATGCAAATTTGTGCACAAATGATTTGGAACATGTTATCCAATGTTTCAACGTCATATTTACGACTCTTATGGCATATTATAGCCTTCTAAACACATTAATATAGTTGAGATAATTGATAGCACAATTGGCGCATGTTTGCATATGTTTGAACGTAAAATGTGAACTCGTGCATATTTGTGCACAAATGATTTTAAACATATTATCCAATGTTCCAAATGCATATTTACAATACTTAGCCCATGTTATTGCATTATAAACTCTTTAATATAGTTGAAAAAATTGAAAGTGTAATTTGTGCACATTTGTAAATATTTGAACGAAAAATATGAACTTGTGCATATTTGTGCACAAATGATTTTAAACATGTTACCTAAAGTACCAAATGCATATTTATAGTAATCATATAATTTAATATAGTTGAAAAATTTGAAAGCGCAATTTGTGCACGTTTGTACATGTTTGAACGAAAAACGTGAACTCGTGCAAATTTATGCGCAAATGGTTTTAAACATGTTATCCAATTTTCCAATTGCACATTTACAATAATTTTTTTGTAGTATAGCATTCTAATCTCATTAATATAGTTGACATATTTGAAAGCATAATTTGTGTACGTTTTCGCATGTTTGAACGCAAAATGTGAACTCGTGCATATTTGCGCACAAATGATTTTAAACATGTTATCCAATGTTGCAAATGCATATTTAAAATACTTAGCCCATGATATTACATTCTAAACTCTTTAATATACTTGACAAAATTGAAAGTGTAATTTGTGCACATTTGTAAATGTTTGAACGAAAAAGGCGAACTCGTCAAAATTTCTGCACAAACAGTTCTAAACATGTTATCCAATGTTCTAATTACACATTTACAATACTTAGTATGTATTATAGCATTCTAATATCATTAATGTAGTTGACATAATTGAAAGCACAATTTGTTAATGTTTGCGGATGTTTGAATGCAAAATGTAAATTCGTGCAAATTTGTGCATGTTTGTAAATGTTTGAACAAAAAATGTGAACTCGTCCATATTTATCCATTGTTCTAATTTCACATTTACTATACTTAGCTTGTATTATAGCATTCTAATCTGATTAATATAGTTGACATAATTGAAAAGCTCAATTTGTGCGCGTAACATACATGTTTGAATGAAAAATGTGAACTCATACAAATTTGTGCACAAATGGTTTTAAACATGTTATCCAAATTTTCAATTGCATATTTACAATACTTAGCCCATTTTATTGCGTTCTAAACTCTTTAATATAGCTGACGAAATTGAAAGTGCAATTTGTGCACATTTGTAAATGTTAGAATAAAAAATGTGAACTCGTGCAAATTTGAGCACAAACGGTTTTAAACATGTTATCCAATGTTCCAATTTCACATTTACAAAAATTAGTATGTATTATATAGCATTCTAATCTCATTAATATAGTTGAGATAATTAAAAGCACAATTTGTGCATGTTTGAACACAAAATGTGAACTCGTGCGTATTTGTGCAAAATGATTTTAGACATGTTATTCAATGTTGCAAATGCATATTTAAGGTACTTAGAAAAATTTGTGCACGTTTGAACAAAAAATGTGAACTCATGCAAATTTGAGCACAAACGATTTTAAACATGTTATCCAATGTTCCAATTTCACATTTACAATACTTAGTAAGTATTTTATAGGATTCTAATCTCATTAATAAAGTTGACATAATTGAAAGCACAATTTGTGCACGTCTACGCATGTTTGAACATAAAATGTGAACTCGTGAAAATTTATGCGCAAATAATTTGGAACATGTTATCCATTGTTTCAATTTCATATTTACAACTCTTATTGCATATTATAGCCTTTTGAACTCATTAATATAGTTCATGTTGAACGCAAAACGTGAACTCGTGCAAATTTACGCACAAATAATTTTAAACATGTTATCCAAAGTTCCAATTGCATATTTAAAATAAGTAGTACATATTATAGCATTCTAAACAATTTAATATAGTTGACAAATTTCAAAGCGCAATGTGTGCACTTTTGAACATGTTTGAACGAAAAATGTAAACTTATGCAAATTTGTGCACAAATGGTTTTAAACATGTTATCCAATTTTCTGATTGCACATTTAAAGTAATTTATATATATTATATCATTCTAATCTAATTAATATAGTTGACATAATTGAAAGCACAATTTCTGCACGTTTGCGTATATCTGAATGCAAAACGTGAACTCAAGCATATTTGTGCACAAATGATTTTAAACATGTTATCCAAAGTTGCAATTGAATATTTACAATAAATATTAGTTATTATAGCATTCTAAGAAATTTAATATAGTTGAAAAATTTGAAAGCACAATTTGTGCACATTTGTACATGTTTGAATAAAAAATGTGAACTCGTGCAAATTTGTGCACAAATGGTTTTAAACATGTTATCCAATTTTAAAATTGTACATTTAAAGTAATTTGTATGTATTATAACATTCTAATCTAATTAATATAGTTGACATAATTCAAAACACAATTTGTGCACGTTTGCTTATGTTTGAACACAAAACGTGAACTCGTGCATATTTGTGGACAAATGATTTTAAACATGCTATCTAATGTTCTAAATGCATATTTATAGTACTTAGCCCATGTTATTACATTCTAAACTCTTTTACGTAGTTGGCAAAATTGACAGTGTAATTTGTGCAAGTTTGTAAATGTTTGAATGAAAAATGTGAACTCATCCAAATTTCTGCACAAACGGTTTTAAACATGTTATCCAATGTTCAAATTTCACATTTACAATACTTAGTATGTATTATATCATTCTAATCTCATTAATATAATTGACATAATTGAAAAGCACAATATGTGCACGTGTGCACGTGTTTGAACACAAAATATGAACTCATGTAAATTTGTGCACAAATGATTTGGAACATGTTCTCCAATATTTCAATTGCATATTTACAACTCTTATTGCATATTATTTCCATCTAAACTTATTAATATAGTTGAGATAAATGATGGCACAATTGGTGGACGTTTGTGCATGTTTGAATGCAAAAAGTGAACTCGTGCAAATTAGTGCGCAATTGATTTTAAACATGGTATCCAATGTTCCAATTGCATATTAAAAATATGTAGTGCATATTATATCATTCTAAAAAATTTAATATAGTTCACAAATTTGAAAGCGCAATGTGTGCAAGTTTGTAAATGTTTAAACAAAAAATGTGAACTCGTGCAAATTTGAGAACATACGAATTTAAAAATTTTATCCAATGTTCCAATTTCAAATTTACAATACCTAGTTTGTATTCTATAGAATTATAATCTAATTAATATAGTTGACATAATTGAAAGCACAATTTGATAGCACAATTGGTGGACGTTTGTGCATGTTTGAATGCAAAACATGAACTCGTGCATATTTGTGCACAAATGATTTTAAACATGTTATCCAATGTTCCAAACTTATATTAACAATATTTAGTACATATTATATCATTCTAGACAATTTATTATAGTTGAAAATTTTCAAAGTGCAATGTGTGCACATTTGTACATGTTTGAATGAAAAACGTGAACTCGTGCAAATTTATGCACAAATGGTTTTAAACATGTTATCCAATTTTTCAATTGCAAATTTATAGTAGTTTGTATGTATTATAGCATTCTAATCTAATTAATATAGTTGACATAATTGAAAGCCCAATTTGTGCACGTTTACCCATGTTTGAACGCAAAACGTGAACTCGTGCATATTTGTGCACAAATTATTTTAAACATATTACCTAAAGTTCTAATTGCATATTTAAAATAAGTAGTACATATTATAACATTATAAACCATTTAATATAGTTTACAAATTTAAAAGCGCAATTTGTGCTCGTTTGTACATGTTTGAATGAAAAACGTGAACTTATGCAAATTTGTTCACAAATGGTTTTAAACATGTTATGCAATTTTCCAAATGCATATTTACAATACTTAGCCCATGTTATTATGTTTTAAACTCTTTAATATAGTTGACAAAATTGAAAGCGGAATTTGTGCACATTTGTAAATGTTTGAACGAAAAATGTAAACTCATGCAAATTTGAGAGCAAACAGTTTTAAACATATTATCCAATGTTCCAATTTCACATTTACAATACTTACTATATATTATATAGCATTCTAACCTAATTAATATAGTTGACATAATTGAAAGCAAAATTTATGAACGTTTGCACATGTTTGAATGCAAAACGTGAACTCGTGCACATTTGTGCACAAATGATTTTTAACATGTTACCCGAAGTTCCAAATGCATATTTACAGTAATTGCACAATTTAATATAGTTGATAAATTTGAAAGAGCAAGTTATGCACATTTGTACTTGTTTGAACGAAAAACGTAACTCGTGCAAATTTGTGCGCAAATGGTTTTAAACATGTTATCCAATTTTTCAATTGAACATTTACAGTAATTTGTATGCATTATAGCATTCTAATCTCATTAATATAGTTGACATAATTGAAAGCACAATTTGTGCATGTTTGCGCATGTTTGAACACAGAACGTGAACTCTAGTATATTGGTGTACAAATGATTTTAAACATGTTATCCAATGTTCCAAATGCATATTTACAATACTTAGCCCATGATATTGCATTCTAAATTCATTAATATAGTTGACAAAATTAAAAGTGTAATTTGTGCACATTTGTAAATGTTTGAACAAAAAATGTGAACTCGTCCAAATTTCTGCACAAACGGTTTTGAACATGTTATCCAATTTTAAATTTACAATACTTAGTATATATTATAGCATTCTAATCTCGTTAATATAGTTGACATAATTGAAAGCACAATTTGTTCACATTTGCACATGTTTGAACGGAGAACGTAAACTCATGCAAATTTGTGCACAAATGATTTGGAACATGTTATCCAATGTTTCAATTGCATATTTACAACCCTTATTTTATATTATAGCCATCTAAACTTATCAATATAGTTGAGATAAATGATGGCACAATTGGTAGACGTTTGCACATGTTTGAACGCAAAATGTGAACTCGTGCAAATTAGTGCACAATTGATTTTAAACATGTTATCCAATGTTCCAATTGCATATTAAAAATATGTAGTACATATTATAGCATTCTAAAAAATATAATATAGTTCACAAATTTGAAAGCGCAATGTGTGCAAGTTTGTAAATGTTTGAACGAAAAATGTGAACTCGTGCAAATTTGAAAACAAACAATTTTAAAAATTTTATCCAATGTTCCAATTTCACATTTACAATACCTAGCATGTATTCTATAGCATTCTAATCTAATTAATATAGTTGACATAATTGAAAGCACAATTGGTGCACGTTCGCACATGTTTGAACGCAAAACGTGAACTCGTGCATATTTGTGCACAAATGATTTTAAACATGTTATCCAATGTTCCAAATTTATATTAACAATATGTAGTACATATTAAAGCATTCTAAATAATTTAATATATTTGAAAAATTTCAAAGCATAATGTGTGCACATTTGTACATGTTTGAACGAAAAACGTGAACTCGTGCAAATTTGTGCACAAACAGTTTTAAACATGTTATGAAATTTTCCAATTGCACATTTACAGTAATTTTTATGTATTATAGCATCCTAATCTAATTAATATAGTTGACATAATTGAAAGCCCAATTTGTGCATGCTTGCCCATGTTTGAACACAAAACGTGAACTCATGCACATTTGTGCACAAATGATTTTAAACATGTTACCCAAAGTTCTAATTGCATATTTACAATAAGTAGTACATCTTATAGCATTCTAAACAATTTAATATAGTTGACAAATTTGAAAGCGCAATTTGTGCACGTTTGTACATGTTTGAATGAAAAACGTGAACTCATGCAAATTTGTGCACAAATGGTTTTAAACATGTTATCCAATTTTCCAAATGCATATTTACAATACTTAGCCCATGTTATTGCATTCTAAACTCTTTAATATAGTTGATAAAATTGAAAGCGTAACTTGTGCACGTTTGTAAATGTTTGAACAAAAAATGTGAACTCGTGCAAATTTGAGAACAAACGGTTTTAAACATATTATTCAATGTTCCAATTTCACATTTACAATACTTGCTATGTATTATATAGCATTATCACTTAATTAATATAGTTGACATAATTGAAAGCAAAATTTATGAACGTTTGCGCATGTTTGAATACAAAACGTGAACTCATGCATATTTGTGCACAAATGATTTTAAACATGTTACCCAAAGTTCCAAATGCATATTTGCAGTAATTATAAAATTTAATATAGTTGAAAAAGTTGAAAGCACAAGTTGAGCACGCTGTACATGTTTGAATGAAAAATGTGAACTCATGCAAATTTTGCACAAATGGTTTTAAACATGTTACCCAAAGTTCCAAATGCATATTTGTAGTAATTATAAAATTTAATATAGTTGAAAAAGTTGAAAGCGCAAGTTGAGCACGTTTGTACATGTTTGAATGAAAAACATGAACTCATGTAAATTTGTGCGCAAATGGTTTTAAACATGTTATCCAATTTTTCAATTGCACATTTATACTAATTTGTATGAATTATAGCATTCTAATCTCATTAATATAGTTGACATAATTGAAAGCACAATTTATGCATGTTTGAACACAAAATGTGAACTCGTGCATAATTATGTACAAATGATTTTAAACATGTTATCCAATGTTCCAAATGCATATTTACAATACTTAGCCCATGATATTGCATCCTAAATTCTTTAATATAGTTGACAAAATAGAAAGTGTAATTTGTGCACATTTGTAAATGTTTGAACGAAAAATGTGAACTCATCCAAATTTCTGCACAAACGGTTTTGAACATGTTATCCAATGTTCCAATTTCACATTTACAATACTTAGTATATATTATAGCATTCTAATCTCATTAATATTGTTGACATAATTGAAAGCACAATTTGTTCATGTTTGCTCATGTTTGAATGTAAAATGTAAACTCGTACAAATTTGTGCACAAATGATTTGGAACATGTTATCCAATGTTTCAATTTCATATTTACAACTCTTATGGCATATTATAGCCTTCTACACATTAATATAGTTGAGATAATTGATAGCACAATTGGTGCATGTTTGCGCATGTTTGAATGCAAAACGTGAACACGTGCATATTTGTGCACAAATAATTTTAAGCATGTTATCCAATGTTCTAAATTTATATTAAAAATAAGCAATACATATTTTATCATTCTAAACAATTGAATATAGTTGACAAATTTCAAAGCGCAATGTGTGCACGTTTGTACATGTTTGAATGAAAAATGTGAACTCGTGCAAATTTGTGCACAAATGGTTTTAAACATGTTATCCAATTTTCCAATTGCACATTTATAGTAACTTGTATGTATTATTGCCTTTTAAACACATTAATATAGTTGAGATAATCAATAGCACAATTGGTGCACGTTTGCGCATGTTTGGACACAAAACGTGAACTCGTGCATATTTGTGCACAAATGATTTTAAACATGTTATCCAAAGTTTCAAAATGCATATTTACAATACTTAGCTCATGTTATTGCGTTCTAAACTCTTTAATATAGTTGACAAAATTGAAAGTGTAATTTGTGCACGTTTGTAAATGTCTGAACGAAAAATGTGAACTCGTCCAAATTTATGCACAAACAGTTTTAAACATGTTGTCCAATGTTCTAATTTCACATTTACAATACTTAGTATGTATTATAGCATTCTAATCTCATTAATATGGTTGACATAATTGAAAGCACAATTTGTACACGTTTGCACATGTTTGAATGCAAAATGTGAACTCGTGCATGTTTGTGCACAAATGATTTTAAACATGTTATCCAATGTTCCAAATGCGTATTTACAATTCTTAGCCCATGTTATTACATGCTAAACTCTTTAATATAGTTGAAAAAATTGAAAGCGTAATTTGTGCAGATTTGTAAATGTTTGAACAAAAAATGTGAACTCGTCCAAATTTTTGCTCAAACGGTTTTAAACATGTTATCCAATTTTCTAATTACACATTTACAATACTTATTATGTATTATAGAATTCTAATCTCATTAATATAGTTGACATAATTAAAAAGCATAATTTGTGCACGTTTGAGCGTATTTGAACCCAAAATGTGAACTTGTGCACAAATGATTTGGAACATGGTATCCAATGTTTCAATTGCATATTTACAACTCCTATTGCATATTATAGCCATCTAAACTTATTAATATAGCTGAGATAAATGATGGCACAATTGGTGCACGTTTGAAAGCAAAATATGAACTCGTGCAAATTAGTGCGTAAATGATTTTAAACATGTTATCCAATGTTTCAAATTTATATTAACAATAAGTAGTATATATTATAGCATTCTAAAAAATTTAATATAGTTGACAAATTTAAAAGCGCAATGTGTGCACGTTTGTACATGTTTGAACGAAAAACGTGAACTCGTGCAAATTTGTGCACAAATGGTTTTAAACATGTTATCTAATTTTATGATTGCACATTTAAAATAATTTTTATGTATTATAGCATTCTAAACTCATTAATATAGTTGACATAATTGAAAGCACAATTTATGCATGTTTGCGCATGTTTGAACGCAAAATGTTAACTCGTGCATATTTGTGCACAAATGATTTTAAACATTTATCCAAAGTTTCAATTTCATATTTACAATAATTATTAGCTATTATAGCATTCTAAACAATTTAATATAGCTGAAAAATTTGAAAGCGTAATTTCTGCACGTTTGTACATGTTTGAATGAAAAACGTGAACTCATGCAAATTTGTGCACAAATGGTTTTAAACATGTTATCTAATTTTCCAGTTGCACATTTATAGTAATTTGTATGTATTATAGCCTTCTAAACTCATTAATATAGTTGAAATAATTGATAGCATAATTGGTGCACATTTGCGCATGTTTGGATGTAAAACGTGGACTCATGCATATTTGTGCACAAATGATTTTATACATGTTATCCAATGATCCCAATGCATATTTACAATATGTAGCCAATGTTATTATGTTTTAAACTCTTTAATATAGTTGACAAAATTGAAAGGGCAATTTGTGCACGTTTGGAAATGTTTGAACGAAAAATGTGAACTCGTGCAAATTTGTGCACAAACGGTTTTAAACATGTTATCCAATGTTCCAATTTCACATTTACAATACTTAGTATGTACTATAGTATTCTAATCTCATTAATATAGTTGACATGATTAAAAGCACTATTTGTGCACTTTTGCGCATGTTTGAAAAAAAATGTGAACTCATGTAAATTTGTACAAAAATGGTTTTAAACATGTTATCCAATATTCCAATAGCACATTTACAATACTTTAGCCCATGTTATTGTGTTATAAACTCTTTAATATAGTTGACAAAATTGAAAGCGCAATTTGTGCACGTTCATAAATATTTGAACAAAAAATGTGAACTCGTGCAAATTTGTGCACAAATGGTTTTAAACATGTTATCCAATGTTATGATTTCCTATTTACAATACTTAGTATGTATTATAGCATTCTAATCTCATTAATATAGTTAATATAATTGACAACACAATTTGTGCACATTTGCGCATGTTTGAATGCAAAACGTGAACTCGTGCAAATTAGTGCACAAATGATTTTAAACATTTTATCCAATGTACCAATTGCATATTAACAATAATTAGTACATATTATAGCATTCTGAAGAATTTAATATAGTTGAAAAATTTGAAAGTGCAATGTGTGCACGTTTGTACATGTTTGAATGAAAAATGTGAACTCATGCAAATTTGTGCACAAATGGTTTTAAATATGTTATCCAATTTTCCAATTGCACATTTACAGTAATTTGTATGTATTATAGCATTCTAATCTCATTAATATAGTTGACATAATTGACAGCATAATTTTTGCACGTTTGAATGCAACACGTGAACTTGTGCATATTTGTGAACAAATCATTTTAAACATGTCATCCAATGTTCCAAATGCATATTTATAATACCTAGCCCATGTTATTTCATTCTAAACTCTTTAATATAGTTGTCAAATTTGGAATCACAATTTGTGCACGTTTGCGCATGTTTGAACGAGAAATGTGAACTCGTGCAAATTTGTGCACAAACAGTTTTAAACATGTTATCCAATGTTCCAATTTCACATTTACAATACTTAGTATGTATTATAGCATTCTAATCTCATTAATTTAGTTGACATGATTGAAAGCACTATTTGTGCACTTTTGCTCATGTTTGAATGAAAAACGTGAACTCGTGCAAATTTGTGCACAAATGGTTTTAAACATGTTATCCAATATTCCAATTGCTCATTTACAATACTTAGCCCATGTTATTACATTCTAAACTCTTTAATTTAGTTGAAAAAATTGAAAGCGCAATTTGTGCACGTTCATAAATATTTGAACAAAAAATGTGAACTCATGCAAATTTGTGCACAATGGTTTTAAACATGTTATCCAATGTTCTGATTTCATATTTACAATACTTAGTATGTATTATAGCATTCTAATCTCATTAATATAGTTAACATAATTGAAAGCACAATTTGTGCACGTTTGCGCATGTTTGAATGCAAAACATGAACTTGTGCAAATTAGTGCACAAATGATTTTAAACATGTTATCCAAAGTACAAATTACATAGTAACAATAAGTAGTACATATTATAGCATTCTAAAGAATTTAATGTAGTTGAAAATTTTGAAAGCGCAATGTGTGCACGTTTGTACATGTTTGAACGAAAAATGTGAATTCATGCAAATTTGTGCATAAATGGTTTTAAATATGTTATCCAATTTTCCAATTGCACATTTATAGTAATTTTTATGTATTATAGCATTCTAATCTCACTAATATAGTTGACATAATTGGAAGCACAATTTTCCACGTTTGAACGCAACACGTGAACTTGTGCATATTTGTGAACAAATCATTTTAAACATGTTATCCAATGTTCCAAATGCATATTTACAATACCTAGCCCATGCTATTTCATTCTAAACTCTTTAATATAGTTGTCAAATTTGGAATCACAATTTGTGCATGTTTGCGCATGTTTGAACGAGAAATGTGAACTCGTGCAAATTTGTGCACAAAAAGGTTTAAACATGTTATCCAATGTTCCAATTTCAAATTTACAATACTTAGTATGTATTATAGCATTCTAATCTCATTAATTTAGTTGACATGATTGAAAGCACTATTTGTGCACTTTTGCGCATGTTTGAATGAAAAACGTGAACTCATGCAAATTTGTGCACAAATGGTTTTAAACATGTTATCTAATATTCCAATTGCTCATTTACAATACTTAGCCCATGTTATTGTGTTCTAAACTCTTTAACTTAGTTGACAAAACTGAAAGTGCAATTTGTCCACGTTTGTAAATGTTTGAATGAAAAATGTGAACTCGTGCAAATTTATGCATAAACAGTTTTAGACATGTTATCCAATGTTCCAATTTCACATTTATAATACTTAGTATATATTATAGTATTCTAATCTCATTAATATAGTTGACATAATTCAAAGCACAATTTGTGGACGTTTGCGCATGTTTGAATAAAAACGTGAACTCGTGCAAATTTGTGCACAAATGGTTTTAAACATGTTATCTAATGTTCCAATTGCAAATTTACAATACTTAGCCCATGTTATTGCATTCTAAAATCTTTAATATAGTTGACAAAATTGAAAGCACAATTTGTGCACGTTTGTAAATGTTTGAAAAAAAAAATGTGAACTCGTGCAAATTTGTACATAAATGGTTTTAAACATGTTATCCAATGTTCCAATTTCACATTTACAATACTTAGTATATATTATAGCATTCTAATCTCATTAATATATTTGACATAATTGAAAGCACAATATGTGCACGTTTGCGCATGTTTAGATGCAAAATATGAACTCGTGCAAATTTGTGCACGAATGATTTGGAACATGTTATCCAATGTTTCAATTGAATATTTACAACTCTTATTGCATATTATAGCCATCTAAACTCATTAATATAGTTGAGATAAATGATAGCACAATTATTGCACGTTTGTGCATGTTTGAACGCAAAAAGTGAACTCATGCAAATTAGTGCACAAATGATTTTAAACATGCTATCCAATGTTCCAATTGCATATTAATAATAACTAGTATATATTATAGCATTCTAAATAATTTAATATAGTTGAAAATTTTGAAAGCGCAATGTGTTCACGTTTGTACATTTTTTAATGAAATATGTGAACTCTTGCAAATTTATGCAGAAATGGTTTTAAACATGTTACCAATTTTCCAATAGCACATTTATAGTAATTTGTTAGTATTAGAGGATTCTAAACTCATTAATATAGTTGACATAATTGAAAGCACAATTTGTGCACGTTTGTGCATGTTTGAACACAAAACGTGAACTCATGCATATTTGTGAACAAATTATTTTAAACATGTTATCCAATGTTTCAAATGCATATTTACAATACTTAGCCTAAGTTATTATGTTCTAAACTCTTTAATATAGTTGACAAATTTGAAATCACAATTTGTGCACGTTTGCACATGTTTGAACGAAAAATATGAACTTGTGCAAATTTGTGCACAAATGGTTTTAAACATGTTATCTAATGTTCCAATTGCACATTTACAATACTTAGTATGTATTATAGCATTCTAATCTCATTAATATAGTTGACATAATTCAAAGCGCAATTTGTGCATGTTTGTACATGTTTGAATGAAAATCATGAACTTATGCAAATTTGTGCGCAAATGGTTTTAAACATGTTATCCAATTTTCAAATTGCAAATTACATTAATTTGTTTGTATTATAGCATTCTAATCTCATTAACATAGTTGACATAATTGAAAGCACTATTTGTCCACGTTTGCGCATGTTTGAATGCAAAACATGAACTCATGCATATTTGTTAACAAATCATTTTAAACAAGTTATCCAATGTTCTAAATTCATATTTACAATACTTAGCCCATGTTATTGAGTTCTATACTCTTTAATATAGTTGACAAATTTGAAACGGCAGTTTGTGCACATTTTGTACATGTTTGAACGAAAAATGTGAACTCGTGCAAATTTGTGCACAAATGGTTTTAAACGTGTTATCCAATTTTCCAATTGCAAATTTACAGTAATTTGTATGTATCATAGCATTCTAATTTGATGTGAATCCAAGTTCAAAGCCTAACGAAATCCAAGATCCATTAATAGTACAAGAAGGCCCAATCACAAGGTCCAAATCCAAGAAGCTTCAAGAAGCCATATTGGGTTTAATTAGGGACATTTGGAAAGCCCAAGAATTTCAACCCAATAAGGCATCCGTGGAGGCCCAAGGAATAATATTTAACTTGTTTTTGTGTTAATAACAATTAGGGTTACATGTAGCCACCATATACAAGTTAATGGGGTAATTAATACTAAGTAATGGCTATTAATGTGGGTAGTGGTTATTAAGAGCCATCATATATAAGTTAATAGGGTAATTAATACCAAGTAATGACTATTAATGTGGGTAGTGGTTATTAAGGCCATTTAAGAGTAAAAGTAATCCTATGTGTGTGAGTCTATTTTAGTAGTGTGTGCATGGACTTGTACTCTATATAAACAAGTCCTTTTCTTTCTTTTGGAGCATGATTGAATTTGATATATGAATTATAACTTTTTTTGAGTTTCAATGTGAGGAATTTTATCTTTAATTTCTTGCATGAACTTTGTAACTTATCAAGCTTTATTCTAGCTTATGGTGTCAAAATCTAAATATTTGTTTTCTTGTTATTTATCAAAATTTCTTGTTTGTGGCATAAGAGGAAATTCAAAGTCTATCTTAGTATCTTTATCCTTGTTGGTAAAGGGGTTAAGTAGCATCTATCTTCTTACTTCAATTTTTGAATGATCCGAATTTGTGGATTAAATTGGTAATTTCTAGTTTTCTTCTAATTCAACTTATCATAGTATTCTTGCTATTGGGGAGTTAATTGATGAAACCTACAATTCCCATCATAAGTGGTATCAAAGAATTGGCTCAAGATTGAGGTTTGCATATCCAAAACTATCTTTTAGTTCTCAATATCTTGTGTTCATCTTATAGTTTGCACCTTTCTTGCTATCTGTTGTTCTTGTTATTTTTTTTATCTTTGTTCTTCTTATCTCAAGATTTTGTTTGCAAATATAAAAAAAACATTGTTATCTTTGAGATTTTTGTGATACCTTTCAATTTGTGCACATATAAAAAAAAAAGAAATTCGTCCATAAAAAAAATGTTATCTTTGATATTCTTATGTTAGATCTCAGTTTACATTAAAAAAAAAATTTGACTCTTCTTATTCCATTGAGATCTATCGTTATAATTTTGTCTCTTTGTGTTCTTTGATGATCTATCTTTGTTTTTCATTTCTATTAGCCTATTTGTTACAAATTGTTCATTTCTTTAAGCCTACCTTATTGTTTTCTTGTTAGCCTACCTTTTTTTTTTATCATTGATTACTACATTCTTGAATTTTTTTTGATTGAGAAACTTAGTTCATCTAAGAAATCAAAAGGCAAATTTGAGAGGTAAAAGGCAAGAGTGTGAGATCATTAGAGAAAAAGCCAAAATTGACTGTAAACACGAGTGGTATACATCAATTTTGAGTGAAACACGCGAGGGAGTGTTGTGAGATTATTTCTTTCTATTTTCTTTTGTTAAAATTTTAGGTTTTACAATCATGTCAAAAGACACAAGTTCTTCTTCTACAAATGATCATGTGATTCAAGCTATGCAACAATAATTCAAAATAATGTTTAACTTGATGGCAGGAGTCAATGAGAAATTGGAGAGGCATGATGGCATCCTTAACCAATTACAAGGAGAGCCTAGACAAAGGAGACGTCCACCAATTGACCAAGAGGACTATGAAGGAGAGGATGATTTCGATGATGATCAAGTCACCTTGGTGGGACAACAAATTAATCCTAGGAGACAAGCTAGGAGAGGATGTCCTAATGATGATGTTGATCATTGATATGAACCCTACCTATAACAGAGATAGAATGCGCATCCAACTTTGAATATTAGCCCAACGATCATCAAGGATAGTTGTGAAGATGAAGCTAAACCCCTTGCTTATTAATTTGAAGCAAGATACTTAGCTATTATAAAATGAACAATCACACAATTCTAAGTTTAATCTAACCTAGCAATTGTAATGAAAGGTAGAAGTGAAACAATTCAAGTAAACTTACAAAGTTTCAAAAGAACAAAGTTTAAGGAAAAAACCTCACTTTTAATATTTCAATGCTTCAATTCGTATGTCATAGGGTTAGCCCTTATATAGGCATGTAAACAACCTAATCCTTGAAGGAAAAGGTTCTATTCCTTATTCCCAAAGATACCTATATAGGAAAATCCTTAATTAAGGAGATTTCCTTCAAAATAGGATAACTAATGACAACTAATGACAACTCATCTTTGAAAAGTCAAAATTGACAACTCATTACAATTCATGACAACTAAGCAAAATGAAAACTCATGACAACTAAGCATTGAAGCATGACAGGTCATATGTTGACCATTGACCATTGACTTTGACTTGTTGACTATTTGACTTTGACTTTGACTTGTTGACTTTGACTTGGAATATTCTTAAATCTTCTCACATCTTCTAAAATCTTCTTGAATCTTCCTTATTGACTCCAAAATAGAAAAAAATAACTTCCAAATTTGTCCAATTCAAGCTAATTAATTTCATAATAGGAAATTAAGCTAATTAGCTTGAATTCTTCATCATGCGGCTCCAAGCTTGTACTTGTAGTCAAATCCACCAACTTGCTTGTAATGTGAAAGACAAGCAAATTCAATGCTTGTTTGAACTTCTTTGTCCTTGATCTTGTCATTGGTTCCTCATAATGCAATGGATCACTTGGTTTGATGGGCTTGCTTAGCTTGGTTGCATCATTCCCCCCTTCCTCAAGATGATTTGTCCTCGAATCAGCACCTACATTAAAATCAAAAAGAGATAAAGCAGCAACATTAAATGTAGCACTTACACCATACTCACCGGGTAAGTCAATCTTATAAGCATTGTCATTGATGCACTCTAACACTTGGAAGGGTCCATCACCACGAGGCATCAACTTAGATTTCCTTTGAATGGGAAACCTTTCTTTATGCAAATGTACCCAAACCCAATCACCTGGTTCAAATACAACTTTTATGCACCCCTTGTTTGCATGTTTGGCATATTGCTCATTCTTTCTTTCAAGATTTGCTCGCACCTTTTCATGTAAGGACTTCACAAATTCTGCCTTCTTATTTCCATCTAGATTTACTTGTTCACTCAAAGGTAAAGCAATCAAATCTAAAGGACTCAATGGAATAAAACCATAAATAATCTCAAAAGGATAAAAATTGGTAGAAGAATGCACACTATGATTATATGCAAATTCAATATGTGGCAAGCAATCTTCCCATGATATCAAATTATGCCTAACCATGGTTCTTAGTAATTGAGATAAAGTTCTATTAACTACCTCAGTTTGCCCATCAGTTTGTGGATTATAGGTTATAGAAAATAAAAGTTTAGTTCCTAATTTACCCCACAAAGTCTTTCAGAAGTAGCTTAAAAATTTAGCATCTCTATCACTCACAATTGTTTTAAGGCATGCCATGCAAACGAACAATCTCTTTAAAGAATAAATCCGCAACATGTTGTGCATTATTAGTTTTTCTACATGCTATAAAGTGAGCCATTTTAGAAAACCTATCTACAACAACATATATTGAATCATGTGCCTAAACCAAGCATAAAATCCATGGAAATATCAATCCAAGGTGAACTAGGCACCGGTAGAGGCATATATAAACCATGTGGTTTTAACTTAGACTTAGCTTGTTTACACACAATGCACTTATCACAAATTCTAACAATATCTTTTTTTATGTTAGGCCAATAAAAGTGATCATGTAAAACATCTAAAGTCTTGGCTATACCAAAATGTCCCATTAAACCACCCTCATGTGCTTCACGAACAAGTAATTCATGCATAGAACAGTTAGGAACACACAACCATTTCTCTTTAAACAAGTAACCATCATGCCTACAGAACTTTTCAAAAGCAATATTTTCACATGCATGATAAACACTACCAAAATCACTATCATTCTGATACAACTCTTTTATGTATTCAAATCCTAGCAATTTGGCATCTAAAGAAGCAAGTAAAGTATACCTTCTTGAAAGTGCATCAGCCACAACATTCTCTTTACCTTGCTTGTATTTAATGACATAAGGAAATGACTCAATGAATTCACTCCACCTAGCATGTTGTTTGTTAAGCTTATTTTTCCCCTTCAAGTGCTTCAAGGATTCATGATCAATATGTATCACGAACTCTTTAGGCAATAAATAATGCTGCCATGTCTCCAAAGCGTGAACTAAGGCATACATCTCTTTGTCATAAGTGGGGTACTTCAAACTTGCACCATTTAACTTTTCACTAAAATAAGCAATTGGTTGTCCATCTTGCATTAGAACAGGCCCAATTCCAAAACCTGAAGCATCACATTCAATTTCAAATGTTTTATAAAAATTAGGTAGAGTAAGTAAAGGAGCAGATGTCAACTTATCCTTAAGCATGTTAAATGCTTGTTCTTGTGTTTCTCCCCACATGAAGCCAACATTTTTCTTAATGACTTCGGTCAATGGCACTGTAATGGTACTAAAATCCCTCACAAATCGCCTATAAAAGCTTGCAAGACCATGAAAACTTCGCACATCACTAACTCCTCTAGGCATAGGCTAGTCTTTAATTGCCTTGACCTTCTCTTCATCTACCTCTATTCCTTTTGCACTAATAACAAAGCCTAAGAAAACAAGCTTATGTGTGCAAAAACTACACTTTTTGAGGTTAGCATACAAACATTCCTTATGCAGCACTTCCAAAACCAAATGAACATGTTCAATATGCTCTTCTAAAGATTTACTATATATAAGTATATCATCAAAATAAACAACCACAAATTTTCCAATGAAAGCACACAAAACATGGTTCATTAATCTCATAAAAGTGCTAGGTGCATTAGTTAAACCAAAAGGCATGACTAACCACTCATATAAACCATATTTTGTTTTAAATGCAGTTTTCCACTCATCACCCTCTTTCATGCGAATTTGATGATAACCACTTTTTAAATCAATCTTGGAAAATATAACAGCCCCATGCAACTCATCAAGCATATCATCTAACCTAGGAATAGGATGATGATACTTTACCATTATTTTGTTAATTGCATGACAATCAACACACATTCTCCAAGTGCCATCCTTCTTAGGCACAAGTAAAATCGAAACGGCACACGGGCTCATGCTTTCTCGAATGTAACCTTTGTTCATAAATCCTTAACTTGCCTTTGCAACTCTTTGGTTTCCTTAGGATTACATCTATATGCGAGTCTATTTGGAATTATAGAACTAGGTACAAAGTCAATTTGATGCTCTATTCCTCTTATTGGCGGCAAACCATTAGGAATATCATCGGGAAACACATCTTGAAATTCCTGCAATAATCTCATAAAAGAACTAGGCAAAGAAGGGTCAAGATCATTAGAGCTCAAATAAGATTCCTTGTAAACAAGTACAAGCATAGGCTACCTTAAAAGTAAAGCTTTCCTCACATCTTTTTCTTTTGCATAAAAACTTGCTTTTCTCTCTTGTGTTACCTTATTCATACTCAACTCTCCTTTTGCATGCGCATCACTCTTTTTTTTCTCATTGTGCATCCCCTCAAGCTCTCTATTTTCCACTCTTTGCTCACTCCTCTCATTTCTTTTCTCACAGCTCTCCTTTTGCTTGTTTGCCTTTTCTTTTTTATGCAAACTCTCTCTCTCTCTTTTTATTGCTTTTTCTTTTTCAAACTCTTTAAATATTTGCTTTAGGACTTTTTGGTCCTCATACACTTCTTTAGGGATTAAAGGTTTAAGGGTAATGGGTACATCATTCATTACAAAAGAATATCAATTAGAAAACCCATTATGATTAGCCCTCCTATCATATTGCCAAGGACGCCCCAAAAAAATATGATAAGCTTGCATAGGCACTACATCACATAATACTTCATCTTCATATGGAAAATGCTATCTTCACTTGTTTAGTTACTTTTATCTGCCTATAATCATTCAACCATTGCAATGTGTAAGGCCTAGGGTGCTTCATGGTATATAAATGCAATTTCTCAACTAACATGTTGCTAGCTACATTTGTGCAACTACCGCCATCAATGATCATATAACATACCTTATCTTGCACCTTGCATCTAGTGTGAAAGATGTTCTCATGTTGTGCCTCATCCTCCATCTTGGTTTGCACATTCATGATTTGCCTTGTAACAAGCAATTCACTATGTGATGGACTTTGTACAGCCTCATCATCACTTGCATCCTCAAGCTCAGGCATCTCCAAATTGCACTCATCATCATCACTTTCACTAAAGACTTCGCTACCCCTAATCGTCAAGGTGCGCTTATTTGGGCAGTTAGAAGAGATATGCCTATAACCCAAACATTTAAAACATTGAACATCACGAGATCGTTTAGTTTGAATTTTACCTTTGTCTTTGGTCTTGGCATTGCCCCCTTCATTTCCTCCTTTGTTGTTGTCAAATTTTGCCTTAGTAAAGCTCTTATCTCTATTCTTCCAATTTGACTTCCATGAAGCACTAGAAGAAGTTGAATTGCCTTTGGAATTCTTGAACTTCAATTGCTTCTCAATCTTGATCGCCATGTGCAACATATCATCCATGTCAACATAGTGATGTAATTCCACTAAGTCGGCTATGTTTCTATTCAGCCCATGCAAAAACCTCGCCATTGTTGCCTCACTGTCTTGATCAATATTTGCTCTAATCATAGCTATCTCCATTGCTTGATGGTACTCCTCTACACTTTTAGATCCTTGCACAAGGTTTTGAAGTTTATTATACAATTCTCTATAATAGTGTGTAGGAACAAACCTCTTGCGCATGATTGCCTTCATCTCCTCCCATGTCTCAATAGGTCGATCATGGTTCCTTATTTTACTAGTCACCAATTGATCCCACCAAACAAGTGCATAATCAGTAAACTCTACGGTAGCTAGCTTTACCTTCTTTTCTTTGAAATATTGATGGCACTCAAAGATGAACTCCACCTTTTTCTCCTATTCCAAATAGGCTTCGGCATCACTTTTGCCTTGAAAGCTTGGAATTTTCATCTTAATGCTTCCCAAGTTATTATCAACTCTTGCACGCCTGTTTCTACCTAAATTGGATGTTTGTTCATCGTCCTCTTGTTCATGTCTCCCACAGGTTCTAGTGTTGATTGTACTAGCATCTCCATGATGACTTGAATCCATCTTGTCTATTCAGTCTGCCAAGTCTCCAATTTGGTTTACCAAATCTAGTCTCAACTTGTCAAACAAATGTGATACGGAACCTCAAAGAATAAGCTTGAGAACCCCTTTATGTATTCGAACCCCCAAAGCATTAACTTGAAAACCCCAATAGTCAATTCAGCAACAACCCCTAAGAATGGTTAGAAATCAGATTACTTAGATGATCAAAGAATTAGAATAAAGAAAACTCGTTTCTAAATTCCAATTTTGAAACACTCCACAAGAAGATGATCAATCTACTTGAATGTTCCTTAAAGCATGTATTCTACACAAGAACACAAAGATAAAAGCAAAACAGCCTTTAGGTTTTAAAACTTCAATTCTGAATAATAAAATTCGTCCAAGGCATATATATATAGCCTTTACAAGGTTTTCCTTAGTGAGTAAGGAAAACTAATAACCCTAATCACAAAAAAAAGAAATTAATCTAATCAGACCTTAAATAGGAATTTTGACATGCTTCCTATTTTAAGAATAATTAAACTAACTAAAACTAATGGGCTTTTAAAATAACAAATTCATCCAGCCCTTATTTAACATAATTAAACCCATTAATAACTTGGACTTGAATTAAGTTGTATTGAACTTGAGCTGCACTTGGCACAAAGCTTTGGTGTCCTTGTAAACTTTCACTAGCTAAGTTCACAAAGCCTTGTAGATGATGGATTAAGGCTTCTTGAAGCTTCTTAGATTGAGACCTTGTTATAGGTCTTTGAGGCATGCTGATTGGACTCAAAACCTCTTGAACTTGATCCTTGCCTTCTTGACCATGCTCATCTTCATCATGTTGAATTCTTTGAGCTTGGTGTGTTGGCTGCTCCATAACATTAAATGGGTCATGGATTTCATGTACATCTTTTGATCGGGCATTCCTTCTTCACCTTCTTGAGTCATTGCTTTAATTTATCCTACAAAAAATTATTAGTAGCAATAAAAAAGATCTCACCAAACACTCCCTTACATGTTTTACTCAATTTAAATGGCACTTATACTCATGTTTCACTCAATAAGGCTCTTACCCTTTTATGAGCTCACCACTCGCCTTTTACCACTCAAATTCCCCAAATCTTAGTTCTAATAAAACTAATGCAAATTATGCAAAAATTGCTCAATCAACTCAACACCACAATCACAAAAATAAAATTAAACTTAAAATTCAAAGTGACTATTCACGAATCAAATAAACAAGAAAATAAGCAAGTGAACAAAACTTAGCTCAAAATCAAGAAAAATCCAATTTTTAGAAGCCAAGAAATCATACACAATGAAAATTAACAAAAGAAGTCAAATTTGAGTTATAAACCCAGAAACACAACCAAAACACAATTCTGAATTAAAATAAAGTAACAATTTTTTTTTTCTCAATAGATATGGAAATTGAACAAACTAACTCAATTAAGGGTCTTTTGATAGATTTTGAACCCTTTTGCATAAAACACAATGATTGGTTTTTTTTTTTTTGATTTTTTTTTGAAATTGAGAAGAATTGAGAAGAAGAAGAAGAAATTATGAACGAAAATTAAATGATAAATAACCAAACCTTGAAGTTTAGCTCTGATACCAAACTAATACGAACCCTACCTATAACAGAGATAGAACGTGCATCCAACTTTGAATATTAGCCCAAGGATCATCAAGGATAATTGTGAAGATGGAGCTAAACCCCTTGCTTATTAATTTGAAGCAAGATACTTATCTATTATAAAATGAACAATCACACAATTCTAAGTTTAATCTAACCTAGCAATTGTAATGAAAGGTAGAAGTGAAGCAATTCAAGTAAACTTGCAAAGTTTCAAAAGAACAAAGTTTAAGGAAAAAACCTCACTTTTAATATTTCAATGCTTCAATTCGTATGTCATAGGGTTAGCCCTTATATAGGCATGTAAACAACCTAATCCTTGAAGGAAAAGGTTCTATTCCTTATTCCCAAAGATACCTATATAGGAAAATCCTTAATTAAGGAGATTTCCTTCAAAATAGGATAACTAATGACAACTAATGACAACTTAATATGAACCCTAAAAGGGATCAACAACGCCTGAATATGAAGAATTCAAGCTAATTAGCTTAATTTCCTATTCTGAAATTAATTAGCTTGATTGGACGAATTTTGATTTATTTTCCTATTTTGGAGTCAATAAGGAAGATTCAAGAAGATTCTAGAAGATGTGAGAAGATTCAAGAATATTCCAAGTCAAAGTCAAAGTCAAAGTCAAATAGTCAACAAGTCAAAGTCAAATAGTCAACAAGTCAAAGTCAATGGTCAATGGTCAACATATGACATGGCATGTGACATGGCATGCTTTAATGCTTAGTTGTCATGAGTTGTCATTTTGCTTAGTTGTCATGAATTGTAATGAGTTGTCAATTTTGACTTTTCAAAGATGAGTTGTCATTAGTTGTCCTATTTTAAAGGAAATCTCCTTAATTAAGGATTTTCCTATATAGGTATCTTTGGGAATAAGGAATAGAACCTTTTCCTTTAAGGATTAGGTTGTTTACATACCTATATAAGGGCTAACCCTATGACATACGAATTTAAGAAGATTGAAATATTAAAAGTGAGGTTTTTCCTTAAACTTTGTTCTTTTGAAACTTTGCAAGTTTTCTTGAATTGTTTCACTTCTACCTTTCATTACAATTGCTAGGTTAGATTAAGCTTAGAATTGTGTGATTGTTCATCTTATAATAGCTAAGTATCTTGCTTCAAATTAATAAGCAAGGGGTTTAGCTCCATCAACACAACTATCCTTGATGATCCTTGGGCTAATATTCAAAGTTGGATGCGCGTTCTATCTTTATTATAGGTAGGGTTCGTATCAGTTTGGTATCAGAGCCAAACTTCAAGGTTTGGTTACGTATCCTTTATTTTTTATGTATTATCTATTCTTTTCTTCTTCTCAATTCTTCATAAATTGAAAAAATAAAAAAATAAATTTTTTTTTTAGTGAAACACGAGAGCATTCATATCCTTGAGTGTAAACACGTAAGGGAGTGTTTTGTGAGGGTTTCTTTTCTATTTTTTTCTAAATTATCTTGGTGTATGGTTATTATGGACGTGCCTTATTTTCTTGGTGGGGATGATCCTTATGTTTATTTGGAATGGATGCAACAAACGGAGGAGATATTTGATTCTTTTGAATTAAGTGATTTCTAAAAGTGTAAACTTGCTTCTTGTAAATTTTTGGGTCATGCTGTTATATGGTGGGAAGATTTGATGACATCATGGAGAGAGAATAGGCATAGTGAGATTAAAAATTAGGAGATAATGAAGAGATTAATGACTAGACATTTTATTCCTTCTGAAGTTAGGGATAAATTTCGTCTTAAATTACAAAGGCTTAAACAAGGTGATGAATTATGCGTTGATGATTATGTTAAAAAGTTTAAGTTATTTGTAATTACAAGTGATATAGGTGAATTCAAAAGGAAAAAATTTACAAAATTCATCAGTGGCTTAAAGTGCGAGATTGGTAAGAGATTGAAGAAAGAAGTGCAATTAGAATCTTCTATTTCTTTGAAGGTTGTAATTGAACTTGCTTTGGAGTATGAAAAGCAAGTGGGTTCTTATGAGGAGACAATAACAGTGTGTGATTCCAAGGAACATGAAAGTGTTAAAGTTACCGAATCGGTTGAGCAACAAGTTGAGGAGAAGAGTAGGGAGGAAGAGCATCAAATTGAAACTACATCACCAAAGATAGTTATTGAAGACATGTGCACTAATCAATTAGTGAGAGAAAATGAGCAAGGCATAAGTGAAAAGGAGAACCTAGAGATTGGGAGCATCATGGAAGATCAAGAGTTGATTATCCATTATGATTGCACTACTAATTTTAATGTTTCTTTTCCTAGTGACTTGAAAATTTTTTTGTAGAGCTTTATGCCATACAAAGATCCATTTAATGATGTTATTGCAGTTCCTTATATCCATAATACAATCTATGGAGTCTTTAATTGTACCAAAAAGAACTTGAGTTATTCATGTTTCAAGTTTAGAAGGAAGCAACACAAATACAATCGTTACAAGTTCGTGGAAAAGAGTTCTACCTTCGATCAAGTTCAAGCTATATTGAAGCTACTTCTGTGGATTCTTACTTCAAAGGAGAGGCTTTCAACAAAGGTGTTTGTATTTGACCCTGGAGGATTTGTACATTTATCAACTCTAGAAGATGGCTATGATTCGAGGGCGAATCATCTTCAAGAGGGAGGGAATAATATGAACCCTAAAAGGGATCAACAACGCCTGAATATGAAGAATTCAAGCTAATTAGCTTAATTTCCTATTCTGAAATTAATTAGCTTGATTGGACGAATTTTGATTTATTTTCCTATTTTGGAGTCAATAAGGAAGATTCAAGAAGATTCTAGAAGATGTGAGAAGATTCAAGAATATTCCAAGTCAAAGTCAAAGTCAAAGTCAAATAGTCAACAAGTCAAAGTCAATGGTCAATGGTCAACATATGACATGGCATGTGACATGGCATGCTTTAATGCTTAGTTGTCATGAGTTGTCATTTTGCTTAGTTATCATGAATTGTAATGAGTTGTCATTAGTTGTCATTAGTTGTCCTATTTTAAAGGAAATCTCCTTAATTAAGGATTTTCCTATATAGGTATCTTTGGGAATAAGGAATAGAACCTTTTCCTTTAAGGATTAGGTTGTTTACATGCCTATATAAGGGCTAACCCTATGACATACGAATTTAAGAAGATTGAAATATTAAAAGTGAGGTTTTTCCTTAAACTTTGTTCTTTTGAAACTTTGCAAGTTTTCTTGAATTGTTTCACTTCTACCTTTCATTACAATTGCTAGGTTAGATTAAACTTAGAATTGTGTGATTGTTCATCTTATAATAGCTAAGTATCTTGCTTCAAATTAATAAGCAAGGGGTTTAGCTCCATCAACACAACTATCCTTGATGATCCTTGGGCTAATATTCAAAGTTGGATGCGCGTTCTATCTCTATTATAGGTAGGGTTCATATCACAACTCATCTTTAAAAAGTCAAAATTGACAACTCATTACAATTCATGACAACTAAGCAAAATGACAACTCATGACAACTAAGCATTGAAGCATGCCATGTCACATACCATGTCATATGTTGACCATTGACCCTTGACTTTGACTTGTTGACTATTGGACTTTAACTTTGACTTCTTGACTTTGACATGGAATATTCTTAAATCTTCTCACATCTTCTAGAATCTTCTTGAATCTTCCTTATTGACTCCAAAATAGAAAAAAAAATAACTTCCAAATTCGTCCAATTCAAGCTAAATAATTTCATAATAGGAAATTAAGCTAATTAGCTTGAATTCTTCATCATACGGCTCCAAGCTTGTACTTATAGTCAAATCCACCAACTTGCTTGTAATGTGAAAGACAAGCAAATTCAATGCTTGTTTGAACTTCTTTGTCCTTGATCTTGTCATTGGTCCCTCATAATGCAATGGATCACTTGGTTTGATGGGCTTGCTTAGCTTGGTTGCTTCAATCGCAACCTTGGAAGCATCAAAATGAAGATTCCTTCATTCCAAGGAAGAAATGATCCAAATGTGTACCTTGAATGGGAGAGGAAAGTGGAACTCATCTTTGAATGTCATAATTATTCAGAGGAGAAAAAGGTAAAACTTGTTGTTATTGAGTTTAGTGATTATGCAATTATTTGGTGGGATCGAAAAGACATAGATATGGAGAAAGACCCATGGAGTCTTAGAGGGAAATGAAACAAATCATGAGAAAGAGGTTTGTTCCAAGCCACTACTATAGAGATGATATAGAACCTCTAAGAATAAGCTTGAGAACCCTTTTATGTATTCGAACCCCCGAAGCATTAACTTGAAAACCCCAATAGTCAATTCAACAACAACCCCTAAGAATGGTTAGAAATCAGATTACTTAGATGATCAAAGAATTAGAATAAAGAAAACTCATTTCTAAATTCTAATTTTGAAACACTCCACAAGAAGATGATCAATCTACTTGAATGTTCTTAAAGCATGTATTCTACACAAGAACACAAAGATAAAAGCAAAATAGCCTTTAGGTTTTAAAACTTCAATTCTGAATAATAAAATTCATTCAAGGCATATATATATAGCCTTTACAAGGTTTTCCCTAGTGAGTAAGGAAAACTAATAACCCTAATCACAAAAATAGGAAATTAATCTAATCAGACCTCAAATAGGAATTTTGACATACTTCCTATTTTAAGAATAATTAAACTAACTAAAACTAATGGGCTTTTAAAATAAAAAATTTGTCCAGCCCTTATTTAACATAATTAAACTTAAATAACAATACTTAAATAACTCTCCCATGCATATTCGGCCAGCCCATAACAAATGAGGCCCATTATATACTTAATTAAACCCATTAATAACTTGGACTTGAATTAAGTTGTATTGAACTTGAGCTGCACTTGGCACAAAGCTTTGGTGTCCTTGTAAACTTTCACTAGCTAAGTTCACTAACCCTTGTAGATGATGGATTAAGGCTTCTTGAAGCTTCTTAGATTGAGACCTTGTTGTAGGTCTTTGAGGCATGCTGATTGGATTCAAAACCTCTTAAACTTGATCCTTGCCTTCTTGACCATGCTCATCTTCATCATGTTGAATTCTTTGAACTTGGTGTGTTGGCTGCTCCGTAACATTTCCTCTCTCAAAAGGATTCATCCTCGAATCTAAAGCATCACCTATATCAAAAGGACTCAAATCAGCCACATTGAATGAAGCACTAACATTATACTCACCAGGTAGGTCCACTTTGTATGCATTGTCATTAATCCTTTCAAGGATTTGAAAAGGACCACCTCCTCTTGGGTTTAGATTAGACTTCCTTTGAAGTGGAAACCTTTCTTTATGAAAATACACCCAAACCCAATCTCCAGGCTGAAAAATCATTAGCTTCCTTCCCTTATTCACACGTGAAGCTACTTTAGCATTTTGCTTCTCAATCCTCTCCTTAACTTGCTTATGTAACTTCTTCACCAAATCTACCTTAGAATTAGCATCAACACTCACAAAATTATTAGGTGGCAGTGGCAATAAATCAATAGGAGTAAGTGGATTAAATCCATAAACAATCTTAAATGGAGAGCAATTAGTAGTGCTATGAACAACCCTATTGTAAGCAAACTCCACAAATGGTAAACAATCCTCCTACATCATAATGTTCTTTTCTATAATTGCCCTATGCAAAGTAATCAAAGTCCTATTAATTACTTCAGTTTGCCCATCGGTTTGAGGGTGACAAGTAGTTGAAAATAATAGCTTAGTTCCTAACTTTCCCCATAACACACGCTAAAAATGACTCAAAAACTTAACATCCCTATCACTAACAATGCTCCTAGGTATGCCATGTAAACACACAACTTCTTTGAAAAACAAATCAGCAACCAACTTAGCATCATCATTTTTATGACATGGTATAAAATAAGCCATTTTACTAAATCTATCAACCACAACAAAGATACTATCATGACCTTTCCTAGTTCTAGGCAATCCAAGCACAAAATCCATAGACAAATTAGTCCAAGGTTCACTAGGAATGGGTAATGGTGTGTATAACCCATGCGGTTTCAACCTAGACTTAGCCTCTCTGCATGTAATGCAATGCTCACAAACTTTATACATATCATGTTTCATACCGGGCCAAAAGAAATGTTCTAATAGCATATCATAGGTCTTATTTACCCCAAAATGCCCCATTAAGCCTCATCCATATGCCTTCTTAATTAATAATTCCCTTATAGAATACTTAGCAATGCACAATCTATTTCTTTTAAACAAGAAGCCATCAAATAAGTAAAAATCATCTGAAACAACCCCATTGTCACAAGATGCATATATATCACCAAAATCATTATCATGTGGATACAACTCCTTTATAAACTCAAAACCTAATAATTTAGCAGTAAGAGAGTAAAGTAAGGTGTACCTTCTAGATAATGCATCAGCAACCACATTCTCTTTACCTTGCTTGTACTTAATCACATATGGAAATGTTTCTATGAACTCCACCCATTTGGCATGCCTACAGTTCAGCTTATCTTGACCTTTCAAATGCTTTAAACTTTCATGGTCAGTGTGTATCACAAACTCCCTAGGCCACAAATAATATTGCCATGTTTGCAAAGCTCGAACCAATGCATATAATTCCTTGTCATAAGTTGGATATTTCAAGGTTGCCCCACTTAACTTTTCACTAAAATACATTAGTGGTCTTTGATCCTGCATCAAAATAGCTCCAATCCCTATGCCACTAGCATCACATTCAATCTCAATAGTTTTATCAAAGTTAGGTAAAGTAAGCAAAAGTGCATTACATAATTTATCCTTAAGTTCATTAAATGCATGTTCTTGTGTATCACCCCAAACAAATCCAACATTTTTCTTAACTAATTCATTCAAAGGTGCGACTATAGTGCTAAAATCTTTAATGAATCTCCTATAGAAACTAGCAAGCCCATGAAAACTACTCATCTCACTAGCATTTTTAGGTTTTGGCCTCTCTTTAATAGCCCTAAACTTCTCCTCATCAACTTCTATGCCTTGACTAGATACAACAAAACCAAGAAAATTAACCTTATTCATGCAAAAACTACACTTTTTAAGGTTTACATACAACTTTTCTTGTTTAAGTGTTTCTAGTATAATTTGCACATGCATAACATGATCATCTAAACACTTAACGTAAACCAGAATATCATCAAAGTAAACAATAACAAATTTACCCAAGTAATTTCATAACATATGGTTCATCAATCGTATGAATGTGCTAGGTGCATTAGTAAGACCAAAGGGCATAACAAGCCACTCATACAACCCATACTTAGTCTTAAAAGCTGTTTTCCATTCATCACCAACATTCATTCGAATTTGATAATAACCAAATTTCAAGTCTATTTTAGTGAACAAACAAGAACCATATAACTCATCAAGCATATCATCTAATCTAGGAATAGGATGACGATACTTTACAGTGATTTTATTAATGGCTCTGCAATCCACACACATCCTCCATGTTCCATCCTTCTTTGGTACAAGAATGACAGGAACCGAACAAGGATTAAGACTTTCCCTCACATACCTTTAGCTAGCAACTCCTCCACTTGTGTTTGGATCTCCTTTGTTTCTTTTGGTTTTGCTCTATATGTTGGTCGATTGGGTATGACTACCCCAGGAATGAAGTCAATTTGATGTTCTATGACTCTAATTGGGGGTAATCCACTAGGCATCTATTTGGGAAACACATATTCAAATTCCTACAAAAGATCAACAAACACACTATGCAAAGATGGGTTAAGTTCATTAGTTGCCAAATAAGCCCCTTTGTACAAAAGTACAAATATAGGCCAATTAGCATACAAAGCCTATCTAACCTCACTTGTCCTAGCTATTAAACTCAAATTCTTTTCTTTTTTCTCTCTAGGTTGAATCTCTTCTTTTGTTTTTCCCTCTTTCTTTTCACTTTCTAAAGAATTTTTCTTACTCACTTTTTCTTTCCTTTTAACCTCCACTCTTATTCTTTCCATTTTACATTGGTCTTCATACACCTCCTTTGAAGAAAGCGGTGTTAATATGATCTTACGCCCATCCTTGGTAAAGTGATACCGATTGAGGTACCCATCATGCTTGGTCTTTCTATCAAATTGCCATGGTCTACCAAGTAAAATATCTCCAGCATGCATAGGAAGTACATCACACAATTGCTCATCATGAAATTTACCAATTGAAAAGGAAATAATAGATTGTCTATTTACCTTGACCTCCCCACAATCATTAAGCCATTGAAGTTTGTATGGTCGTGGGTGTGGTATAGTAGACAACCCCAATATACTAATTAAGAATGAGCTCACTGCATTGGTGCAACTCCCTCCATTAATAATCATAAGACATGCCTTGCCTTGCACATGACACCTTGTATGGAATAAGTTTTCTCATTGCTCTTCAATGCAATCTTCCTTTATTTGAGTACTAAGAGCATGCCTTGTAACCAGCATGTCACCTTTGATTGGCTCCTCTATACTCCCATCACTACAACTTTCCAATTCAGGCATCTCATCCTCATCACTTTCATTATTGCCCTCTTCTTCATTAGTCACAATTTCCCCATTCCTTATGGTCATAGTTCTCTTATTAGGGCAATCTTTGCTCACATGACCTACTCCTTGACACTTCGAACACTTAATATCTCTATTTCTCCCTTTAGGCTCATCAATTTTGATTTTGTCCTTAGAGACCGAATCTGCCTTCCCTTTAGCAACCTCATGAACAACCTTATTCCCACCCCTATAATCACTCTTTCCATCCTTTTTCCAATTAAAATTAGAACTAGAATAGGATTTGGAATTGTACCTTGTCGCCCCTCTTCCTTGGAGTTGCCTTTCTATCTTGATGGCCATGTGCACTATCTCTTCTAAATCTTCATATTTGTGTAAATCTACTCAGTCAGATATGTCTTTGTTTAGACCAGCCAAGAAGCGTGCCATAGTGATCTCCACATCTTCATCTATATCATCCCTAGTCATGAGCATCTCCATCTCTTTATAGTAATCATCCACACTCTTACTACCTTGTTTAAGAACTTGAAGTTTTTGTACAAGTTCCCTATAATAGTGTTTTGGCACAAATCGCTTCCTCATTACAACCTTGAGCTCAGGCCAATTATCAATTGGGTACTCCAAATTCCTTCGCTTATTAATCACCAAATGGTCCTACCGAGCAACAGCATAATCAAAAAATTGAGTAACCACCAATTTTACCTTCTTTTCCTCGCTAAATTGATGGCAATCAAATATAAGCTCCAAATGCTTCTCCCATTGTAAATAGGACTCCAGATCTGATTTACCTTGAAAGTTAGGTATCTTATGTTTGATGCTTCCTAAATTTCGATCTACATCATCTTCACTACCTCGGTTTCTTCCATTGTATGGAATCGGTTGTAACCTTCCTCTTCCCCTACCTCGGCCTTGTCTACCTCCACCTCTTGTTACTCCTACTTCTGTATAGGCCTCATTTTCATCCTCATTGTCAATATTGCCTTCTACTTCCTTATTACGGTTTGGTGTTGTTGCCCTTTCAACCACTCCTAGCCTTGTATCCATGCGGTTTAATCTCTCCATTATAGTCTCAAAATTTGTATTCATACGTGCAAATTGCCTTTATTGAGCCTCACATAGCAAAGTTTCATCAACTTTACCCTCACCTTTATTTTCATCTTAGTTTGACATTGCTGTAAAAGAATGTTAGAAACCAAATAAAAAATTCCTCACAAGCACTCCCTCACGTGTTTGCACTCAAATGATGGGGGTGGTCACTCGTGTTTAACTCAATTTGATGTTTCACTCAGCTTCCTCTCACCACTCAAGCTAATTCTTTTATGTTCTTAGGTGAATCACACTTTTAGAACAAATCAATTAGATAGAAGAAATATTCAATTAGAACTTTCAAAAGTGAAATTTTCAAAACAAGTTTGAGGCAATTCGGTTAATAAAAAAAATAATTCAGAAGCAATAAAATAGGAAAACTTAAAAAGATGCAAAAGACATATGAAAGAAATACCAAGATCTTCTAGAATAGAAAAGAAAATGAATTTAGAAGTTATTTTAAGAAGAAAAGTCAAATCTTCCTCAATAAGTAATATTTCTTAATGAGCAAGTATTGTAAAGATATGCAAAATCCTTAATAGACAAGTAATATAAGATATGACAAGATCTAGTTGGATATGTCAATTATAAACCAAATAGAATTAGGAAACCTAAATCAGACCTGATGAGGATATTAATCACTCAAACAATATTCCTTAATGAGCAAGGAATGGAAGGAAATGCAAATCAGACCTGATTAGGATATAAATCACTCAAGAATCTCAATTCTTCCTTTTCTAATAACTTTCTCTTTTTTTTCACGAATTTTTTTTTGCTTCTTTTTTTTTTTCAAATTTCTTTCTTCTTTTTTTTTGTATGAATTTAAAAAAAAAAAAACTTTCAACTATGAACACAAATCTAAATTTCAGAATGCAAAACAATTGACTAACTTAAAGGAAAAAAAACAAGATCAAGACTAATAAATAAGAACAAGGAACAAAACACAAGAATGAAGAACAAAAAAAAATAAGAACGATTTTAAAAGAATAAGAAAAACATAAGAAATCAGGATTAAGAATAAAAATTATAAAAGATAAAACCTGATCTAGAGCCAAAGCTCTGATACCAAATGATACGGAACCTCCAAGAATAAGCTTGAGAACCCCTTTATGTATTTGAACCCTCAAAGCATTAACTTGAAAACCCTAATAGTCAATTCAGCAACAACCCTTAAGAATGGTTAGAAATCAGATTACTTAGATGATCAAAGAATTAAAATAAAGAAAACTCATTTCTAAATTCCAATTTCGAAACACTCCACAAAAAGATGATCAATCTACTTGAATGTTCCTTAAAGCATGTATTCTACATAAGAACATAAAGATAAAAGCAAAACAGCCTTTAGGTTTTAAAACTTCAATTCTGAATAATAAAATTCATCCAAGGCATATATATATAGCCTTTATAAAGTTTTTCTTAATGAGTAAGGAAAACTAATAACCCTAATCACAAAAATAGGAAATTAATCTAATCAGACCTCAAATAGGAATTTTGACATACTTCCTATTTCAAGAATAATGAAACTAACTAAAACTAATGGACTTTTAAAATAACAAATTCGTCTAGCCCTTATTTAACATAATTAAACCTAAATAACAATGCTTAAATAACTCTCCCATGCATATTCGGCCAGCCCGTAACAAATGAAGCCCATTATATACTTAATTAAACCCATTAATAACTTGGACTTGAATTAAGTTGTATTGAACTTGAGCTGCACTTGGCACAAATCTTTGGTGTCCTTGTAAACTTTCACTAGCTAAGTTCACTAACCCTTGTAGATGATGGATTAAGGCTTCTTGAAGCTTCTTAGATTGAGACCTTGTTATAGGTCTTTGAGGCATGCTGATTGAACTCAAAACCTTTTGAACTTGATCCTTGCCTTCTTGACCATGCTCATCTTCATCATGTTGAATTCTTTGAACTTGGTGTGTTGGCTGCTCTATAATAAGAGAGCTTCATCAAAGGTTACAAACTCTAATTCAAGGATCCATGAGTGTGGAGGAGTATCACAAAGAAATGGAGAAGGCTATGATTAGAGCAAATGTGGTAGAAGATTGTGAAGCTACCATGGCAAGGTTCTTGAGAGGGATAAATAAAAACATTGCTGATGTGTTTGATTTGCAACATTATGTGGAGATTGAAGATATGGTTAATCTCGCCATGAAAGTGGAAAGGCAATTGAAAGGAAAGAGGTATGATTCTAAACCAAATGTGGGTTCTTCTTCTTCTTGGAAAACTTCTTGGGGGAAAAAGGATGATAAAACTTTTAATAAGTCAAAAGTGGAAGAAACTAAACCTAAAATTGACTTGGGTAATAAGGGAAAGGGTGAGAATCAACCAGCCCAAACTAGGGGAATCAAATGTTTTAAGTGTTTGGGTCATGGGCACATTGCTAGGGAATGTCCAAATAAGAAAGCTATGATTCTAAGGGATGGTGATATTGAGTCAGAGAGTGAGGGGGATAGTGATGATGATATGCCTTTTTTAGAAGATTGTATGATGTTGAATGTGCTAAGGGAGATAATCTTATTGTTCAAAGAACATTGAGTTTGCAAAATAAACATGATGTCCATAGGGAGCAAAGGGAAATTTTATTCCATTGTTTGATTTCTAACAAGTTGTGCAACAAGATTATGGATAGTGGAAGTTGTACTAATGTAGTAAGCACTTTGCTAGTGGAGAAATTGAAGTTGCCTACTACCAAGCACCCAAGACCATACAAGTTTGCAAATTTGTGCGCAAATGGTTTTAAACATGTTATCCAATTTTCCAATTGCACATTTATAGTAATTTGTATGTATTATAGCATTCTAATCTCATTAATATAGTTGACATAATTGAAAGCATAATTTGTGCATGTTTGCGCATGTTTGAACG
Source organism: Mallotus nudiflorus (assembly GCA_947683625.1). Taxonomy (NCBI): domain Eukaryota; kingdom Viridiplantae; phylum Streptophyta; class Magnoliopsida; order Malpighiales; family Euphorbiaceae; genus Mallotus; species Mallotus nudiflorus. Next base: position 694,207 of record CANTUR010000333.1, on the reverse strand, counting down.
CAAAACGTGAACTCGTGTATATTTGTGCATGAATGATTTTAAACATGTTATCCAATGTTCCAAATGCATATTTACAATATATAGCCGATGTTATTATGTTCTAAATTGTTTAATATAGTTGACGAAATTGAAAGCGCAATTTGTGCTCGTTTGTAAATGTTTGAACGAAAAATGTAAACTCGTGCAAATTTGTCCTCAAATGGTTTTAAACATGTTAACCAATTTTCCAATTGTACTTTTACAGTAATTTGTATGTATTATAGCATTCTAATCTCATTAATATAGTTGACATAATTGAAAGCAAAATTTGTGCATGTTTGCGCATGTTTGAACGCAAAACATAAACTCGTGCATATTTGTGAACAAATCATTTCAAACATGTTATCCAATATTCCAAATGCATATTTACAATAATTAGCCTATGTTACTACATTTTAAACTCTTAAATGTAGTTGAAAATTTTGCAAGCGTAGTTTATGCATGTTTGAACAAAAAACGTGAACTCGTGCAAATTTATCCACAAATGGTTTTAAACATGTTATCCAATTTTCCAATTGTACATTTACAGTAATTTGTATGTATTATAGCATTCTAATCTCATTAATATAGTTGACATAATTGAAAGTAAAATTTGTGCACATTTGTGCATGTTTGAACGTAAAACATGAACTCGTGCATATTTGTAAAAAAATCATTTCAAACATGTTAATATTCCAAATGCATATTTACAATACTTAGCCTATGTTACTACATTCTAAACTCTTAAATGTAGTTGAAAATTTTGCAAGCGCAATTTGTGCACGTTTATGCTGTTTGAATGAAAAACGTGAACTCGTGTAAATTTATCCACAAATGGTTTTAAACATGTTATCCAATTTTCCAATTGTACATTTACAGTAATTTGTATGTATTATAGCATTCTAATCTCATTAATATAGTTGACATAATTGAAAGCACAATTTGTGCACGTTTGCGTATGTTTGAATGCAAAATGTGAACTCGTGCATATTTGTGCACAAATGATTTCAAACATGTTATCCAATATTCCAAATGCATATTTACAATACATAGCCCAAGTTATTGTGTTCTAAACTCTTTAATATAGTTGATAAATTTGAAAGCACAATGTGTGCACGTTAGTACATGTTTGAACGAAAAACATGAACTCATGCAAATTTATGCACAAATGGTTTTAAAAATCTTATCCAATTTTCCAATTGCATATTTATAATAACTTGTATGTTTTACAGAATTCTAATTTTATTAATATAGTTGACATAATTGATAGCAGAATTTATGGGCGTTTGCACATGTTTGAATGCAAAACATGAACTCATGCATATTTGTGAACAAATCATTTTAAACATGTTATCCAATATTCCAAATGCATATTTACAATACTTAGCCCATGTTACTGCATTCTAAACTCTTTAATATAGTTAATAAAATTGAAAGCGCAATTTGTTCTCGTTTGTAAATGTTTGAACAAAAAATGTGAACTCGTACAAATTTGTGCACAAACGGTTTTAAACATGTTATCCAATTCTATAATTGCACATTTATAGTAATTTTTATGTATTATAGCATTCTAATATGATTAATATAGTTGACACAATTTGTGCACGTTGGCGCATGTTTGAATGCAAAACGTGAACTCATACATATTTGTGCACAAATGATTTTAAACAAGTTATCAAATATTCCAAATGAAAATTTACAAAAATACTTAGCCCATGTTATTGCTTTCTAAATTGTTTAATATAGTTAAGAAAATTGAAAGTGCAATTTGCGCACGTTTGTAAATGTTTGAACGAATAATGTGAACTTATGCAAATTTGTGCACAAATAATTTTAAACATGTTATCCAATGTTCCAATTACATATTTATAATAAGTAGTACATATTATAGCATTCTAAACAATTTAATATAATTGACAAATTTGAAAGCACAATGTGTGCACGTTAGTACATGTTCGAACGAAAAACGTGAACTCATGCAAATTTGTGCACAAATGATTTTAAACATGTTATCCAATTTTCCAATTGCACATTTACAATAATTTGTATGTTTTACAGCATTCTAATTTCATTAATATAGTTGACATAATTGAAAGCAAAATTTGTGCATGTTTGCGCATGTTTGAACGCAAAACATGAACTCGTGCACGTTTGTGAATAAATCATTTCAAACATGTTATCCAATATTCCAAATGTATATTTACAATACTTAGCCCATGTTACTACATTCTAAACTCTTTAATATAGTTGACAAATTTGAAAGCGCAATTTGTGCACGTTTGTACATGTTTGAATGAAAAATGTGAACTCGTGTAAATTTGTCCACAAATGGTTTTAAACATGTTATCCAATTTTCCAATTGTACATTTAAAGTAATTTGTATGTATTATATAGCATTCTAATCTCATTAATATAGTTGACATAATTGAAAGCAAAATTTGTGCATGTTTGCGCATGTTTGAACGCAAAACATGAACTCATGCATATTTGTGAACAAATCATTTTAAACATGTTATCCAATATTCCAAATTCATATTTACAATACTTAGCCCATGTTACTTCATTCTAAACTCTTTAATATAATTGAAAAATTTGAAAGCGCAATTTGTGCACTTTTGTACATGCTTGAACGAAAATGTGAACTCGTTCACAAATGGTTTTAAACATGTTATCCAATTTTCAAATTGTACATTTATAATAATTTGTATGTATTATAACATTCTAATCTCATTAATATAGTTAACATAATTGAAAACATAATTTGTGCACGTTTGCGCATGTTTGATCGCAAAACATGAACTCGTGCATATTTGTGCACGAATGATTTAAAACATGTTATCCAATGTTCCAAATGCATATTTACAATACATATCCCATGTTATTATGTTCTAAATTGTTTAATATAGTTGACGAAATTGAAAGCGCAATTTGTGCTCGTTTGTAAATATTTGAACAGAAAATGTAAACTCGTGCAAATTTGTCCTCAAATGGTTTTAAATATGTTAACCAATTTTCCAATTGTACTTTTACAGTAATTTGTATGTATTATAGCATTCTAATCTCATTAATATTGTTGACACAATTAAAAGCAAAATTTGTGCACATTTGCGCATGTTTGAACACAAAACAAGAACTCGTGCATATTTGTGAACAAATCATTTCAAACATGTTATCCAATATTCCAAATGCATATTTACAATACTTAGACAATGTTATTGCATTCTAAACTCCTAAATGTAGTTGAAAATTTTGCAAGCGCAATTTGTGCACGTTTATGCATGTTTGAACGAAAAATGTGAACTCGTGCAAATTTGTCCACAAATGGTTTTAAACATGTTATCCAATTTTCCAATTGTACATTTATAGTAATTTGTATGTATTATAGCATTCTAATCTCATTAATATAGTTGACATAATTGAAAGCACAATTTGTGCACGTTTGCATATGTTTGAACGCAAAACGTGAACTCGTGCATATTTGTGCATGAATAATTTCAAACATGTTATCCAATGTTTGAAATGCATATTTATAATACATATCCCAAGTTATTGTGTTCTAAACTCTTTAATATAGTTGACAAATTTGAAAGCGCAATGTGTGCACGTTAGTACATGTTTGAACGAAAAATGTGAACTCATGCAAATTTGTGCACAAATGGTTTTAAACATGTTATCCAATTTTACAATTGCACATTTACAATAATTTATATGTTTTAAAGCATTGTAATCTTATTAATATAGTTGACATAATTGAAAGAAGAATTTGTATACATTTGCGCATGTTTGAACCCAAAACGTGAACTCATGCAAATTTGTGCACAAATGATTTGGAACATGTTATGCAATCTTTCAATTGCATATTTACAACTCTTTATCACATATTATAGCCTTCTGAAGTCATTAATATAGTTGAGATAATTGATAGCACAATTGCTACACGTTTGCTCATTTTTTAACGCAAAACGTGAACTTGTGCAAATTTGTGTGCATATGATTTTAAAAATGTTATCCAATGTTCTAATTGCATATTTACAATAATTAATACATCTTATAGCATTATAAACAATTTAATACAGTTGAAAAATTTAAAATCGCAATGTGTGCACGTTTGTACATGTTTGAACGAAAAATGTGAACTTGTGCAAATTTGTGTACAAATGGTTTTAAACATGTTATCCAATTTTCCAATTGCAAATTTACAGTAATTTTTATGTATTATAGCATTCTAATCTCATTAATATATTTGAAATAATTAAAAGAACAATTTGTGCACATTTGTGCATGTTTGAATGCAAAATGTGAACTCGTGCAAATTTGTGTACAAATGATTTGGAACTTGTTATCCAATGTTCTAATTGCATATTTAGAATAATTATTACATCTAATAGCATTATAAATAATTTAATATAGTTGAAAAATTAAAATCGCAATGTGTGCACGCTTGTACATGTTTTAATGAAAAATGTGAATCATGCAAATTTGTTCACAAATGGTTTTAAACATGTTATCCAATTTTTCAATTGCACATTTATATTAATTTTTATGTATTATAGCATTATAATCTCATTAATATAGTTGACATAATTGAAAGAACAATTTGTGAACGTTTGCGCATGTTTGAACGCAAAACATGAACTCATGTAAATTTATGCACAAATGATTTGGAACATGTTATCCAATGTTTCAATTGCATATTTATAACTTTTTATCATATATTCTATAACCTTCTAAAGTCATTAATATAGTTGAGATAATTGATAGCACAATTGTTGCACGTTTGCTCATATTTGAACGCAAAATGTGAACTCGTGCAAATTTGTGCGCAAATGATTTTAAACATGTTATCCAATGTTCCAATTGAATATTTAGAATAATTTGTACTTATTATAGCATACTAAACAATTTAATATAGTTGAAAAAATTTGAAATTGCAATGTCTGCACGTTTGTACATGTTTGAACGAAAATCGTGAAATCGTGCAAATTTGTGCACAAATGGTTTTAAACATGTTATCCAATTTTCCAATGGCACATTTACATTAATTTGCATTTATTATAGCATTCTAATCTCATTAATATAGTTGACATAATGGAAAGCACAATTTGTGCATGTTTGCGCATGTTCGAACGCAAAACGTGAACTCGTGTAAATTTGTGCACAAACAATTTGGAACAGGTTATCCAATGTTTCAATTTCAAATTTACAAATGTTATTGCATATGATACCCTTCTAAAGTCATTAATATATTTTTGAGATAATTGATAGCACAATTGGTGCACATTTGCGTGTGTTTCAACGCAAAATGTGAACTCATGCAAATTTGTGCACAAATGGTCTAGAACATGTTATCCAATGCTTCAATTGTATATTTAAAAATTTTATCGCATATTATACCCTTCTAAACTCATTAATATTGTTGAGATAATTCATAGCACAATTACTGCACATTTGCCTATGTTTGAACACAAAACGTGAACTCGTGCAAATTTGTGCACAAATGATTTTAAACATGTTATCCAATGTTCTAATTGCATATTTAGAATAATTATAACATATTATAGCATTCTAAACAATTTAATATTGTTGACAAATTTGAAATCACAATGTGTGCACGTTTGTACATGTTTGAATGAAAAATGTGAACTCGGGCAAATTTGTACACAAATGGTTTTAAACATGTTATCTAATTTTCCAATTTCACATTTATAGTAATTTGAATGTATTATAGCATTCTAATCTCATTAATATAGTCTACATAATTGAAAGCAAAATTTGTGCACGTTTGCGCATATTTGAACGCAAAATGTGAACTCGTGCAAATTTGTGCATAAACTATTTGGAACATGTTATCCAATGTTTCAATTGCATATTTATAACTCTTATCACATATTATAGCCTTCTAAAGTCATTAATATATTTGAGATAATTAATAGCACAATTGGTGCACGTTTGCGCATGTTTGAACACAAAACATAAACTCGTGCAAATTTGTGCACAAATGGTTTTAAACATGTTATCCAATGTTCCAATTTCATATTTAGAATAATTAGCACATCTTATAGCATTCTAAAGATTTTAATATAGTTGAAAATTTTGATATCGCAATGTGTGCACGTTTGTACATGTTTGAATTCAAAACTTGAACTCATGCAAATTTGTGCACAAATGGTTTTAAATATGTTATCCAATTTTTCAATTGCACATTTATAGTAATTTTTATGTATTACAGCATTCTATTCTCATTAATATAGTTGACATAATTGAAAGAACAATTTGTGCATGTTTGAACGCAAAACGTGAACTCGTGCAAATTTGTGTACAAATGATTTGGAACTTGTTATCCGATGTTCTAATTGCATATTTTGAACTCTTATCACATATTATAGCCTTATAAAGTCATTAATATATTTGAGATAATTGATAGCACAATTGGTGCACGTTTGCGCATGTTTGAATGCAAAACGTGAACTCGTGCAAATTTGTGCACAAATGGTTTGGAACATGTTATCCAATGTTTCAATTGCATGTTTATAATTATTATCTCATATTATAGCCTTTTAAACTCATTAATATAGTTGAGATAATTGCAGCATAAATGCTGCACGTTTGCTCATGTTTGAATGCAAAACGTGAACTCGTGCAAATCTGTGCACGAATGATTTTAAACATGTTATCCAATCTTCCAATTGTATATTTTGAATAAGTAGCACATCTTATAGCATTCTAAACAATTTAATATAGTTGATAAATTTAAAATCATAATGTTTGCATGTTTGTACACTTTTGAACAAAAAACGTGAACTCGTGCAAATTTGTGCACAAATGGTTTTTAAACATGTTATCCAATTTTCCAATTGCACATTTATAGTAATTTGTATGTATTATAGCATTCTAATCTCATTAATATAGTTGACATAATTGAAAGCACAATTTGTGCATGTTTGAATGCAAAACGTGAACTCGTGCAAATTTGTGCATAAACTAATATGAACCCTAAAAGGGATCAACAATGCCTGAATATGAAGAATTCAAGCTAATTAGCTTAATTTCCTATTCTAAAATTAATTAGCTTGATATGGATAAATTTTGAGTTATTTTCCTATTTTGGAGTCAATAAAGAAGATTCAAGAAGATTCTAGAAGATGTGAGAAGATTCAAGAATATTTCAAGTCAAAGTCAAAGTCAACAAGTCAACAAGTCAAAGTCAAAGTCAATGGTTAACATGTGACATGGCATGCTTCAATGCTTAGTTTTCATGAGTTGTCATTTTACTTAGTTGTCATGAGTTGTAATGAGTTGTCAATTTTGACTTTTCAAAGATGAGTTATCATTAGTTGTCATTAGTTATCCTATTTTGAAGGAAATCTCCTTAATTAAGGATTTTCCTTTATAGGTATTTTTAGGAATAAGGAAGAAAACTTTTTCCTTCAAGGGTTAGGTTGTTTACATGCCTATATAAGGGCTAGACATATGTAGGATGAATTAAGAATGTATTTTTGACAATTTAATCAATTAAGTGAGGTTTTTCCTTAACTTTGTTCTTTTGAAACTTTACAAGTTTACTTGAATTGTTTCACATCTACCTTTCATTACAATTGCTAGGTTAGACTTATAATTATGTGATTATTCATCTTTTAATAGCTAAGTATCTTACTTCAATTTAATAAGTAAGGGGTTTAGCTCCATCTTCACAACCTCATCTTGACGATCTTGGGCAACAATTTCAAAGTTGGATGTGCATTCTACTTTATTATAGGTAGGGTTCATATCACAAACTATTTGGAACATGTTATCCAATGTTTCAATTACAAATTTACAAATCTTATTGCATATCATAGCCATCTAAATTCATTAATATATTTGATATAATTGACAGCAGAATTGGTGCACGTTTGCGCATGTTTGAACGAAAAATATGAACTCGTGCAAATTTGTGCACAAATGGCTTATAACATGTTATCCAATGTTTCAATTTCATATTTACAACTCTTATCGCATATTATAGCCTTCGAAACTCATTAATATAGTTTAGATAATTGATAGCACAATTGTTGCACGTTTGCTCATGTTTGATCGTAAAATGTGAACTCGTGCAAATTTGTGCACAAATGATTTTAAACATGTTATCCAATGTTGGATCCAATTGCATATTTAGAATAATTAGTACATCTTATAGCATTCTAAACAATTTAATATAGTTGACAAATTTAAAATCGCAATGTGTGCACATTTTGTACATGTTTGAATGAAAAACGTGAACTCGTGCAAATTTGTGCACGAATGGTTTTAAACATGTTATCCAATTTTCCAATTGAAAATTCATATTAATTTTTATATATTATATCATTCTAATCTCATTAATATAGTCGACATAATTGAAAGCACAAGTTGTGCACGTTTGCGCATGTTTGAACGCAAAACGTGAACTTGTGCAAATTTGTGCACAACTATTTGAAACATGTTATCCAATGTTTCAATTGAAAATTTACAACTCTTATTTCATATTATATCCTTCTAAATTCATTAATATATTTGAGATAATTGATAGCACAATTGGTGCACGTTTGCGCATGTTTGAATGCAAAATGTGAACTTGTGAAAATTTATGCACAAATGATTTTGAACATGTTATACAATGCTCCAATTGTGTATTTAGAACAAGTAGTACATATTATAGCATTCTAAACAATTTAATATGGTTGAAAATTTTGAAATCACAATGTGTGCACGTTTGTACATGTTTGAACGAAAAACGTGAACTCGTGCAAATTTGTGCACAAATGGTTTTAAACATGTTATCCAATTTTCCAATTGTACATTTACAGTAATTTCTATGTATTATGGCATTCTAATCTCATCAATATATTTGACATAATTGAAAGTACAATTTGTGCACGTTTGTGCATGTTCGAATGCCAAATGTGAACTTATGCAAATTTGTGGTCAAACTATTTGGAACATGTTATCCAATGTTTCAATTTCATATTTACAAATCTTATCCCATATTATAGGCTTATAAACTCATTAATATAGTAGAGATAATTGATAGCACAATTGGTGCACGTTTGCGCAAGTTTAAACGCAAAATGTGAACTCGTGAAAATTTATGCACAAATGATTCTGAACATGAATTCCAATGCTCCAATTGCATATTTAGAATAAGTGGTACATGATGTGAATCCAAGTTCAAAGCCAAAAGAGATCTAAGATCCATTAATAGTACAAGAAGGCCCAATCACAAGGTCCAAATCCAAGAAAGCTTCAAGAAGCCATATTGGGTTTAATTAGAGACATTTGGAAAGCCTAAGAATTTCAACCCAATAAGGCATCCATGGAGGCCCAAGGAATAATATTTAACTTTTTTTTGTGTTAATAACAATTAGGGTTACATATAGCCACCATATACAAGTTAATGGGGTAATTATTACCAAGTAATGGCTATTAATGTGGGTAGTGGTTATTAAGAGCCACCATATACAAGTTAATGGGTTAATTAATACCAAGTAATGGCTATTAATGTGGGTAGTGGTTATTAAGAGCCACCATATACAAGTTAATGGGGTAATTAATACCAAGTAATGGCTATTAATGTGGGTAGTGGTTATTAAGGCCATTTAAGAGTAAAAGTAATCCTATGTGTGTGAGTCTATTTTAGTAGTGTGTGCATGGACTTTTACTTTATATAAACAAGTCCTTTTCTTTCTTTTGGAGCATGATTGAATTTGATATATGAATTATAACTTTGTTTGAGTTTTATTGTGAGGAATTTTATCTTTAATTTCTTGCATGAACTTTGTAACTTATCAAGCTTTATTCTAGCTTATTGTGTCAAAATCTAAATCTTTGTTTTCTTGTTATTTATCAAACTTTCTTGTTTGTGGCATAAAAGGAAATTCAAAGTCTATCTTAGTATCTTTATCCTTGTTGGTAAAGGAGTTAAGTAGCATCTATCTTCTTACTTCAATCTTTGAACGATCCGAATTTATGGATTAAATTGGTAATTTCTAGTTTTCTTCTAATTCAACTTATCATAGTATTCTTGCTATTGGGGAGTTAATTGATGAAACCTACAATTCCCATCATAAGTGGTATCAGAGCATTGGCTCAAGATTGAGGTTTGCATATCCAAAACTATCTTTTAGTTCTCAATATCTTGTGTTCGTCTTATATTTTGCACCTTTCTTGTTATCTATTATTCTTATTATTTTTTTATCTTTATTCTTCTTATCTCAAGATTTTGTTTGCAAATATAAAAAAAAAAGGTTGTTATCTTTGAGATTTTTGTGATACCTTTCAATTCGTGCATATATCAAAAAAAAAAAAAGAAATTCATCCATAAAAAAATTGTTATCTTTGATATTCTTGTGTTAGATCTTAGTTTACATTAAAAAAAAATTTGACTCTTCATATTCCATTGAGATCTATCTTTATAATTCTATCTCTTTGTGTTCTTTGATGATCTATCTTTATTTTTCATTTCTATTAGCCTATTTATTACAAATTGTTCATTTCTTTAAGCCTACCTTATTATTTTTTTGTTAGCCTACCTTATTTTTTTTTATCATTGATTTCTACATTCTTGAATTTTGTTTGATTGAGAAACTTAGTTCATCTAAGAAATCAAAAGGCAAATTTGAGAGGTAAAAGGCAAGAGTGTGAGATCATTAGAGAAAAGCCAAAATTGAGTGTAAACATGAGTGGTATACATCAATTTTGAGTGAAACACATGAGGGAGTATTGTGAGATTAATTTTTTCTATTTTCTTTTGTTAAAATTTTAGGTTTTACAATCATGTCAAAAGACATAAGTTCTTCTTCTACAAATGATCATGTGATTCAAGCTATGCAATAACAATTCGAAAGAATGTTTAACATGATGGCGGGAGTCAATGAGAAATTGGAGAGGCATGATGGCATCCTTAACCAAGTACAAGGAGAGCCTAGATAAAGGAGACGTCCACCAATTGACCAAGAGGACTATGAAGGAGAGGATGATTTAGATGATGATCAAGTCACCTTGGTGGGACAACAAATCAATCCTAGGAGACAAACTAGGAGAGGACGTCCTAATGATGATGTTGATCGCAACCTTGGAAGCATCAAAATGAAGATTCCTTCATTCTAAGGAAGAAATGATCCAGATGTGTACCTTGAATGGGAGAGGAAAGTGGAACTCATCTTCGAATGTCACAATTATTCAGAGGAGAAAAAGGTAAAACTTTCGCTGTTGAGTTTAGTGATTATGCAATTGTTTGGTGGGATCAATTTTGAAAGGAAAGACGTAGATATGGAGAAAGACCTATAGAGTCTTGGAGGGAAATGAAGAAAATCATGAGAAAGAGGTTTGTTCCAAGCCACTACTATAGAGAGCTTCATCAAAGGTTACAAACTCTAATTCTAGGATCCATGAGTGTGGAGGAGTATCACAAAGAAATGGAGAAGGCTATGATTAAAGCAAATGTGGTAGAAGATCATGAAGCTACCATGGCAAGGTTCTTGAGAGGGCTAAATAAAAATATTGTTGATGTTGTTGATTTGCAACATTATATGGAGATTGAAGATATGGTGAATTTGGCCATGAAAGTGGAAAGGAAATTGAAAGGAAAGAGGTATGATTCTAAACCAAATGTGGGTTCTTCTTCTTCTTGGAAAACTTCTTAGGGGAAAAAGGATGATAAACCTTTTAATAAGTCAAAATGGAAGAAACTAAACCTAAAATTGACTTGGGTAATAAGGGAATGGGTGAGAATCAACCAGCCCAAACTAGGGGAATCAAATGTTTTAAGTGTTTGGGTCATGGGCACATTGCTAGGGAATGTCCAAATAAGAAAGCTATAATTCTAAGGGATGGTGATATTGAGTCAGAGAGTGAGGGAGATAGTGATGATGATATGCCTTCTTTAGAAGATTATAGTGATGTTGAATGTGCTAAAGGAGATAATCTTGTTGTTCAAAGAACATTGAGTTTGCAAAATAAACATGATGTCCATAGGGAGCAAAGGGAAAATTTATTTCATACTCATTATTTGATTTCTAACAAGTTGTGTAATATGATTGTGGATAATGGAAGTTGTACTAATGTAGCAAGCACTTTGCCAAGGGAGAAATTGAAGTTGGCTACTACCAAGCACCCAAGACCATACAAGTTGCAATGGCTTAATGAAAGTGGAGTTGTAAAGGTAAATAAGCAAGTTCTAGTTTCTTTTCAAATTGGTAGATATAAGGATGAGGTGTTGTGTGATGTGTTACCAATGTTGGCCGAACATATGTTATTGGGGAGACCTTGGCAATATGATAGAAGGGCTAATCATGATGGATTAAAAAATATGTATACTTTGACTATGGATGGAAAAAGGTTTAATCTTAGATCATTAACTCCAAAACAGATTTTTGAAGACCAAATGCGCATCAAGCAACAATATGAAGAAATGGGTTCTTCATTAGGAAATTCTTTGGGAAGGGAAACCTTTGAGAGTAAAGAAAAAGGTGAGATGAGTGAACCTAAAAATTCCAATTCTCTTTACCAAAATGGGAAACACATGGTGAGAGAAAACAAGGAAGGTTCAAATGAAAGAAAAATGAGTGTTTATGCAAAAATGAGTGATGTGAAGGAAACTATACTTTTGAGGTAACACATGCTTGTACTTATGTACAAGGAGATTTTGCATATTTCTAAGAAAATAACCAATGGTTTGCCTAGTGTTGTTGTTGATCTTTTGTAGGTTTATGAAGATTTATTTCCAGAAGAAATTCCAAATGGTTTGCCACCTAAAAGAGGCATTGAGCACCAAATTGATTTCATACTCGGAGCAAGCATTCCAAATAGACTAGCATATAGATGTAATCCAAAAGAGACCAAGGAAATCCAAAAGCAAGTGAGTGAGCTTATGGAGAAGGGTTATGTTCGTGAAAGCATGAGTCCATGTGCCGTACCCGTCTTGTTAGTGCCTAAGAAAGATCGAACTTGGAGGATGTGTGTTAATTGTCATGCCATCAACAAAATCACATTGAAGTATAGACATCCCATTCCTAGGCTAGATGACATGTTGGATGAATTGCATGGATCATATTTGTTTTCAAAAATTGATTTGAAATCTGGTTATCATCAAATTAGAATGAGAGAAGGTGATGAATGGAAAACATCTTTTAAAACTAAACATGGTTTATATGAGTGGTTAGTAATGCCTTTTAGTTTAACTAATGCACCAAGCACTTTCATGAGATTGATGAATCATGTTTTAAGAGCATTCATAGATAAATTTGTTGTTATCTATTTTGATGATATCTTGGTTTATAACAAAAATTTAGATGAGCATGTACAATATTTGACTTGTGTTTTTTATGGGCTTACAAAAGAGAAGTTGCATGCTAATCTAAAGAAATGCTATTTTTGCACTAATGAAATTACTTTTCTTGGACATATTATCAATGACAATGGCATTCATGTTGATCAAGAAAAGGTAAAAGTAATTAGAGAATGGCCAACAACCATAAGTGTAAGTGATGCAAGAAGCTTTCATGGTTTAGCTAGCTTTTATAGAAGGTTCATTAAAAAAATTTCTATCATAGCTACACCTTTAACTGAATGCATAAAAAAGAATGTTGGTTTTAAGTGGGGAATTGAATAAGATGAGGCTTTTAACTTGCTAAAAGACAAATTAAGTTTTGCACCCTTGTTATCTTTGCCAAATTTTACTAAACCTTATGAGATTGAGTGTGATGCAAGTGGTATAGGTATTGGAGGAGTTTTAATGCAAGAAGGCAAGCCCATAGCATTCTTTAGTGAAAAGCTAAGTGGAGCAAGTCTAAACTACCCTACATATGATAAGGAGTTCTATGCATTGATGGGGGTTCTAAAGACATGGCATAATTACCTTGGTTACAAAGAATTCATAATTCACACTGACCATGAGTCCTTGAAGTATCTCAAAGGACAAGGAAAGCTCAACAAGAGACATGCAAAATGGGTGGAATTCATTGAATCCTTTTTGTACATCATTAAGTATAAGCAAGGGAAAGAAAATGTGGTGGCCAATGCATTGTCAAGAAGGTATGCCTTGATGTCGAAACTTGATGCAAAATTATTAGGATTTGAATACATCAAAGATGTTTATTCTAATGATCCTGATTTTGCTAATGTTTATGGGGTATGTGAGAAAGGGGGTTTTGATAAGTTCTATAAGTTTGATGGTTTTCTTTTTTAGGAAAACAAATTGTGTGTGCCACAAAGTTCTTTGAGAGAGTTACTTATGAGAGAGGCACATGGCGGAGGTTTAATGGGGCATTTTGGGATTAAGAAAAATTTGGATGTGTTGGGTGACCATTTCTTTTAGCCACACATGAAAAGGGATGTTAAGAGAATTTGTGAGAAATGCATTACTTACAAACAAGCCAAATCCAAAGCAATGCCTCATGGTTTGTATACACCTCTTACCATACCAAATGAACCTTGGGTAGACATTTCTATGGAATTTGTTTTAGGATTACCTAGGTCCAAAGGAGGGAGAGATTCTATTTTTGTTGTTATGGACAGGTTTACCAAAATGGCAAATTTCATTCCATGTCACAAGACGGATGATGGAACCTATATTGCCAATCTATTCTTCAAGGAGATTGTAAGGCTACATGGAGTGCCAAGGACCATTGTGAGTGATAGGGATGTCAAATTCCTAAGTCACTTTTGGAAAACTCTTTGGGGAAAGATGGGGATAAAACTTTTGTAGTCTACAACTTGTCATCCATAAATGGAGGTGGTCAATAGGACACTTTTAACACTTTTGAGGGCCGTCATCCAAAGAAATTTGAAGAATTAGGAAGAATGTTTGCCACATGTGGAATTTGCTTACAATAGGAGTGTGCATGGTTCAATAAATTGCTCAAATTTGAAGTTGTGTATGGATTCAACCCATTGACTCCATTAGATTTGCTACCATTGCCATTGGATAAAGCTAATCTAGAGGGGAAACAAAAAGCTAAGTTCATCAAGACTTTGCATGAGAAGGTGTGTGCAAACATTGAGAAGAAGACACTCCAATATGAAAAGCAACACAACAAAGGGAGGAAGCAAGTCATTCTTAAGCCCGAAGATTGGGTGTGGGTGCACTTGAGGAAGGAAAGATTTTCTAACCAAAGGAAATCAAAGCTTATGCCAAGAGGAGATGGTCCTTTTAAAGTGCTTAAACGCATCAACAACAATGCCTACAAGCTTGAACTTCCAAGTGAGTATGGAAATATTAGTGCTACTTTCAATGTTAGTGACTTGTCTTTGTTTGATGTAGGTGATAAAGATGATGGAGCTGATTTGAGGACAAATCCTTTTGAAGAAAGGGGGAATGATATAAATCCAAGTTCAAAGCCTAAAGAGATCCAAGATCCATTAATAGTACAAGAAGGACCAGTCACAAGGTCCAAATCCAAGAAGCTTCAAGAAGCCATATTGGGTTTAATTAGGGACATTTGGAAAGCCCAAGAATTTCAACCCAATAAGGCACCCAAGGAGGCCCAAGGAATAATATTTAACTTGTTTTTGTGTACAAATGATTTTAAACATGTTATCCAATGTTCCAATTGCATATTTATAATAAGCAGCACATCTTATAGCATTCTAAACTATTTTATATAGTTGACAAATTTAAAATTGCAATGTCTGCAAGTTTGTACATGATTGAACGAAAAATGTGAACTCATGCAAATTTGCACACAAATAGTTTTTAAACATGTTATCCAATTTTCCAATTGCACATTTATAGTAATTTTTATTTATTATATCATTATAAACTCATTAATATTGTCTACATAATTGAAATCATAATTTACACACGTTTGCGCATGTTTGAATGCAAAACGTGAACTCGTGCAAATTTGTGCACAGCTATTTGGAACATGTTATCCAATTGCAAATTTACAAATATTATTATAGCCTTCTAAAGTCATTAATATATTTGAGATAATTGATAGCACAATTGGTGCACGTTTGCGCATGTTTGAACGCAAAATGTGAACTTATGCATAGTAATGGACAAATGATTTTAAACATGTTATCCAATGTTCCAATTGCATATTTAAAACAATTATTACATATTATAGCATTCTAAACAATTTAATATGGTTGAAAATTTTGAAATCGCAATGTGTGCACATTTGTACATGTTTGAACGAAAAACGTGAACTCATGCAAATTTCTGCACAAATTATTTTAAACATGTTATCCAATTTTCCAAATGCACATTTATAGTAATTTTTATTTATTATAGCATTAAATTCTCATTAATATAGTCGACATAATTGAAAGCACAATTTGTGCACGTTTGCGCATGTTTGAACGCAAAATGTAAACTCATGCAAATTTATGCACAAATGATTTAGAACATGTTATCCAATGTTTCAATTGCATATTTAGAATAAGTAGTACATCTTATATAGAATTATAAAGATTTTATTATAGTTGAAAAATTCAAAATCGCAACGTGTGCACGTTTGTACATGTTTGAATGAAAAACGTGAACTTGTGCAAATTTGTGCACAAATGGTTTTAAACATGTTATCCAATTATCCAATTGCACATTTATAGTAATTTTTATGTATTATGGCATTCTAATCTCATTAATATAGTCGACATAATTGAAAGAACAATTTGTCCACGATTGCGCATATTTGAACGCAAAACGTGAACTCGTGCAAATTTGTGCACAAACTATTTGGAACATCTTATCCATTGTTTCAATTGTAAATTTACAACTCTTATTTTATATTATAGCCTTAAAAAGTCATTAATATATTTGAGATAATTGATAGCACAATTGGTGCACGTTTGCATATGTTTGAACGCAAAACGTGAACTCATGAAAATTTATGCACAAATGATTTGGAACATGTTATCCAATGCTCCAATTGCATATTTAGAACAAGCAGTACATATTATAGCATTCTAAAAATTTTAATATGGTTGACAATTTTGAAATCGCAATGTGTGCACATTTGTACATGTTTGAACGAAAAATGTGAACTCGTGCAAATTTGTGCACAAATGGTTTTAAACATGTTATCCAATTTTTCTAATTACACATTTATAGTAATTTTTATGTGTTATAGCATTCTAATCTCATTAATATAGTCGACATAATTGAAAGTACAAGTTGTGTCCATTTGCGCATGTTTGAATGCAAAACATGAACTCGTGCAAATTTGTGCACAAATGATTTGAAACATGTTATCCAATGTTTCCATTGGATATTTACAACTCTTATAGCATATTATAGCCTTTTAAACTCATTAATATAGTGGAGATAATTGATAGCACAATTGGTGCACATTTGTTCATGTTTGAACACAAAATGTGAACTCGTGCAATTTTATGCACAAATGATTTGGAACATGCTATCCAATGTTCCAAATGCATATTTACAACAAAAATTAGCCCATGTTATTCTGTTCTAAATGATTTAATATAGTTGGCAAAATTGAAAGTGCAATTTGTGCACATTTGTAAATGTTTATACGAAAAATGTGAACTCGTGCAAATTTGTGCACAAATGGTTTTAAACATTTTATGCTATCTTCCAATTTCACATTTTCAATACTTAGTATGTATTATAGCATTCTAATCTCATTAATATAGTTGACATAATTGAAATCAAAATTTGTGTAGGTTTGCACAAGTTTTAATGCAAAACATGAACTAGTGCAAATTTATGCACAAATTATTTGGAACATGTTATCCAATGTTTCAACTACATATTTACAATTCTTATTGCATATTATAGCCTTCTAAACTCATTAATATAGTTGAGATAATAATTGATAGCACAATTGGTGCACGTTTGCTAAAGTTTGAACGCAAAATATGAACTCATGCAAATTTGTGAACAAATGATTTTAAACATGTTATCCAATGTTCCAATTGCATATTTAGAATAAGTAGTAAAACTTATAAACAATTTTATATAGTTGACAAATTTGAAATTGCAATGTACGCACGTTTGTACATGTTTAAACGAAAAATGTGAACTCGTGCAAATTTGTGAACAAATGATTTTAAACATGTTATCCAATGTTCCAATTGCATATTTAGAATAATTAGTACATCTTATAAACAATTTAATATAGTTGACAAATTTGAAATCGCAATGTGCGCACGTTTGTACATGTTTGAACGAAAATGTGAACTCGTGCCAATTTGCGCATAAATGATTTTAAACATGTTATCCAATGTTCCAATTGCATATTTAGAGCAGTTAGTACATATTATAGCATTCTAAACAATTTAATACAGTTGACAAATTTGAAATCGCACTGTGTGCACATTTGTACATGTTTGAACGAAAAATGTGAACTCATGCAAATTTGTGCACAAGTGGTTTAAAACATGTTATCCAATCTTCCAATTACATATTTCTAGTAATTTGTATCCATTATAGCATTCTAATCTCACTAATATAGTTGACATAATCGAAAGCACAATTTGTGCACGTTTTTGCATGTTTGAACACAAAACGTGAACTCGTGCATATTTGTGCACAAATGATTTTAAATATGTTATCCAATGTTCCAAATGCATATTTATAATACTTAGCCCATGTTATTGCATTCTAAACTATTTAATATAGTTGACAAAATTGAAAGCGCCATTTGTGCATGTTTGTACATGTTTGAATAAAAAATGTGAACTCGAGCAAATTTCTACACAAATGATTTTAAACATGTTGTCCAACATTCCAATTGCATATTTATAGTAATTTGTGTATGTTATAGCATTCTAATCTCATTAATATAGTTGACATAATTGAATGCACAATTTGTGCACGTTTGCACATATTTGAAATTAAAACGTGAAGTCGTGCAATTTTATGTACAAATGATTTGGAACATGTTATCCAATGTTCCAAATGCATATTTACAATAATACTTAGCCCATGTTATTCCATTCTAAACTATTTAATATAGTTGGAAAAATTGAAAGCACAATTTGTGCACATTTGTAAGTGTTTGAACGAAAAATATGAACTCCTGCAAATTTATGCACAAATGGTTTTGAA
Organism: Mallotus nudiflorus; assembly: GCA_947683625.1. Taxonomy (NCBI): domain Eukaryota; kingdom Viridiplantae; phylum Streptophyta; class Magnoliopsida; order Malpighiales; family Euphorbiaceae; genus Mallotus; species Mallotus nudiflorus. The sequence continues at coordinate 675,156 of CANTUR010000333.1, read as the reverse complement.
CATGTTATCCAATATTCTAATTTCAAATTTTCAATACTTAGTATCTATTATAGCATTCTAATCTCATTAATATAGTTGACATAATTGAAAGCAAAATTTGTACAGGTTTGCGCAAGTTTTAATGCAAAATGTGAACTAGTGTAAATTTATGAACAAATGATTTGGAACATGTTATCCAATGTTTTAATTGCATATTTACAACTCTTATAATGTATTATAGCCTTCTAAACTCATTAATATAGTTGAGATAATAATTGATAGCACAATTGGTGCACGTTTGCTCATGTTTGAAAGCAAAATGTGAACTCGTGCAAATTTGTGACAAATGATTTTAAACATGTTATCTAATGTTCCAATTGCATATTTAGAATAATTATTACATCTTATAAACAATTTTATATAGTTGAAAATTTTGAAATGCAATGTGGGCACATTTGTACATGTTTGAACGAAAAACATGAACTCATGCAAATTTGTGCACAAATGATTTCAAACATGTTATCCAATTTTCCAATTGCACATTTATAGTAATTTTTATATATTATAGCATTCTATTCTCATTAATATAGTCGACATAATTGAAAGCACAATTTGTGCACGTTTGCGCATCTTTGAACGCAAAATGTGAACTCAAGCAAATTTGTGCACAAACTATTTGGAACATGTTATCCAATGTTTCAATTGCAAATTTACAGCTCTTATTTCATATTATAGTGTTCTAAATTCATTAATATATTTGAGATAATTGATAGCACAATTGGTGAACGTTTGCGCATGTTTGAACGTAAAACGTGAACTCGTGCAAATTTGTGCACCAATGATTTTAAACATGTTATCTAATGTTCCAATTGCATATTTAGAATAGGTAGTACATATTTTAGCGTTCAAAACAATTTAATATAGTTGATAAATTTGAAATCGTAATGTGTGCACGTCTGTACATGTTTGAACGAAAAACGTGAACTCATGCAAATTTGTGCACAAGTGGTTTAAAACATGTTATCCAATTTTCCAATTGCATATTTAAAGTAATTTGTATCCGTTATAGCATTCTAATCTCATTAATATAGTTGACATAGTTGAAAGCACAATTTGTCCACGTTTTCGCATGTTTGAACGCAAAACGTGAACTCGTGTATATTTGTGCATGAATGATTTTAAACATGTTATCCAATGTTCCAAATGCATATTTACAATACTTAGCCCATGTTATTGCATTCAAAACTGTTTAATATAGTTGACAAAATTGAAAGCGCAATTTGTGCACGTTTATACGTGTTTGAACGAAAAACGTGAACTCGAGCAAATTTGTGCACAAATGGATTTAAACATGTTGTCCAACATTCCAATTGCACATTTAAAATAATTTTTATATTTTATAGCACTCTAATCTCATTAATATAGTTGACATAATTGAATGCACAATTTGTGCACGTTTGCACATGTTTGAACGCAAAACGTGAACTCGTGCAATTTTATGCACAAATGATTTGGAACATGCTATCCAATGTTCCAAATGCATATTTACAACAAAAATTAGCCCATGTCATTCCGTTCCAAACTATTTAATATAGTTGGAAAAATTGAAAGCGCAATTTGGTCACATTTGTAAATGTTTGTACGAAAAATATGAACTCCTGCAAATTTGTGCACAAACGGTTTTAAACATGTTATCCTACCAATTTCACATTTTCTATACTTAGTATGTATTATAGCATTCTAATCTCATTAATATAGTTGACATAATTGAAAGCAAAATTTGTGCAGGTTTGCACAAGTTTTAATGCAAAACGTGAACTAGTGCAAATTTGTGCACAAATGATTTGGAACATGTTATCCAATGTTTCAACTGCATAGTTACAACTCTTATCACATATTATAGCCTTCTAAACTAATAGGAATTGTAGGTTATATCAATTAACTCCCCAATAGTAAGAATACTATGATAAGTTAAATTAAAAGAAAACTAGAAATTATCAATTTAATCCATAAATTCGGATCGTTCAAAGATTGAAGTAAGAAGATAGATGCTACTTAACCCCTTTACCAATAAGGATAAAGATACTAAGATAGATTTTGAATTTCCTCTTATGCCACAAACAAGAAAGTTTAATAAATAACAAGAAAATAAAGATTTAGATTTTGACACCACAAGCTAGAATAAAGCTTGATAAGTCACAAAGTTCATGCAAGAAATTAAAGAAAAAAATTCCTCACATTTAAACTCAAACAAAGTTATAATTCATATATCAAATTCAATCATGCTCCAAAAGAAAGAAAAGGACTTGTTTATATAGTGTACAAGTCCATGCACACACTACTAAAATAGACTCACACACATAGGATTACTTTTACTCTTAAATGGCCTTAATAACCACTACCCACATTAATAGCCATTACTTGGTATTAATTACCCCATTAACTTGTATATGGTGGCTCTTAATAACCACTACCCACATTAATAGCCATTACTTGGTATTAATTACCCTATTAACTTGTATATGGTGGCTACATGTAACCCTAATTGTTATTAACACAAAAACAAGTTAAATATTATTCCTCAGGCCTCCATGGATGCCTTATTGGGTTGAAATTCTTGGGCTTTGCAAATGTCCCTAATTAAACCCAATATGGCTTCTTGAAGCTTCTTGGATTTGGACCTTGTGATTGGGCCTTCTTGTATTATTAATGGATCTTAGATCTCTTTAGGCTTTGAACTTGGATTCACATCATAAACAATTTAATATATTTGAAAAATGTCAAATCGTAATGTGTGTACGTTTGTACATGTTTGAACGAAAAATGTGAACTCATGAAAATTTGTGCACAAGCGGTTTAAAACATGTTATCCAATTTTCCAATTGCACATTTACAATAATTTGTATCCGTTAAAGCATTCTAATCTTATTAATATAGTTGACATAATCGAAAGCACAATTTGTGCATGTTTTCGCATGTTTGAACACCAAACGTGAACTCGTGCATATTTGTGCACAAATGATTTTAAACATGTTATCCAATGTTCCAAGTGCATATTTACAATACTTTGTACATGTTATTGCATTCTAAATTGTTTAATATAGTTTAAAAAATTGAAAGCGCAATTATACGAATAATAGAGATTGAACGCGCATCCAACTTTGAAATCTTGCCCAAGGATCATCAATGATAGGTTATGTTGATGGAGCTAAACCCATTACTTATTAATTTGAAGCAAGATAATTAGCTATTAAAAGATGAAAAATCACAAAATTATAAGTTTAATCTAACTTAGCAATTGTAATGAAAGATAAAAGTGAAACAATTTAAGTAAACTTGCAAAGTTTCAAAAGAACAAAGTTAAGGTAAAACCTCACTTAATTGATTAAAATTGTCAAAAATACATGCTTAATTCGTCCATAATATATGTGGCCCTTAGATAGGCATGTAAACAATGTAACCTTTAAAGGAAAAGGTTTTCTTCCTTATTCCTAAAGATGCCTATATAGGAAAATCCTTAATTAAGGAGATTTCCTTCAAAATAGGACAACTAATGATAACTCATCTTTGAAAAGTCAAAATTGACAACTTATTACAATTTATGACAACTCATGACAACTAAGCATTGAAGCATGCCATGTCACATGTTGACCATTGAACCTTGACTTTGACTTGTTGACTATTTGACTTTGACTTTGACTTGTTGACTTTGACTTGGAATATTTTTGAATCTTCTCACATCTTCTAGAATCTTCTTGAATCTTCCTTATAAACTCCAAATAGGAAAATAACTCAAAATTTGTCCACATCAAGCTAATTAATTTTAGAATAGGAAATTAAGCTAATTAGCTTGAATTATTCATATTCAAGCATTGTTGACCCCTTTTAGGGTTTATATTACGCAATTTGTGCACGTTTGTACATGTTTGAATGAAAAACATGAACTCGAGCAAACTTGTGGACAAATGGTTTTAAACATGTTGTCCAACATTCCAATTGCACATTTACAATAATTTGTATATGTTATAGCATTCTAATCTCATTAATATAGTTGACATAATTGAATGCACAATTTGTGCACGTTTGCACATGTTTGAACGCAAAACATGAAGTCGTGCAATTTTGTGCACAAATGATTTGGAACATGTTATCCAATGTTCCAAATGCATATTTACAATAATACTTAGCCCATGTTATTCCGTTCTAAACTGTTTAATATAGTTGACAAAATTGAAAGCGCAAATTGTGCACATTTGTAAATGTTTAAACGAAAAGTGTGAACTCATGAAAATTTGTGCTCAAATGGTTTTAAACATGTTATCCAATCTTCCAATTTCACATTTTCAATACTTAGTATGTATTATAGCATTCTAATATCATTAATATAGTTGATATAATTGAAAGCAAAATTTGTGCATGTTTGCGTAAGTTTTAATGCAAAACGTGAACTAGTGCAAATTTGTGCAAAAATGATTTGGAACATGTTATCCAATGTTCCAACTGCATATTTACAAATCTTATTGCATATTATAGCCTTCTAAACAATTTAATATATTGAAAAATTTGAAATCACAATGTGTGCACGTTTGTACATGTTTGAACGAAAAATGTGAACTCATGCAAATTTATGCACAAGTGGTTTAAAACATGTTATGAAATTTTCCAATTGCACATTTACAATAATTTATATCTGTTATATCATTCTAATCTCATTAATATTGTTGACATAATCAAAAGCACAATTTGTGCATGTTTTCGCATGTTTAAACGCAAAACGTGAACTCGTGCATATTTATGCTCAAATGATTTTAAACATGTTATCCAATCTTCAAAATGAATATTTACAATACTTAGCCCATGTTATTGTGTTCTAAACTATTTAATATAGTTGACAAAATTGAAAGCTCAATTTGTGCATGTTTGTACGTGTTTGAATGAAAAATGTGAACTCTAGCAAATTTGTGTACAAATGGTTTTAAACATGTTGTCCAACATTCCAATTGCACATTTATAGTAATTTTTATATGTTATAGCATTCTAATCTCATTAATATAGTTGACATAATTGAATGCACAATTTGTGCACGTTTGTGCATGTTTGAATGGAAAATGTGAACTCGTGCAATTTTGTGCACAAATGATTTGGAACATGTTATCCAATGTTCCAAATGCATATTTACAAAAATACTTAGCCCATGTTATTCTGTTCTAAACTGTTTAATATAGTTAACAAAATTGAAAGAGCAATTTGTGCACATTTGTAAATGTTTGAATGAAAAATGTGAACTCGTGCAAATTTGTGCACAAACGGTTTTAAACATGTTATCCAATTTTCTAATTTCACATTTACAATAATTTTTATGTATTATAGCATTTTAATCTCATTATTATAGTTGACATAATTCAAAGCACAATTTGTGCACGTTTGCGCATATTTAAAGGCAAAATGTGAACTCGTGCAAATTTGTGTGCAAATGGTTTGGAACATGTTATCCATTGTTTCAATTGGATATTTACAACTCTTATCGCATATCTTATAAACTCATTAATATAGTTGAGATAATTAATAGCACAATTGGTGCATGTTTGCTCATGTTTGAATGCAAAACATGAACTCGAGCAAATTTATGCAAAAAATGATTTTAAACATGTTATCCAATGTTCCAATTGAATATTTAGAATAAGTAGTACCTCTTATAGCATTCTAAACCATTTAATATAGTTGATAAATTTGAAATTGCAATGTGTGCACGTTTGTACATGTTTGAACAAAAAATGTGAACTCAAGCAAAGTTATGCTTAAATGGTTTTAAACATGTTTTCCAACTTTCCAATTGCACATTTATAGTAATTTGTATGTGTTATAGCATTCTAATCTCATTAATATAGTTGACATAATTGAATGCACAATTTGTGCATGTTTGCGCATGTTTGAACGCAAAATGTGAACTCGTGCATATTTGTGCCCAAATGATTTTAAACATGTTATCCAATGTTCCAAATGCATATTTACAACAATACTTAGCCCATGTTATTATGTTCTAAACTGTTAATATAGTTGACAAAATTGAAAGCACAATTTGTGCACATTTGTAAATGTTTGAACGAAAAATATGAACTCGTGCAAATTTGTGCACAAACGGTTTTAAACATGTTATCCAATTTTCTAATTTCACATTTACAGTAATTTGTATGTATTATAGCATTCTAATCTCATTATTATAGTTGACATAATATGAACCCTAAAAGGGATTAAAAGTGCCTGAATATGAAGAATTTAAGCTAATTAGCTTAATTTCCTATTCTGAAATTAATTAGCTTGAATGGGATAAATTTTGAATTATTTTCCTATTTTGGAGTCAATAAGGAAGATTCAAGAAGATTCTAGAAGATGTGAGAAGATTCAAGAATATTCCAAGTCAAAGTCAAAGTCAAATAGTTAACAAGTCAAAGTCAAGGGTCAATGGTCAATATGTGACATGGCATGCTTCTATTCTTAGTTGTCATGAGTTGTCATTTTGCTTAGTTGTCATGACTTGTAATGAGTTGTCAATTTTGACTTTTCAAAGATGAGTTGTCATTAGTTGTCCTATTTTGAAGGAAATCTCCTTAATTAAAGATTTTCCTATATAGGTATCTTTGGGAATAAGGAATAGAACCTTTTCCTTCAAGGATTAGGTTGTTTACATGCCTATATAAGGGCTAACCCTATGACATACGAATTGAAGCATTGAAATATTAAAAAAAGTGAGGTTTTTCCTTAAACTTTGTTCTTTTGAAACTTTGCAAGTTTACTTGAATTGTTTCACTTCTACCTTTCATTACAATTGCTAGGTTAGATTGAACTTAGAATTATGTGATTGTTCATCTTATAATAGCTAAGTATCTTACTTCACTTTAATAAGCAAGGGGTATAGCTCCATCAACACAACTATCCTTGATGATCCTTGGGCTAATATTCAAAGTTGGATGCGCATTCTATCTCTGTTATAGGTAGGGTTCATATCAGTTTGGTATCAGAGCCAAACTTCAAGGTTTGGTTACGTATCCTTTAATTTTCATGTATTATCTATTCTTTTCTTCTTCTCAATTCTTCATATATTAAAAAAAACAAAAATAAATTTTTTTTGAGTGAAACACGAGAGCATTCACATCCTTGAGTGTAAACACGTAAGGGAGTGCTTTGTGAGGATTTTTTTTTCTATATCTTTTCAAAACTATTTTTTTTAGCATGGACATGCCTTATTTTCTTGGTGGGGATGATCCTTTTGTTTACTTGAAATGGGTGCAACAAATGGAGGAGATATTTGATTCTCTTCAGATAAGTGATTATAAAAAGTGCAAACTTGCTTCTAATAAATTTGTGGGTCATGCTGCTATATGGTGGGAAGATTTGATGGTAAATGAGGTTAGAAATTGGGAGTTAATGAAAAGGTTAATGCCTAGATTTTTCATTCCTCATGATGTTAGGAATAAATTTTATCTTAAATTAGAAAGACTTAAATAAAGGGATGTGTTAACTGTTGATGATTATGCTAAAAAGTTTAAGTTTTTTGTAATTGCAAGTGATTTAGGTGAATCTGAAGGACAAAAAATTACAAGATTCATAAATGGGCTTAAGAATGAAATTAGACAAGATCTTATGTTTATGGTACAATTGCAACTTAATTTGTCTTTGAATGATGTAATTTCACTTGCTTTAGATGGAGAGAGTTGGAGTAATAAAGTTGGTAATCAAAGTGGTGCTAATGTTAAGTGATGTTAAGTGATCATGAGAAGAAGCATGAGGATCAATTATATGATCAAGCTAATAAAATGGAAGAGATCATTATTCATGAAGAGAAGCGTGAAAAAGAAGTGGTTGTGTGTGAAGAGATCAAAATAGAGTGTGAATCCAAGAATAGTGATTTTATTGAAGTCATTGAAGATAATAAGGAGTGTTTGCAAAGTTTTGAGCAATGTAGTGAAGTTGTACAAGGATTAACTACTCAAGAAGTTGTTAAGAGTGCATTTAATGATCATGAAGAGTGCATGCATCATGAAGAGGAGTATCAAGAAGTTTGTGCACAAAAGAAAGAGGAGGATAACAAGCTGGTTATTCATCATGATTATGCTAACAACTTTAATCTTTCTTTTTCTAGTGTTATGAAAATTGTTTTACAGACTTCTATGCCATATAAAGATCCATTTGTTGATGTTATTAAAGTTCCTTATGTTAACAATGCAATCTATGGAGTCTTTGCATGTACCAAGAAGAACTTGAGATATTTATGTTTCAAGTTTAGAAGGAAGCAATACAAATATAATCCTTACAAGTTCGTGGAAAAGAATTCTATGTTCGATCAAGTTCAAGCTATACTCAAGCTACTTCTGTGGATTCTTACTTCAAAAGAGAGGCTTTCAACAAAGTTGTTTGTGTTTGACCCTGGAGGATTTCTGAATTTATCAACTCTAGAAGATGGCTATGATTCGAGGGTGAATCATCTTCAAGAGGGAGGGAATAATATGAACCCTAAAAGGGATCAAAAGTGCCTGAATATGAAGAATTCAAGCTAATTAGCTTAATTTCCTATTCTGAAATTATTAGCTTGAATTGGATAAATTTTGAGTTATTTTCCTATTTTGGAGTCAATAAGGAAGATTCAAGAAGATTCTAGAAGATGTGAGAAGATTCAAGAATATTCCAAGTTAAAGTCAAAGTCAAATAGTCAACAAGTCAAAGTCAAGGGTCAATGGTCAATATGTGACATGGCATGCTTCTATTCTTAGTTGTCATGAGTTGTCATTTTACTTAGTTGTCATGACTTGTAATGAGTTGTCAATTTTGACTTTTCAAAGATGAGTTGTCATTAGTTGTCCTATTTTGAAGGAAATCTCCTTAATTAAAGATTTTCCTATATAGGTATCTTTGGGAATAAGGAATATAACCTTTTCCTTCAAGGATTAGGTTGTTTACATGCCTATATAAGGGCTAACCCTATGACATACGAATTGAAGCATTGAAATATTAAAAAAAGTGAGGTTTTTCCTTAAACTTTGTTCTTTTGAAACTTTGCAAGTTTACTTGAATTGTTTCACTTCTACCTTTCATTATAATTGCTAGGTTAGATTGAACTTAGAATTGTGTGATTGTTCATCTTATAATAGCTAAGTATCTTGCTTCACTTTAATAAGCAAGGGGTTTAGTGATGGGAATTATAGGTTTCATCAATTAACTCCCCAATAGAAAGAATATTATGATAAGTTGAATTAGAAGAAAACTAGAAATTACCAATTTAATCCACAAATTCGGATTGTTCAAAGATTGAAGTAAGAAGATAGATGCTACTTAACCCCTTTACCAACTAGGATAAAGATACTAAGATAGACTTTGAATTTCCTCTTATGCCACAAATAAGAAAGTTTGATAAATAATAAGAAAACAAAGATTTAGATTTTGACACCACAAGCTAGAATAAAGCTTGATAAGTCACAAAGTTTATGCAAGAAATTAAAGACAAAATTCCTCATAATAAAACTCAAACAAAGTTATAATTCATATATCAAATTCATTCATGCTACAAAAGAAAGAAAATGACTTGTTTATATAGAGTACAAGTCCATGCACACACTACTAAAATAGACTCACACACATAGGATTACTTTTACTCTTAAATAGCCTTAATAACCACCACCCACATTAATAGCCATTACTTGGTATTAATTGCCCCATTAACTCTTAATAACCACTACCCACATTAATAGCCATTACTTGGTATTAATTTCCCCATTAACTTGTATATGGTGGCTACATGTAACCCTAATTGTTATTAACATAAAAACAAGTTAAATATTATTCCTTGGGCCTCCATGTATGCTTTATTGGGTTGAATTTCTTGAGCTTTCCAAATGTCCCTAATTAAACCTAATATGGCTTCTTGAAGCTTCTTGGATTTGGACCTTGTGATTGGGCCTTCTTGTACTATTAATGGATTTTTGGATCTCTTTAGGCTTTGAACTTGGATTCACATCATTCCCCTTTTCTTCAAAAGGATTTTTCCTCAAATCAGCTCCATCATCTTTATCACCTACATCAAACAAAGACAAGTCACTAACATTGAAAGTAGCACTAACATTGCCATACTCACTTGGAAGTTCTAGCTTGTAGGCATTGTTGTTGATGCATTGAAGCACTTTAAAAGGACTATCTCCTCTTGGCATAAGCTTTGATTTCCTTTGGTTAGGAAATCTTTCCTTCCTCAAGTGCACCCACACCCAATCTCCGGGCTCAAAAATGACTTGCTTCCTCTCTTTGTTGTGTTGCTTTTCATATTTGAGTGTCTTCTTCTTAATGTTTGCATGCACCCTCTGATGCAAAGTCTTGATGAACTCAGCTTTTTATTTCCCCTCTAGATTATTTTTTTCCAATGGCAATGGTAGCAAATCTAATGGAGTCAATGGGTTGAATCCATACAAAACTTCAAATGGTGAGCAATTTGTTGAACCATGCACACTCCTATTATAAGCAAATTCCACATGTGGCAAACATTCTTCCCAATTCTTCAGATTTCTTTGGATGATATCCCTCAAAAGTGTTGAAAGTGTCCTATTGACCACCTCCGTTTGTGGATGACAAGTTGTAGAATACAAAAGCTTTGTCCCCATCTTTCCCCAAAGAGTCTTCCAAAAGTGACTTAGGAATTTGACATCCCTATCACTCACAATGGTCCTTGGCACTCCATGTAGCCTAACAATCTCCTTAAAGAATAGATTGGAAATATGGGTTGCATCATCTGTCTTGTGACATGGAATGAAATGTGCCATTTTGCTAAACCTATCCACAACAACAAAAATGGTGTAATATCCCGTGTTTTTAAAAATATTTTTACATTGTACCGGGATATGCAGTGTTAATAATTTCTGTACATTATATGATATTTTTACGAGTTGATATGTATTTGAAACCTATTTTAATTACTGTATATTATTTTCAGTGTTTTACGTAAAATTTTTCCGAGACTTGCATTTCCGGGGAAATTTTCACGTAAACAATGTATTATTAATTATTTTAAATGTATTTACGGACTTGCATGAACTCATACATATTTTTAAATTATTAAATAAAGCCTGTGTGTGTATATTTATTTAATTAGGGTTTATTATTACCCTAATATTTTATTAAGTATTTATTTGTTTTATTGTTATTTAATTAATTTTATTTAGTATAAATTATTAAAATATTAATATTTTTATGTGTGTGGTGTATATTTGATGTGTGTAATTTAATATTATTTTAATATATAGTACAAAGTATATATATATACATATATTTGTCAAAAATCAAAAAGTTTGGAAAATTACCATTTTGCCCTCGATCATCCCTTTCTTCCCCGATTCTTCCCTTCTCCGTTTTCGGTCGCTGCCGTGCCATTTCTTCACCGTGGGTGTGCCATCCGGTGTGCCACCGTCTTCCCCGACCAATTCTGCCGCCTGAGGAGGCCGTTTTCGGCGTCTGGAGGTCGATTTTGGCCGGAGAAGCCGAAAATCGATCCACCGTCGATCACGCCAATTCCGGCCACCGTTTTCGACACCGCAAGTCTCTTTCTTCTCCTTGAGCTCCGATGAGTGTGATTCTAGCTTTGGTTTGAGCTAAAATGGTCTAGAATTGCTTAGGTTTCGATTTTGTCAATTTCGGCCTATTAGGGTTTTCGATTTTTTTTGAGCTTCGAATTGGATGATTCATGAAAACTTCCTTCATAAATGTTGTTCCTAGTAGCTTAATCTACATGTATGAATTTTTTTTAGAATTTTTAGAGATTGTTTGGATTTTTGGGTATTTTTGAATATTTTAATATTATTTTCTAATTTTCGGAAATTAATTATTTAAATTATGAAATTGGAGTTTATGGTTGAATTAGGTGTTGAAATGAATTATAGGAATTTATTTGGAATTTTTATGAATTTCTAAGTATTTATTTTGAATTATTAAAGTTTATGTAAATTTGGAAAATTAGGTTAAATGTGTTTTAATTTGAATTTAATTGGTTAATTGAGTTTAATTATTGATATTATTGATAAATATGTTGAGAAAATTAATTTTGGATAATTGTATGATTTTTGGTGAATTTTTGAAGTAATTTAAGTATATTTATATATATAGGGGTATTTTGGTAATTTTACCCTAAATTGTCTAAAAATGTAATTTAATTGGTTTTATTAGTTATTTAAGGTATAAAAATGATTTCTACAAAATATTTGGTATTTTTAACTAATTAAAACTATTTTTCGGGAATTATTTTCAATTATATATATAATATACGGTTTTTCTAATAAAATGAGTTTTATTCGGTTTTTATAGTGTTTTAAGGTTAATTATGTAATTTTTACCTATGAGATGTATTACTATGTTGTGAGGATATTTTTGATATATCTGGAATATGTTCTGTGTTGTGGATCCCGGTCGGTGGACTGTAGTTTGGAGTCCGACCGTGGGATTTTGATTGTGTTGAGCCTATTTTTCGAAGTGTATTTCTTTGCAGGGTCGGCTCTACTCTTTTGAGTAGAGAGATGTCCGTTTTACAGGGGAGGTTCTGCCAGATTTTTGATAGAATTCTCGTAAAACGTGATGTCCAGTCGAACCCTAATTCTGTTTCCATATTTTAATACTCTAGATTGAATTCTAGGATTTCTGTTAGGTTTATTCTAATGTCGGTTATTTATTGCTTGTTTAGTTGCGCCGAGACCGAGGGCTAGTGGACCAGGCCCGTCGGACCTGTCTCGTGGAGCGCATTAGGTGAGTTACTATACTATATATATATGCTTAGGATGCATGATTTAGAAATGCATGTTTTATGTTGATTAAATATGCATAAATAATTTGATTATTTCTTAAGTTTATATTAAGTATATTTTCGGTTTATTTTTGGTATATAATAAATTATATACATGTTTTGTAAATAAAATATACTTAAAAATGTTTTTAAATATATTTCCAGCTTAAGTTATAATTTGATGGGATTCATTTGACGTATATATACTCGAAATATACCTGGTTTACTTTTGGTATATTTTCGGTATATATATATAGATTATATTGTTATTTCATTTACATTCATGCATCATTTATTTTTGTGAATGAATGTTTATATTTAATGATGAAGGATATCGATAGAACGTGCTACCTAGTGGGCAGCACTAGGACCGAGTACGTACCAATACGCCTATAGTATTTAGGCTATATTACTAACTATTTGTGGATATTGATTTGATTATGATTATCGATATGTGAGATGTGGTTTGTGGGTGTGATTGCTGGAGCTCGGTTGACCAAGTGTCTCGGGGCCAATCACACTAGCAGTCAGACTGCTGGAGCTCAATTGACTTAGTGTCTCGGGGGCCAGTCTACTGTCCAAATGGATTAAGTGGATATATTTGGAATAAGTGAGCCTGTATGGCTAGAGTGTTGTTTAACACTATTTTCTGAGGTTGCGATATTCTAGGGTTTTATGTGATCCTTCATAGAAGATGATTTTCAGATAAAATATATAAAAATGATTTTATTGCATCTGTGTGTAATTGCCTGTATATATACATATTATATATACTGTTGACTGTATGCATTATCATTTAGTGTGTATGTATATATATCATAGTAATTCACTCAGTGAGGTCTGACTCCCCTCCGTTGACTATTTTTCAGGAGAGTCAACTTCTTCAGACCTCAGTAGCAGGTCGATACGCCGGATTTCTTCCGCCCCGGCTTCTTTATGTAAATTATATACTTGAGTCTTATTTATTTTATCTAGACACTGCAGTAGTTGTGAATTAAAGTATTGGATTTCATGTATTTTATTTTAAAGAGATGTATTATGTTGAAACTGGATTTGTATTAAAGATTATATATATCTATGAGATGAGACTTGATTTAAATCCAGTGATGAAAATGATATTGTGATATTATGATTTTTTATTTCCGCTGCATATTATATTGTTACTGTTATTATGGCATGATTTATTTTATTTTTAGGCTTGCTATGGGTTCCGGATTCGAAAGAATTCCCGTTCCCTAGCGCCGGTCATGGCCCCTGTTTTAGGTCGTGACAAAGTTGGTATCAGAGCGGAGTTCTGTGTCAGGGCTTAGTTATGTGAGTTGTGGCCCTAGTTTTAAAGTTGTGTTTTTTGTTGGACTACTGCAGTGTATTAGGTTCGAGTATGTCTTGATAAGTATTCCTTGCTGTAGTTTTCAGCGTTATTCCTCCGTTGTCTATTTTGTCTGAATCTTTCCGTTTGTCTTTTCAGAATGAGGAGGCGAGCGCGTGTCGCTCCACCGGTCGTTGAGGCCGAGGATGATGAGTCTTTTCAGGACAAGGTTTTACCTCTTGAGCAGCCAGTTAGACGTAGAGGTCGTGGCAGAGGTAGACCTCGAGGAGCGACAAGTCGCCATAGGCAGAGAGAGTTACAGGACGAGGAGCCTGTTGAGCCTGAGTTTGATATTCCTGTTCCTCCAGTTGTTCAGCCTATTCAACCTGCCTATCAGCAGGGTATGTCTGACCCTGAGGCAGCTTTGTTCTATGCCCGAGTTGGCAGGATTGCTTTTGATGGTACTTCTGATCCGTTAGATTTTCTGCATGCGATTGAGACTAGGACTCGGACTGCTCATACCGAGTACCAGCGGATCATGATCGTTGAGTTGTCTGTCGAGGGACCAGCCTTAGATTGGTTCATTCAGATGATCCAGCCCTATATGATGACGATGACATGGGCTCAGTTTCGAGAGCGGTTTATGAGGAGATTTTGTCCAGAGCCTCTTCGTTTGAGTTATCGTCTCCGTTTGACTAGTATTTCTCATGGAGATCGATCAGTAGAGGAGTATACCCGAGAGTTTCTTCGTCTGGGTAGAGATGCTGAGGATCTGATGCGAGATCAGTATTTCACTATCACTACGTATGTTACTGGTTTGGGTTCAGCTTTTGTTGGTATACCTACAGCAGGTCTTACTCTGGAGTCTGTGATTGAGTTAGCCAAGGAGATTGAGCTGAGATTAGTTAGGCAGGGAGCGATGCCTGATTATTACCAGTTGGGAGTTCAGTCGAGTGGATCGCAGGCTACTCCATATTCGAGTTTTCATGTTGGTTCGAGTAGTCAGCAGCGAGGTTCGACTCAGCAAAGTCAGAGACAGCAGCAACAAGTGCATCAGAGCAGTAGACATGGCCGTGGAGGTCAGCGTAGATCGTTCAGATTTGGGTCAGGTGCTTCGAGCAGCAGCAGTGGTCATAGTTTTGGATCAGCGGCCAGTGTTTGTCAGACTTGTGGTAGAGTCCATCAGGGATCGTGTTATTTGACACCGCTGACATGCTTCAGATGCGGGCAGACAGGACATTTTACTAGATCATGTCCTTATTCCGGGTATCAGCAGCAGCAGATTCCGCGATTCCCACAGCAGTCGATTGCTAGTGTAGCACCCGTGCCATTTCAGTTACCACCAGCCCAGCATCAGAGTTCCACTCAGTTTGTTCCACAGCAGAGTCATGGTAGAGGTACTAGAGGAGGTGCCAGAGGTGTTGGCCAGGCTTCTACCAGTCAGCAGGGAGGTCGAGGTCAGGCCAGAGTCTTCCATCTGACTCAGCAGGATGCTCAGGCATCTAATGCAGTCGTGGCAGGTATTATTTCTGTTTGTTACCTGGATGCTTGGGTTTTGTTTGATCCGGGTGCCACGCATTCATTTGTTTCTCCTGTTTTTGCTTCTAAATCTTGTTGGCAAGCTTCGAGGATGGCTTTTCCTTTGTCTGTTGCCACTCCTCTGAGCGATTCCTTGGACGCCGATATTGTTCTTTCTGGTTGTCTAGTTCTCGTGGGAGATAGAGAATTACCCGCTGATTTGATTTTGTTGGATGTGATGGAGTTTGATGTTATTTTGGGAATGGATTAGTTATCTCAGCACTTTTCCGTGGTAGATTACAGGAATAAGGAGGTGACTTTTAGAATTCCTGATGAAGTAGAGTTTAAGTTTGTTGGTGATAGGAGTTCAGCACCTCAGAATCTTATTTCGGCTATTACAGCTAGGAAGTTGTTGAGGAAAGGTTGTCAGGGGTTTTTGGCATTGGTCAGGGATACGTCAGTGGAGAATTTGTCACTCATAGATGTTCCTGTTGCTTGTGAGTTTCCTGATGTTTTTCCCGAGGAGTTGCTAGGTTTACCACCTCACAGAGAGATTGAGTTATGTATAGATGTGGTCCCAGGTACTACTCCTATATCTATGCCACCCTATCGTATGGCTCCTGCAGAGTTGAGAGAGTTGAAGGAGCAGTTGCAAGAGTTGTTGGATAAGGGTTTTATCATACCTAGTGTTTCTCCTTGGGGTGCACCAGTCCTATTTGTGAAGAAGAAGGATGGTACCCTGAGACTGTGCATTGACTACAGAGAGTTGAATAAGGTGACAGTGAAGAACAAGTATCCTCTCCCGAGGATAGATGATTTATTTGATCAGCTACAGGGTGCATAGTTCTTTTCTAAGGTTGACTTGAGGTCAGGTTATCATCAGTTGCGGATTAGTGAGGTCGATGTTCCTAAGACAACGTTCCGCACTCAATATGGTCATTATGAGTTTCTGGTGATGTCTTTTGGTTTGACTAATGCACCAGCAGCTTTTATGGATTTGATGAACAGAGTATTCAGACCGTATGTGGATCAGTTTGTAGTAGTCTTCATTGATGATATACTGGTATATTCGAGGAGTATGGAAGAGCACGTATATCACTTGAGGATTGTACTACAGACACTGAGAGATCATCAGCTTTATGCTAAATTCTCGAAGTGTGATTTTTGGATGGAGAGTGTTTCTTTTCTTGGACACGTAGTGTCTAAAGAAGGTATTCAGGTTGATCCACAGAAGGTTGAGGCAGTATCTGAGTGGCCTAGACCTACTTCTGTTACAGAGATTTGGAGTTTTCTGGGTTTAGCCGGGTATTATAGGCGGTTTGTGCAGGATTTTTCTAGGATTGCAGCCCCTATGACTCGCTTGACTCAGAAGAATGTTAGATTCGAGTGGTCAAAAGCTTGTGAGAACAGTTTTCAGTTATTGAAGGAGAAGTTGACCACAGCGCCAGTATTAGCTTTGCCTAATAGTGTGGATAAGTTCACAGTTTACTGTGATGCCTCTAGAATTGGTCTTGGTTGTGTGTTGATGCAGAATGGAAGGGTGATAGCCTATGCTTCGAGGCAGTTGAAGAAGCATGAGCAGAACTATCCTACACATGATCTTGAGATGGCTGCAGTGATCTTTGCTTTGAAGATTTGGAGACATTATTTGTACGGGGTGACTTGTGAGATATTTACTGACCACAAGAGCCTTAAGTACATTTTCCAGCAACGAGATTTGAATTTGAGGCAGAGAAGATGGTTGGAACTGTTGAAGGATTATGATTGCGAGATTCTTTACCATCCGGGTAAAGCTAATGTGGTAGCAGATGCCTTGAGTAGGAAGTCCTCAGGTAGTCTTGCTCACATCGGTGTTGAGAGGAGACCATTGATCCAGGAATTGCATTTGTTGGTGGATCAAGGTCTGATGATGAAGATTAGTAGATCAGGTGGACTGTTAGCTCAGTTTAAAGTACGATCTGTACTAAAGGATAGGATTAAAGCAGCTCAGAGCCGAGATCCTATTCTAGAAGAGCTTGCAGAGAATGTCAGAGCAGGGAAGTTCACTGATTTCACACTCGATGATGATGGTGTGTTGTGGATCAGTGGTAGATTGTGTGTTCCAGATGTGGATGATTTGAGAGAAGAGATTTTAGAGGAAGCACATTCTACAGCCTACAGCGTTCATCCAGGTGTCACTAAGATGTACCACAGTATCAGAGATCTATACTGGTGGGATGGATTGAAGAAGGATGTTGCTGATTATGTTGCTAAGTGCTTGACGTGTCAGCAAGTGAAAGCCGAACATCAGAAGCCTTCTGGGAAGCTTCAGCCTCTTCCTATTCCCGAGTGGAAGTGGGAAAGGATAGCTATGGATTTTATGGTCGGTTTACCTCGTTCGAAGGATGGATACGATTCCATCTGGGTGATTGTAGATAGGTTGACAAAGTCTGCACATTTCTTGCCTGTGAAAGCCACATATTCAGTTGCTAGATTGGCGAAGTTGTATGTGAAGCATATTGTGTGCCTTCATGGAGTACCTGTGTCCATTGTATCAGATAGAGGTTCGGTATTTACTTCTCATTTTTGGCAGAAGTTGCAAGAAGCGATGGGCACTAGGTTGGATTTCAGTACTGCTTTTCATCCTCAGACAGATGGTCAGTCTGAGAGGATGATCCAGACACTGGAAGATATGTTGAGGATGTGTGTCTTGGATTTGGGAGGTAGTTGGGATGATCATTTGCCACTTGTTGAGTTTGCATATAATAACAGCTACCATAGCAGTATTGGCATGGCACCATACGAGGCATTGTATGGAAGGAAGTGTAGATACCCGTTGAGTTGGGATGAGATTGGTGAGAGAGCTTTGACTGGACCAGAGATGGTTCAAGATGCTGCAGAGAAAGTCACCGTGATCAAGCGAAGATTAGAGACCGCAGTTAGCAGACAGAAGAGTTACGCGGATCTTAGGCACAGAGATGTGGAGTTTCAGGTTGGAGATTTCATTTTTCTGAAAGTATCTCCGATGAAGGGTGTGATGAGATTTGGCAGGAAGGGTAAGTTAGCACCGAGATACATTGGACCGTTTGAGATTCTGGAGAGAGTTGGCACTGTTGCATATCGGTTGGATTTGCCTCCGAGTATGTCACAGGTGCATCCAGTATTTCATATCTCGATGTTGAGGAAGTATATCTCAGATCCTTCACACGTGTTGCAACCTGACAGTGTGGAAGTAAGTGAAGATTTGACGTTTGTGGAAGAACCTGTGGCGATCGTTGATTATCAAGTTCGACAGTTGCGATCGAAGCAGATTCCAATGGTTAAGGTTCTGTGGCGTAGCGACAGAGTTGAAGAACATACGTGGGAGACTGAAGCTGAGATGCGAGCTTCTTACCCGTATCTCTTTCCTTTTTGATCTTTTCTTTTTAGAATTCGGGGACGAATTCTTGTAAGGGGGGGAGACTGTAATATCCCGTGTTTTTAAAAATATTTTTACACTGTACCAGGATATGCAGTGTTAATAATTTCTGTACATTATATGATATTTTTACGAGTTGATATGTATTTGAAAACTATTTTAATTACTGTATATTATTTTCAGTGTTTTACGTAAAATTTTTCCGAGACTTGCATTTCCGGGGAAATTTTCACGTAAACAATGTATTATTAATTATTTTAAATGTATTTACGGACTTGCATGAACTCATACATATTTTTAAATTATTAAATAAAGCCTATGTGTGTATATTTATTTAATTAGGGTTTATTATTACCCTAATATTTTATTAAGTATTTATTTGTTTTATTGTTATTTAATTAATTTTATTTAGTATAAATTATTAAAATATTAATATTTTTATGTGTGTGGTGTATATTTGATGTGTGTAATTTAATATTATTTTAATATATAGTATAAAGTATATATATATACATATATTTGTCAAAAATCAAAAAGTTTGGAAAATTACCATTTTGCCCCCGATCATCCCTTTCTTCCCCGATTCTTCCCTTCTCCGTTTCCGGTCGCTGCCGTGTCGTTTCTTCACCGTGGGTGTGCCGTCCGGTGTGCCACCGTCTTCCCTGACCAATTCCGCCGCCTGAGGAGGCCGTTTCCGGCGTCTGGAGGTCGATTTTGGCCGGAGAAGCCGAAAATCGATCCACCGTCGATCACGTCGATTCCGGCCACCGTTTTCGACACCGCCGGTCTCTTTCTTCTCCTTGAGCTCCGGTGAGTGTGATTCTAGCTTTGGTTTGAGCTAAAATGGTCTAGAATTGCTTAGGTTTCGATTTTGTCAATTTCGGCCTATTAGGGTTTTCAATTTTTTTTTAGCTTCGAATTGGATGATTCATGAAAACTTCCTTCACAAATGTTGTTCCTAGTAGCTTAATCTACATGTACGAATTTTTGTAGAATTTTTGGAGATTTTTTGGATTTTTGGGTATTTTTGAATATTTTAATATTATTTTCTAATTTTCGGAAATTAATTATTTAAATTATGAAATTGGAGTTTATGGTTGAATTAGGTGTTGAAATGAATTATAGGAATTTATTTGGAATTTTTATGAATTTCTAAGTATTTATTTTGAATTATTAAAGTTTATGTAAATTTGGAAAATTAGGTTAAATGTGTTTTAATTTGAATTTAATTGGTTAATTGAGTTTAATTATTGATATTATTGATAAATATGTTGAGAAAATTAATTTTGGATAATTGTATGATTTTTGGTGAATTTTTGAAGTAATTTAAGTATATTTATATATATAAGGGGTATTTTGGTAATTTTACCCTAAATTGTCTAAAAATGTAATTTAATTGGTTTTATTAGTTATTTAAGGTATAAAAAATGATTTCTACAAAATATTTGGTATTTTTAACTAATTAAAACTATTTTTCGGGAATTATTTTCAATTATATATATAATATACGGTTTTTCTAATAAAATGAGTTTTATTCGGTTTTTACAGTGTTTTAAGGTTAATTATGTAATTTTTACCTATGAGATGTATTACTATGTTTGAGGATATTTTTGGTATATCTGGAATATGTTCTGTGTTGTGGATCCTGGTCGGTGGACTGTAGTTTGGAGTCCGACCGTGGGATTTTGATTATGTTGAGCCTATTTTTCGAAGTGTATTTCTTTGCAGGGTCGGCTCTACTCTTTTGAGTAGAGAGATGTCCGTTTTACAGGAGAGGTTCTGCCGGATTTTCGATAGAATTCTCGTAAAACGTGATATCCAGTCGAACCCTAATTCTGTTTCCATTTTAATACTCTAGATTGAATTCTAGGATTTCTGTTAGGTTTATTCTAATGTCGGTTATTTATTGCTTGTTTAGTTACACCGAGACCGAGGGCTAGTGGACCAGGCCCGTCGGACCTGTCTCGTGGAGCGCATTAGGTGAGTTACTATACTATATATATATGCTTAGGATGCATGATTTAGAAATGCATGTTTTATGTTGATTAAATATGCATAAATAATTTGATTATTTCTTAAGTTTATATTAAGTATATTTTCGGTTTATTTTTGGTATATATTAAATTATATACATGTTTTGTAAATAAAAGATACTTAAAAATGTTTTTAAATATATTTCCAGCTTAAGTTATAATTTGATGGGATTCATTTGACATATATATACTCGAAATATACCTGGTTTACTTTTGGTATATTTTCGGTATATATATAGATTATATTGTTATTTCATTTACATTCATGCATCATTTATTTTTGTGAATGAATGTTTATATTTAATGATGAAGGATATCGATAGAACGTGCTACCTAGTGGGCAGCATTAGGACCGAGTACGTACCAGTACGCCTATAGTATTTAGGCTATATTACTAACTATTTGTGGATATTGATTTGATTATGATTATCGATATGTGAGATGTGGTTTGTGGGTGTGATTGCTGGAGCTCGGTTGACCAAGTGTCTCGGGGCCAATCACACTGGCAGTCAGACTGCTGGAGCTCAATTGACTTAGTGTCTCGGGGCCAGTCTACTGTCCAAATGGATTAAGTGGATATATTTGGAATAAGTGAGCCTGTATGGCTAGAGTGTTGTTTAACACTATTTTCTGAGGTTGCGATATTCTAGGGTTCTATGTGATCCTTCATAAAGATGATTTTCAGATAAAATATATAAAAATGATTTTATTGCATCTGTGTGTAATTGCCTGTATATATACATATTATATATACTGTTGACTGTATGCATTATCATTTAGTGTGTATGTATATATATTATAGTAATTCACTCAGTGAGGTCTGACTCCCCTCCGTTGACTATTTTTCAGGAGAGTCAACTTCTTCAGACCTCAGTAGCAGGTCGATACGCCGGATTTCTTCCGCCCCGGCTTCTTTATGTAAATTATATACTTGAGTCTTATTTATTTTATCTAGACACTGCAGTAGTTGTGAATTAAAGTATTGGATTTCATGTATTTTATTTTAAAGAGATGTATTATGTTGAAACTGGATTTGTATTAAAGATTATATATATCTATGAGATGAGACTCGATTTAAATCCAGTGATGAAAATGATATTGTGATATTATGACCTTTTATTTCCGCTGCATATTATATTATTACTGTTATTATGGCATGATTTATTTTATTTTTAGGCTTGCTACGGGTTCCGGATTCGAAAGAATTCCCGTTCCCTAGCGCCGGTCATGGCCCCTGTTTTGGGTCGTGACAAATGGAATCTCTCCCTCCCTTGGACCTAGGTAATCCTAAAACAAAATCCATAGAAATGTCTACCCAAGGTTCATTTGGTATGGTAAGAGGTGTATACAAACCATGAGGCATTGCTTTGGATTTGGCTTGTTTGCAAGTAATGCATTTCTCACAAATTCTCTTAACATCCCTTTTCATGTGTGGCCAAAAGAAATGGTCACCCAACACATCCAAAGTTTTCTTAATCCCAAAATGCCCCATTAAACCTCTGCTATGTGCCTCTCTCACAAGTAACTCTCTTAAAGAACTTTGTGGCACACACAATTTGTTTTCCTAAAAAAGAAAACCATCAAACTTATAGAACTTATCAAAACTTGATTTCTCACATGCCCCATAAACATTATCAAAATCAGGATCATTAGAATAAACATCTTTAATGTATTCAAATCCTAGTTATTTTGCATCAAGTTTAGAGATCAAGGCATACCTTCTTGATAATGCATCGGCCACCACATTTTCTTTCCCTTGTTTGTACTTAATGATGTACGGAAAGGATTCAATGAATTCCACCCATTTTGCATGTCTCTTATTGAGCTTTCCTTCTCCTTTAAGATACTTCAAGGACCCATGGTCAGTGTGAATTATGAATTCTTTGTAACTAAGGTAATGCTACCATGTCCTTAGAACCCTCACCAATGCATAGAACTCCTTGTCATATGTAGGGTAGTTTAGACTTGCTCCATTTAGCTTTTCGCTAAAGAATGCTATGGGCTTGCCTTCTTGCATCAAAACTCCTCCAATACCTATGCCACTTGCATCGCACTCAATCTCAAAAGGTTTAGTAAAATTTGGCAAAGATAATAAGGGTGCAGAACTTAATTTGTCTTTTAGCAAGTTAAAAGCCTCATCTTGTTCAATTCCCCACTTAAAACCAACATTCTTTTTGATGCATTCAGTTAAAGGTGCAGCTATGGTAGAAATTTTTTTAATGAACCTTCTATAAAAGCTAGCTAAACCATGAAAGCTTCTTGCATCACTTACACTTGTGGGTGTTGGCCATTCTCTAATTACTTTTACCTTTTCTTGATCAACATGAATGCCCTTGTCATTGACAATATATCTAAGAAAAGTAATTTCATTAGTGCAAAAACAACATTTCTTTAGATTAGCATACAACTTCTCTTCTCTAAGCACATCAAAAACACAAGTCAAATGTTGTACATGCTCATCTAAATTTTTGCTATAAACCAAGATGTCATCAAAATAGACAACAACAAATTTGCCTATGAATGCTCTTAAAACATGATTCATCAATCTCATGAAAGTGCTTGGTGCATTAGTTAAACCAAAAGGCATTACTAACCACTCATATAAACCATGTTTAGTTTTAAAAGCTGTTTTCCATTCATCACCTTCTCTCATTCTAATTTGATGATAACCAGATTTCAAATCAATTTTTGAAAATAAATATGAACCATGCAATTCATCCAACATGTCATCTAGCCTAGGAATGGGATGTCTATACTTCACCATGATTTTATTGATGGCACGACAATCAATACACATCCTCCAAGTTCCATCTTTCTTAGGTACTAACAAGACGGGTACGACACATGGACTCATGCTTTCATGAACATAACCCTTCTCCATAAGCTCACTCACTTGCTTTTGGATTTCCTTGGTCTCCTCTGGATTACATCTATATGCTGGTCTATTTGGAATGCTTGCTCTAGGTATGAAATCAATTTGGTGCTCAATGCCTCTTTTAGGTGGCAAACCATTTAGAATTTCTTCTGGGAATAAATCTTCATAAACCTACAAAAGATCAACAACAACACTAGGCAAACCATTGGTTATTTCATTAGAAATATGCAAAATCTCCTTATACATAAGTACAAGCATGTGTTGCCTCAAAAGCATAGCTTCCTTCACATCACTCATTTTTGCATAAACACTCATTTTTCTTTCATTTGAACCTTCCTTGTTTTCTCTCACCATGTGTTTCCCATTTTGGTCAAGAGAATTGGAATTTTTAGGTTCACTCATCTCACCTTTTTCTTTACTCTCAAAGGTTTCCCTTCCCAAAGAATTTCCCAATGAAGAACCCATTTCTTCATATTGTGATGTGCATTTGGTCTTCAAAAATCTGTTTTGGAGTTAATGGTCCAAGGTTAAACCTTTTTGCATCCATAGTCAAAGTATACATATTTTTGAATCCATCATGATTAGCCCTTTTATCATATTGCCAAGGTCTCCCCAACAACATATGTCCGACCAACATTGGTAACACATCACATAACACCTCATCCTTATATCTACCAATTTGAAAAGAAATTAGAACTTGCTTATTTACCTTTACAACTCCACTTTCATTAAGCCATTGCAACTTATATGGTCTTGGGTGCTTGGTAGTAGGCAACTTCAATTTCTCCACTAGCAAAGTGCTTGCTACATTAGTACAACTTCCACTATCCACAATCATGTTGCACAACTTGTTAGAAATCAAACAATGAGTATGAAACAAATTTTCCCTTTGCTCCCTATGGACATCATGTTTATTTTGCAAACTCAATGTTCTTTGAACAACAAGATTATCTCCCTTAGCACATTCAACATCACTACAATCTTCTAAAGAAGGCATATCATCATCACTATCCCCCTCACTCTCTGATTCAATATCACCATCCCTTAGAATCATAGCTTTCTTATTTAGACA
Organism: Mallotus nudiflorus; assembly: GCA_947683625.1. Classification (NCBI taxonomy): domain Eukaryota; kingdom Viridiplantae; phylum Streptophyta; class Magnoliopsida; order Malpighiales; family Euphorbiaceae; genus Mallotus; species Mallotus nudiflorus. The sequence goes on along the minus strand of CANTUR010000333.1, from coordinate 650,165 downwards.
TTCCCTAGCAATATGCCCATGACCCAAACACTTAAAACATTTGATTCCCCTAGTTGGGGCTGGTTGATTCTTACCCTTTCCCTTATTACCCAAGTCAATTTTAGGTTTAGTTTCTTCCACTTTTGACTTATTAAAAGGTTTATCATCCTTTTTCCCCCAAGAAGTTTTCCAAGAAGAAGAAGAACCCACATTTGGTTTAGAATCATACCTCTTTCCTTTCAATTGCCTTTCCACTTTCATGGCCAAATTCACCATATCTTCAATCTCCATATAATGTTGCAAATCAACAACATCAGCAATGTTTTTGTTTAGCCCTCTCAAGAACCTTGCCATGGTAGCTTCATGATCTTCTACCACATTTTCTCTAATCATAGCCTTCTCCATTTCTTTGTGATACTCCTCCACACTCATGGATCCTTGAATTAGAGTTTGTAACCTTTGATAAAGCTCTCTATAGTAGTGGCTTGGAACAAACCTCTTTCTTATGATTTGCTTCATTTCCCTCTAAGACTCCACAGGTCTTTCTCTATATCTACGTCTTTCCTTGCAAAATTGATCCCACCAAACAATTGCATAATCACTAAACTCAACAGTAGCAAGTTTTACCTTTTTCTCCTCTGAATAATTATGACATTCGAAGATGAGTTCCACTTTCCTCTCCCATTCAAGGTACACATCTGGATCATTTCTTCCTTGGAATGAAGGAATCTTTATTTTGATGCTTCCAAGGTTGCGATCAACATCATCATTAGGATGTCCTCTCCTAGCTTGTCTCCTATGATTGATTTGTTGTCCCACCAAGGTGACTTGATCATCATCTAATTCATCCTCTCCTTCATAGTCCTCTTGGTCAATTGGTGGACGTCTCCTTTGTCTAGGCTCTCCTTGTAATTGGTTAAGGATGCCATCATGCCTCTCCAATTTCTCATTGACTCCCGCCATCATGTTAAACATTCTTTCAAATTGTTGTTACATAGCTTGAATCACATGATCATTTGTAGAAGAAGAACTTGTGTCTTTTGACATGATTGTAAAACCTAAAATTTTAACAAAAGAAAATAGAAAGAAACAATCTCACAACACTCCCTCGCGTGTTTCACTCAAAATTGATGTATACCACTCGTGTTTACACTCAATTTTGGCTTTTTTTCTCTAATGATCTCACACTCTTGCCTTTTACCTCTCAAATTTGCCTTTTGATTTCTTAGATGAACTAAGTTTCTCAATCAAACAAAATTCAAGAATGTAGTAATCAATGATAAAAAAAATAATAATAAGGTAGGCTAACAAGAAAATAATAAGGTAGGCTTAAAGAAATGAACAATTGTAACAAATAGGCTAATAGAAATGAAAAACAAAGATAGATCATCAAAGAACACAAAGAGACAAAAGTATAAAGATATATCTCAATGGAATATAAAGAGTCAATTTTTTTTTTAATGCAAACTGAGATCTAACATAAGAATATCAAAGATAACATATATTTTTTTTATGGACAAATTTCTTTTTTTTTTTGATATATGCACGAATTGAAAGGTATCACAAAAATCTCAAAGATAACAACTTTTTTTTTGATATATGCAAACCAAAATCTTGAGATAAGAAGAATAAAAAAAATAACAAGAACAATAGATAGCAAGAAAGGTGAAAAATATAAGATGAACACAAGATATTGAGAACTAAAAGATAGTTTTGGATATGCAAACCTCAATCTTGAGCCAATGCTCTGATACCACTTATGATGGGAATTGTAGGTTTCATCAATTAACTCCCCAATAGAAAGAATACTATGATAAGTTGAATTAGAAGAAAACTAGAAATTACCAATTTAATCTACAAATTCGGATTGTTCAAAGATTGAAGTAAGAAGATAGGTGCTACTTAACCCCTTTACCAACTAGGATAAAGATACTAAGATAGAATTTGAATTTCCTCTTATGCCACAAACAAGAAAGTTTGATAAATAATAAGAAAACAAAGATTTAGATTTTGACACTACAAGCTAGAATAAAGCTTGATAAGTCACAAAGTTTATGCAAGAAATTAAAGACAAAATTCCTCACAATAAAACTCAAACAAAGTTATAATTCATATATCAAATTCATTCATGCTACAAAATAAATAAAAGGACTTGTTTATATAGAGTACAAGTCCATGCACACACTACTAAAATAGACTTACACACATAGGATTACTTTTACTCTTAAATGGCCTTAATTACCACCACCCACATTAATAGCCATTACTTGGTATTAATTGCCCCATTAACTCTTAATAACCACTACCCACATTAATAGCCATTACTTGGTATTAATTTCCCCATTAACTTGTATATGGTGGCTACATGTAACCCTAATTATTATTAACACAAAAACAAGTTAAATATTATTCCTTGGGCCTCCATGTATGCTTTATTGGGTTGAATTTCTTAAGCTTTCCAAATCTCCCTAATTAAACCCAATATGGCTTCTTGAAGCTTCTTGGATTTGGACCTTGTGATTGGGCCTTCTTGTACTATTAATGGATCTTGGATCTCTTTAGGCTTTGAACTTGGATTCACATCATTTAGCTCCATCAACACAACTATCCTTGATGATCATTGGGCTAATATTCAAAGTTGGATGTGCATTCTATCTCTGTTATAGGTAGGGTTCGTATCATGACATATTTCAAAGCACAATTTGTGCACGTTTGCGCATGTTTGAATGCAAAATGTGAAATCGTACAAATTTATGCGCAAATGGTTTGGAACATGTTATCCATTGTTTCAATTGCATATTTACAACTCTTATCACATATCTTATAAACTCATTAATATAGTTGAGAGAATTGATAGCACAATTGGTGCATGTTTGCTCATGTTTGAATGCAAAACGTGAACTCGAGCAAATTTATGTAAAAAATGATTTTAAACATGTTATCCAATGTTTCAATTGCATATTTAGAATAATTAATACCTCTTATAGCATTCTAAACCATTTAATATATTTAAAAAATTTGAAATCGCAATGTGTGCACGTTTGTACATGTTTGAACAAAAAACGTGAACTCATGCAAATTTCTGCATAAATGGTTTTAAACATTTTGTCCAATTTTCCAATTGCACATTTACATTAATTTTTATGTGTTATAGCATTCTAATCTCATTAATATAGTTGACATAATTGAATGCGCAATTTGTGCACGTTTGTGCATGTTCGAACGCAAAACATGAACTCGTGCTTATTTGTGCACAAATGATTTTAAACATGTTATCCAATGTTCTAAATGCATATTTACAACAATACTTAGCCCATGTTATTCTGTTATAAACTATTTAATATAGTTGAAAAAACTGAAAGCGCAATTCGTGCACGTTTGTAAATGTTTGAACAAAAAATGTGAACTCATGCAAATTTTTACACAAACGGTTTTAAACATGTTATCCAATGTTCCAATTTAACATTTACAATAATTTATATGTATTATAGCATTCTAATCTCATTAATATAGTTATCATTATTGAAAGCACAATTTATGAACATTACAGTAATTTGTATGTATTATAGCATTCTAATCTCATTAATATAGTTGACATAATTGAAAGCACAATTTGTACACATTTTCGCATGTTTAATTGCAAAACATGAACTCATGCAAATTTGTGCACAAATGATTTGGAACATGTTATCCAATATTTTAATTGCATATTTACAACTCTTATCGCATATTATAGCCTTCTAAACTCATTAATATAGTTGAGATAATTGATAGCACAATTGGCGTACGTTTCCTCATATTTGAAAGGAAAACATGAACTTGTGCAAATTTTGTGCACAAATGATTTTAAACATGCCATCCAATATTCCAATTGCATATTTAGAATAAGTAGTACATCTTATAGCATTCTAAATAATTTAATATAGTTGATGAATTTGAAATCGCAATGTGTGCACGTATGTACATGTTTGAACGAAAAGTGTGAACTGGTGCAAATTTGTGCACAAATGGTTTTAAACATGTTGTCCAATTTTCCAACCACACATTTACAATAATTTTTATGTGTTATAGAATTCTAATCTCATTAATATAGTTGACATAATTGAATGCACAATTGGTGAACATTTGCGCATGTTTGAACAGAAGACATGAACTCATGCATATTTATGTACAAATGATTTTAAACATGTTATCCAATGTTTCAAATGCATATTTACAACAATACTTAGCCCGTGTTATTCCATTCTAAACTATTTAATATAATTGATAAAATTGAAAGTGCAATTTGTGCACGTTTGTAAATGTTTGAATGAAAAAAGTGAACTCATGCAAATTTGTGCACAAACGGTTTTAAACATGTTATCCAATTTTTCAATTTCACATTTATAGTAATTTGTATGTATTATAGTATTCTAATCTCATTATTATAGTTGACACAATTGAAAGAACAATTTGTGCACGTTTACGCATGTTTGAATGCAAAACGTGAACTCGTGAAAATTTATGCACAAATGATTTGGAACATGTTATCCATTGTTTCAATTGCAGATTTACAACTCTAGTCACATATTTTAGCCTTCTAAACTCCTTAATATAGTTGAGATAATTGATAGCACAACTGGTGTACGTTTGCTTATGTTTGAACGCAAAACATGAACTCGTGCAAATTTTGTGCACAAATGATTTTAAACATGTCATCCAAACTTCCAATTGCATATTTAGAATAAATAGTACATCTTATAGCATTCTAAATAATTTAAAATATTTGAAAAATTTGAAATCATAATGTGTGCACATTTGTACATGTTTGAATGAAAAATGTGAACTCGTGCAAATTTGTGCACAAATGGTTTTTAAAATGTTGTCCAATTTTCCAATTGCAAATTTATAGTAATTTGTATGTGTTATAGCATTCTAATCTCATTAATATAGTTCACATAATTGAATGCACAATTTGTGCACGTTTGCGCATGTTTGAACGCAAAATGTGAACTCGTGCATGTTTGTGCACAAATGATTTTAAACATGTTATCCAATATGAACCCTAAAAGGGATCCAAATATCCCGAATATGAAAAATTCAAGCTAATTAGCTTAATTTCCATTTCTAAAATTAATTAGCTAAATATGGACTAATTTTAGTATATTTTTCTTTTTTGGAGTCAATAAGGAAGATTCAAGAATATTTCAAGTCAAAGTCAACAAGTCAAAGTCAAATAGTTAATAAATTAATATCAAGGGTCAATGGTCAACATGTGACATGGCATGCTTCAATGCTTAGTTGTCATGAGTTGTCATTTTGCTTAGTTGTCATGAGTTGTAATGAGTTGTCAATTTTGAATTTTCAAAGATGAGTTCTCATTAGTTGTCCTATTTTAAAGGAAATCTTCTTAATTAAGGATTTTCTATATATGCCAAACATGCAAACAAGGGGCATGTAAAAGTTGTATTTGAACCAGGTGATTGGGTTTGGGTACATTTGCGCAAAGAAAGATGCCATGTGGTGATGGACACTTCCAAGTGTTAGAGTGCATCAATGAAAATGCTTACAAGATTGACTTGCCTGGTGGGTATGGTGTAATTGATACTTTTGATGTTGTTGATTTATCTCCTTTTGATTTTGATGTAGGTGTTGATTTAAGGACGAATCATCTTGAGGAAGGGGGGAATGATGCAATCAAGCTAAGCAAGCTCATCAAACCAAGTGATCCCTTACATTATAAGGGACCAATTACAAGATCAAGCAAAAAGAAGTTCAAACAAGCACTGAATTTGTTTGTCTTTCACATTACAAGCAAGTTGGTGGATTCAACTACAAGTACAACCTTGGAGCCGCATGATGAAGAATTCAAGCTAATTAGCTTAATTTCCTATTCTGAAATTAATTAGCTTGAATTGGAAGAATTTGCAATTTATTTTTTTCTATTTTGGAATCAATAAGGAAGATTTAAGAAGATATGAGAAGATTTAAGGATATTCCAAGTCAAAGTCAATAAGTCAACAAGTCAAAGTCATGGGTTAATGGTCAACATGTGACATGGCATTCTATAATGCTTAGTTGTCATGATTTGTAATAAGTTGTCAATTTTGACTTTTGAAAGATGAGTTGTCATTTGTTGTCCTATTTTGAAGGAAATTTCCTTAATTAAGGATTTTCCTATATACGTATCTTTGGGAATAAGGAATAAAACCTTTTCCTTCAAGCATTAGGTTGTTTACATGCCTATATAAGGGCTACAAATATGTAAAACGAATTTAGAGAAGCATTGAAATATTAAAAAGTGAGGTTTTTCCTTATACTTTGTTCTTTTGAAACTTTGCAAGTTTACTTGAATTGTTTCACATCTACTTTTCATTACAATTGCTAGGTTAGACTTAGAATTGTGTGATTTTCATCTTTTAATAGATAGTTAGACTTAGAATTGTGTGGTTTTCATCTTGTAATAGCTAAATATATTGCTTTAATTTAATAAGCAAGGGGTTTAGCTCCATCAACACAACCTATCCTTGATGATCCTTGGGCTAGATTTCAAAGTTGGATGCGCATTCTATCTCTATTATAGGTAAGGTTCGTATCATTATCCAATGTTCCAAATGCATATTTACAACAATACATAGCCCGTGTTATTCTGTTCTAAACTGTTTAATATAGTTGACAAAATTGAAAGTGCAATTTTTGCACGTTTATAAATGTTTGAACGCAAAACATGAACTCGTGCATATTTTTACACAAATGATTTTAAACATGTTATCCAATGTTCCAAATGCATATTTATAATAATACGTAGCCTGTGTTATTCTGTTCTAAACTGTTTAATATAGTTGACAAAATTGAAAGTGCAATTTTTGCACGTTTATAAATGTTTGAACGCAAAACATGAACTCGTGCATATTTTTACACAAATGATTTTAAACATGTTATCCAATGTTCCAAATGCATATTTACAATAATACATAGCCCATGTTTTTCTATTCTAAACTGTTTAATATAGTTGACAAAATTGAAAGCGCAATTTTTGCATGTTTGTAAATGTTTGAATGAAAAATGTGAACTTGTGCAAATTTGTGCACAAATGGTTTTAAACATGTTATCCAACTTTCCAAATTCAAATTTATAGTAATTTGTATGAATTATAGCATTCTAATCTCATTATTATAGTTGACATAATTGAAAGCACAATTTGTGCACGTTTGCGCATGTTCGAACGCAAAATATGAACTCGTGCAAATTTATGCACAAATGATTTGGAACATGTTATCCATTATTACAATTGCATATTTACAACACTTATCATATATTATGGAATTCTAAACTCATTAATATAGTTGAGATAATTGATAGAACAATTGGTGCACATTTGCTCATGTTTGAATGCAAAACGTGAACTCGTACAAATTTAGGCACAAATGATTTGAAACATATTATCCAATGTTCCAATTGCATATTTAGAATAATTAGTACATCTTATAGCATTCTAAACCATTTAATATAGTTGAAAATTTTGAAATTGCAATGTGTGCACATTTGTACATGTTTGAACGAAAAATGTGAACTCATGAAAATTTGTGCACAAATGGTTCTAAACATGTTGTCCAATTTTCCAGTTGCACATTTACCGTAATTTTTATGTGTTGTAGCATTCTAATCTCATTAATATAGTTGACATAATTGAATGCACAATTTGTGCGCGTTTGTACATGTTCGAACATTAAATGTGAACTCGCGCATATTTATGCACAAATGATTTTAAATATGTTATCCAATGTCCCAAATGCATATTTACAACCATACTTAGCCCATGCTATTCCATTCTACACTATTTAATATAGTTGACAAAACTGAAAGTGCAATTTATGCACTTTTGTAAATCTTTGAACGAAAAATGTGAACTCGTGCAAATTTGTGCACAAAGAGTTTTAGACATGTTATCCAATTTTCCAATTTCACATTCACAGTAATTTGTATGTATTAAAGCATTCTAATCTCGTTAATATAGTTGACATAATTGAAAGCACAATTTGTGCACGTTTGCGTATGTTTGACCGCAAAACGTGAACTCATGCAAATTTGTGCACAAATGATTTGGAACATGTTATACAATGTTTCAATTTCATATTTACAAGTCTTATTGCATATTATAGTCTTCTAAACTCATTAATATAGTTGAGATAATTGAAAGCACAATTGTTGTACGTTTGCTCATGTTTGAATGCAAAACTTGAACTCATGCAAATTTTATGCACAAATGATTTGAAACATCTTATCCAATCTTCCAATTGCATATTTAGAATAATGAGTACATTTTATAATATTCTAAACAATTTAAAATAGTTGACAAATTTGAAATCGCAATGTGTGCACATTTGTACATGTTTGAACGAAAAATGTGAACTTGTGTAAATTTGTGCACAAATGGTTTTAAACATGATATACAATCTTCCAATTTCACATTTACAATAATTAGTATGTATTATAGCATTCTAATCTCATTAATATAGTTGACATAATTGAAAGTATAATTTGTGCACGTTTGCGTATGTTTGAATGAAAAACGTTAGCAAACGTACACCAATTGTGCTATCAAATATCTCAACTGTATGAATGAGTTTAAAATGCTATAATATGCGATAAGAGTTGTAAATATGTAATTGAAACATTGGATAACATGTTCCAAATCATTTGTGTGCCAATTTGCACAAGTTCATGTTTTTTGTTCAAACATGTGCAAACATGCACAACTTGTGCATTCAATTATGTCAACTATATTAATGAGATTAGAATGCTATAATACATACTAAGTATTATGAATGTGAAATTGAAACAATGGATAACATGTTCAAAACCGTTTGTCTATAAATTTGCACGAGTTCACATT